>OW121743.1:53383902-54123902 GCA_933228675.1 Stomorhina lunata | reverse complement strand
TAAGAAATTTTTGAAAAATTTCCTATAAAAAATAGAAAATTTTGAAAATTTTCCTATAAAAAAGAAAGAAATTTTTGAAAAATTTCCTATAAAAATAAGAATTTTTTTTAAATTTCTTATAAAAATAGAAATTTTTGAAAAATTTCCTATAAAAAAAAGAAATTTTTGAAAAATTTCCTATAAAAAAAAGAATTTTTTTAAGAAATTCCTATAAAAATAAGAAATTTTTGAAAAAATTCCTATAAAAATAAGAAATTTTAGAAAAAATTCCTGTGAAATTAGAAAATTTTTAACAAATTTCCTATAAAATTAAGCAACTTTTAAAAAATTTTCTATAAAAATAAAAAACTTTTTTAAAAATTTCCTATAAAAATAAGAAATTTTTGCAAACATTCCTATAAAAATAAGAAATTTTTGAAAAATTTTCTATAATAATACGAATTTTTTAAAAATTTCCTATAAAAATAAGAAATTTTTGAAAAATTTCCTTTAAAAGCAAACAAAAAATTTCCTATAAAACTAAGAAATTTTGGAAAAATTTCCTACAAAAATAAGAACTTTTTGAAAATTTTCCTATAAAAATAAGAAATTTTTGAAAAATTTCCTATAAAAATAAGAAATTTTTGAAAAATTTCCTATAAAAATAAGAAATTTTTGAAAAATTTCCTATAAAACTAAGAAATTTTTTAAAAATTTCCTATAAAAATTAAAAATTTTTCAAAAATTTCCTATAAAAATAAGAAATTTTTGAAAAATTTCCTATAAAAATAAGAAATTTTTGAAAAATTTCCTATAAAAATAAGAAATTTTTGAAAAATTTCCTATAAAAATAAGAAATTTTTGAAAAATTTCCTATAAAATTAAGAATTTTTTGACAAATTTCTTATAAAAATACAAAATTTTTGAAAAGTTTCCTATAAAAATAAGAAATTTTTGAAAATTTCCTATAAAAATAAGAAAGTTTTGTAAAATTTTCTATAAAAATAAGAAATTTTTGAAAAATTTCCTATAAAAATAAGAAATTTTTGAAAAATTTCCTATAAAAATAAGAAATTTTTGAAAAATTTCCTATAAAAATAAGAAATTTTTGCAAAATTTCCTATAAAAATAAGAAATTTTTTAAAAGTTTCCTATAAAAATAAAAAAATTTTGAAAATTTTCCTATAAATATAAGCATTTTTAAAAAATTTTCTATAAAAATAAGAAATTTTTGAAAAGTTTCCTATAAAAATAAAAAAATTTTGAAAATTTTCCTATAAATATAAGAATTTTTAAAAAATTTTCTATAAAAATAAGAAATTTTTGAAAAATTTCCTATAAAAATAAGAAATTTTTGAAAAATTTCTTGTAAAAATAAGAAATTTTTAAAAAATTTCCCTATAAAAATAAGAAACTTTTGAAAAATTTTCAATAAAAAAGAAATATTTCAAAAATTTTAAAAAGTTCAAAAATTTCCTAAAAAATTAAAAATTTTTTGAACAAATTCCTATTAAGAAAAACAAATTTTGAAAGAATTTTCTATTAAAATAAAAAAAAAATTTGAAAAATTTCATATAAAAATTATTTACTAAAAATAAGAAATGTTTGAAAAAAATAAAAAAAAAATAAAATAAAAATTTTTATGAAAAATTATTAAAAATAAGAAATTTTATAAAAATTTTCTACAAAAAAAAAAAACAAAAAAAAATTAAAAAAAAATCTCTTATAAAAATAAGAAATTTTTAAAAAAAATTACTATGCAAATAAGAATTTTTTGGAAAATTTCCTATAAAAACAAGAAAATTTTCTATAAAAATATGGAACTTTTGAAAAATTTTCCATAAAAATAAGAATTTTTTAAAATAAAAAAATAAGAATTTTTTTAAAAATTTCCTATAAAAACAAGAAATTCTTGAAAAAAAAATTCTTATATTTTAAACTTTTCCAAAATGTTTTTTTTTTTGAGAAATTTTTTAAAAATTTCTTTTTTTGACAGGAAATTTTTCAAAAGATATTAAGTTTGATAGAAAATTATTTAAACATTTCTTATTTTTATAGGAAATTTTTAAAACATTTTTTAAGAAAATTTTTCCAAAATTTCTTATGTTTGTAGGAAATTTACCAAAAATTTCATATTCTTATAGAAAATTTTTCAAAAATTTCTTATTTTTATAGAAATTTTTCAAAAATGTCTTATTTTTATAGGAAATTTTTCAAAAATTTCTTATTTTTATAGGAAAATTTTCAAAAATTACTTTTTTTTATAGGAAATTTTTCAAAAATTTCTTATTTTTATAGGAAATTTTTCAAAAATTTCTTATTTTTATAGGAAAATTTTCAAAAATTTCTTATTTTTATAGGAAATTTTTCAAAAATTTCTTATTTTTATAGGAAATTCTTGAAAAATTTCTTATTTTTATAGGAAATTTTTCAAAAATTTCTTATTTTTAAAGGAAATTTTTGAAAAATTTCCTATAAAAATAAGAAATTTTTGAAAAATTTCCTATAAAAATAAGAAATTTTTGAAAAATTTCCTATAAAATTAAGAATTTTTTGACAAATTTCTTATAAAAATACAAAATTTTTGAAAAGTTTCCTATAAAAATAAGAAATTTTTGAAAATTTCCTATAAAAATAAGAAAGTTTTGTAAAATTTTCTATAAAAATAAGAAATTTTTGAAAAATTTCCTATAAAAATAAGAAATTTTTGAAAAATTTCCTATAAAAATAAGAAATTTTTGAAAAATTTCCTATAAAAATAAGAAATTTTTGCAAAATTTCCTATAAAAATAAGAAATTTTTTAAAAGTTTCCTATAAAAATAAAAAAATTTTGAAAATTTTCCTATAAATATAAGCATTTTTAAAAAATTTTCTATAAAAATAAGAAATTTTTGAAAAGTTTCCTATAAAAATAAAAAAATTTTGAAAATTTTCCTATAAATATAAGAATTTTTAAAAAATTTTCTATAAAAATAAGAAATTTTTGACAAATTTCCTATAAAAATAAGAAATTTTTGAAAAATTTCTTGTAAAAATAAGAAATTTTTATAAAATTTCCCTATAAAAATAAGAAACTTTTGAAAAATTTTCAATAAAAAAGAAATATTTCAAAAATTTTAAAAAGTTCAAAAATTTCCTAAAAAATTAAAAATTTTTTGAACAAATTCCTATTAAGAAAAACAAATTTTGAAAGAATTTTCTATTAAAATAAAAAAAAAATTTGAAAAATTTCATATAAAAATTATTTACTAAAAATAAGAAATGTTTGAAAAAAATAAAAAAAAAATAAAATAAAAATTTTTATGAAAAATTATTAAAAATAAGAAATTTTATAAAAATTTTCTACAAAAAAAAAAAACAAAAAAAATTTAAAAAAAAATCTCTTATAAAAATAAGAAATTTTTAAAAAAAATTACTATGCAAATAAGAATTTTTTGGAAAATTTCCTATAAAAACAAGAAAATTTTCTATAAAAATATGGAACTTTTGAAAAATTTTCCATAAAAATAAGAATTTTTTAAAATAAAAAAATAAGAATTTTTTTTAAAAATTTCCTATAAAAACAAGAAATTCTGGAAAAAAAAATTCTTATATTTTAAACTTTTCCAAAATGTTTTTTTTTTGAGAAATTTTTTAAAAATTTCTTTTTTTGACAGGAAATTTTTCAAAAGATATTAAGTTTGATAGAAAATTATTTAAACATTTCTTATTTTTATAGGAAATTTTTAAAACATTTTTTAAGAAAATTTTTCCAAAATTTCTTATGTTTGTAGGAAATTTACCAAAAATTTCATATTCTTATAGAAAATTTTTCAAAAATTTCTTATTTTTATAGGAAATTTTTCAAAAATTTCCTATAAAAATAGCAAATTTTTCAAAAATTTCTTATTTTTATAGAAATTTTTCAAAAATGTCTTATTTTTATAGGAAATTTTTCAAAAATTTCTTATTTTTATAGGAAAATTTTCAAAAATTACTTTTTTTTATAGGAAATTTTTCAAAAGTTTCTTATTTTTATAGGAAATTTTTCAAAAATTTCTTATTTTTATAGGAAAATTTTCAAAAATTTCTTATTTTTATAGGAAATTTTTCAAAAATTTCTTATTTTTATAGGAAATTTTTGAAAAATTTCTTATTTTTATAGGAAATTTTTCAAAAATTTCTTATTTTTAAAGGAAATTTTTGAAAAATTTCTTATTTTTATAGGAAATTTTTCAAAAATTTCTTATTTTTATAGGAAATTTTTCAAAAATTTTTTATTTTTATAGGAAATTTTTCAAAAATTTCCTATTTTTATAGGAAATTATTCAAAAATTTCCTATTTTTATAGGAAATTATTCAAAAATTTCCTATTTTTATAGGAAAGTTTTCAAAAATTTTTGTATAGGAAATTTTTCAAAAATTTCCAATTTTTATAGGAAATTATTCAAAAATTTCCTATTTTTATAGGAAAATTTTCAAAAATTTCCTATTTTTATAGGAAAATTTTCAAAAATTTCCTATTTTTAAAGCAAATTTTTTAAAAATTTCCTATTTTTATAAGAAAATTTTTAATTTTTTTTTATATTTATAGGAAATTATTAAAAGTTTTTTATTTTTATAGATAATTTTTCAAAAATAAGAAATTTTTAAAAAATTAAAAATTTTTATAAAATGTCATATTTTTATAGAAAAATTTTCACTTTTTTTCTTTCTAGAATAATCTTTGTCTTGCGGCATAGACTTTTATTAACGATGATTATAACCTCCTGTTTTGATTTCTTGATTTTGGTAGTACCTTTTTAATTTTCTTCCTTTAAGGAAACCAACTTTGCCATAAAATTATTAGTACTATCAAAAAAACCAAGAAATAATCACAATAATCATAAGAATCACCACAAGTAATAGACATAAAAAAGAAAATTATAATTTTTTCGCTTCTGTTACTTCGCAAAAATTATTTCCTTTTTCCCAAAACATTTTTCCAGAAAAAAGGCCAAATTTTTTTATGGCTTTTACGAAACTAAACAAACTCATACAAACAAAAAAGAATTGGTATGAAATAATTTCCCATTTTGGGGTGATGAGTGAGTGAATGGCCTCCTTCAACCATGAAATATAAAATGTTTCTAATAATCATTACAAAAGGCGACAATTGGCTAAAAACGGACAACAAAAAGTCAGGACATTTAGTAATCCTTACAATGTTTGTGTTACATTTCAAAGGATTTTTTTCATTCCCTAGTTTTTTTTTGTCCTTTTTCATTATTATTACGATTATTACTGTTATTTTTGTTACTATTGCTTTGTTACTTCTTGTATGATTGGCTTTTTATGGCTAAAGTTGTTCAACTATTACAAAATATTACCATTTTGATTTCTTTAGGCTTCATTGCTTGATGGACAATGACTATGATGATGATGATGATGTTTGTAGTGGTTGTAGTAGTGGTGGTGACATGGTAATAACGGTAATAGTTCTAATGAAAATTACTATCATATTTTGCTTTGCAATGAACCATATAATGATCCCAAGCATAAACAATTTGTTATTTTGTCTCTAAACAAGTACAATTCTAATGAAAGTTTACTACATAAAGATTTTTATTAGAAATGTAAACTTACAAGTTGTTTAACATATATTTAGGCTTATTACGAAAAAATAATGGAATGATTTTTCTACTAGGATTTAAATATGACAAAATGTAGCTTAGCATAAGAAGTAAATTTCAAATCGAATTAAATTAACTAAAAATGTTTTGTCGTTAATAGAGTATGCACCGAGCGATAACTCACTGATGAAATCTAAATAAATCAAATCTTGGTGCATATTTTTAGGTTGTATAACATCTATTTTTTGTTAAACCTTAGGCAAAATGCTAAATTAAACTTTTTCAAATTGATTTTGATTTTTATTAGATATGATTAAATGTAGTTGACTCTATCATATATGAGTAAAAGTAAAAACGTATAAGCGCCCGTGGGCGTTGTTTTGGAGAAGTCTGCCCTGAAATTTTATATGATTATTTCTGTCTCTTTTAGTTAGACCTTTATTTTACTAGCTTCAAATTTTTAAAGTATTATTCAAGAAAAAGTAAAAGTTATAATTCCTTTTCTTTTTTCCTTTAGTTTTAAAACTAACTTAAATGCTATGATAAACTCACCATATTTTCAGGTTTTTGGAACGACTTTTAAGCAGGGAAACCAAAAATGTTTCTTCATAAAGTATTTTCTTGTTGCCATTTTGTGGAAAGATCTCTTGAACGCAAAAGAAAAAAGGTCCATTAATTTCATGAAAATTTTAGTCAAAAATTAAATAGGTTTTACATAATTTAATATGAGCTCAGGTCAAAAAGTTCTTACCTTTTTGGTTAAAATCAAGGTTTTGATATAAAAAGGTTTTGAAAAATTTTCTAAAAAAATTATAAATTTTTTAAAAATTTTCTATGAAAATAAGATATTTTTGAAAATTTTCCTATAAAAATAAGAAATTGTTGAAAAATTTCCTATAAAAATAAGAAATTGTTAAAAAATTTCCTATTAAAATAAGAAATTTTTGAAAAATTTCCTATAAAAATAAGAAATTTTTGAAAAATTTCCTATAATAATAAGAAATTTTTGAAAAATTTCCTACAAAAATAAGAAATTTTTGAAAAATTTCCTATAAAAATAAGAAATTTTTGAAAAATTTCCTACAAAAATAAAAATAAGAAATTTTTGAAAAATTTAATATAAAAAAAAGAAATTTTTAAAAAATTTCATATAAAAAACCAAATTTTTAAAAAATTTCCTATAAAAAAACGAAATTTTTGAAAAATTTCCTATAAAAATAGGAAATTTTTGAAAAATTTCCTATAAAAAACGAAATTTTTGAAAAAATTCCTATAAAAAACGAAATTTTTGAAAAATTTCCTATAAAAAACGAAATTTTTGAAAAATTTCCTATAAAAAACGAAATTTTTGAAAAATTTCCTATAAAAATAAGAAATTTTTGAAAAATTTCCTATAATAATAGGAAATTTTTGAAAAATTTCCTATAAAAATAAGAAAAATTTTAAAAATTTCCTATAAAAATAAGAAATTATTGAAAAATTTTCTATTTGCTATAAAAATAAGAAATTTTTGGAAAATTTCCCATAAAAATAGGACATTTTTAGAAAATTTCCTATAAAAATATCATATTTTTAGAAATTTTTGAAAAATTTCTTATAAAAATACAAAACTTTTAAAAATTTCCTAAAAATTAAGAAAATTTTAGAAAATTTAAACTACAAATAAGATATTTTTAAAAAATTTCCTATAAAAATAAGAAAGTTTTCGATAGGAAATTTTTCAAAAATTTCCTATTTTTATAGGAAATTTTTCAAAAATTTCTTATTTTTATAGAAAATTTTTCAAAAATTTTTTATTTTTATAGGAAATTTTTCAGCAATTTCTTATTTTTATAAGAAATTTTTCAAAAATTTCTAATTTTTATGGGAAATTTTTAAAAAAATTCTTATTTTTATAGGAAATTTTTCAAAAATTTATAATTTTTATAGGAAATTCTTCAAAAATGTCTTATTTTTATAGGAAATTTTTCAAAATTTTCTTATTTTTATAGGAAATTTTTCAAAAATTTCTTATTTTAATAGCAAATTTTTCAAAAATTTCTTATTTTTATAGGAAATTTCAAAAAAAAAATCTTATTTTTATAGGAAATTTCAAAAAAAAAAAATCTTATTTTTATAGGAAATTTTTCAAAAATTTCCAATTATTATAGGAAATTCTTCAAAAATTTCCTATTTTTATAGGAAATTTTTCAAAAATTTCTTATTTTTATAGAAAATTTTTCAAAAATTTCTTATTTTTATAGGAAATTTTTCAACAATTTCCTATTTTTATAGGAAATTTTTCAAAAAATTCTTATTTTTGTAGGAAATTTTTCAAAAATTTCCTATTTTTATAGAAAATTTTTCAAAAATTTATTATTTTTATAGAAAATTTTTCAAAAATTTCTTATTTTTATAAGAAATTTTTCAACAATTTCCTATTTTTATAGGAAATTTTTCAAAAATTTCTTATTTTTATAGGAAATTTTTTCACAATTTCTTATTTTTATAGGAAATTTTTTCACAATATCTTATTTTTATAGGAAATTTTTCAAAAATTTCTTATTTTTATAGGAAAATTTACAAAAATTTCATATTTTTATAGGAAATTTTTCAAAAATTTCTTATTTTTATAGGAAATTTTTCAAAAATTTCTTATTTTTATAGGAAATTTTAAAAAAGTTATTTTGGTAAGAAAGTTTTCAAAAATTTATAATTTTTGATAAGTCAGAACGAACATAATTTTAAAGATTTAGTATGATTAGAATATTTGTTTTGCGGTCTCCCGTTTGACTTATACCAAATGAAAACTAAAATACTTAAGTTTTGTTATAAAATCGCCTTAACGATAGTGAAAAATAAGTTAAAAAGTTTGTTCTAACGTAGAAAATCTAACATAAATAAAGTGCATTCATGGTAATAAGTTGTGACAGCATCCTTTTTACTTTAACAGAATGAGTTTATGACTAAAGGACTTTACTCACACTGACTCAAACAGGGACATACACACAAATCTTCAGGCACTAAAACAAAACCCAGTGAAAACTCAGTAGTTCAAGGGACTACAAATAAATTGGGAAGTATTAGAATTTCGTTAGAGATAAAATAGAAATAAATATAATTCCTTAACTACAGGTTTGTGTATTAAAGAAGTGTCTACTGTTCACATTACTTTGGGTTCAAGAAGTAACCGATGTCACCAATTTTTAGTTAAAGGTTAAAAATTATATCGTGTATAAAATTTTTGTCATTTAACCTAAAAAATCAATTCACAAGATTCTATAAATATCCTAAAAATGTATTACTTTTCTATTACTTGCATTACCGTTTGCAATACTTTGGACTCTTAAAGTAACTAGTGAGGCCAATGATAACTCGTTGATTTGTTCTAAAACTCCACCTTAAATCTCGTCAAAATCTGAAATCCAAATGATTTTTTAAAGCGTAATTTATTATGTCGGGTCCTTTAACTTAAATTTTTTGATAAAGAAGTTGGGTTGCCATAAATGTGTTTTTTTTTTTCATTTCTAAGAGTTTTTCTATTAATGCATGAAAGTGTTTAAAGAAACTAGAATAAAGACGACTTAAAATAAAAAGGAACTTTAAATAATAAAATGAAATCAAAAAATGAACATAATGGAGTATGAAAAATGACTGCAGGAAATTACTTTTGTCGCATGAACATACAATGAAGGAATTGGTATCAGGGAAGATGAAGAAGACAAGGACAAAGCGCTGCTGATGATGACGGTAACGACAACAACGATTCTGATGAAATGAGCACAATGATGATGAGTCTGATGCTGATGAGTTGAGGCAATGTAAAGCTATAAATGGACGTTTAAAAAATTATGAAAAATATGAAAATACTTAAAGTGTGAATGCGTGTTCTTGTCTTAGGGTAAGAGATGGGGCATAAGAATTGTGTAACTTTAACAAAAGAACAGAAATGTTTAAATTGTTCAAGAGCAAATGTTCACACTTACCCACCAACGACTGACTATCAACTCCCAACTCCATTTAAATTCGTGTATTGTTCATGTTGTTAAAAGCTTAAAATTGGTCTTGAAGTTGTAAGAATTGTGGCAAAAAAGGAGTATGAGTGTAATTTTTAATGGAAATTTTTAATTTCTTTTTTCCTTAATAAATGCCACCAAGAACAATGAATAATAATTCATATTTAAGGCTTATTAATATTTTTGGTATATTTCTTAAAAGGGTTGGCGATGAAAGGACTATTTGAATAATGTTGCAATTTTTCAGTTTTAAAGGAAAGGAAAGGAAAGAAATTTGCATTTTAAGATTTTTTATTTATTTTAAATTCAATTTTAAATTTTGAAGTTGTACAGCTTGAAAACATAAATAATGTAACTTACTAATACTAATAGAACTTACTAATACTAATACTAATACCAATGCCAACAATAAAGACATTTTAAGTTCTAAGATTTTTCAACAAAAAAATTAAGATTTTTCTTAAAAAATGTTCTGACTTTTCATTCAAAATTTGATTTTTAGTCAGAATTAGGTGTGATTTTAATGAAAACTCGTTTTCTCGACTTAAAGCTTATAAGCTTAATCTTTTCTTATATTCTTAAACGAGCAATAATTGTATATGTATTTATATATATACATATATATATATATATAGAATGGCTATCTCGAAAACGGCTCTAACGATTTTGATAAAATTTGGACAGTGGGTATCTTTTTTGATGTATAGGTCGAAGAAGAAGGGACTTTTGGAACTTTTGCCTCTAATAGGGTAAACACGGGTAAAAAGGGGAAAAATCGAAAACGCTATATCTCCTAAAGTAATAAGTATAGAAACAAAATTAAAATTACGTTTTAAACAGCTATGACAATAAGCTGACAGGTGTTTGGTACTTTTTTCAAACTATGTCCGATAGGGGGTAAAAAAAGGGTGAAAATAGTTTTTTTGGCACCTTTTTAACCCACTCTTATATTTTAAACTAAAGAATATAGAAAGAAACTTGGTACTGCAATCAATAGATGTAAAAGAAACATGAAACACGTATTTGGTACTTTTTTGATTTTGGAGCCAAAATGGGTAAAAAAGGGATAAAATGATAACTTAACATCTCCAAAGTAATATGTATAGGAACATTATACATTATGTTAAATGCGTTTTAAAAAAATATACCGAATTCAATTGGCACCAAAAAAGTACCAAATATGCATATGGAACTTTTAGAAATTAGGGAATAAAAAGGGGGAAAATAGTATTATTTTAAACAAATGAATGTTTGTCTGTATGTATGTTCTTTATAGAATAGTAAACTGTGAAATTGATCATGTTATGCTCTTTAGCGAAGATGTTGCGGATAAGCCGGCGAAGGTTTTAAAGTTTATAAGACTAATTTCCGATAGATGGCGCCACTGAAATTACTAAAAATTAATTAAATCGTATACTGTACATTTGATCATGCTATGATCTTTAGCAAAGTTGTAGCGCATGAGCCGACGAAGGCTTTTTAGTTGGTATGAATAATTTCCGACAGGTGGCGCTACAGAAACTTACTCAAAGTCAATTTAATCGTAATCTGTTCATTTAATCATGCTACAATCTTTAGCAAAGTTGTTGCACATGAGCCGACGAAGGTTTCTTAGTTGGTATGAAGAAATTTCGACAGGTGGCGCTACTGAAATTTACTCAAAGTCAATTTAATCGTAAGCTGTACATTTAATCATGCTATAATCTTCAGCAAAGTTGTTCCGGATTAGCCAACGAAGGTTTATGAATTGGAACGAGCAACGTCCGACAGGTGGCGCCACAGAAAATTACTCAAAATTAATTAAATCGTAAACTGTGCATTTGATCATGTTATAATCATTAGCAAAGTTGTTGCGCATAAGCGAACGAACGTTTCATAGTTGGTATGAACAACTTCAGGTGGCGCCACTGAAAACTACTTAAAATGAAATAAATCATAAACTGTGCATTTGATCAGACTATAATCTTTAGCAAAGTTGTTGCGCATGAGTCGACGGAGGTTTCTGTTGGTATGAGCAATTTCCAAAATTATTAAAATGAGTTAAACTGTAAACTATGCAAACTATGTGTTGGTCGAACAAAATAAATAAAATAATTCAAAATTAACTGAATATTTGTACAATGTATTTCCTCGAAATTTATTTTACTACTTTATAAAATAAAATATATAAAAAATTTTAAAATTTGCCTAAAAATGCTAATCATAAAGCTCCGAGCAAGGCTCGGTCAACCAGGTGCTATATTAATATATTAAAGGAAATTTTGACTATGTCATATTTTTAAAACATTTTATTTAGCTTGTCCAATATTTTAAGACTTTAAACTAATTAAATTAACATTTACCATAAATATTGCTTTTAACCCTAAATTACGCTAAAAGACCTCAAATAACTCCTTTACTCCTATCCCCCAAAAGATTAACAAAATTTTAGTTTTATTTAAACGAAATGCATAAAAATGTTTGTGATTTTTGCCGACAAGAATTCTAACGAGATTGAAATGAATTTATGGACTTAATGGAGCAAAACTGTTAAAATCAAGGAAATTAAGGATTTTTTTGCTTTTGCATTTTTGACTTAACAAACAAAACATTTTATGAGGTTTCACATAAAAACCACAAAAACTCATTATAGATGAATTAAAGCAGGGAAAAATAGAAGAATCAAATACCAACAAATTTTAAGGAAAAGGAAAATATTTATACATAAAAACCATTTATGAAGAATGTTGCCGAAAACAGGAGTGGACCAAAAAGAAAAGAGGGTGACAAATGAAAAAATTAAACAACAAAAAGGAAAAGAATCATCAACACTTTGACCTTATGGAAAGAAAACTCTCATATATACACACACGTAACTCCCCACCAAGGGAGCTCAAATGTGACAGAATGTAAATGTGTATATGTGCGTGTGTTTGAAAAGGAAACGGAAACGGAAACATTTCGTTGTTTCCACATACCCCCAAACACTTCAATTATGTAAAAACTATTTTTATGACCATTTTGCGTCACAACCACAAAAAAACATGATAATACAAAAAAATATTCCTTTTATTTATTGTTTTTCTACCGAAGTCGAAGACAAACTGAGTATTTTCATTAACATTTTAGCTTTAGCTTATCGCCATAAAATTAAATACAAATCATTTTCCTATTCTATTGTAATTTGGCAGGGGTTTTGCGATTGGGATTTGGAGACATTCCTATTTACGTTGATTAGATTTTACATGATTTTTTTATGAGTCATATATTGGGTCTTATTGTCTTACTTATGTACAAATAAAAGTATGATCAAATCGTAAAAAATTGAAATTATTATTATAGTTATAGCAACAAAAGGAAGGTCTTTGACATTGAACTTTAAGTTATTTTAGCATAAAAGCAACCCAGCAAAACTTTGGTAATGGCAAGTACTCTGATAACTGGTTACCTTGTAACGACTACAACATACCATCCGAATAAATAATAAGTTATTACAGAAGTAATTATTTGTAATTAAGATGGTAATTTAAACTGACTAAACTCAAATCCCACCAAGGGCAACAATTTTTTTTAGTTTTTTTTTTATTAAAAGAGTCTTTTTAAATGATTTTTGAATTTTAAGAACTTAAATATTATCTTCTGTAAAAAAAATTTGTAAAACTAACTCACGTTAATGAAAAAAATACCATCATGAGTCAATTTTGATTATGTAGGGGATGTTGAACACCAAACACGATTCTAATTGGTCTTAACTTGGTAAGCCCAACTTATCTGGGTCATCCTTCATCTCAACTGTGGACACACACCTCCTCATGGTATCACCCGGGGAGATAGTTTAACACCCATTAATATTGTGAGTTAACATGTTCCGAGAGTTGTCCCATAAGATCGATAAAAATGGGTTAGGATTACGCGCTAGTAACCCTCTCTTGAAAAAAATACAATGAAGAGGATAAAATTAGAATTTAAATGTCCCACTACCTAATGTTAGAGAAGAATGTCCGAAACTTCGATAAAAAGACCAAGTAGAGGAACATTTTTCAAAGCTTGGCCTATAAAATTGGAGAATATTCGCACAAGATCGAAATCCATGGAATTCTAAAATATGCTCGGACTTTGACCTTAACATTTTGTAACATTTAAGTAAGTAAGAGTCAATCTTATGTAAAAACTTATACAAAAAAGAAGATTTAAATTCTTTAAGTTTTAAAATAATTTTAAAAAAGTTTTAAAATAATTACAAAAAGTCGTATAAAAATATTTTTCCAAAAATTACAACAAAGCCAAAAAAAAAGCAGGGAAAAACAAAGTTATTTTCACATGATTTTGGATCTAAAAATAAAAATTGTTTATAATAATTATAAGCTGCTAAGTTTTCAACATATGAAGTAGCTCAGTGGAAGAGTCTCTGCCTAGCAGTCGGAGGGTCTGGGTTCGAGCCCCCATGGGATCATAAAAAAATTTTGTATTTCGTTTAAAAATATATGTTTTAAATAAAACAACAACAAAAAAGTTGTTGCTGTTGTTGTTGTTGCTTTCAAATTGCTTACCCAAGTCATTACTTTTCTGCAATTGGTAAGTACTTGCCTCCAAAGACATCCCCATGTTAATGTAATGACTTAAACAGCGAATGAGTAAGTAGTTCGTGTTCAATAGTTTAACTGTTTAACTCATTATTTGGTAATGAAAAGTTTTACTGGGTAATTTATACTAAATTGGTTA
Source organism: Stomorhina lunata (assembly GCA_933228675.1). NCBI lineage: Eukaryota > Metazoa > Arthropoda > Insecta > Diptera > Rhiniidae > Stomorhina > Stomorhina lunata. The sequence continues at coordinate 54,109,635 of OW121743.1, read as the reverse complement.
TAATGTTAAGCACATGTCAAATTATCACAATTTGTATATTTTTTGTTCACTATAATTTTAATAATTATATTTCTTTTAAAATAAAATCACTTTACAAAACGAAAAAATCTTTAAAATATTTTCGTTAAAATCTTCAATTAAATACTTACACATTTTGTGGCTAATTGACGGAAAAGCGTTGAAAATAAAAATTGTTATTTCATGAAATTTTTATAATATTTTTTACAATTTATGGAAATTTTTTTTAACTACATTAAAAAGTTTTTGGTTCGCAAAACACTTACGCTGTACTCGATTTTGACACTTTTTTACCGACAATGGGACACCTAGTGGGTAAATTTAAATCGTGTGGTTCTAACAGTTTTTTAGAAAGAGGTTGCTCGATAAATAATCGCGTAACTCGAAAACTGTAAAGTTTATTGAATTCAAAAAAAAAAAAAATAAAATTTCACAACAGAGTGAAATATTTGAATCCATAATAATCCGACCGGTACTTCTCGAAATTCAAAAAATATTTTTTTTTCATGCAAAAGAAAAAGAACTTTTTTTATTGAAAAAGAACTTTTTTGTTGAAAATTAATCTCTTGGATAACATAAATAATGTTTTCTTTACAACTTTGTTGTTTCTGAATTCTGCTAAAAGATGGCGCTATTCTAGGGTTACATACGAAAGTCTCATTTTTTTACCCTTTCCCACCATAGGTGGAAAGGGTAATATAAGTTTATGCTGATGTACGTTTGTCTTAGACCCTTTAGTATACCAATAGGCTTAGAATCACTTTCTGAGTCGATTTAGCGATGTCAGTTCGTCCGTTCGTCTCGACGGCTTGCTGGACCCCCATGTAAAGCATGTAATCAAAGTACAGGTCGCAATTCTTAAGATAATTTAATGAAATTTGGCACAGATAGTTTTAGAATTTTATTTATTATAGATAGGTTGGAAATTACCTTTGATATTTGGGAACAAAAAAAGTCATTGGGAGCCAAATCAGAAAGATATTCGATATTTTATTCGCTCAAAAATTCACTTGTTCGACGAGATATGTGAGAGCTCGGATTGTCATAATCGTGATTGATGGCTTCTTGGTTTTTACGAATTTCTGACGGTGGTTCAGAATCAAATTTCATTGGCCAAAACCTATATTTTTTGTTGACATAGATTTTAAAAATTTGTATACCATCAGAAAGAAAACATATTAAAACTAAGGTGGCCAAAATATTTGGTCAAAATATTCGCTGTAGTGGGCGTGGCATGCTGCTAAAGACAAGGAATTTTAGTTAATTTAGAAATGAAAGAAAAATTATAATTTGTATCTCATATTAATTACGATCTCTTGAAAACTATTAATGCTAATGGGCTGCGGTTTCTTTTGTTATGTTGGGTGGACTGTTGGTTTTAACAAATGGTATTTGTGTACCCTGTATAATTTGTAGTTAAGGTGTTACGTAATAAATTTAAAATCGCCATATACTCATAAAATTTCAAGTTTAGTAGTGTATAACTTTTAAAGGGAAAAATGGAAATAAAAATCGAAACCACCCAAAGAAAGCCAAGAGTGTTCCCTTTAAGCCAATATATACTTTTGTATCCGCCCGGACCCGCCCGTAGAACACTTTTTACTTTTTTTTGACTGATACAAAAGCTTCATCCAGCTGTATTATATGTATAGCAACATCAAGTCAGTTAAACCAAGAACCTACAAAGTCACTAGATAGTACTGATGCATTTGAATTTGGATTATCACCGCTACATACGAGAATAAGATTTATGGAACACATACTGAAAATTAGCTATGATTTGGACTTCGGATCTTCAGGATCAGTAAGAAATAATGACACCAACAAAGAGAAAAGAAAATTGAAAAAGAAACAAGTTCATGATGCATTTCTCAAACACGGGTCAATTATAGATCAACCAAAACAAGGATCAGGCAATACAAACGATGGCAATACCGCAAGAATAATCTTTTTGGATCCCGAAACTACATCTGATATAACAGTTGTTGATATAGATCTTATTTCAAGATTTAAAACAATTACTGAAGTACTTGCGTGCAATGAACAAATTAATGCTTAAAAATTTGGTGATAATAAAAATACGAGAAAGGGGGCACCCTAAGGATAACTTTTTTTGCCAAATTTGAGCCAAAATTTGGCCCAAATCGGTTAAGAGGAAGTGGGTCAAAAATGAGTTGGCAGATTTGAAACAAAATAAAAAAGAAAAACATCGAAAATTGAATTTCAAGCTTAAATTTCTTAAGAACCACTGTACCGATCTTAATAAAACCTACACATGTTATCTATTGATTAAAAAAAGAACTACTAAAAAATCTTTAATAGTTAACAAGTTACAGAGTTTTGGCCAATGAAAAACGATTCTGAACCACTGTGCGGCAAACAAATTGTCGACAATCTGACATGATAGTTCCACTTTTCTTAATTATTCCTTGTACTGGAATACCCGCACGGTTGACTACATTTTTAGTTTCCAGCTTATCAGCAAACATAAATCGTCACCTGTCACTATATTATACACTGACCACGATAGTTTTATTGACTTCCTTACACCACTTGACGAAGTGTTCATGCTAAATAAAGAGTTTTTCAGTAAAAAAAATGATTTTAATATAAATTTGACTTGTGATTTTTATGATTTACGGTGGAAAATCCCTTTATGAAATATATAGGTTTCTGGTGATGTATGCATCGAATAGAAATATTTCTCTGAGATCCTCCCTTAATTATACCGATAGACTTTTAATTGAATGAAATCGGTGCATTAATTCGGGTACCTTCTATTTGTTTGACTTCCCGGAATTGAGATTTCGATAAGAGGGTCTGTAATGGTTCGGGGATGTATGTCAAGTGCTGGTGTTGGAAGTTTGCATTTCATAGATGGAAAAATGGACAATTTTGTCTATTTAGATATTTTAAGGCAAAATGATAAGCAGAGCGCAGAAAAACTTGGAATTTTAAACAAGTTTGCTTTCTACAAAGACAATGACCCTAGGCACACATCTGCTGTTGCGAAGCTCTGGCTGATCCACCACTGCCCTAAGCTATTGAGTCCTCCCCCACAATCCCCAGACTTAAATGTTATAGATCATTTATGGTTTGAACTAGGTCGTAGAGTGTATTAAAACAGTTACAACAATATAACTGAACTAAAATCAGCGTTGCCACATGAGTGGAACAATATTCCGTCGGAAATGTGCTCCAATTTGGTCAATTCGATGCAAAACAGACTCAGAAGAGTTATTGTATCCAAAGGATATGCTACGAAATATTAATTTTTTTTCTAAGTTGTTAAAAAGTCTGTATTTATTATTGTGTCCGAATAATTATTCGTTTGATCTCAAAATATAAATTATTTTTGTTATTTTTTGTTTTCTTATGAAAAAATTTGTTGTTTTTACTTTTTTTTGGTTTTATAGACAAATAAAATAATTTTTATAGCGAAATAAATCGAAAAGAATTTTTTTTATTAAAAAAGATCTTGTTATAAAAGCACTTACATTAAGTGTTATACCGATGTCCGATTATACGTTTGAACCACTGTATATTATATATAGAATGGCTATCTCGAAAACGGCTCTAACGATTTTGATAAAATTTTGACAGTGGGTACCTTTTTTTTGGTGTATAGGTTGAAGAAGAAGGGACTTTTGGAACCTTTGCCTCTAAGAGGGTAACAAGGGGAAAAAATCGAAAACGATATATCTCCTAAGGTAATAGGTATAGAAACAAAATTAAAATTACGTTTTAAACAGCTATGAAAATAAGCGGACAGTTGTTTGGTACTTTTTTGAAGCTATGTCCGATAGGGGGTAAAAAAGGGTGAAAATAGTTTTTTTTGTACTTTTTTAAGCCACTCTTATTTTTTAAACCAAAGAATATAGAAAGGAACTTTGTACTGCAGTCAATAAATGTGAAAGAAATATTGAACACGTGTTTGGTACTTTTTTGATTTTGGGGCCAAAATGGGTAAAAAAGGGATAACATGATAACTTAACAACTCAAAAGTAATATGAATAGGAATTATGTTAACTGCGTTTTAATAAGATGTACCGAATTCAATTGATACCAAAGAAGTACCAAATACGCATATGAAACTTTTTGAAAGTAGGGGATAAAAAGGGGAAAAAATGAGTAATATTATAACTTTTAAACAAATTAATGTTTGTATGTATGTTCTTTATAGAATCGTAAATTGTGAATTTGATCATGTTATGCTCTTTAGTGAAGATGTTGCGGATAAGCCGACGAAGGTTTTTAAGATGGTAAAACTAATTTCCGTTAGGTGGCGCCACTGAAAATTACTAAAAATTAATTAAATCGTAAACTATACACTTGATCATGCTATGAACTTTAGCAAAGTTGTAGCGCAAGAGCCGGCGAAGGCTTTTTATTTGTTGTAAATAATTTTCGACAGGTGGCGCTACTGAAAATTACTCAAAATCAATTTAATCGTAAGCTGTACATTTAATCATGCTATAATCTTAAGAAAAGTTGTTGCGGATAAGCCGAAGAAGGTTTATTATTGGGAATGACCAAAGCCCGATAGGTGGCGCCACTGAAAATTACTCAAAATTAATTAAATTGCATTTGATCATGTTATAATCATAAGCAAAGTTGCTACGCATGAGCAGACGAAGGTTCCTGAAAACTACTCAAAATGAATTAAATCGTAAACTGTGCATTTGATCAAGCTATAATCTTTAGCAAAGTTGTTGCGCATGAGTCGACGTAGGTTTCTGTTGGTATGACCAATTTCCAAAATTTTTAAAATGAGTTAAACTGTAAACTATGCAAACTATGTGTTGATCGGACAAAATAAATAAAATAATTCAAAATTAACTAAATATTTGTACAATGTATTTCCTCTAAACATATTTTACTACTTTATAAAACAAAATATATAAAAATTTTAAAATTTGCCTCAAACTGCTTATCAAAAAGCTCCGAGCAAGGCTCGGTCAACCAGGTGCTGACTTTTACAGAAGTAATGTTTTTCAAATATTACACGATAAGTACATGTTTTGCATTGGAAAATTTGATATGTCAGATGCAAATGTCAGTCCGTGTATAGGCAGCTTTAGTCATGTCTATTATGACTGGACACTGTATGTGACCCGGTCTATGAAAAGGAAAAAATTGGCTTATGACTCAAAAACAAAATTTTCAAAAAAAAATAACTAAAAATTTCGAAAATGTAGCTAATTTTTCGAAATTTTGTTTTTGAGTCATAAGCCACCTTTTCATAGACCGGGTTACATATAACTAAAAGGCAAAGTAAGGTTTAAGATTGTAACTAGTGTCTTTTTCAGGAGCCGATATAGCATGGAGGAGTCCATAAAATGTCTTCTTTGTACTTTTGCTTCCCTGTCTTACAGTAGGGGACTCTGGGCTCTAAGTTTTTTTTTTTTTTGGAGACTAAGGCGATCTGACAATGTGGGTAGATGAACAAGCAAGCCAAGCTGAGTCAGCTGCAAATAAAGGCGACATGAGGACCTTATACAATATATCAAGGGCGTTGTGTGGCAAACCTACCTACACCAATAGTCCCATTCTGAGTAGTAGCGGTACACTTCTCTCAACCCCGGATGAACAATTAATACGATGGATGGAACACTTCCAGTCAACATTAAACAATCCCATTGGATTAGAAGCGCTGACGGAAGTGCAAAATGAAACCAACCATGACTGTTTATTCAGTGGAATTTCAGACAGCCCACCAACAATACAAGAAGTGAAGAATGCCATTAAAAGCCTTAAGCGTAACAAGGCCCCGGGCAATGACAATATATCAGCGGAGATGCTTTTATGTGACGTTGAAGGATCGGCGAGACTGTGGCACCCATTTGTGCGTAAAATATGGGAAGAAGAAGCTCTACCAACCTCCTGGAATGAAGGTATACTAGTCAAAATACCAAAAAAGGGTGACTCCAAAGACTGCAATGACTACAGGGGAATAACACTTCTTCCAATACCGAGCAAAATACTAAGTCGAGTAATTTTGAATAGAATGTCTGACGCAGTTTCTGAAACACTCCGCGAAAATCAGTTTGGGTTCCGAGAGAATAGATCTTGTGTTGATCTAATCAACACAGTATGAATAGTATTGGAGCAATGTAATGAATTCCGCACCCCCATTTATCTAGCGTTTATCGACTTTATGAAGGCCTTCGACAGTGTCAACAGGTGCTGTCTATGGAGAATTTTAGAAAACCGTAACATGCCAACGAAAATTCTGAACTTAATTCGGGCAATGTACGTGGACTTTAAATGCCGGGTTCTACATAAAGGTAAATTGTCTAATCCGTTCGAAGTTACTACTGGAGTAAGACAAGGATGTATATTATCACCTATACTTTTTATCCTTGTCATCGACAATATAATGCGCACGGCACTGAATGGTAGACGTGGTATCCAATGGACACCATTTAAGCAACTCGAGGACTTGGAATACGCCGATGACGTATCTCTTCTAAGCCAAAGACCAGCTCACCTTCAAGAAAACACTAGCGCTATTACTGCTGAATCTCGGGCAGCTGGGCTGGAAATCAATATCTCCAAGACAAAAATTATGCCTGGAGGCTATGGCGCAAACCCGTCGCCACACATCAATGTGGATAACGAGGGTATTGGTTGTGTAGGTACCTTTAATTATCTTGGTAGTTTGGTATCTACAAAAGGTGGCGCCGATGAGGATATTGAATCGCATTCGGCATTCTCCGAACTATATGGAAATCTCGGCAAATATCAACAACAACTAAGTTACGAATATATAACTCGAATGTCAAGTCCATCTTGTATTACGGCTGCGAAACTTGGAAACGCACAAATGCCATCGATAAGCGCCTGCAAACCTTTGCAAACAAATGCTTGCGGCAAATCCTTAGTATATGGTGGCCAAATCGAATAAGAAATGAAGATCTACTAAAAGCTACAAACCAAATCCCTTCTTCTATAGAGGTATGTCAACGGAAATGGCGATGGATAGGCCACACACTTCAAAGGCCAAATACCAACATTGCTCGACAAGCGCTTCGTTGGAATCCACAAGGAAGCGGCCGTCGTGTTGGTGCACCTGCTAGAACGTGGAGAAGGTCAATTGATGCGGAGTTACAAGCAGCAAACTATTCATGGAATGATGTTTGCCTAACATCTCGCAATAGAGTTCGATATAAAAGGATGGTTGAGGCCCTATGCTCCACTGGGAGTCAAGGATAACAGAAGAAGAAGAAGAAGGCGATCTGACTAATAAGACACAGGCATACTTAAAAGTTGTATAATACGATCCGGTTGGTTCAATGGGCGGAATTAGTAATAGATTTTGTGATAGCAACTTCACCGTAAAGGTTAGTATGGTTACCCTACTGCTCCTGGCAGCCTATGCTGCCTGGAGCCGAAGATTTTTTGTGATTTTCGAAAATACCACGATCATTCAAAATAGAGTCTATAATATAAAGATATAGCACTCCATGCAACTTTTTGCTGTCAAGGGTGAAATAAAAGCGGATAAAAAACAATGAAAAACACAAAAACGCACAAACAAACATACATTTGAGCACGTGTGTATGCCTTAGTTTTCTCTTATTGGATAATCGTATCCATTAGTTGTTTCTGAATTAGAGTAAAAGCGGTATATTTTTTTTCATGGTGCTTATCGAAGGCACTACACGGCAAATCAATGTATGAAAATGCAGAATCTTAATATTAAAGTGTCTTTGCTTACATTGTGCCAAGGTGGTGTAGGGTATAGGTTAGGTTAGGCAGGATGCAGACTGTAAGGTCCACCTCACTTGGGTCCATAAAGAGGTCCCTTTGTAATTCCTGCAAGGATAGAGAAAATTAAATTCTTAAAACTACCGAGTGTAAGAGGCTCAGTTAGAGCCAGCCAGATGCACCGATGAAAGAGCCTATTTTACGAATATTGATGTTCGAGATCTCTGACAGATCGTGCAGAAATGGGAATCCTAGATGGAGAAGTTCAGCAAGTGCTGGGCAGTGACAGAGGAAGTGGGATATTGTTTCTTCCTCCTCTGCATTGTGACAACTTCTGCAGTAGTCATTGCTTTGAAGATTAAGTCTTCTAGCATGTATACCTATAAGACAGTGTCCTGTGAGTACTGAAATAAGGGTGCGAAGTCTATGGCGCGAAGAGCTGGCCAGGATTGCAGAGCGCTTACTATCGTAAGTTGGCCATGTAAGTCTGGAGATCGTACAGGTACTTTCTGTGGACCAGTTGGTCTGTGCAGACCTAAAAATGAACTGCTTTATGAGCAATTTGCATGCTGAGAGCGGAATACCTATGAATTGATCAGTGTTTTCATGACTAAGAAGAGCATCTTTTGCTAGGTTATCCGCTATGATGTTGCCTGGTACATTACTATGACTACGTACCCAGAAAAGTTCAATGTTAGAATGTCTCGCCATCTCATTTAGAGACGCCCGGCATTCACGGGTAAGAACGGATGTCGTGTAGACCGATGAAAGGGAATGAATAGCGGCAAGACTATCTGTATAGAAACGAATATCGTTAGGATATACTCGGTGGTACTTGAGCCACTTGCTCGCCCTATAAATAGCTGAAATTTCAGCTTGAAGAATGCTACATTGTTTTGGGAGCTTGAATTTCACTTTAATCCCAAATGATGGGATAAATAAGCCCCCACCTACAACCCGAGACGATTTGGATCCTTCCGAATAGATAACCAGGGTCTCTTCACTAAAAGCGTTATGGGCCCCTGAGATATCCACAGTGAAGGATTGCTCGAAAGCGAGTGAGGGAATACAGTAGTCTATATTATCAGGGAGATTAAGTTTATCCAGAATAGTGGTGTGGCCTAGAGACGAAGTAGACCATTCACCGGTGGTTTTTAACCTGATAGCTGAGTTGAGGTCTACTAATTGGGCCATTAGCTCAGCCGGAAGCCAATTAAGCATAGTAAAGAGTGCCTTTGAACGAGTAGTCCTTAAAGCACCCGTAATCATGAGAGCAGAAGATCTAAGGATCTTAACAAAAAGTCCTCGCTGATTAGCCTTGTTTAGGGTATAAAGATCATAGCTGTATAGTGTGATTAAAATAAAAAATAAAACTACTTTTTGAATTATTTTAATTATTTGTTACTTAATATGAATAATTGTTATTCTATTTCATGAATTTTAAATTATATTATTTGCTTGATTTAATCCTTCTAAAGAAATTAAATTAAAGTATAAATTATTATTCTTGATATCAATAAATTTTTCAGAAAATTATTTGAAAATTTTTGAATCCAATATTCTTCATTCTAAACAAAAATATCATAATTTAATATATTTGAATAATACTAGCAAGAATAATATTCGATATTTTTTTATTCAAATATTGAAAAGTTTCATATTTTTCCAACAATTTTATTTCAAACAAAATTTCTAAAATATTAAAATTTTTTATTTATTTCAAACTTTTTGTCTTGATTAATTTTATTCAAACCAAAAAATGAAGAATAAAATTTATTTCATACAATATTATGGAATTTTTTGAATCTTCAAACATTTAAAGAAAATAAATTTATTTGTTTTGAGATTTGAAAAATAAAACAAAAAATAATAATAACAAAAACTAAACTACTCTCAATACACATGAGCGTAAAGTAAAAATTCATACAAGCGAAAATTGATTTTCCGTATTAAAAAACGACGTTCTACATCCTAAGATACTTTTTTCTTATGTAGACATTAGTATAAAACTTGATTTCGTTAAACCATGGTGTTGTGTTCAATTGGCCGATATATCTTATATCCGATAGATAATCCTGGTTCCAAAACATTGTACACATATTTCTATGCATTACAAACTTATGTATAAGATAATCCTATTAGTAATATAATTCTATAGTCACTTCTATGGTTATATGATATGGACCAATAACGTTACAAATTTTAATAAATTCGAAGATACATATCTGTGCTAATTTTTTTATTTTTCACCATCTCGAGTCGATTTAACACTCCATCTAGGTGGGTGATATGTATGTATTTAAGCTTTAAGAAAAATCTGTAAAGCTTTTGATCCATATTCAACCTTAGTAGTAAAAGGTATCAAAATGAAGTAGTTTTTTTTTTAATTTCACATTAAGGAATACATTACGATTTTGTCAAAAAGTATTGGGATCTTCCGTAATTTTCGCAATCAAAATAAAGGTGGCAAAAAGCTTTATGAAATTAGCTGAAATCGATCTATTATTTCGGAGAACTCACATTGGCCTGTATTCCCGGAATAGAAATTTTGACCACAAATTTGTGTATTTTGTATTTAATTTCGAAGAAATATTTATTATACAAATAAAAATCATTACACCAAATTTCATTGCAATCGGTGATCGACCCGTTGACCAATTGCGCAATAAAAAATATATAAAAAGTTCATACAATTTTGGTTACTTGGAACTTATTTCACCTTAGTGTAAGGTATCATATGGTCGGCACTTGTTGTTTTTACTTGTTTTATCAAAAAACTGTGATCAGCGACGAACCACAATTTAAATTGAATCAAAATTAAGGCTCATACCTAAGACCACAAAATTATATAATGTATATTTTAACTTAATATCGAAAAAAATGTATTTTGTTGGTCGTTGGAAAATATGGTCACCATAACTATAGTAAATTTACTTGGATATTCAGTCAGCAGGCTGGACGAACATCGTTAAATTCACCTAGAATGTGATTCTGAGTTGATTGGTGTACTTAAAGATGGATGTAAGACTAATATTTTATTGCGTTAGAAATGCAGCACAAACCCAATATACCCTTTCCACCCATTGTGACGAAGGATAAAATTATTTCTATACTTAAATCGCTAACATTAAAATATTTGTAAATTAAAATTGATGTCCGATCTTCTTTACCGACACTAGATCGTTTACATTATTATGATTATAATCATCACACTAAAAACCATCGTCTTCACTAATTTTTTAATATTTTGTTTATTTTAAAAAATCTGTAAACAATTTTCAATAGTCAAAAAATCTTGTTTGAAATAAATTCTCTAAATATTTTATTTTTACTGTTCACAGAAAATTTTGAAATAATCCAAAAAATTTGTTTGAATTAAAATTATTCAAAAAATTTTGTTGTGAATAAACTTATTCAAGCTAAATTTTCTTAAATAAAAAAATTTTGGGAGTTTTGAAGAAATTTTAATTTTATTTACAAGCAATAAAATGAAATAAAGAAATATTTTATTTCTTTGAAAGGAATACAAATTAAAATTATTTCAATTTTTACAAAAAAATATTAATTTCATTTCAAAACTTGTATTTGAAACGTAATGATTTTAAATAATAACTTAACATAATAAATCCAGAAAACCACATGCAAATTGTTATTTTATTTTTAACAATCTTAAATAATTCTAACTTAATTATATTCCTTGTAAGTAAACTAAATAACAAATTAATTTAATTTTGTTCAAAATTTTATATAAAAATAATCGAAATGTACAGCTATGATAAAGATTGTGAAAAAAAAATAAGAGAAGTTATCAGATTTTTGTCTAAAGATAAGAGGTCCAACAAACAATTATCACAAAACTACAATGACAATCACAATCTGACATATAAAACTTCTTTGTAAGCGTAGGTAAATGTGATTAAAACATCAAATTAATTTTGAGTTAAATGACATTTTACGCCAGAAAAATACAAATAAGTGGCAATGTAAAAATGCTGAGGCAAGTTTTTTTTCAAAAAATATTTCAAAGCTAAATGGAAAATTATGAAAACTTTGGAAAATTTTGATATTAAATAAAATAAAGCTAACATTGCACAGTGGTTTACGGACGCTTTTTTTTGGAAATAATTCTGTAACTTTTGAACGACTGGAGATATTTGAATGAAATTTGACATGGTGGTAGTCAAGGAGTATTTGAGTTGGTTTTTAAAAGCACTGGTCCATGAGGGGTCGGGAGAGTGATTGATGGACCTTCAAAGTTGGTCACCTCGGGTGTTCGATTTTTTTAAAAATTCGCCAAAAATCCATTTATGTATGGATTGAAAAGAAATTTTAAACTTAAGTTGTCCTTGAGAAGATCTACAAAAAATATGCTTAAATGTGTAGGTTATCTCCTTTGGATTTCGAGATATTTGGGTAAAAAGGAATTTTTAGGTTGATTTTTTACCTCTTTTTTTAAGCTTTTTTTGATCTGGTGGACGCATCTGAGGACCAAAAATTTTTTAAGAATATTCTTTAAATTTGTAATAAAATTCTGAATAATTTTTGTGCAAGTTAGTTATAGAAATCTTCTTTTGTTTAAAAGTTAAAAATATTCAAAGTTGAAACTTACAAAAAATTTCGCTTTTTTTTTAGTTTTTCCCCAAAAGATAGCTATATTTTTTCACTAATAAAAAAATATTTTCTTAAGAAACATAAAAAGATTTTTAAAGTTTTTAAAAGAAAACATAATGAGAATGCGTATAAAACAAATTTCTTGCTAATTGGACTTTTGGTCCTCGCACATGTCCTCTCCAAAAAATGGCAATTTGTAAAAAAAAAATTAGTTTAAACAAAAATTTCTCAAAAGGCAAAGCACCGATTTGAAAAAAATTATAATGTTCATATTTTCCAATATATCTGTTATTGATTAGAAAAGTTTTTTCTGAAACGCGCTGCAAATAGAGACAGTGTTGCCATATTTGTAAAAAAACTCATTTTTTGAAACACCTTTTTCCCCAGTTGGGAATTGGGGAATTTTTAAGTTAAAATTGGGAATTTTTTTTAGTCTATTGCTTTTACATCTTATTGGTCTACATTACTACAAAATTTCATTGTAATATCTATATCCATGTCATTTCCACAGAATATCAAAGATTAAAAATATTTTCCTTAAAAAAGCAGAAAAACAATTTTTTTTTGTTTTACGATACAAAGTGTAAAAAAAGTAACGCACTTAAAAAAAACTTTTACTTACGTGCTAATCTCCTAGTCTTTCCCGATCTAATGATACTAAACATGTATATAAAGCATTAATACCGAGTCTTAAAAAACTCTGAAAACTTTGACCCCCGTAGCATTTTTACACTGTTTATTTAAATATAAGTGATGAATTTGTGCATATAAAATTAATAATCATACTCAAATATTTCACTATAAGATGACAATGATCCTTCGATAACAAACAAATATTTTTTTATTTTTTTAAAGAAAATATCATGAGGATTTATGAAATATCAAAATGTAAATAATTTGTACTTATATTAAAAGGTGAAATACATTTTATTGAAGTATTTGTAGTTAAAGTTTAAACTTACAGTTTTTATTACATATTTATATAAAAGTAGTTATTTACTTAATTTTTATTTTCAGTAAAATAATCAGTACAATCTATTATATCAAGAACCTCTTCCAGGTGTTCGTTTTCAGAAGTTTTTGTATAACTGCTCCACCATTTCTTTCTTATCGTTGATAGAGCAGGATCAGAAGACAACAAGAGATAATTTATTAGATCCTGATTTTGCGATTTTCTTGAGCATTTTCTGGTATTAAATAGTTGGATATACTTGAAATCTGAATTCCGCGCTTCCTGGGCCTCTTCTGTCAGTTCACCAAGTGGGAGAAGATTTGATTCAATTATTTCACGACCATGTTGAAGGACTTTATGAACTGTTGGTGTAATTTCTTTCCAGTGATACAAATGTCGTATACGAGTTAACGCGTTGAGGGCATAGCAATGAAATTTTTCAGCATTTATTTGATATTTGCTATTTATTGCCGATAATATTACGTAACATTTACGAAGAACTTCCTCATCAATTCCAGTAATCTTTGAAGTTGTTTCATAATTTTCAAAGAATCGCCTGGCCGTATTACCATCGTTTGTACTGTCATATCCTACAAGTGGTTTGTCTATGTTTAGACCCGTCATAGTTTTGAATTCTTCCTGAATCCTTTTTTTTTCACTGGATCTCATTTCAATCAGTTCCTTATTATTTCTCACGGATTTTAGCTGATTATCAGGTATATTCCTATATTTCAGATCATATGCTATATGTAGCATAAATTCTAAAAATCGGATACGTGCATGTAGGGGCGATATACCAAATTCCAGAACCTCTTGATTAATTGCAGTACTAGCTGATGCATCTTCTGAAGTTTGTAGAAATTCCGATTTCTTCTTTCCGCATAATGAGCATTTCCAAGTTGAATGGGTTTCCGTTATAGCGTTGCTTACTTTTCCATCTATCATTGTCAATTGAAGCTCAAAATTTACATTAATCAAATATCCATGTATGTCTATGCAGACTGGACTCAAATTGTCTATTGAATATTTGATATCATCAACCCAATTTTTTGTGCTTGCTGCATTTTCTTTTAAATATTCGAATCTGATCGGTCTGCAAAATGCCTTTGATCCTGGAGATGTGTTAACCCACACATATTCAGTACGCTCTTTTGATGTGGATGGTTCAGAACGATTCTTTCTTAATCTTAGTGGTACTAGGGATGCCATAAAAACGCTTCTGTAGTCATTTGTGTTCTGATGAGATGTTGATTGTTTGTATTCCGGTAATCCAGATAAACCGTCACATCCCCATTTACATATTAAAGTTAAGTCCTTGTTGTCAAGTTTCTTGGCTTCTTCTTCAGACAATGTAGTAGATATCAGCCTTGATGCCGTATTTTCCAATAATTTTGATAAATCCACAGATGCACTTTCGTCTCCTATCACGTTTGTTGGTATTAAGTTTTTTTTGGTTTTTAATAACGCATTATATCCTGGTAAAATTGAGTGTCCTTTGTCTCGTAATGCCTTACAGAGTTTAATATATTTATTTTTACTCAATTTCAACTCGAGCATAAGAGCAAGTGCTTCTTCCTCCGAAAATTCTGATTGAGAAGAAGGAGTTGGTATACTCTTAATAATTCGCTTAAGACGTTTAGGAGAAGCCTCTGGGAGAATATCTGCTATTTGTTTAGCTTCAGCTGGTTGATTATTTCGTTTGAGCACTTCCTTAAAGGAATCTTTGATTTCAGTATCCGAATGAGTAGAAAGAACTTCGGATAATCGCATCTTTTTAGATCTTTCTCCGAGATCATCATAGTTTTTTAGAGGGGCTCCAGCACCAGAAGTTTTAAGCTCAATTGAGTCCTTCAGCCAGTCTTTAAATTTAGATTCAAATCTTTTTAAACAGTAATTAACCGACTTAATTTTAAGTTCAAATAACTTTACAAATTTTACGACTTTGTCTTCCTCACTATTGAGAATCATGGAGTTAGTTTGACTTTTAGCATATCGCATGATTATTTTAATTTTTTCTGCTCTCGAACTGCTTGGTTGTTCAAAAAGAATATCGCACAACACTTTAAATTCCAATGTTATAGCCATGATGTTTTAACTGTTAATAGCAGTTACATTTAAAACTTTCTTTTTTATATTAAAAAAAAACATTTTTTATATATACCTGTATCCAAAGAATAATAAAGAAATCAATGAATTAATGTATTTTTTACCTCTAAAAATAGGTGCATATATAACTCAACCAATATGTGCGTCTCGTAAAACCTACCTGTATGGAGGTGAGTAACCATATCCTTTCTGACCATTATGAAAAACCCAAGTTGTAACAATTTTTACCTATTGCATTAACTTTCACATTAAAAAACATTTTATAACCTTAACATAATTTTGCAATTTTTTCAAATACACCAATTTTAAATACCGGAAAAATGCCTTTAAATCTTATTTTAAATAAATTGTCACACTGTTACTATAAAAGTACTCTTCTAATTAAACTTTTGCTACAAATTATGGATATATTACCTTTACACTGTTATCAAAATCGGTGCCTTACTCGTACTTACTTATTTAGAATCTTTTACTAAAATTTTATTTTTTAGCTTGGAACAAAAGGCAAAATCGAATAAAATTTTTTTAAGTCATTCTTATAATGTTTTCTTTAAAAAAATAAAAAACTATTTATATCTTTTTGAAGAAAATATTTGTTTATTAGCGAAGGATCATTGTCATCTTAAAAATAGTGAAATATTTGAGTATGATAATTAACTTTATATGCACAAATTCATCACTTATATTTAAATAAACAGTGTAAAAATGCTACGGGGGCCAAACTTTTCAGAGTTTTTTAAGACTCGGTATTAATGCTTTATATACATGTTTAGTGTCATTAGATCGGGAAAGACTAGGAGATTAGCACTAAGTAAAAGTTTTTTTTAAGTGCGTTACTTTTTTTACACTTTGTATCGTAAAACAAAAAAAAATTGTTTTTCTGCTTTTTTAAGGAAAATATTTTTAATCTTTGATATTCTGTGGAAATGACATGGATAAAGATATTACAATGAAATTTTGTAGTAATGTAGACCAATAAGATGTAAAAGCAATAGACTAAAAAAAATTCCCAATTTTAACTTAAAAATTCCCCAATTCCCAACTGGGGAAAAAGGTGTTTCAAAAAATGAGTTTTTTTACAAATATGGCAACACTGTCTCTATTTGCAGCGCGTTTCAGAAAAAACTTTTCTAATCAATAACAGATATATTGGAAAATATGAACATTATAATTTTTTTCAAATCGGTGCTTTGCCTTTTGAGAAATTTTTGTTTAAACTAATTTTTTTTTTACAAATTGCCATTTTTTGGAGAGGACATGTGCGAGGACCAAAAGTCCAATTAGCAAGAAATTTGTTTTATACGCATTCTCATTATGTTTTCTTTTAAAAACTTTAAAAATCTTTTTATGTTTCTTAAGAAAATATTTTTTTATTAGTGAAAAAATATAGCTATCTTTTGGGGAAAAACTAAAAAAAAAAGCGAAATTTTTTGTAAGTTTCAACTTTGAATATTTTTAACTTTTAAACAAAAGAAGATTTCTATAACTAACTTGCACAAAAATTATTCAGAATTTTATTACAAATTTAAAGAATATTCTTAAAAAATTTTTGGTCCTCAGATGCGTCCACCAGATCAAAAAAAGCTTAAAAAAAGAGGTAAAAAATCAACCTAAAAATTCCTTTTTACCCAAATATCTCGAAATCCAAAGGAGATAACCTACACATTTAAGCGTATTTTTTGTAGATCTTCTCAAGGACAACTTAAGTTTAAAATTTCTTTTCAATCCATACATAAATGGATTTTTGGCGAATTTTTAAAAAAGTCGAACACCCGAGGTGACCAACTTTGAAGGTCCATCAATCACTCTCCCGACCCCTCATGGACCAGTGCTTTTAAAAACCAACTCGAATACTCCTTGACTATCACCATGTCAAATTTCATTCAAATATCTCCAGTCGTTCAAAAGTTAAAGAATTATTTCCAAAAAAAAGCGTCCGTAAACCACTGTGCAATGTTTGTGTTACGTTTCAAAGGATTTTTTTCATTCCCTAGTTTTTTTTTTTGCCCTTTTTCATTATTATTACGATCATTACTGTTATTTTTGTTACTTCTTGTATGATTGGCTTTTTATGGCCAAAGTTGTTCAAGTATTACAAAATATTACCATTTTCATTTCTTTAGGCTTCATTGCTTGATGGACAATGACTATGATGATGATGATGATGTTTGTAGTGGTTGTAGTAGTGGTGGTGACATGGTAATAACGGTAATAGTTCTAATAAAAATTACTATCATATTTTGCTTTGCAATGAACCATATAATGATCCCAAGCATAAACAATTTGTTATTTTGTCTCTAAACAAGTACAATTCTAATGAAAGTTTACTACATAAAGATTTATTAGAAATGTAAACTTACAAGTTGTTTAACATATATTTAGGCTTATTCGAAAAAATAATGGAATGATTTTTCTACTAGGATTTAAATATGACAAAATGTAGCTTAGCATAAGAAGTAAATTTCAAATCGAATTAAATTAACTAAAAATGTTTTGTCGTTAATAAAGTATGCACCGAGCGATAACTCACTGAAGAAATCTAAATAAATCAAATCTTGGTGCATATTTTTAGGTTGTGTAACATCTATTTTTTGTAAAACCTTAGGCAAAATTCTAAAAAAAATTCTAAATTAAACTTTTTCAAATTGATTTTGATTTTTATTAGATATGATAAAATGTAGTTGACTCTATCATATATGTGTAAAAGTAAAAACGTATAAGCGCCCGTGGTCGCTATTTTGGAGAAGTCTGCCCTGAAAGTATATATGATTATTTCTGTCTCTTTTAGTTAGGCCTTTATTTTACTAGCTTCAAATTTTTAAAGTATTATTCGAGAAAAAGTAAAAGTTATAATTCCTTTTCTTTTTTCCTTTAGTTTTAAAACTAATTTAAATGCTATGATAAACTCACCATATTTTCAGGTTTTTGGAACGACTTTTAAGCAGGGAAACCAAAAATGTTTCTTCATAAAGTATTTTCTTGTTGCCATTTTGTGGAAAGATCTCTTGAACGCAAAAGAAAAAAGGTCCATAAATTTCATGAAAATGTTAGTCAAAAATTAAATATCGTATTAAATTATGTAAAACAATTTAATACGAGGTCAGGTCAAAAAGTTCTTACCTTTTTGGTTAAAACCAAGGTTTTTATATAAAAAGGTTTTGAAAAATTTTCTATAAAAATTATAAATTTTTTAAAAATTTTCTATGAAAATAAGAAATTTTTGAAAAATTTCCTATAAAAATAAGAAATTGTTGAAAAAATTCCTATAAAAATAAGAAATTTTTTAAAAATTTCCTATAAAAATAAGAATTTTTTGAAAAATTTCCTATAAAAATAAGAAATTTTTGAAAAATTTCCTATAAAAATAAGAAATTTTTGAAAAATTTCCTATAAAAATAAGAAATTTTTGAAAAATTTTCTATAAAAATAAGCAATTTTTGAAAAATTTACAATAAAAATAAGAAATTTTTGGAAAATTCCCTATAAAAATAAGAAATTTTTGAAAAATTTCATATAAAAATAAGAAATTTTTTAAAAATTTTCTATAAAAATAAGCAATTTTTGAAAAATTTCCTATAAAAATAAGAAATTTTTGAAAAATTTCCTATTAAAATAAGAAATTTTTGAAAAATTTTCTATAAAAATAAGAAATTTTTGAAAAATTTTCTATAAAAATAAGAAATTTTTGAAAAATTTCCTATAAAAAAAAGAAATTTTTGAAAAATTTCCTATAAAAATAAGAAATTTTTTAAAAATTTCCTATAAAAATAAGAAATTTTTGAAAAATTTCCTATAAAAATAAGAAATTTTTGAAAAATTTAATATAAAAAAAAAAAGAAATTTTTGAAAAGTTTCCTATAAAAATAAGAAATTTTTGAAAAATTTCCTATAAAAATAAGAAATTTTTGAAAAATTTCCTATAAAAATAAGAAATTTTTGAAAAAATTCCTAAAAAAAATAAGAAATTTTTGAAAAATTTGCTATTTTTGAAAAATTTCCTATAAAAATAAGAAATTTTTGAAAATTTTCGTATAAAAATAAGAAATTTTTGAAAAATTTGCTATAAAAATAAGAAATTTTTTAAAAATTTCCTATAAAAATAAGAAATTTTTGAAAAATTTTCTATTTGCTATAAAAATAAGAAATTTTTGAAAAATTTCCTATACAAATAAGAAATTTTTGGAAAATTTCCCATAAAAATAGGACATTTTTAGAAAGTTTCCTACAAAAATATCATATTTTTAGAAATTTTTGAAAAATTTCTTATAAAAATACAAAATTTTTAAAAATTTCCTAAAAATTAAGAAAATTTTAGAAAATTTAAACTACAAATAAGATATTTTTAAAAAATTTCCTATAAAAATAAGAAAGTTTTTGACAGGAAATTTTTCAAAAATTTCCTATTTTTATAGGAAATTTTTCAAAAATTTCTTATTTTTATAGAAAATTTTTCAAAAATGTTTTATTTTTATAGGAAATTTTTCAAAAATTTTTTATTTTTATAGGAAATTTTTCAACAATTTCTTACTTATATAGGAAATTTTTCAAAAATTTCTAATTTTTATAGGAAATTTTTAAAAAAATTCTTATTTTTATAGGAAATTTTTCAAAAATTTATAATTTTTATAGGAAATTCTTAAAAAATTTCTTATTTTTATAGGAAATTTTTCAAAATTTTCTTATTTTTATAGGAAATTTAAAAAAAAATTTTATTTTTATAGGAAATTTTTCAAAAATTTCCAATTATTATAGGAAATTCTTCAAAAATTTCCTATTTTTATAGGAAATTTTTCAAAAATTTCTTATTTTTATAGAAAATTTTTCAAAAATTTTTTATTTTTATAGGAAATTTTTCAACAGTTTCTTACTTTTATAGGAAATTTTTCAAAAATTTCTAATTTTTATAGGAAATTTTTAAAAAAATTCTTATTTTTTAAAAATTTATAATTTTTATAGGAAATTCTTCAAAAATTTCTTATTTTTATAGGATATTTTTCAATATTTTCTTATTTTTATAGGAAATTTAAAAAAAAATTATTTTTATAGGAAATTTTTCAAAAATTTCCAATTATTATAGGAAATTCTTCAAAAATTTTCTATTTTTATAGGAAATTTTTCAAAAATTTCCTATTTTTAAAGGAAATTTTTTAAAAATTTCTTATTTTTAAAGGAAGTTTTTCAAAAATTTCTTATTTTTATAGGAAAATTTTCAAAAATTTCTTATTTTTATAGGTAATTTTTCTAAAACTTTCCGTTTTTATAGGAAAATTTTCAAAAATTTCCTATTTTTATAGGAAAATTTTCCTATTTTAATAGGAAATTTTTCAAAAACTTCCTATTTTTAAAGGAAATTTTTCAAAAATTTCCTATTTTTAAAGGAAATTTTTTAAAAATTTCTTATTTTTAAAGGAAATTTTTCAAAAATTTCCTATTTTTATAGGAAATTTTTCAACAATTTCCTATTTTTATAGGAAATTTTTCAAAAATTTCTTATTTTTATAGGAAATTTTAAAAAAGTTATTTTGGTAAGAAAGTTTTCAAAAATTTATAATTTTTGATAAGTCAGAACGAACATAATTTTAAAGATTTAGTATGATTAGAATATTTGTTTTGCGGTCTCCCGTTTGACTTATACCAAATGAAAACTAAAATACTTAAGTTTTGTTATAAAATCGCCTTAACGATAGTGAAAAATAAGTTAAAAAGTTTGTTCTAACGTAGAAAATCTAACATAAATAAAGTGCATTCATGGTAATAAGTTGTGACAGCATCCTTTTTACTTTAACAGAATGAGTTTATGACTAAAGGACTTTACTCACACTGACTCAAACAGGGACATACACACAAATCTTCAGGCACTAAAACAAAACCCAGTGAAAACTCAGTAGTTCAAGGGACTACAAATAAATTGGGAAGTATTAGAATTTCGTTAGAGATAAAATAGAAATAAATATAATTCCTTAACTACAGGTTTGTGTATTAAAGAAGTGTCTACTGTTCACATTACTTTGGGTTCAAGAAGTAACCGATGTCACCAATTTTTAGTTAAAGGTTAAAAATTATATCGTGTATAAAATTTTTGTCATTTAACCTAAAAAATCAATTCACAAGATTCTATAAATATCCTAAAAATGTATTACTTTTCTATTACTTGCATTACCGTTTGCAATACTTTGGACTCTTAAAGTAACTAGTGAGGCCAATGATAACTCGTTGATTTGTTCTAAAACTCCACCTTAAATCTCGTCAAAATCTGAAATCCAAATGATTTTTTAAAGCGTAATTTATTATGTCGGGTCCTTTAACTTAAATTTTTTGATAAAGAAGTTGGGTTGCCATAAATGTGTTTTTTTTTTTCATTTCTAAGAGTTTTTCTATTAATGCATGAAAGTGTTTAAAGAAACTAGAATAAAGACGACTTAAAATAAAAAGGAACTTTAAATAATAAAATGAAATCAAAAAATGAACATAATGGAGTATGAAAAATGACTGCAGGAAATTACTTTTGTCGCATGAACATACAATGAAGGAATTGGTATCAGGGAAGATGAAGAAGACAAGGACAAAGCGCTGCTGATGATGACGGTAACGACAACAACGATTCTGATGAAATGAGCACAATGATGATGAGTCTGATGCTGATGAGTTGAGGCAATGTAAAGCTATAAATGGACGTTTAAAAAATTATGAAAAATATGAAAATACTTAAAGTGTGAATGCGTGTTCTTGTCTTAGGGTAAGAGATGGGGCATAAGAATTGTGTAACTTTAACAAAAGAACAGAAATGTTTAAATTGTTCAAGAGCAAATGTTCACACTTACCCACCAACGACTGACTATCAACTCCCAACTCCATTTAAATTCGTGTATTGTTCATGTTGTTAAAAGCTTAAAATTGGTCTTGAAGTTGTAAGAATTGTGGCAAAAAAGGAGTATGAGTGTAATTTTTAATGGAAATTTTTAATTTCTTTTTTCCTTAATAAATGCCACCAAGAACAATGAATAATAATTCATATTTAAGGCTTATTAATATTTTTGGTATATTTCTTAAAAGGGTTGGCGATGAAAGGACTATTTGAATAATGTTGCAATTTTTCAGTTTTAAAGGAAAGGAAAGGAAAGAAATTTGCATTTTAAGATTTTTTATTTATTTTAAATTCAATTTTAAATTTTGAAGTTGTACAGCTTGAAAACATAAATAATGTAACTTACTAATACTAATAGAACTTACTAATACTAATACTAATACCAATGCCAACAATAAAGACATTTTAAGTTCTAAGATTTTTCAACAAAAAAATTAAGATTTTTCTTAAAAAATGTTCTGACTTTTCATTCAAAATTTGATTTTTAGTCAGAATTAGGTGTGATTTTAATGAAAACTCGTTTTCTCGACTTAAAGCTTATAAGCTTAATCTTTTCTTATATTCTTAAACGAGCAATAATTGTATATGTATTTATATATATACATATATATATATATATAGAATGGCTATCTCGAAAACGGCTCTAACGATTTTGATAAAATTTGGACAGTGGGTATCTTTTTTGATGTATAGGTCGAAGAAGAAGGGACTTTTGGAACTTTTGCCTCTAATAGGGTAAACACGGGTAAAAAGGGGAAAAATCGAAAACGCTATATCTCCTAAAGTAATAAGTATAGAAACAAAATTAAAATTACGTTTTAAACAGCTATGACAATAAGCTGACAGGTGTTTGGTACTTTTTTCAAACTATGTCCGATAGGGGGTAAAAAAGGGTGAAAATAGTTTTTTTGGCACCTTTTTAACCCACTCTTATATTTTAAACTAAAGAATATAGAAAGAAACTTGGTACTGCAATCAATAGATGTAAAAAAAACATGAAACACGTATTTGGTACTTTTTTGATTTTGGAGCCAAAATGGGTAAAAAAGGGATAAAATGATAACTTAACATCTCCAAAGTAATATGAATAGGAACATTATACATTATGTTAAATGCGTTTTAAAAAAATGTACCGAATTCAATTGGCACCAAAAAAGTACCAAATATACATATGGAACTTTTAGAAATTAGGGAATAAAAAGGGGGAAAAATTAGTATTATTTTAAACAAATGAATGTTTGTCTGTATGTATGCTCTTTATAGAATAGTAAACTGTGAATTTGATTGTGTTATGCTCTTTAGCGAAGATGTTGCGGATAAGCCGGCGAAGGTTTTAAAGTTGATAAGACTAATTTCCGACAGATGGCGCTACTGAAAATTACTAAAAATTAATTAAATCGTAAACTGTACATTTGATCATGCTATGATCTTTAGCAAAGTTGTAGCGCATGAGCCGACGAAGGCTTTTTAGTTGGTATGAATAATTTCCGACAGGTGGCGCTACAGAAACTTACTCAAAGTCAATTTAATCGTAATCTGTACATTTAATCATTCTACAATCTTTAGCAAAGTTGTTGCACATGAGCCGACGAAGGTTTCTTAGTTGGTATGAAGAAATTTCGACAGGTGGCGCTACTGAAATTTACTCAAAGTCAATTTAATCGTAAGCTGTACATTTAATCATGCTATAATCTTCAGCAACGTTGTTGCGGATAAGCCAACGAAGGCTTATGAATTGGAATGAGCAACGTCCGACAGGTGGCGCCACAGAAAATTGCTCAAAGTGAATTAAATCGTAAACTGTGCATTTGATCATGTTGTAATCATAAGCAAAGTTGTTACGCATAAGCAGACGAAGGTTTCTTAGTTGGTATGAACAACTTCAGGTGGCGCCACTGAAAACTACTCAAAATAAATTAAATCGTAAACTGTGCATTTGATCAGGCTATAATCTTTAGCAAAGTTGTTGCGCATGAGTCGACGGAGGTTTCTGTTGGTATGACTTTCCAAAATTTTTCAAATGAGTTAAACTGAAACTATGCAAGCTATGTGTTGATCGGACAAAATAAATAAAATAATTCAAAATTAACTGAATATTTGTACAATGTATTTCCTCGAAATTTATTTTACTACTTTATAAAATAAAATATATAAAAAATTTTAAAATTTGCCTAAAAATGCTAATCATAAAGCTCCGAGCAAGGCTCGGTCAACCAGGTGCTATATTAATATATTAAAGGAAATTTTGACTATGTCATATTTTTAAAACATTTTATTTAGCTTGTCCAATATTTTAAGACTTTAAACTAATTAAATTAACATTTACCATAAATATTGCTTTTAACCCTAAATTACGCTAAAAGACTTCAAATAACTCCTTTACTCCTATCCCCCAAAAGATTAACAAAATTTTAGTTTTATTTAAACGAAATGCATAAAAATGTTTGTGGTTTTGCCGACAAGAATTCTAACGAGATTGAAATGAATTTATGGACTTAATGGAGCAAAACTGTTAAAATCAAGGAAATTAAGGATTTTTTTGCTTTTGCATTTTTGACTTAACAAACAAAACATTTTATGTGGTTTCACATAAAAACCACAAAAACTCATTATAGATGAATTAAAGCAGGGAAAAATAGAAGAATCAAATACCAACAAATTTTAAGGAAAATGAAAATATTTATACATAAAAACCATTTATGAAGAATGTTGCCGAAAACAGGAGTGGACCAAAAAGAAAAGAGGGTGACAAATGAAAAAATTAAACAAGAAAAAGGAAAAGAATCATCAACATCAACACTTTGACCTTATGGAAAGAAAACTCTCATATATACACACACGTAACTCCCCACCAAGGGAGCTCAAATGTGAAAGAAAGTAAATGTGTATATGTGCGTGTGTTTGAAAAGGAAACGGAAACATTTCGTTGTTTCCACATACCCCCAAACACTTCAATTATGTAAAAACTATTTTTATGACCATTTTGCGTCACAACCACAAAAAAACATGATAATACAAAAAAATATTCCTTTTATTTATTGTTTTTCTACCGAAGTCGAAGACAAACTGAGTATTTTCATTAACATTTTAGCTTTAGCTTATCGCCATAAAATTAAATACAAATCATTTTCCTATTCTATTGTAATTTGGCAGGGGTTTTGCGATTGGGATTTGGAGACATTCCTATTTACGTTGATTATATTTTACATGATTTTTTTATGAGTCATATATTGGGTCTTATTGTCTTACTTACAAACAAATAAAAGTATGATCAAATCGTAAAAAATTGAAATTATTATTATAGTTATAGCAACAAAAGGAAGGTCTTTGACATTGAACTTTAAGTTATTTTAGCATAAAAGTAATTTTTACTAAATTGGTTATAATGTTAAGCACTTGTCAAATTATCACAATTTGTATATTTTTTGTTCACTATAATTTTAATAATTATATTTCTTTTAAAATAAAATTACTTTACAAAACGAAAAAATCTTTAAAATTTTTTCGTTAAAATCTTCAATTAAATACTTACACATTTTGTGGCTAATTGACGGAAAAGTGTTGAGAATAAAAATTGTTATTTCATGAAATTTTTATAATATTTTATACAATTTGTGGAAATTTTCTATAACTACATTAAAAAGTTTTTGGTTTGCAAAACACTTACGCTGTATTCGATTTTGACACCTTTTTACCGACAACGGGACACCTAGTGGGTAAATTTAAATCGTGTGGTTCTAACAGTTTTTTAGAAAGAGGTTGCTCGATAAATAATCGCGTAACTCGAAAACTGTAAAGTTTATTGAATTCAAAAAAAAAAAATAAAATTCAACAACAGAGTGAAATATTTGAATCCATACCCAGTAAAACTTTTCATTACCAAATAATGAGTTAAACAGTTAAACTATTGAACACGAACTACTTACTCATTCGCTGTTTAAGTCATTACATTAACATGGGGATGTCATTGGAGGCAAGTACTTACCAATTGCAGAAAAGTAATGACTTGGGTAAGCAATTTGAAAGCAACAACAACAACAGCAACAACTTTTTTGTTGTTGTTTGTTTTTTTATGATCCCATGGGGGCTCGAACCCAGACCCTCTGACTGCTAGGCAGAGACTCTTCCACTGAGCTACTTCATATGTTGAAAACTTAGCAGCTTATAATTAATATAAACAATTTTTATTTTTAGATTCAAAATCATGTGAAAATTACTTTGTTTTTCCCTGCTTTTTTTTGCTTTGTTGTAATTTTTGGAAAAATATTTTTATACGATTTTTTGTAATTATTTTAAAACTTTTTTAAAATTATTTTAAAACTTAAACAATTTTAATCTTCTTTTTTGAATAAGTTTTTACGTAAGATTGACTCTTACTTACTTAAATGTTACAACCTGTTAAGGTCAAAGTCCGAGCATATTTTAGAATTCCATGGATTTCGATCTTGTGCGAATATTCTCCAATTTTATAGGCCAAGCTTTGAAAAATGTTCCTCTACTTGGTCTTTCTATCGAAGTTTCGGACATCCTCCTCTAATATTAGGTAGTGGGACATTTCAATTCTAATTTTATCCTCTTCATTGTATTTTACTAGCCCGTAATCCTAACTCATTTTTACCGATCTTATGGGACAACTCTCGGAACATGTTAACTAACAATATTAATGGGTGTTAAACTAGCTTCCCGGGTGATACCATGAGGAGGTGTGTGTCCACAGTTGAGATGAAGGATGACCCAGATAAGTTGGGCTTACCAAGTTAAGACCAATTAGAATCGTGTTTGGTATTCAACATCCCCTACATAATCAAAATTGACTCATGATGGTATTTTTTCATTAACGTGAGCTAGTTTTACAAATTTTTTTTACAGAAGATAATATTTAAGTTCTTAAAATTCAAAAATCATTTAAAAAGACTCTTTTAATAAAAAAAAAAAACTAAAAAAAATTGTTGCCCTTGGTGGGATTTGAACCGGGGCCATTCAGTTTAAATTACCATCTTAATTACAAATAAGTACTTCTGTAATAACTTATTATTTATTCGGATGGTATGTTGTAGTCGTTACAAGGTTACCAGTTATCAGAGTACTTGCCATTACCAAAGTTTTGCTTTGGTACTTCTCGGTACTTCTCGAAATTCAAAAAATATTTTTTTTCATGCAAAAGAAAAAGAACTTTTTTTTATTGAAAAAGAACTTTTTTGTTGAAAATTAATCTCTTGGATAACATAAATAATGTTTTCTTTACAACTTTGTTGTTTCTGAATTCTGCTAAAAGATGGCGCTATTCTAGGGTTACATACGAAAGTCTCATTTTTTTACCCTTTCCCACCATAGGTGGAAAGGGTAATATAAGTTTATGCTGATGTACGTTTGTCTTAGACCCTTTAGTATACCAATAGGCTTAGAATCACTTTCTGAGTCGATTTAGCGATGTCAGTTCGTCCGTTCGTCTCGACGGCTTGCTGGACCCCCATGTAAAGCATGTAATCAAAGTACAGGTCGCAATTCTTAAGATAATTTAATGAAATTTGGCACAGATAGTTTTAGAATTTTATTTATTATAGATAGGTTGGAAATTACCTTTGATATTTGGGAACAAAAAAAGTCATTGGGAGCCAAATCAGAAAGATATTCGATATTTTATTCGCTCAAAAATTCACTTGTTCGACGAGATATGTGAGAGCTCGGATTGTCATAATCGTGAATGATGGCTTCTTGGTTTTTACGAATTTCTGACGGTGGTTCAGAATCAAATTTCATTGGCCAAAACCTATATTTTTTGTTGACATAGATTTTAAAAATTTGTATACCATCAGAAGGAAAACATATTAAAATTAAGGTGGCCAAAATATTTGGTCAAAATATTCGCTGTAGTGGGCGTGGCATGCTGCTAAAGACAAGGAATTTTAGTTAATTTAGAAATGAAAGAAAAATTATAATTTTTATCTCATATTAATTACGATCTCTTGAAAACTATTAATGCTAATGGGCTGCGGTTTCTTTTGTTATGTTGGGTGGACTGTTGGTTTTAACAAATGGTATTTGTGCACCCTGTATAATTTGTAGTTAAGGTGTTACGTAATAAATTTAAAATCACCATATACTCATAAAATTTCAAGTTTAGTAGTGTATAACTTTTAAAGGGAAAAATGGAAATAAAAATCGAAACCACCCAAAGAAAGCCAAGAGTGTTCCCTTTAAGCCAATATATACTTTTGCATCCGCCCGGACCCGCCCGTAGAACACTTTTTACTTTTTTTGACTGATACAAAAGCTTCATCCAGCTGTATTTTATGTAAAGCAACATCAAGTCAGTTAAACCAAGAACCTACAAAGTCACTAGATAGTACTGATGCATTTGAATTTGGATTATCACCGCTACATACGAGAATAAGATTTATGGAACACATACTGAAAATTAGCTATGATTTGGACTTCGGATCTTCAGGATCAGTAAGAAATAATGACACCAACAAAGAGAAAAGAAAATTGAAAAAGAAACAAGTTCATGATGCATTTCTCAAACACGGGTCAATTATAGATCAACCAAAACAAGGATCAGGCAATACAAACGATGGCAATACCGCAAGAATAATCTTTTTGGATCCCGAAACTACATCTGATATAACAGTTGTTGATATAGATCTTATTTCAAGATTTAAAACAATTACTGAAGTACTTGCGTGCAATGAACAAATTAATGCTTAAAAATTTGGTGATAATAAAAATACGAGAAAGGGGGCACCCTAAGGATAACTTTTTTTGCCAAATTTGAGCCAAAATTTGGCCCAAATCGGTTAAGAGGAAGTGGGTCAAAAATGAGTTGGCAGATTTGAAACAAAATAAAAAAGAAAAACATCGAAAATTGAATTTCAAGCTTAAATTTCTTAAGAACCACTGTACCGATCTTAATAAAACCTACACATGTTATCTATTGATTAAAAAAAGAACTACTAAAAAATCTTTAATAGTTAACAAGTTACAGAGTTTTGGCCAATGAAAAACGATTCTGAACCACTGTGCGGCAAACAAATTGTCGACAATCTGACATGATAGTTCCACTTTTCTTAATTATTCCTTGTACTGGAATACCCGCACGGTTGACTACATTTTTAGTTTCCAGCTTATCAGCAAACATAAATCGTCACCTGTCACTATATTATACACTGACCACGATAGTTTTAATGACTTCCTTACACCACTTGACGAAGTGTTCATGCTAAATAAAGAGTTTTTCAGTAAAAAAAATGATTTTAATATAAATTTGACTTGTGATTTTTATGATTTACGGTGGAAAATCCCTTTATGAAATATATAGGTTTCTGGTGATGTATGCATCGAATAGAAATATTTCTCTGAGATCCTCCCTTAATTATACCGATAGACTTTTAATTGAATGAAATCGGTGCATTAATTCGGGTACCTTCTATTTGTTTGACTTCCCGGAATTGAGATTTCGATAAGAGGGTCTGTAATGTTTCGGGGATGTATGTCAAGTGCTGGTGTTGGAAGTTTGCATTTCATAGATGGAAAAATGGACAATTTTGTCTATTTAGATATTTTAAGGCAAAATGATAAACAGAGCGCAGAAAAACTTGGAATTTTTAACAAGTTTGCTTTCTACAAAGACAATGACCCTAGGCACACATCTGCTGTTGCGAAGCTCTGGCTGATCCACCACTGCCCTAAGCTATTGAGTCCTCCCCCACAATCCCCAGACTTAAATGTTATAGAGCATTAATGGTTTGAACTAGGTCGTAGAGTGTATAAAAACAGTTATTGTTGTAACTGTTTTTATACTAAACTAACTGAACTAAAATCAGCGTTGCCACATGAGTGGAACAATATTCCGTCGGAAGTGTGCTCCAATTTGGTCAATTCGATGCAAAACAGACTCAGAAGAGTTATTGAATCCAAATATTAAAAGTCTGTATTTATTATTGTGTCCGATTATTCGTTTGATCTCAAAATATAAATAATTTTTGTTATTTTTTGTTTTCTTATGAAAAAAATTGTTGTTTTTTCTCTTTTTTGGTTTCATAGACAAATAAAATAATTTTTATAGCGAAATAAATCAAAAAGAATTTTTTTATTAAAAAAGATCTTGTTATAAAAGCACTTAAATTAAGTGTTATACCGATGTCCGATTATACGTTTGAACCACTGTATATTATATATAGAATGGCTATCTCGAAAACGGCTCTAACGATTTTGATAAAATTATGACAGTGGGTACCTTTTTTTGGTGTATAGGTCGAAGAAGAAGGGACTTTTGGAACCTTTGCCTCTAAGAGGGTAAAAAGGAGAAAAAATCGAAAACGTTATATCTCCTAAAGTAATAGGTATAGAAACAAAATTAAAATTACGTTTTAAACAGCTATGAAAATAAGCGGACAGTTGTTTGGTACTTCTTTGAAGCTATGTCCGATAGGGGGTAAAAAAAGGTGAAAATAGTTTTTTTGGTACTTTTTTAAGCCACTCTTATTTTTTAAACCAAAGAATATAGAAAGGAACTTTATACTGCAGTCAATAGATGTGAAAGAAATATTGAACACGTGTTTGTTACTTTTTTAATTTTGGGGCCAAAATGGGTAAAAAAGGGATAACATGATAACTTAACATCTCAAAAAGTAATATGAATAATAATTATGTTAACTGCATTTTAAAAAAATGTACCGAATTCAATTGGTACCAAAGAAGTACCAAATATGCATACGGAGCTTTTTGAAATTAGGGGATAAAAAGGGGAAAAAATGAGTAATGTTATAACTTTTAAACAAATGAATGTTTGTATGTATGTTCTTTATAGAATAGTAAACTGTGAATTTGCTCTTTAGCGAAGATGTTGCGGATAAGCCGGCAAAGGTTTTTAAGATGGTAAAACTAATTTCCGTTAGGTGGCGCCACTGAAAATTACTAAAAATTAATTAAATCGTAAACTATACACTTGATCATGCTATGAACTTTAGCAAAGTTGTAGCGCAGAGCCGGCGAAGGCTTTTTATTTGTTGTAAATAATTTTCGACAGGTGGCGCTACTGAAAATTACTCAAAATCAATTTAATCGTAAGCTGTACATTTAGTCATGCTATAATCTTAAGCAAAGTTGTTGCGGATAAGCCGAAGAAGGTTTATTATTGGGAATGACCAAAGCCCGATAGGTGGCGCCACTGAAAATTACTCAAAATTAATTAAATTGCATTTGATCATGTTATAATCATAAGCAAAGTTGCTACGCATGAGCAGACGAAGGTTCCTGAAAACTACTCAAAATGAATTAAATCGTAAACTGTGCATTTGATCAAGCTATAATCTTTAGCAAAGTTGTTGCGCATGAGTCGACGTAGGTTTCTGTTGGTATGACCAATTTCCAAAATTTTTAAAATGAGTTAAACTGTAAACTATGCAAACTATGTGTTGATCGGACAAAATAAATAAAATAATTCAAAATTAACTGAATATTTGTACAATGTATTTCCTCTAAACTTATTTTACTACTTTATAAAATAAAATATATAAAAATTTTAGAATTTGCCTCAAAATGCTTATCAAAAAGCTCCGAGCAAGGCTCGGTCAACCAGGTACTGACTTTTAAAGAAGTAATATTTTTGAAATATTACACGATAAGTACATGTTTTGCATTGGAAAATTTGATATGTCAGATGCAAATGTCAGTCCGTGTATAGGCAGCTTTAGTCATGTCCATTATGACTGGACACTATATGTGACCCGGTCTATGAAAAGGAAAAAGTTGGCTTATGACTCAAAAACAAAATTTTCAAAAAAATTAACCAAATACTTCGAAAATGTAGCTAATTTTTCGAAATTTTGTTTTTGAGTCATAAGCCACCTTTTCATAGACCGGGTCACATACAACTAAAAGGCAATAGTAAGGTTTAAGATTGTAACTAGTGTCTTTTTCAGGAGCCGATATAGCATGGAGGAGTCCATAAAATATCTTCTTTGTACTTTCGCTTCCCTGTCTTACAGTAGGGGACTCTGGGCTCTGAGTTTTTTTTTTTTTTTGGAGACTAAGGCGATCTGACAATGTGGGTAGATTAACAAGCAAGCCAAGCTGAGTCAGCTGCAAATAAAGGCGACATGAGGACCTTATACAATATATCAAGGGCGTTGTGTGGCAAACCTACCTACACCAATAGTCCCATTCTGAGTAGTAGCGGTACACTTCTCTCAACCCCGGATGAACAATTAATACGATGGATGGAACACTTCCAGTCAACATTAAACAATCCCATTGGATTAGAAGCGCTGACGGAAGTGCAAAATGAAACCAACCATGACTGTTTATTCAGTGGAATTTCAGACAGCCCACCAACAATACAAGAAGTGAAGAATGCCATTAAAAGCCTTAAGCGTAACAAGGCCCCGGGCAATGACAATATATCAGCGGAGATGCTTTAATGCGACGTTGAAGGATCGGCGAGACTGTGGCACCCATTTGTGCGAAAAATATGGGAAGAAGAAGCTCTACCAACCTCCTGGAATGAAGGTATACTAGTCAAAATACCAAAAAAGAGTGACTCCAAAGACTGCAATAACTACAGGGGAATAACACTTCTTCCAATACCGAGCAAAATACTAAGTCGAGTAATTTTGAATAGAACGTCTGACGCAGTTTCTGAAACACTCCGCGAAAATCAGTTTGGGTTCCGAGAGAATAGATCTTGTGTTGATCTAATCAACACAGTAAGAATAGTATTGGAGCAATGTAATGAATTCCGCACCCCCCATTTATCTAGCGTTTATCGACTTTATGAAGGCCTTCGACAGTGTCAACAGGTGCTATCTATGGAGAATTTTAGAAAACCGTAACATGCCAACGAAAATTCTGAACTTAATTCGGGCAATGTACGTGGACTTTAAATGCCGGGTTCTACATAAAGGTAAATTGTCTAATCCGTTCGAAGTTACTACTGGAGTAAGACAAGGATGTATATTATCACCTATACTTTTTATCCTTGTCATCGACAATATAATGCGCACGGCACTGAATGGTAGACATGGTATCCAATGGACACCATTTAAGCAACTCGAGGACTTGGAATACGCCGATGACGTATGTCTTCTAAGCCAAAGACCAGCTCACATTCAAGAAAACACTAGCGCTATTACTGTTGAATCTCGGGCAGCTGGGCTGGAAATCAATATCTCCAAGACAAAGATTATGCCTGGAGGCTATGGCGCAAACCCGTCGCCACACATCAATGTAGATAACGAGGGTATTGGTTGTGTAGGTACCTTTAATTATCTTGGTAGTTTGGTATCTACAAAAGGTGGCGCCGATGAGGATATTGAATCGCATTCGGCATTCTCCGAACTATATGGAAATCTCAGCAAATATCAACAACAACTTAGTTACGAATATATAACTCGAATGTCAAGTCCATCTTGTATTACGGCTGCGAAGCTTGGAAACGCACAAATGCCATCGATAAGCGCTTGCAAACCTTTGCAAACAAATGCTTGCGGCAAATCCTTAATATATGGTGGACAAATCGAATAAGAAATGAAGATCTACTAAAAGCTACAAACCAAATCCCTTCTTCTATAGAGGTATGTCAACGGAAATGGCGATGGATAGGCCACACACTTCAAAGGCCAAATACCAACATTGCTCGACAAGCGCTTCGTTGGAATCCACAAGGAAGCGGCCGTCGTGTTGGTGCACCTGCTAGAACGTGGAGAAGGTCAATTGATGCGGAGTTACAAGCAGCAAACTATTCATGGAATGATGTATGCCTAACATCTCGCAATAGAGTTCGATATAAAAGGATGGTTGAGGCCCTATGCTCCACTGGGAGTCAAGGATAACAGAAGAAGAAGAAGGCGATCTGACTAATAAGACACAGGCATACTTAAAAGTTGTATAATACGATCCGGTTGGTTCAATGGGCGGAATTAGTAATAGATTTTGTGATAGCAACTTCACCGTAAAGGTTAGTATGGTTACCCTACTGCTCCTGGCAGCCTATGCTGCCAGGAGCCGAAGATTTTTTGTGATTTTCGAAAATACCACGATCATTCAAAATAGAGTCTATAATATAAAGATATAGCACTCCATGCAACTTTTTGCTGTCAAGGGTGAAATAAAAGCGGATAAAAAACAATGAAAAACACAAAAACGCACAAACAAACATACATTTGAGCACGTGTGTATGCCTTAGTTTTCTCTTATTGGATAATCGTATCCATTAGTTGTTTCTGAATTAGAGTAAAACCGGTATACTTGTTTTTTCATGGGACTTATCGAAGGCACTACACGGCAAATCAATGTATGAAAATGCAGAATCTTAATATTAAAGTGTCTTTGCTTACATTGTGCCAAGGTGGTGTAGGGTATAGGTTAGGTTAGGTTAGGCAGGATGCAGACTGTAAGGTTCACCTCACTTGGGTCCATAAAGAGGTCCCTTTGTAATTCCTGCAAGGATAGAGAAAATTAAATTCTTAAAACTACCGAGTGTAAGAGGCTCAGTTAGAGCCAGCCAGATGCACCGATAAAAGAGCCTATTTTACGAATATTGATGTTCGAGATCTCTGACAGATCGTGCAGAAATGGGAATCCTAGATGGAGGGTTCTACGTTCAGCAAGTGCTGGGCAGTGACAGAGGAAGTGGGATATTGTTTCTTCCTCCTCTGCATTGTGACAACTTTTGCAGTTGTCATTGCTTTGAAGATTAAGTCTTCTAGCATGTATACCTATAAGACAGTGTCCTGTGAGTACTGAAATAAGGGTGCGAAGTCTATGGCGCGAAGAGCTGACCAGGATTGCAGAGCGCTTACTATCGTATGTTGGCCATGTAAGTCTGGAGATCGTACAGGTACTTTCTGTGGACCAGTTGGTCTGTGCGGACCTACAAATAAACTGCTTTATGAGCAATTTGCATGCTGAGAGCGGAATACCTATGAATTGATCAGTGTTTTCATGACTAAGAAGAGCACCATCTTTTGCTAGGTTATCCGCTATGATGTTGCCTGGTACATTACTATGACTACGTACCCAGAAAAGTTCAATGTTAGAATGTCTCGCCATCTCATTTAGAGACGCCCGGCATTCACGGGTAAGAACGGATGTCGTGTAGACCGATGAAAGGGAATGAATAGCGGCAAGACTATCTGTATAGAAACGAATATCGTTAGGATATACTCGGTGGTACTTGAGCCACTTGCTCGCCCTATAAATAGCTGAAATTTCAGCTTGAAGAATGCTACATTGTTTTGGGAGCTTGAATTTCACTTTAATCCCAAATGATGGGATAAATAAGCCCCCACCTACAACCCGAGACGATTTGGATCCTTCCGAATAGATAACCAGGGTCTCTTCACTAAAAGCGTTATGGGCCCCTGAGATATCCACAGTGAAGGATTGCTCGAAAGCGAGTGAGGGAATACAGTAGTCTATATTATCAGGGAGATTAAGTTTATCCAGAATAGTGGTGTGGCCTAGAGACGAAGTAGACCATTCACCGGTGGTTTTTAACCTGATAGCTGAGTTGAGGTCTACTAATTGGGCCATTAGCTCAGCCGGAAGCCAATTAAGCATAGTAAAGAGTGCCTTTGAAGGAGTAGTCCTTAAAGCACCCGTAATCATGAGAGCAGCAGATCTAAGGATCTTAACAAAAAGTCCTCGCTGATTAGCCTTGTTTAGGGTATAAAGATTGTGAAAAAAAATTAAGAGAAGTTATCAGATTTTTGCCTAAAGATAAGAGGTACAACAAACAATTATCACAAAACTACAATGACAATCACAATCTGACATATAAAACTTCTTTGTAAGCGTAGGTAAATGTGATTAAAACATCAAATTAATTTTGAGTTAAATGACATTTTACGCCAGAAAAATACAAATAAGTGGCAATGTAAAAATGCTGAGGCAAGTTTTTTTTCAAAAAATATTTCAAAGCTAAATGGAAAATTATGAAAACTTTGGAAAATTTTGATATTAAATAAAATAAAGCTAACATTGCTACATAAAAATGGTAAAATGATTTCATTTTTCAAAAAGTAATTTTAAAAATTTTATGTGACATGAGCAAATGTTTGTAAAAAAAAAATATAAATTTTTATAATTGAGAAGATACTCGAATATATTTTACCAACATATGAATAAAGTGAATGTTATTTATTTACTTGTACTTACTTCGTTTACATTTGGCGTTACTAATTGTTTTAGTTACAAACTCAAATTGTGTCTTAAACTTAAATTAAATTGTCTTATTTTAAATTGTTTAATTTTTTTTCCACATATTTTTAAATTTTGACAGAAAAATACTAACAAGTTTCAGGTAAATTCCCCCTACAATTTTAGGCTTAAATTAAGTATGTCCTACTTTGTTATTACAAAAAAAAAAACAAATACTTTTCTAGGCACTCGTAGTCTTTCAACGCTTTTATGATTTTTCTTCATTTTTTGATAATTTCAAAATTATATATTTTTCAAAACAATAAATATAAGTTTTTTTATTATTATTTTCACATTGAAGAGGATTTTTATATAAGTTTGTGTTTTCAAAGGTGACAACTTCAGTTGTTGATTTTCACGCGTGCGATAGAGTTTAATGGAAATAATAAAACGGAAAAGATTTGTGAAAATTTTGGAAAATATTAAGAAATTTTAAAAACTTATTTTATTAACGATAAAAATGTTTATTTCAAATATTCATAGATACATGTTAGTTTTATTTTTGTGTGATATCTTCTTAATTGGAATCAATGCCAATGATTTCAAAAATGAGGTTACAACCTCAGCTACGCCCTCATCAACCCTACAACGATCGGTAGAGGAAGGAACTAAAACAGAATCTGAAGGATTAACTAAACGTGATATAAAACAAACGGATCTAAGATTAACAAATAATATAGAAGCAGCTTCTAAGAGCTATGATCCGCCACCAGAGTTTTATAGGTGGGTTGGGTCCAACATAAGAAATTTATAGGAAGAAAATTTTATAAAAAAAAAAAATGATAAGAAAAATATTTTCTATGAAAAATTTTTGTAACTAAACAATTTCTATAAAAGAAAATGAAATATTTTCTATAAAAGCAAATTTTATAACAAAAAATTTTCTATAGAAAAACTTGAAGTAACGAAAAATTTTCTAAAGAAAAAATTTTATAACTTAAAATTTCTATAGAAAAATTTCAATAACAACAAATTTTCTATAGAATAATTTCAATAACAAAAAAAATTTTCTATAGAAAAATGTTAATAACTAAAAATTTTTTATAAAAAAACTTTCTGTAGCAAAATATTTATAACAAAAAATTTTTATAAAAAAAAATTTAGAACAAAAAATTTTCTATAATAAAAATTTTTATAACAAAAAATTTTCTATAGAAAATTTATTAAAATAAAAATTTCGTTATAAAAATTTTTCGTCAGAAAAATTTGTATAGCTAAACATTTTTATAAAAAATTTGCTATAAAAAAAAATTATATATTAAAAATTTTCTTTCAAAAAATTTTTCTAACGAAAAATTCTCTATAGAAAAATTTTTATAACAAAAAATTTTAAATTTTTAAAACCAAAAGCTTAAATTTTTTAAAACCAAAAAGTTTTGTTAGAAAAATCTTTATAAAAAAATTTTAAAAAATGTTTAACCGAAAAATTTCTATAGAAAAATTTCTAAAACCAAAAATTTTCCATTTTCTATTTTTTAAGCAAAACATTTTCTATAAAAAAAATTTTTTAACGAAAAATTTTCTATAGAAAAAATTTTAAACGAAAAATTTTCTATAGAAAAATTTTTTTAACGAAAAATTTTCTAAAGAAAAATTGTCATAATTAAAAATTTTCTATTTTTTTTATAACTAAAAATTTTCTAAAGAAAAATTTGTATAACTAAAAATTTTCTATAGAAACATTTTTTGAGCGAAAAATTTTCTATAGAAAAATTTGTATAACAAAAAATTTTCTATATAAAAAAAATTTTCATAATGAAAAATTTTCTATAGACAAATTTTCATAATGAAAAAATTACATTTGAAAAATCTTCATAGCGAAAAATTTTCTATAAAAAAATTTTCATAACGAAAAATTTTCTATAAAAAAGTTTTTATAATGAAAAATTTTCTATAGAAAAATTTTTATAACAAAAAATTTTTTCAAACGAAAAATTTTCTATAGAAAAATTTTTTTAACGAAAAATTTTCTATAGAAAAATTTTTTTAACGAAAAATTTTCTATAGACAAATTTTCATAATGAAAAAATTACATTTGAAAAATCTTCATAGCGAAAAATTTTCTATAAAAAAATTTTCATAACGAAAAATTTTCTATAAAAAAATTTTTATAATGAAAAATTTTCTATAGAAAAATTTTTATAACAAAAAATTTTTTCAAACGAAAAATTTTCTATAGAAAAATTTTTTTAACGAAAAATTTTCTATAGACAAATTTTCATAATGAAAAAATTACATTTGAAAAATCTTCATAGCGAAAAATTTTCTATAAAAAAATTTTCATAACGAAAAATTTTCTATAAAAAAGTTTTTATAATTTTCTATAGAAAAATTTTCTATAGAAAAATTTTTTTAACGAAAAATTTTCTATAGAAAAATTTTTTTAACGAAAAATTTTCTATAGAAAAATTTTTTTAACGAAAAATTTTCTATAGAAAAATTTTTTTAACTAAAAATTTTCTATAGAAAATTTTTTATAACGAAAAATTTTCTATAGAAAATTTTTTTAACTAAAAATTTTCTATAGGAAATTTTTCTTTAGATTTTCTATAGAAAATTTTTCGTTAAAAAAATATTTCTATAGAAAATTTTTCGTTAAAAAAATATTTCTATAGAAAATTTTTCGTTAAAAAAATTTTCCTATTGAAAATTTTTTGTTACAAAAATTTTTCTACAGAAATTATTCGTTATAAAAATTTTTCTATAGAAAATTTTTGTTATAAAAAATTTTCTATAGACAATTTTTCGTTATGAAAAATTTTCTATAGAAAATTTTTCGTTATTAAACATTTTCTATAGAAAATTTTTCGTTATCAAAAATTTTTTTCGTTATAAAAAATTTTCTATAGAAAATTTTTCGTTATTAAACATTTTCTATAGAAAATTTTTCGTTATCAAAAATTTTTTTCGTTATAAAAAATTTTCTATAGAAAATTTTTCGTTATAAAAAATGTTCTATAGAAAATTTTTCGTTATAAAAAATGTTCTATAGAAAATTTTTCGTTATAAAAAATTTTCTATAGAAAATTTTTCGTTATAAAAAATTTTCTATAGAAAATTTTTCGTTATAAAAAATTTTCTATAGAAAATTTTTCGTTATAAAAAATTTTCTACAGAAAATTTTTCGTTATAAAAAGTTTTCTATAGAAAATTTTTCGTTATAAAAAATTTTCTATAGAAAATTTTTCGTTATAAAAAATTTTCTATAGAAAATTTTTCGTTATGAAAAATTTTCTATAGAAAATTTTTCGTTATAAAAAATTTTCTATAGAAAATTTTTCGTTATAAAAAATTTTCTATAGAAAATTTTTCGTTATAAAAAATTTTCTATAGAAAATTGTTCGTTATAAAAAATTTTCTATAGAAAATTGTTCGTTATAAAAAATTTTCTATAGAAAATTGTTCGTTATAAAAAATTTTCTATAGAAAATTTTCTATAGAAAATTTTTTTAACGAAAAATTTTCTATTGAAAAATTTTTTAACGAAAAATTTTCTATAGAATAATTTTTTTATAGAAAATTTTTCGTTAAAAAAATTTTTTAATAGAAAATTTTTCGTTAAACAAATTTTTCTATAGAAAATTTTTCGTTAAAAAAATTGTTCTACAGAAAATTTTTCGTTAAAATAATGTTTTCGTTCTAAAATTTTTTTACAGAAAATTTTTCTACAGAAAATTTTTTGTTATAAAAATGTTTTTATAGAAAATTTGTCGTTAAAAAATTTTTCGTAATAAAAATTTTTCTATACAAAATTGTCTTTATAAACATTTTTCGTTATACAAATTTTTCTATGGTAAATTTTTCATTAAAAAAATGTTTCTGTAGAAAATTTTTCGTTAAAAAATTTTTCTTTAGATTTTCTAAAAAAAAAATTTCTTTAAGAAAAAAATTCTGTAGAAAATTTTTCGTTACAATAATTTTTCTATAAAAAATTTTTCGTTATAAAAATTTTTCTATAGAAAGTTTTTGGTTATAATGAAAAATTTTTATAACGAAAAAATTTCTACAAAAATTGTCCATAGAAAATTTTTATAATGAAAAGTTTTTGTAACGAAAAATTTTCTTAAAAAAAATGTTTGTCACGAAAAAATTGCACTTTAACAAAACCAAAACCATAACTATCAATTAAAACAATCATATTTTATCATTGCCTTAAATTCAAATATATTTCAATTTTAATTTAAAATATTTCAAATAAAGATTTAACCCTTCCTTAATCCTTTTATAAAATATAATTCATAGAAAATATAAAACTTTATTCTCTATTGTTTGCAAATTCCAACAGAAATCCTTTCGCTTTACCAAAATACTCGTATAAAAAAAACTCAATTATATTTGCGGTCAATAGCCACCAAAATATGGCCGAAAAAATACTTTTCTAAAACTTATTTCCCCAGTTACAAAATAAATAAATTTATGGCCGCATGAAATAAAATACCCAAATACCAGACAGAGAAACCGAAA
Source organism: Stomorhina lunata (assembly GCA_933228675.1). Classification (NCBI taxonomy): domain Eukaryota; kingdom Metazoa; phylum Arthropoda; class Insecta; order Diptera; family Rhiniidae; genus Stomorhina; species Stomorhina lunata. Next base: position 54,068,710 of record OW121743.1, on the reverse strand, counting down.
CCAACCAAACAAATAATCGAACAAAATCAAACTAAATAAAAAAATATAAAATCTCATATTTTCATAAAATCTTTTCATAAACGATAAAATTTTAGGAATTTGCAACAGATTTTGTGAAAATAATAAAACTTCCAAAAAAATAAAAATTTTACTCCTTTCTTCCCCCTCTAGAATTTTCACCAACAAAAAACATGAATTGAACATTCTTTTGCCGGAAAATTTTGTTAAATTTTTTTTACATGAAAAAAAAAATTGAACATCACATCTAAAATGTATCCCCAAAAAAAAACATATAAAACAGATTATGAAAAGTGCAAAGTTTAAACGTTGGAACAATATAAAAACTTTCACTAAAACTAGTCTATAAAATTTGTTTGGGCGAAGGAATCTAAAGCAAAGGGTTCTTTACAAAATTTTTAGTATTTGTATAACAAACAAAAGTCGGAAATATTTTTACAACCTTTAACAAATACTAAAATTCAACAAAAAATATAACAAACAAATTTTAGTGGTAAAAATTTACAAATTTTTTTTCAACAAATTCCATTTCTATTTATGATAAAAATCTGGGGAAACGGAAAAGAATAAAAAGGACTAAAAGCTACAAATTATGATAAAATTCTTTTATTATTATTTTTGGCAAATCCATTGACTTTTAACAATGAGGGAGTAGGTGATGATGATACATATCAGTTTTAATAACATATTTAAAGGAATTCATTCTTCTTGTTCAAATTTGCTAAAGCATAAACAAGACTTCAACTACACCATTTTCAATTGAAATTGAGAAATATTCAATTGAAATTCAGAATACTCAATTGAAATTGAGAATTTTCAATTGAAAATGAGAAATTTTCAATTGAAATTGAGAATTTTCATTTGAAATTGAGAAATTTTCAATTGAATTTGAGAATTTTTAATTTAAAATGAGAAATTTTCAATTAAAATTGAGAAAACCCTAATTGGAAATGAAAAAAATCAATTAAAATTGAGAAATTTTCAATTGAAATTGAGAATTTTTGAATTGATATGGAGGAAAGCCCAATTGAAAATGAGAAATTTTCAATTAAAATTGAGAATTTTTAAATTTAAATTGAGAATTTTTCAATTGAAATTGAGAAATATTCAATTGAAATTCTGAATATTAAATTGAAATTGAGAATTTTCAATTGAAAATGAGAAATTTTCAATTGAAATTGAGAATTTTCATTTGAAATTGAGAAATTTTCAATTGAATTTGAGAATTTTCAATTAAAAATGAGAAATTTTCAATTAAAATTGAGAAAACCCTAATTGTAAATGAAAACATTCTGTTTAAATTGAGAAATTTTCAATTGAAATTGAGAATTTTTGAATTGAAATTGAGGAAAGCCCAATTGAAAATGAGAAATTTTCAATTGAAATTAAGAATTTTTAAATTTAAATTGAGAATTTTTCAATTGAAATTGAGAAAAGCACAATTGAAAATGAGGTTGAATTTTTTAATTGAATTTTTCAATAGAAAATGAGAAATTTTCAATTGAAAATGAGAAATTTTCAATTGAAATTGAGAAATTTTCAATTGAAATTGAGAAATTTTAAATTTAAATTGAGAATTTTTCAATTGAAATTGAGAACACCCCAAGTGGAATTTCAACCTCATTTTCAATTTAGGTTTTCTCAATTTCAATTGAAAATTTCTCGTTTTCAATTAAAAATTTCTCAGTTTCAATTGAAAATTTCTCAATTCCAATTGAAAATTTCTCAATTTCAATTAAAAAATCAACCTCATTTTCAATTGGGCTTTTCTCAATTTCAATTGAAAAATTCTCAATTTAAATTTAAAAATTCTCAATTTCAATTGAAAATTTCTCATTTCCAATCGGGATTTTCTCAATTTCAATTTTCAAATTCTCATTTTCAATTGAAAAATTCTCAATTTCAATTGAAAATTTCTCAATTTCAATTGAAAATTTCTCATTTTCAAATGAAAATTCTCAATTTGAATTGAATATTTCTCAATTTCAATTGAAAAGTCTCAATTTCAATTGAAAATTTCACAATTTCAATTGAAAATTTCTCAATTTCAATTGAAAATTCTCAATTCCAATTGAATATTTCTCAATTTCAATTGAAAATTCTCAATTTCAATTGAAAATTTCTCAATTCAATTTGAAAATTTCTCAATTACAATTGAAAATGGTGTAGATGTAGTTGACGTTACCATGCTTCTGTGAATGTCTTCCAGAGCTGCTTTATATGAGGTGATATTGAGTGGCTGGGTGGTATACTGTCTTAAATCATTCTCATGGCAACGAAGGTCCTTCCTAACACGTAGTGAAGGGGGATCTAATTCCGCTAGATGGTGGTTCGGATGATCTCCCCCATGACTTCCCAGAAGGAATTGCCTAGTTAGCATTTGGCTATGTTCCTTAAGTAGCACGACCTTCGTCTCCTCATGTAGATGGCTTTCTGAGGACATTTTTAGGCAGTCTGTTATAGTTTTGAGGGCTGCATTTTACAGCTCTGGAGCTTTTTCCACTGAGTTTCGCTTACACTTGGTGACCACACGGGAGCAGCATAATTTGTCACGCACCGATCAATTGCTTTATAGGTTGCAAATAGGGTTTCTTTATCTTTTCCCCAAGTGCTGCCGGCTAGCGACTTGAGGACCTTATTCCTACCGCATAATTAATCGCAATTTGCGGTGGCATGTGCTGATGACTAGTATAAGCTGTCGAATGTCACTCCCAATATTTTGGGGCGGGTTTTCGTCGGTATTCTTACATCGTCGACTAAGACATTTAGTTCTAGTGATACTTCCTTCGTCCATGTGGTGAAGAATCATCGTCCATGCCGATGATTTTTCTGGAGAAAGCTTCAGATTTCTAGCAGTGAAAAAGTTTTTTACGTCCCTAGGTATTGATTTATTTTATCGCATAGCTCGTCAATGTTATTGCTCTTTGCCATTATTGTGCAGTCATCGGCGTATGTTATTAATTCTACTCCTTCGGGTGGCGCCGGGAGTTTAGAAAGGGAGAAATTAAATAGGATCGGGTAGAGAACTCCACCCTATGGTACTCCTTGTTTAACTCTACGGGGTTTTGACTTTTGGTTTCTAAGCTCCGAATGACTTGCGGCCACACATATAGTTTACAACCCATCTTTTAATGAAATTTGGAAGACTTGAGCTGGCGATGTCTTCAAAGAGGTTTGCTGACCATGTCAAATGCTTTTGACAGGTCAAGCTCTACCATGGCATATATATGTGGTGATGGCAGTTAACGCACTGGTAGTACTGTGTTCTTTGCGGAAACCGTGTTGATGAGATGCAGCTGGTAGATGTTGTATCAGACTCGGGAGGAGAAGTGTCTCAAGTGTCTTTGCGACAGGTGACAACAGGGAGATTGGACGGTTCGGAGTGAACGGCCTCAACGTTAAGAGTGGCCTCAAAGTTCAGCGATGCTAAATGGCTTCGTCAATAAACATAATATGCGTTATTGGTCAGGCAGCAATCCACACGTACTCCATGAGTCATCATTGCATCCCGAAAAAATGACGGTTTGGTGCGGTTTTCTTTTCTTCCTCCGTGCAATGTCAAGTCTATGGTCTATGCCAACAAGCTAGCGACGGTTGGTGAACTTCATATGAATGTCGAACGTGAAATTGCTGTATCGACCAATTTATACTTGAAAACAGTCGAAAATTAGGTTCAGAGTCTGGACTTCTGCAAGCGTGCCCGTGGTGACCATGCAAAAAAAAATGAGTTTCATACATAATAGCATTAAACGTCTTTTACAGGAATAATGAATTTCATTGATACCCAAAACCGTTTTTGTTTTATTAAAAAAAAAACTTTTTTAGGTTTCTTATTGAAAACCGCTTTATAAAACCACGTTTCATCATGTAACGTTTTATCACATTTATAACCGATCGGTTTTCAGTGGTAGTATTCTTTCTCTTTGAAAATTAAAACAATTTTTAGTTTTATCAAATTGTGAAAGTTTAAAAAATAATCATATCTAAAAAAATTTTTTTTTTTTGGTTTTTAACTTTATATAAATTTTACAAAAACAAAAATTTTTAGTAAATTTTTCTGTTATTAAATCTTTGAAGTGTTTAGGTTATTTATACAAAATATCATGTAAATATCTATAATATTATCAAAGTTATAAGCTTTAAAGTAAAGATGCAAAAAATTTTAATTTCTAAAAACTTCAAAATTTCTTGGTTTAAATTTCTTTAAGCTAGAAAAAGTCACTTAAATTTCTTAAAAATATCAAAATATTGAAGTAAATTACCCGATTTTTTTCTCATAACCGGGTATAGTTTTACATTATTAAGCTGTTAAATGCTTTTCGTTGCACTTAATGGTTAGGCCAAACACGTTAATAGCAATACGGCAGGTCCATATGCATATTTTGTAAGGAGTTCCTTATGCATCCAACGTATGTTAAGTTTTAACTTAACATTGATTGATAGCTATCTAATAATTTCGTAGGTGCAATATTTAAATACTAAATGTATCTCCAAATCTTTTTGATGGTAGATATAAAAAGGTGATGTTGTACCGATTGTCACAAAATTGTATACACTCGCTGGCCTTTATATATTTTTTTTTTAACTTAGGACCAGCACTCAGGGGATGACCCCTACTTATGCGATGCATTGTGTTGGAACTAGGAAAATAGGTTATGGGAAGGAGGATAGATGGAGTAGTGTTTGTGGACATTTGATTTGAATTTACCTATATTGCAACTAGCAGGAAAAATTTCTGTGGGAAGCGAATTCCACATACGAACTGTACGACTAAAGAACGAATTTTCTCTGTAGTGTGTTGTTCGGTTTACCGGCCAATCGACCACAAAGGAATGTGCTCTAGCAGAATGACGTGTGTTGCGTAAAAAAGTTCGAGTTTCGGGAACGAGTTCCCTGATTTCGTTAGAGCACATTCCAAAGTAGTAACGATAGAACAGTGAGACACAACCCACATTGCGACGGTGCTCCAGTGAATCAATAGAGTTGGATACCCTACTGTCACCGATGAGCAATTTCGCCCTCTCTTGCACTCGGTCGAGAAGCTCCAAAATAGACTTTGAAGCACCGGCCCATACATGAGAGTTGTATTCCATTTTCGGTCGGATGTTGGTGGTGTAAATAGTAAGGAGATCAGAAGAAGTGAAGTATCTTTTACACCGTTTTAGAAAACCGAGGCACTTGAATGCTTCTTTCGACACTTGAAAGATATGCTTTGTCCAACGAACATCACATTGTATTCGCATGCCTAGAACATCAAGAGCATCTGATTCCTCAATATGTACACCACCCATTAATACAGATGAAATAACATGGTTTGCCGTGCGTTTATGTGTAAGCATACAACATTGAGTTTTCCGCGCATTAAAATGAACTATATTCTCACGACCCCATTCTGAAATTGTTTCTAAATCGCGGTTTAATGATTCATTCATGTTTTGTCTCATAGAGTCAACCTCAAGTAGGCTTGGCCTACGATTGAATGAATATGAATTTCAAATGTTACTATCATCTGCAAAAGAGTAGATAGGATTGGAAGTTTGACGAAGAAGGTAATTTATAAAGATAAGAAATAGAGTAGGAGAAAGAACAGAACCTTGCGGTACCCCTGAATTAATCTTGAACTCGTTTGAGGAGAACCCATCTATAACAACTCGTATAGTGCGATCTCTGAGGAAGCTCGATATAAACCGAGAGAAGTTATTACCGACACCAAAGGCAATAAGCTTTGATAGAAGTGCTCCGTGCCACACTCTATCAAACGCCTTGGAAATATCTAGAGCCACAACTTTACTTTCGCCAAAACGGTGTATTGATTGACACCATTTTTCCGATAGGAAGGCTAGCAGGTCTCCCGTAGAGCGTCCCCTACGGAACCCATACTGGCGGTCGCTTAGTAGGTTGTTAGACTCTAAATATTTAATAAGATGGTGGTTTACCATACTCTCCAAAACTTTGGAGAGTGCAGAACCAATTGCAATTGGGCGGTAATTTTCAGGGTTGTTAGCCTCACCCTTTTTAGGGATTGGCGTGACATTAGCAACCTTCCAGCACCGAGGAAATGTACCGGCATGGTACAAGGTGCTGAAAAGGTTAGCTAATGGACGCGCAAGCGTCGAAGAGCACTGCTTCAAGACCAGTGCTGGAATGCCATCTGGCCCTGGAGACTTATTTATATTGAGATCCGCTAAAACCCGTTTTACAGCACGAGCGCGAAAGAATATCTTTGGCATAGTTACAGATACTCTTTCGAGCTCGGGCAGAGGTTGAGTGCTTTCCGGCAAGAGAGAATTGCTTGCAAATAGTTCAGCTAAAAGGTTAGCTTTATCAACCGGGTCTGTGAATGTCTGACCATCCTTTAAAAGAGAAGAAATTGAAGAACTAGCATTATTCTTGACTCTTTTAACGAATGACCAGAAATTTTAGTACGAAGGCGTTGCTCGTACAGAGCCTTTTCACGCCTTAATACTTTGGCACACGTACGCCTTGCCTGTTTGCGCTGCAAATCAGTAACTGGATTTTGGTTATTACGCCAGTTACTAAAAGCTACCTCTCGGGATCTGACTGCATGTTTGCACGTCTGATTAAACCAGGTTTACTGTTGTTGTAAATTAAGTTGTCATAGCTATTACAATTCTATTCAATTGATCAGCATTAATATGATTCCCGGGGCAGGGTTTTATGGGAGCTCTAACTAAATGTGAGGCCCTATGCTTCTTCACTGGAAGTCAAGGATAACAGAAGAAAAACTAAATCTTAACCGATTTCGCCCATTTTCAATACACAACTTTTTAAAGATATCGAACATACTTTTGTAAAATTATGTCCGTCTAGCTCTTTTCGTTAAGGCGTTATTGTGCTTTCATTTGACGGACAGAAGGACACAAACCCCCTTTTCTTTTTTGTATTTTTGTGTTTCCGTAAGTTTTTATATAGGAGCTATGGTCAAATGGTGACCGATGGTAACAAAATTTGTCACACTGGTATTCATATAAGACTTTCTTGTGCTAAATGGCCACTAGCTATTACAGTTTTTCATTTGTTGGCATTCAAGTGTATTCATGGTGGAATTTAGGCTGTTACCGTAAGTGTTTTGTATGGGAGCTATGGGTAAATGTGAACCGATTTCGATGAAATTTTATATGCTGCCTAGTGCTTTTGAAAAACTTCCATATACCAAATTGTATCATCATAACTGTTTTTATTTGTCATTTATTAGCAAATAAGCAATTAGCCTAGATGAGGTTATACGGAAGCTATGTTCAAATGTGAACCAATTTCGCCCAATTTCAATACCAATTTTCCTAGAAATGAAAAATATCTTTGCCAAGTTTCAGCGACCTAGCTCTTTTCATAAAGGCGGTATCGTGATTTCAAGAGACGGACAGACATACAGACGGACATCGCTCAATCGCCTTAGCATTTCATAAGGATTCAGAATATATATTCCTTTTGGTTTTTGAGCCAATAGTAGGGAAATTATAAATGAATATAAAACAAGTAAGAAAGCGCTATAGGCGGTCAAGCCCGACCATACGATACCCTTCACCATTAAGGTGAAAGGTGTAATTTTTCCTGTATCAAGACAAATATTTGCTAAATTTTGCCATCATACAAACATTTTCTTAAAACTTATATATTTAACCTGTTTCCGTCATTTGGACTTACATGAGAGCTAGGGTCAAATGTGGACCGAAATTTGGCAAATTGAATACAGTTGTTACAAAAAATATGTATGCAAAAAAAAATGTTCATTATCTTTAGATTTACGAGCGTTTTAGTGATTTTTTGTCTCATTTAGTGCGTTTTTACAGAAGAGTTTGTATGGGAGCTATGGTCAAATGTGGACCGAAATTTGGTACAGTGATTTTAGTTTATATAAGTAGTATTTGTTTTAAATTTCATGAAAAAATATTGATATTTGTGGCCAATATGTCAATTCCGGGAAGTGGGACCTATGGGAGGTACCATAAATAATGGCCCGATTTTGATCAATTTCAATAGCCATGGTCCCATTATCAAAGAAATGATCTGTGCCAAATTTCATCAAATTATCTTTAGAATTGCGACCTGTAGCTTGATTATAAGGTTTACATTGGGGTCCAGCCAGCCAGCCAGACGGACGGACGGACGGACATCGCTAAATCGACTCAGAAAGTGATTCTAAGCCTATTGGTATACTAAAAGGTGGGTCTAAGACAAATATTTCTATGCGTTACATACATCAGCACAAACTTATAATACCCTTTCCACCTATGGTGGTAAAGGGTATAAATATTCACGCAATTTATCTGATTTACCATTGATTAATACCTTCAAAGTTCTGTTACAGTTTAAAAATAAACTTTTATACCCCTAACAAAGTCATACATAGCTATCGTATATTCTTATCGTCATCATCATGAGGTGGTGGCCTTTCATATGACTAAGTCTGTTTTTACACGTGTATTATGACTAGATCCTTTTTATGTGCGACAACGATAACTTTCTAATGCCCCAACAATTTACGTGACCATAAGGGAAATACTTTAAACAAATTTTTATAACTTTAGAAAAAGGTTAGACATAGTTCACCAATATAAACCTCTACAAAAGAAGAATTTTGGATTTTATTATATGAAGACCTTATTTTAAAAGTGGATTAAGTCCATTTTTTTAAATTGAGAAATAAAGGGTTTTGCGTTTTAGTGTTTTTAAAAGTATAAATAGATGACCAATTTAAGTAAATAAAATCTTAAGTTTTCATCAGAACCTATCAAATTTTTTCTTTCATAAAAATAAATTTATAAAAATCATTTGAAAATGCGTTTCTATCGGGTTGAATGGACTTATACCACTTTCAAAACAAACATTTTAAAATATTCATTTTTTCAAATTGAAAAATCCGTTTTCAAAACAAATTCAATTTTTGGTTTTGTATGAAAAATTTTTACTTTTGAATTGAAAAATGTATGGGACTTTCAAAACAAATAAAACAAAAAATTTTATTTCAAAAAATTTTGCCAAATATTTTTTATAGCAAAATTCCTGTAAAATGTAAATTTTTGAAAAATTTCCTATAAAAAGTAAATTTTTGAAAAATTTCCTATAAAAAGTAAATTTTTGAAAAATTTCCTATAAAAAGTAAATTTTTGAAAAATTTCCTATAAAACGCAAATTTTTGAAAAATTTCCTATAAAACGCAAATTTTTGAAAAATTTCCTATAAAAAGTAAATTTTTGTAAAAATTCCTATAAAAAGTAAATTTTTGAAAAATTTCCTATAAAACGCAAATTTTTGAAAAATTTCCTATAAAAAGTAAATTTTTGAAAAATTTCCTATAAAAAGTAAATTTTTGAAAAATTTCCTATAAAACGCAAATTTTTGAAAAATTTCCTATAAAACGCAAATTTTTGAAAAATTTCCTATAAAAAGTAAATTTTTGTAAAAATTCCTATAAAAAGTAAATTTTTGAAAAATTTCCTATAAAACGCAAATTTTTGAAAAATTTCCTATAAAAAGTAAATTTTTGAAAAATTTCCAATAAAAAGTAAATTTTTGAAAAATTTCCAATAAAAAGTAAATTTTTGAAAAATTTCCTATACAAAGTAAATTTTTGAAAAATTTCCTATAAAAAGTAAATTTTTGAAAAATTTTCCTATAAAAAGTAAATTTTTGAAAAATTTCCTATAAAAAGTAAATTTTTGAAAAATTTCCTATAAAAAGTAAATTTTTGAAAAATTTCCTATAAAAAGTAAATTTTTGAAAAATTTCCTATAAAAAATAAATTTTTGAAAAATTTCCTATGAAAAGTAAATTTTTGAAAAATTTCCTATAAAAAGTAAATTTTTGAAAAATGTCCTATAAAAAGTAAATTTTTGAAAAATTTCCTATAAAAAGTAACTTTCTGAAAAATTTCCTATAAAAAGTAAATTTTTGAAAAATTTCCTATAAAAAGTAAATTTTTGAAAAATTTCCTATAAAAAGTAAATTTTTGAAAAATTTCCTATGAAAAGTAAATTTTTGAAAAATTTCCTATAAAAAGTAAATTTTTGAAAAATTTCCTATAAAAAAACAATTTTTTGAAAAATTTCCTGTAAAAAGTAAATTTTTGAAAGATTTTCTATAAAAAGTAAATTTTTGAAAAATTTCCTATAAAAAGTAACTTTCTGAAAAATTTCCTATAAAAAGTAAATTTTTGAAAAATTTCCTATAAAAAGTAATTTTTGAAAAATTTCCTATAAAAAGTAAATTTTTGAAAAATTTCCTATAAAAAGTAAATTTTTGAAATATTTTTTATAAGAAATAAATTTTTGAAAATTTTCCTATAAAGAGTAAATTTCTGAAAAATTTGCTATAAAAAGTAAATTTTTAAAAGATTTTCTATAAAAAGTAAATTTTTGAAAAATTTTCTATAAAAAGTAAATTTTTGAAAAACTTCCTATAAAAAGTAAATTTTTGAAAAATTTCCTATAAAAAAACAAATTTTTGAAAAATTTCCTATAAAAAGTAAATTTTTGAAAATTTTCCTATAAAGAGTAAATTTTTTAAAAATTTCCTATAAAAAGTAAATTTTTGAAATTTTTTTCTATAAAAAGTAAATTTTTGAAAAATTTTCTATAAAAAGTAAATTTTTGAAAAATTTTCTATAAAAAGTAAATTTTTGAAAAATTTTCTATAAAAAGTAAATTTTTGAAAAATTTTCTATAAAAAGTAAATTTTTGAAAAATTTTCTATAAAAAGTAAATTTTTGAAAAATTTTCTATAAAATGCAAATTTTTGAAAAATTTCCTATAAAACGCAAATTTTTGAAAAATTTCCTATAAAACGCAAATTTTTGAAAAATTTCCTATAAAAAGTAAATTTTTGAAAAATTTCCTATAAAAAGTAAATTTCTGAAAAATTTCCTATAAAATGTAAATTTTTGAAAGATTTTCTATAAAAAGTAAATTTTTGAAAAATTTTCTATAAAATGCAAATTTTTGAAAAATTTCCTATAAAACGCAAATTTTTGAAAAATTTCCTATAAAACGCAAATTTTTGAAAAATTTCCTATAAAAAGTAAATTTTTGAAAAATTTCCTATAAAAATTAAATTTCTGAAAAATTTCCTATAAAAGGTAAATTTTTGAAAAATTTCCTATAAAAGTAAATTTTTAAAAAATTTCCTATAAAAAGTAAATTTCTGAAAAAATTCCTATAAAATGTAAATTTTTGAAAGATTTTCTATAAAAAGTAAATTTTTGAAAAATTTTCTATAAAATGCAAATTTTTGAAAAATTTCCTATAAAACGCAAATTTTTGAAAAATTTCCTATAAAACGCAAATTTTTGAAAAATTTCCTATAAAAAGTAAATTTTTGAAAAATTTCCTATAAAAAGTAAATTTCTGAAAAATTTCCTATAAAAGGTAAATTTTTGAAAAATTTCCTATAAAAGTAAATTTTTAAAAAATTTCCTATAAAGAGTAAATTTCTGAAAAATTTGCTATAAAAAGTAAATTTTTGAAAGATTTTCTATAAAAAGTAAATTTTTGAAAAATTTTCTATAAAAAGTAAATTTTTGAAAAACTTCCTATAAAAAGTAAATTTTTGAAAAATTTCCTATAAAAAGAAAATTTTTGAAAAATTTCCTATAAAAAGTAAATTTTTGAAAAATTTCCTATAAAAAGTAAATTTTTGAAAAATTTCCTATAAAAAGTAAATTTTTGAAAAATTTCCTATAAAAAGTAAATTTTTGAAAAATTTCCTATAAAAAGTAAATTTTTGAAAAATTTTATATAAAAAGTAAATTTTTGAAAAATTTCCTATAAAAAGTAAATTTTTGAAAAATTTCCTATAAAAAGTAAATTTTTGAAAAATTTCCTATAAAAAGTAAAAGTAAATTTTTAAAAAATTTCCTATAAAAAGTAAATTTCTGAAAAAATTCCTATAAAATGTAAATTTTTGAAAAATTTCCTATAAAAAGTAAATTTTTGAAAAATTTCCAATAAAAAGTAAATTTTTGAAAAATTTCCTATAAAAAGTAAATTTTGAAAAATTTCCTATAAAAAGTAAAATTCGAAAAGTTATCGGCGAAACTGAAAACTGGTTTTCCAGATTGCGCCTCCTTCGTGGCGGCCACATGTTTTGCTGTAAGAGTAGAGTAACATTTTTCCCTTTATCTACTCTCTCCCTCTCTCTGTTGCTGTTAATTTCAGACAATCTATTTGTACAAAGTATGTGTGAGTGTTTTCTTGATCATTTGAGAATATATTGGAACATGCATGATCTTTCGTAAGCCACATAGCAGCTGTCAATTTAGTGATTGTTGACGGTAATATCAGCAAAATGAATCTTTTTAGATTCGTATGGATGATTAAAAACTGATTAATCGGCTTGGTGATATAAAAAGATTCCAAAAAGACTCCTTAAAACGCTTAGAAAACGACTAGTTCACAAAAGCACAACAAATTCCTGCAGAATGTGTGCAGTCAAAAACTTATTGTGCAAACGATCCTTATACGACTGTTTTTTTTTGTTATTATAATCAGTTTGGTGATCAAAAAAGACCACAGAAAGACTTAGAAAATTCCTTGAAAATACCTTGAAAGCGACTATTTGAAAGCAGAATGTGTGCAATCAATTTGGTGATCAAAAAAGAGTACAAAAAGACTCATGACGCTAAAAACTAGCTAAAAATTAACTGTTTTTAGGTAATAAAAAATGCCACAAAAAGGCTCTTATCTCATTATGGCTTATTTGGTTAGCACGTTGACTACTAAGCATAACAAATCATATTCAGCAGCCTAGGTTCCATCCTCGGTCTCGGCAACATCAATTTCTGTAATTATTAACGCAACTTTACTAATCTAAAAATAGATATTGACGTCTTCTAAAAATAGATATACTGTGATGAGTTATAAATAGCTATATTCTTTTACGAGTCTGCAGTCATATTCTAATCAGCAAAACGAGTCATTAAAGACTCTTTTTGAAAAGTCACATGAACACAAAAAGATAATTTTTGACTCATAAGTGATATCATAAATTATCATTTTAATCGTGCAGTGAAGTCAAAGACTCATAGCCTGTTTCACGATTTCGAAAAGATTTTCTTCTACGAAAGAAGTAACTCGAATTCGAATTAATTTTGGTTTCACTATTTCGAAGCCTTTTGATCGTTTTTATTCGAAAGCAAAATATCAAGTGACTCATTTTGACATTTGCTAACGTATTGCTGGTAACTTGTTCGAAATAGTGAAATCTGTATGAAAATACTTACGTTTTCTTTCGACTTATCTTTCGCATAAAATAAAGTTAGTGAAACGAAAAACAAATTTCTTTCGTACAGGATAAGAAAACAAGCATTCTTTCGAGATCGTGAAACAGGCGATTACAATTTTCCAAAATTATTTCATTCCAATTTTCCAAAAATGTTAGCTGGGATTGTTAGTGTAATCAACGACAGTAGCTCTTTGTTTACATCTGCAGAAAATGCTAGAAACTCTCTTTTCTACTATATAAGGCCGAAGAATGAATATTGTGGGAAGAGTTTTTATTGAGACGCGTATAAGAGAACAGTGAGACTAAGAATATTTGTAAAGCAATTTTGTGAAGTGTGTTTAAGTGTTTAACTCTAAAGTGATTAACTCTAAAGTTAATAAAAACGGCATCAAGTGTTTTAATTTTGTTTTCGGTTGTTTGTAAAAATAATAACTTCCACGTTTTTAAAGGAAAACGTTGACCAAAGGAAGATATTTCTATAGAAAAGTTGACTAAAATAAAACATTTATATAGAAAAGTTGACGTTAGGAAGACATTTCTATAGAAAAGTTGACGTTAGGAAGACATTTCTATAGAAAAGTTGACGTTAGGTAGACATTTCTATAGAAAAGTTGACGTTAGGAAGACATTTCTATAGAAAAGTTGACGTTAGGAAGACATTTCTATAGAAAAGTTGACTTTAAGAATACATTTCTATAGAAGAGTTGACATTAGGAAGACATTTCTATAGAAAAATTGACGTTAGGAAGACATTTCTATAGAAAAGTTGACGTTAGGAAGACATTTCTATAGAAAAGTTGACGTTAGGAAGACATTTCTATAAAAAAGTTGACGTTAGGAAGACATTTCTATAAAAAAGTTGACGTAAGGAAGGCATTTCTATAGAAAAGTTGACGTTAGGAAGACATTTCTATAGAAAAGTTGACGTTAGGAAGACATTTCTATAGAAAAGTTGACGTTAGAAAGACATTTATATAGAAAAGTTGACGTTAGGAAGATATTTCTATAGAAAAGTTGACGTTAGGAAGACATTTCTATAGAAAAGTTGACGTTCGGAAGACATTTCTATAGAAAAGTTAAAGTTAGGAAGACATTTCTATAAAAAAGTTGACGTAAGGAAGGCATTTCTATAGAAAAGTTGATGTTAGGAAGACATTTCTATAGAAAAGTTGACGTTAGGAAGACATTTCTATAGAAAAGTTGACGTTAGAAAGACATTTCTATAGAAAAGTTGACGTTAGAAAGACATTTATATAGAAAAGTTGACGTTAGGAAGACATTTCTATAGAAAAGTTGACGTTAGGAAGACATTTCTATAGAAAAGTTGACGTTGGGAAGACATTTCTATAGAAAAGTTGATGTTAGGAAGACATTTCTATAGAAAAGTTGATGTTAGGAAGACATTTCTATAGAAAAGTTGACGTTAGGAAGACATTTCTATAGAAAAGTTGACGTTAGGAAGACATTTCTATAGAAAAGTTGACGTTAGGAAGACATTTCTATAGAAAAGTTGACGTTAGGAAGACATTTCTATAGAAAAGTTGACGTTAGGAAGACATTTCTATAGGAAAGTTGACGTTAGGAAGACATTTCTATAGAAAAGTTGACGTTAGGAAGACATTTTAAAAACACCGAATATTTTGAAAACCGTGATTGAAAAGTTTTGGATCATTTATCTTATAGCTCAGTCCGATTTGTTTTGATATGCAGAGCGCTATTACTTGTATACTCTTTACTACAGAACAGGGTATTAGAAATTGACTTGATGAATTCTTTACCTCCAAATAGGAGCAGTTCTTTTAGCGCGGAATCCATTTGCTACCAGGAAGATGTGTTAAGGTAGCGGATAAAGATAGGCATTGCTTTAAATAATATATCCGCGGATTTTGTTATAATAAATGCATATTTCAAGCAAAAAAAAAAAATAATTTCAAATATTTCGTGCTCCAAACCATATCTACAGTCTATTATATCTAACTTTTAATATAACATTAACTTATTCCATTAAATATTAAATTCTTTCTACCAAAAATCTGCTTAAATACTGAACTAAACAATTTTCTTTTAATAATTATTATTCCTCATCTTATGTAGAGGACCAGGTTCAACAGGTCAGTTTATAGCGACAGTAGAACCTCCACACTACGGCGGTAATTATAAACCCTCAAATGGTTTTATATCCAGACCCATAGCATTTCCAGACAGTCACAATG
Source organism: Stomorhina lunata (assembly GCA_933228675.1). Lineage (NCBI taxonomy): Eukaryota > Metazoa > Arthropoda > Insecta > Diptera > Rhiniidae > Stomorhina > Stomorhina lunata. Next base: position 54,053,240 of record OW121743.1, on the reverse strand, counting down.
CCAACATCAACAACAACAATAATAACAAATACAATGGAGCTGCTGGTGGTGGTGGAGGTGGCGGTGGCGGCATTGTAGCCTTAGATAAGAGCGACGCACATTTGGCCAACACTTACAATACTTGGCAACATTTGAAAGACAAAGTAGGAGGATTGTTGCATAAAAAAGGCTCACTGCAGGATAGAATCAGCGTGGGTAAGTGATATGAATAAGTAATCAGGGCAATAGAGTTGAAACAAAAAACTGCATAATTTATCTTTTCCTTTTTTTCTTCCCCCTTAAACATTCCCTTAGGCCATTATGGTGCGCCTGAACATTATAGTGTAAAGGAACATCCTTTGGAATATTTACCTCAACATCCCCATTACTCTGAAAGTGTGCCATCCCCACATGTGGGTGGTTATTATGGCGGTGGGGCTACGGGGCCAGAAGGTATACCATTTGATGTTTATGGTGGCAAGAATCATTATGCCAGCTCAGCTGGCAATGACTACTCAGCCTATTCCTATTCAGAAGAACATGAGGGACATGAGCCAGCTTCGCATAAAGGACACCCTGACTTATCGCAAAAAGCCTTGTTGGCTAAAAGTTTTCTCATACCCCTGGCTAGTGCTGCAGTTTTGGGCATCGCAGCTGCTTTGGTCAGTAATCCTTTGCTGCTGCAATTAGGTACTGTTTCGGCTGTGCCACCGGGTGCTGCTGTTTTGGGCAAACGTAGACGAAGAGAATTGACCACTTCCACTTCCTTTATCCACCACAGCATCAAAAGCTCTAATAGCCAGGATTTAGAAAATATTAGGAGTAAGGAAGAAACGCTAAAATTACAGCCTTATCATGCCCATCATCGCCAAAGACTACAACATCATCATCATCATCATCAAAAAGTGCGTACATAAGATACACGTGTTTTACTTCGATATCCTCAAATCCTTATGAATCCCTGCAATGTTTAAGAAAAATCTTCAAATTGAAATTTTCATTAACAGTCACAAGTAGACAGACAGAAAGACATTCACCTGAACAAATAGTAACTTAACAAATTTGTTTTATTAAAATTCTAACAAATCCTTTTAGCTTGTAGTCACACTTTCAGAGATCCGAAAGGATAACACTAGCATTATTACTACCCTTTTCATAGATTCTTAGTATGATTCTATATTAAGTCTTTATTTTATATCTGATTTAATTTTTAGTGATTTGTAGTTTGTTAAAGATAAATATTGAGAAGTGTCTACTTGAATTAGTATGTAAGTATATCTTTTAATAAAATCACGTTAAACTCACAAAGATTTTGGTTTAGTTTTTAATTAAATTTGGAATTGAAGGTAAGACTCTATAATATTTGACAAAAAAAAAATATTGTCACGAATTTTTAAGTTATCCGCCCCACCGTGCAAAGTATAGCAACATTTTTCTCTTTTATCTACATTCTCTCTCTCTATTACTGTTAGCAACATATGTGTGAGCGTGTTCTTGATCATGTATATCTTTTAATAAAATCATGTTAAACTCACAAAGATTTTGGTTTAAATTTGAAATTGAAGGTAAGACTTTATAATATTTGACAAAAAAATATCGTCACGAATTCTGTTTATGTCTATAAGCAGAACAACATGTTACTCTTCTTTGCTGTAAAGAGCATAGCAACATTTTTCTCTTTTATCTACATTTTCTCTCTCTCTCTGTTACTGTTAACAACATATGTGTGAGCATGTTCTTGATTATGTATAAATTTTAATAAAATCATGTTAAACTCACAAAGATTTTGGTTTAGTTTTTAATTAAATTTGGAATTGAAGGTAAGACTTTATAATATTTGACAAAAAAAAAATAATGTCAAGAATTTTTAAGTTATCTGCCCCACTGTGAAAAGTTCACTACTTTCAATTCTTCTCCTTGCAATCTTGAATGTTGTTGTTTTTGTTGTTATTCTGTTTATGTCTATAAGCAGAACAACATGTTACTCTTCTTTGCTGTAAAGAGTATAGCAACATTTTTCTCTTTTATCTACATTCTCTCTCTCTGTTACTGTTAACAACATATGTGTGACCGTGTTCTTGATCATGTATATCTTTTAGTAAAATCATGTTAAACTCACAAAGATTTTGGTTAAAATTTGGAATTGAAGGTAAGACTTTATAATATTTGACAAAAAAAAAAAAAAATATTGTCACGAATTTTTAAGTTATCCGCCCCACTGTGCAAAGTTCACTACTTTCAATTCTTCTCCTTGCAATCTTGAATGTTGATGTTTTTGTTGTTGTTTATGTCTATAAGCAGAACAACATGTATCTCTTCTTTGCTGAAAGAGTATAGCAACATTTTTCTCTTTTATCTACATTCTCTCCCTCTGTTACTGTTAACAACATATGCGTGAGTGTGTTCTTGATCATGTGAGAATGTTTTGGAAAATGCATGAACTTTCGTAAGCCACATTGTTAGTGTAACGACAGCAGCTCTTTGTTTACGTCTCTACTAAAGGGTGGTTAAATTGTAAGGGCCGATGTCGAATGTGAACCACACCTAAACGCCAAGTTTTTTTCAGAATTTTATTTGACATTTCTCTATTTCAGACTTACTCAATTTGAACCATAGAGAGATACACAATCCAACAACGTGTTAAAGTTATCCAGACTTATTATGAAAATGGGCGTTCAAATCAAAATGCATATTATGATTTTTTTGGTTAATTTGATCGTCCAAATGTGCGTACAATCGCAAAAATCGTGGAAAAATTCGAGAAAACCGGGTCTGTAGAAGATGTGAGAACACCAGTGCATGCTCGTACAACTCATACTGCAGAAAATATTGCTGCTGTTCGCGATAGTATGACTGAAGAGCCATCGGGCAGTATTTTTTCCAAAATGAGGCCGGTCAGGCAGTTACTGTAAATGGTGTTCGCTATCGTGAGATGATAACGAACTTTGTATGGCCCGAATTGGAAGATATGGATGTGGACGATATGTGATTTCAGCAGGACGGTGCCACTTGCCACAGCTATCGAAACAATGGCACTTTTGCGCAACAAATTCAATGGCCGTGTTATCTCACGTAATGGCGATGTCAATTGGCCGCCAAGATCACGTGATTTTACACCGTTGGACTTTTTTCTTTGGGTTTATTTGAAAGAAAAGGTGTACGTCGATAAGCCAGCACCAATTCAAGAGCTAAAGAATAAGATAATTTGGCACATTAACGGCATAGAACCTCCATTATGCCTCAGGGTCATCGAAAATTTGGACCATCGGATGGAGGTGTGCCGCCGTTGTCGCGGCGCCCATTTGCCCGATATTTTGTTCCATACATAATTGAGTAATACCAATATATCATAACAAAATAAAATTAAAATAATTTCCTAAATAGTTTGTGTTTTATTCAAAATCAACATCGGCCCTTGAAATTTAACCACCCGATATATAAGGCTGTTGAACGAAAATTGTGGGAACTGTTTTAATTAAAACGCGTATAAGAGAACAGTGTGACTAACAATATTTCTAAAGCAATTTTGTGAAGTGTGTTTAAGTGATTAACTCTAAAGTTAATAAAATTATTAATTTGTAAAACTTCATAAAGTGTTTTTATTTTGCTTATGATTGTTTGTAAAAAGAATTCCTTCTACGTTTTTAAAGGAAAAACGTAACAAAAAATAACAAAATTGTCGGGATGTAAATATTATTATTCAAAAAGAATGACTATTCGCATTTGATCCCAAATCTGTTACATTTATTTATTAATGTAACAGACCAATTTATTGATAAAAAGCCAAAAATTGTTTGCGGAGAAACCAAAATTCCTCGACGCGTTTCGATGGTAGTAGCCAACGGCTGCAGCAAGAATGTGGGAAGTGAAGGAAGATGAAAACTGAAAATTGTTTGTGTTTTGTTCAGTCGATGATCTACGCTTTTACTTTTAGTTTATGAACATAATTCTGAAAAGTTTTGTTTGTAAGTAAGTATTAATGCGAGGTTTTCGATCTGTCTAAATTGGGGATAATCCTCCTGAAGAGATGGCCTAACCAACCATCGATACGCGTCGAGGAATTTTGGTTTCTCCGCAAACAATGTTTGGCTTTTTATCAATAAATTGGTCTGTTACATTAATAAATAAATGTAACAGATTTGGGATCAAATGCGAATAGTCATTCTTTTTGGAAAAACGTAACAATATTTATAACGCTTGCATTTTTAGAGTCTCACAAGTTTGGGTTGGCATCACTGTTTAAGTTGACCACCGATTTAATGGCTGATAGTTTTTTGTTTAGTTTGCTTTAATTAAGATTTTTTTTGTCGCTTACGGTCAATATTTTTCCTGTCGCTTGCGATCATTGTAATCTAAGGGCTCGATATGTCCATAAACAAGTAGAATTGTCGTATTTGGAGTGAGGAGAATCCAAAGCTTTTATCGAAACACCACTCTTCGTCTTCTTCTGTTATCCTTGACTCCCAGTGGAGCATAGGGCCTCGACCAACCTGTTATATCGAACTCTATTGCGAGATGTTAGGCATAAATCATTCCGTCAATAGTTTGCTGCTTGTAACTCCGCATCAATTGATCTTCTCCACGTTATAGCAGATGCACCAACACGACGGCGGCTTCCTTGTGGATTCCAACGAAGCGCTTGTCGAGCAATGTTGGTATTTTGCCTCCGAAGTGTGTGTCCTATCCACCGAACCACCGAATGCAGATTTTGCCTTATTAATACGCGATTTAATTACCTCGTCTGAGCCACATTTTGCAGTTACTAAACTTCCCAGGTAAATTAAGGTATCTACACATCCAATAACCTTGGTATTCACATTGATGTCTGTCAACGGATTTGCGCCATAGCCTCCTGGCATTATCTTTGTCTTGGAAATATTAATTTCTAGACCAGCTACCCGAGATTCAACAGTGATAGCGTTAGTATTCTCTAGAAGGTGACCTGAGCTTTGGCTTAGAAATATTAGAAATATTAATTTCCAGTCCTCAAGTTCTTTAAAAGGTTTGATATATCGAGTTTTTTGAGTTTTATTGTCTTTTTTATCTATTTTAATATACCGATGAGAGAAACTCAAATTCGTAATATTTGTTTAACAAAATTTTCAAAAAATTAAAAAATGCGTTTTGAAACCCACCTGAGAAAAATTACCCATTTTCGATTATGAAAAAAACTAAGTAAATATTGTTATATTTTAACAAAATTAAACTATGAAGTACTTACAAGTCTTAAAATGATAAATCATGTCTTACTCTTACTCTTACTACTTCCAAAGTAGTTTTTTCTAGCGGTGTATCCTTAGGCGTATTGTCAAGGACACGAATTTTTGGGGGAAAATCGCAATAACTTCAAAACTGTCAGGGGTGTCATAGAAACCAAGTCAGTTTTTAAATTTCTCGGTTTTGAAAACCAATACTGGTTATATTTTGTGTCATGAAACCAAGTCGGTTTTGTTATTATTGGTTTTAAATCAAACAAAATGTTCGAATCAATCAAGGGTGTCATAGAAACCAATTTCATTTGTATTGGTTTTGAAAACGACAAAAAAATTAAATTGGTGTCATGAATTCCAATATTAATGTTCGAGCTACATTTTCTATTGGTTTTATGTGTCACAGAAAATAATATTATTGGTTTAGTATTGGAAATAAACCAAGCAACTTACAGTTAACAGATTTCATTTCAAAATTGGTCTATCAATTCAATACAAAGGCGTTACTGGCCAACTGGTGCCTTTTTCGATTTAAAGATCCATTAGGAACAGATTTTTGAAAATTTAGCCCTGTGGGGGATAAAAAAGGGAAAATTCAATAACGCTATAATTCCCAAACTAAGAACAATAGAACCAAAATTTAAATCGAGTTTGGATCAGTTACAAAAGTAATAAAAAATAACAGAACAAGTGGTAAGTACTTTTCAAAAAAAGGGGAGAAAAGGAGAAAAAATATTTTTGGTACTTTTTAGCTTTAACTTTCAAATAAAAAGAGATGGGTGAAAAGTTTACATAGCATTTTTTATCATGTAATCGATAAAAACAAGTTTTGGTACTTTTGTCTTTGGAATCAAACATAAAAAATATCAAAAATGGGGAAAATTGTAAGGGTAGAATATTCTTTGTGTGGAGGTACTGGCGAAGCAAATGCATATCAACATATTTGTCTGCAATTTAATGAATATCGCATGTAAGTGACAATCGTCCTTTGATTGACTGTGGTTTGTTTCTTGGTGTAGGTAGATTCAATTTTTTCCAGTCCGCAATTCGGTCATTTCATGATGTTGGGGTATACAAGCTTCATTTGTCCAAATAGCAGCGTTTTCTTTATACCTATACCACAAACATCGCAAAAAACTGAAAGTTTTTCTTCAAATTTCTTTAATAATTTTTATTTTATTTGATTTTTGATGTTTCAAAAAAATTTCAAATGAAATAATAAATAATTGATTCGAACATTTTGTTTGATTTAAAACCAATAATAAAAAAACCGACTTGGTTTCATGACACCAAATATAACCGGTATTGGTTTTCAAAACCGAGAAATTTAAAAACAGACTTGGTTTCTATGACACCCCTGAATAATATTATTTTCTGTGACACATAAAACCAATAGAAAATGTAATTCGAACATTAATATTGGAATTCATGACACCAATTTAATTTTTTTGTCATTTTCAAAACCAATACCAATGAAATTGGTTTCTATGACACCCCTGTGTTTTATGGATTTCAAATATAGATGACTTCAATTAAAGCTGTATTAGTTCACTTTTAGATTCCATTATCTTTTCTCTTTATAATAAATTGTAAATGGACGAAATTTAGCAAAAACTGCAAATACTCTCAGTTTTCCCCATACAAATGGGCTTAAAAACTTTGGGCCCGTTGCGCGGGCTCGTGTCCTAAAAATAAATCAATAATATTTTGCACACTCCCGATTGACATAATTTGGCCATATATTTTCACTACTAGAAGTCGATCAGAGACAAAAGTCAAAAAACGACCCACCCTAATGTAAACATTTTTACCAGAAATTAATTAAAAAAAAATTTTTGTTCGCAATCGAAAAATGTTAACTTTAGAAAAAGTTTAATAGCTTTTGTAAATGTAAACCGATATCAATAAGTAATATCTCGTTCTATACAGAACTAGCTTTCGAAGACTGTATGAAACAAAATAGGTTTTTATGATAGAAAGTTAAAATAATAATTTAAAAGATTACGAAAAATTTTTAAAATACAGAAACTTTTGATAAAAACTTACCTAATTTCTTAGAATGTAAAGCCACTAGGTCGCTTTCTAAGTTTTAACAAAAGTTGCTCATTTGTAACACCGCGTATTCATCTTATTTATCACATTTTATACAGTTCTTACTGAGGTTGTGTATTTATTTCAGTGTTTTTACTTCCTTTTCCCTTAACCGGATACCAGTCTTTTACTGCGACATCTGTACGTCAAGCACAAGATTAAGAGATGAAATCAACCGCAATGATAGATTAGAAGCAAATAATGTAGTAGAGACACAAACCTTGGATACATTATATAAGATACAAAATACACTTGAACCTGTTTTATGCGGGGATTTTTATTTTATTTACATTTTTCTAAAAATAAAAAAATTTTGAAAATTTTCATACAAATGAAAAAATTTTGAAAATTTTCATACAAATGAAAAAATTTTGAAAATTTTCATACAAATAAAAAAATTTTGAAAATTTTCATACAAATGAAAAAATTTTGAAAATTTTTATACAAATAAAAAATGTTAAAAATTTTTCTATAAATATCAATATTTTAAAAATGTTCCTATAAAGAACAATTTTGAAACAAAATTTTTAAAATTGTCCTATAAATACAAAATTTTTAAAATTTATATATAAATAACAATGTTTTAAAATTTTTCTGTAAGTAACAAAATTTTGAACATTTTCCTATAAATAAAAAAATTTTGAAAATTTTCCTACAAATAACAAAAATTTGAAAATTTTCCTATAAATAACCAAACTTTGAGATTATCCTATAAATAAACAAATTTTGAAAATTTTCCTATAAATAACAAAATTTTTTAAATTTTTCCATAAAAAACGAAATTCTGAAAATTCTTATATAAATCACAAAATTTTTAAAAATTTCCTAAAAATACAAACTTTTCAAAATTTTTCTATAAATAACAAAATTTTGAAAATTTTCCTTTGATTAACAAAATTTTTAAAATTTTCCTTTAAATAACAAAAGTTTGAAAATTTTCCTATTAATAAAAAATTTTGAAAGTTTTTCTATAAATAACAAAATTTTGAAAATTTTCCTATATTTAACAAAATTTTGAAAATTTTGAAAATGTTCCTACAAGTAACAAAATTTTGAAAGTTTACCTATAAAACCAAAATTTTGAAAATTTTCATACAAATAAAAAAATTTTTAAAATTTTTCTATAAATATCAACATTTTAAAAATGTTCCTATAAAGAACAATTTTGACACAAAATTTTTAAAATTGTCCTATAAATACAAAATTTTTAAAATTTAATTATATATAACAAATTTTTAAAATTTTTCTGTAAGTAACAAAATTTTGAACATTTTCCTATAAATAAAAAAATTTTGAAAATTTTCCTACAAATAACAAAAATTTGAAAATTTTCCTATAAATAACCAAACTTTGAGATTATCCTATAAATAAACAAATTTTGAAAATTTTCCTATAAATAACAAAATTTTTTAAATTTTTCCATAAAAAACGAAATTTTGAAAATTCTTATATAAATCACAAAATTTTTAAAAATTTCCTATAAATACAAACTTTTAAAAATTTTTCTATAAATAACAAAATTTTGAAAATTTTCCATTGATTAACAAAATTTTTAAAATTTTCCTATAAATTACAAAAGTTTGAAAATTTTCCTATTAATAAAAAATTTGAGAGTTTTTCTATAAATAACAAAATTTTGAAAATTTTCCTATATTTAACAAAATTTTGAAAATGTTCCTACAAGTAACAAAATTTTGAAAGTTTACCTATAAAACCAAAAAAAAATTTGAAAATTTTGCTATTGATGACGAAATTTTGAAAATTTTCCTATAAATAACAAACTTTTTGAAATTTTTCCATAAAAAACGAATTTTTGAAAATTTTCATATATATCACAAAATTTTAAAGATTTCCTATAAATACAAACTTTTAAAAATTTTTCTATAAATAACAAAATTATGAAAATTTCCTCTAAGTAACAAAATTTTCAAAATTTTTCTTTGATGAACAAAATTCCGAAAATTTTCCTATAAATGACAAAATTTTTAAAATTTTCCTATAAATTACAAAAGTTTGAAAATTTTCCTATTAATAAAAAATTTTGAAAATTTTTCTATAAATAACAAAATTTTAAAAATTTTCCTAAAAATAACAAAATTTCGAAATTTTCTTATAAATAACAAAATTTTCGAAAAACAATTAAATTTTAAAAATTTTGCTATAAATAACAAAATTTTTAAGATATTCCTATAAAAAACAAAATTTTGAAAATTTTTCTAAAAACTAAAAAATTTTGAAAATTTTCCTATAAATAACAAAATTTTCCAATAAATTAACAAAATTTTTAAAATTTTCCTATAACAATCAAATTTTAAAAATTTTCCTATAAATAACAAAATTTTGAAAATTTTCCTATAAATAACAATATTTTAAAAATTTTTCTATTAATAACCAAATTTTGAAAATTTTTCTATTAATAACCAAATTTTGAAAATTTTCCTATAAATAACAAAATTTTGAAAATTTTTCTATAAATAACAAAATTTTGAAAACTATTTAATATTAACCATATTTTAAAAATTAATTTAATTAATTAATAACAAAATTTTTAAAATTGTCTTATAGATAACAAAATTTTGAAAATTTTTCTATAAACAACAAAATTTTGAAAATTTTTCTATAAATAACAAAATTTTTAAGATTTTCCTATAAATAACAAAATTTTGAAAATTTTCCTAAAAACTAAAAAATTTTGAAAATTTTCCTATAAATAACAAAATTTTGCAAAACTTTCCTATAAATAACAAAATTTGAAAAAATTTCCTATTTATAACAAAATTTCGAAAATTTTAATATAAATAACAAAATTTTATTAATTTTCCTATTAATAACAAAATTAAAAAAAAATTTCCTATAAATAACAAAATTTTGAAAATTTTCCTATAAATACCAAAATTTTGAAATTTTCTTATAAATAACAAAATTTTGAAAATTTTCTTATAAATGACAAAATTTGAAAAAATTTCCTATTTCTAACAAAATTTTAATATAATTTTATTTTAATATAATTAACAAAATTTTGTTAATTTTCCTATTAATAACAATATTTTGAAAATCTTCCTATAAATAACCAAATTTTAATATTTTCCTTTAAATAATAAATTTTGAAAATTTTCCTATAAAAATCAAAATTTTAAAAATTTTCCTATAAATAAAAAAATTTTCCTATAAACAAAAAAAAAAATTTAAATGTTCCTATAAATTACAAAATTTTAAGAAATTTTTCTATGAAAAACAATTTTTTTAAAATTTTCCTGTAAATAACAAAATTTTGAAAATTTTCCTATAAATAACAAAATTTTGAAAATTTTCCTATAAATAACAAAATTTTAAGAAATTTTTCTGTGAATAACAAAATTTTGAAAATTTTCCTATAAATAACCAAATTTTGAAAATTTTCTTATAAATAACAAAATTTTTAAATTTTTCCATAAACTATAAAATTCTGAAATTTTTCTTATAAATAACAAAATCTGAAAAATTTGTCTATAAATAACAAAACTTTTAAAAATTTCCTACAAATTACAAAATTTAAAAAATTTTCCTCTAGATAACAACATTTCTAAAATTTTCCTCTAATTAACAAAATTTTGAAAATTTTCCTCTAATTAACAAAATTTTGAAAATTTTCCTATAAATAACAAAATTTTGAAAATTTCCTATAAATACAAAATTTTGAAAATTTTCCTATAAACAACAAAATTTTGAAAATTTTCCTATGAACAACAAAATTTTGAAAATTTTCCTATAAATAACAAAATTTTGAAAATTTTTGTATAAAAAAAAAAATTTTGCTAAAAAATTACAAAATTTTGAAAATTTTCCTATAAATAACAAAATTTTTCTAAAAATAACAAAAATTTTAAAAATTTTTCTATAAATAAGCAAATTTTGGAAATTTTCCTATAAGTAATCAAATTTTGAAAATATTCCTATAATTAACAAAATTTTTAAAATTTTTCTATAAATATATTTTGAAAATTTTTCAAAATTTTCCTATAAATAAAATTAAATAAATAACTGTAACGAATTGGGATCTTAGTGCAATACACTACAGTAAAACTTTTTATATAAATGTTGGATGTCGCAAAAATTTTGATTAACCTTTTAATAAATTTTGAAAATTTTCCTATAAATAACAAAATTTTGAAAATTTTCCTATAAATAACAAAATTTTGAAAACTTTCCTTTAAATAACAAAATTTTTTAAATTTTCCTATAAATAACAAAATTTAAAAAAATTCCTCTAAATAACAAACTTTTAAATATTTTCCTATTCTTCTTCTTCTGTTATCCTTGACTCCCAGTGGAGCATAGGGCCTCAAAATAACAAAATTTTCTTATAAATAACAAAATTTTGAAAATTTTTCTAAAAATTACATAATTTTGAAAGTTTTTCTATAGAAAAAAAAATTTTGAAAATTTTCCTGTAAATAAAAACCCAGCAAAACTTTGGTAATGGCAAGTACTCTGATAACTGGTTACCTTGTAACGACTACAACATACCATCCGAATAAATAATAAGTTATTACAGAAGTACTTATTTGTAATTAAGATGGTAATTTAAACTGAATGGCCCCGGTTCAAATCCCACCAAGGGCAACAATTTTTGTTAGTTTTTTTTTTTTATTAAAAGAGTCTTTTTAAATGATTTTTGAATTTTAAGAACTTAAATATTATCTTCTGTAAAAAAAATTTGTAAAACTAGCTCACGTTAATGAAAAAATACCATCATGAGTCAATTTTGATTATGTAGGGGATGTTGAATACCAAACACGATTCTAATTGGTCTTAACTTGGTAAGCCCAACTTATCTGGGTCATCCTTCATCTCAACTGTGGACACACACCTCCTCATGGTATCACCCGGGAAGCTAGTTTAACACCCATTAATATTGTTAGTTAACATGTTCCGAGAGTTGTCCCATAAGATCGGTAAAAATGAGTTAGGATTACGGGCTAGTAAAATACAATGAAGAGGATAAAATTAGAATTGAAATGTCCCACTACCTAATATTAGAGGAGGATGTCCGAAACTTCGATAGAAAGACCAAGTAGAGGAACATTTTTCAAAGCTTGGCCTATAAAATTGGAGAATATTCGCACAAGATCGAAATCCATGGAATTCTAAAATATGCTCGGACTTTGACCTTAACAGGTTGTAACATTTAAGTAAGTAAGAGTCAATCTTATGTAAAAACTTATACAAAAAAGAAGATTTAAATTGTTTAAGTTTTAAAATAATTTTAAAAAAGTTTTAAAATAATTACAAAAAAACGTATAAAAATATTTTTCCAGAAATTACAACAAAGGCAAAAAAAAGCAGGGAAAAACAAAGTTATTTTCACATAATTTTGGATCTAAAAATAAAAATTGTTTATATTAATTATAAGCTGCTAAGTTTTCAACATATGAAGTAGCTCAGTGGAAGAGTCTCTGCCTAGCAGTCGGAGGGTCTGGGTTCGAGCCCCCATGGGATCATAAAAAAATTTTGTATTTCGTTTAAAAATATATGTTTTTAATAAAACAACAACAAAAAAGTTGTTGCTGTTGTTGTTGTTGCTTTCAAATTGCTTACCCAAGTCATTACTTTTCTGCAATTGGTAAGTACTTGCCTCCAATGACATCCCCATGTTAATGTAATGACTTAAACAGCGAATGAGTAAGTAGTTCGTGTTCAATAGTTTAACTGTTTAACTCATTATTTGGTAATGAAAAGTTTTACTGGGAACATTTAAAAACTGTTTCTATAAATAAAAATTTGAAAATTTTTCTATAAATAACCAAATTTTGAAATTTTTTCTTTATATAAAAAAAATTTGAAAAATTTCCTTAATTTGTAATTAATAAGCCTCCGATTGAAGAAATAGCAAAATTTTGGACTCATTTTATTGTCTAATATCAAACATCAAATAAATCTTTGTTGGTTTCTTAAATAAAACTCCAATTGTGAAAATAGCAAAATTTTCAAATTTTCAAATAAAAAACGTTTAACTTTTTTTTTATATAATTTATTTTCAGTATAATTTTTATTTTTTTTTAATTATTATTTATTACTTCACATATTACAATAACTAGATTATTTTCATTTTATAATTGTAAATTTTTTGTTTTAATTTTTTTTTTTGTTTATTAAAAATGTACATTTATAGAATATAATATTTTTTTTATTTTATTATATATTTAATAGTGGCATGTGGGTTGTTGTTGTTGTTCATTAATATTATTTTTCTTTAAATAATTATCATTATATCATTATTATAAGATTTAGTATTATTTAATAATTATTTTCTTTTTTTTTAATTAATTTATAAGTAATGCTTAAAATATTTTAATTTTATATTTTTTTAAATTTATATTAAATTATAAAAATTATAAATGTATAAAAACTAAGATTAACAACAAAAATAAAAAAAATATAACAAGGAGGGTATTTTTTCAAAAATTTTGGATTCAAATTATTTTTTTAATAAAAATTAAAATATTTACAAATTTTTTTTTTTAATATAATTTTTTAACTTTTCAAACTAAAAAAGAAAAGTTTTTCATTAATAAGGCGCATTTGAATTTGTTGATTTTAGGTTTTTTAGGTTATAATTAAAAAAAAAAGAAGAAATAGGGATTTGTTGTGCTTTTAACTTAAAAAGTGCTAAACAACAATTTTTTAATAACTAATTTTTTTTATTGAAATCTAAACTTCTTTATAAAATTTACATAAAAGTCTTAAAAAAAGTATAAATTATTTTACATTTTAATTTAAATTTAAAAAAGTATATACAATTTTTTGTATAATATTAAAAAAATATATATTAAAATATTTCATATAAAAAAGTTTTAAAGGATAGATTTTTTGTAAAAAAAAATGGAATGAATTTTAGGGATATTTTGAAATTTTGAACTTGTCTATATATATTTTTGGGGGATTTATGGGTTTTCTTTTGTTTTATTTTATTATTTTTTTTTTATATAGAAATAATTAAATATCACATTTAAACAATTTTTAAAAAATACGTTTTTTAAAAAATATTTTTTTTTATTTATTGGAATTGGTTTTTAGATTTTTTTCTTTTTAGGTTTAGGTTTTTTATTTAGGTTTTGCTGTTTTAGTTTAGATCGGTGTAGATTTTTGCCATTTTGTAAACTGGAACTTAAATTAATGCTTTTTTGGGTCATATACAATTTTTTCGAACTCATACATAACCTCAACATCTCGGTTTGGTTCCGATTTTAACATAGTTTGAAGTTCAAATTTTTAAAATTTTTTCAAATGTATGTCTTTATCTTTTAATAAGCAAATTTGATTCTTCTGAATTAAGACTCATATTAAAGCTATGAGCTTGCAAGTTCTTTTAACCCTAGAGAGATAGCGTACGTATATCAGACCTATGCCTCATAAATGTTCTAATCTTTCTCTGTCCTTTGTTATGATAACAAAATTGTTATGCTCAGTATTCTCTGCTGTAAAGTCAATGAAACGTGCAACCTATTGAAATTACCAATCTATGCTGACAACTTATCAAATTCTGCCTGGGTTCGAGCCCCAGTCGCGGCAATATCAATTGTTGTAATTATAAATGTCTATTAAAATTCAAGCTAGTTACCCATACCTGGAAAAAACAATTGCTATGAAAAAGCTAAATTTAGAATAAAAACGTTCCCCCTAATGTTAAATAAGGACGTCTAAAACTTCTATTTTAAGACCAAGTAGAGAAAAAATTTTTCAAAGCTTGGCCTACGCAGTTGAAGAATATGTGCGCAAGATCGAAGCTCATGGATTTCTAAAATATGCTCGGCTCGGTTTGTAAATAAAGGGTAATTAAGGCATTAGCACGCCGTCGATGTAAAAGAAATAAAATTGGCTGAGTGTTACTTTAAAAAAAAAAAAAAAAAAGAAAAGAAAGAAAACAGATTCCATTCACAATGCTGGGTATTTTTAACGAATAATGAAGTTCCCCTGGAGCTACTTTGGCTTCTTCATTGGAAGATAAACTAAAATAGAAAGTGGTTTCATTCCTAAAAAAAAAATTCGTTTTAATTTTTTTTTTATAGAAGCAAAAAACGGAATTCATTCCACTTTCGAACGGAATTGAGTTCTAAGACATGGCCGATTACACTGCACTGCAGCCAAATCCTAATTTTAATAAAACTATGTGGACTACATGGATTTTGATGCGCTAAACTCAGATCCGTTGTCGGTTTTTTTCCATCAGATCTGGATTTTTTTTTATCTGCGTGACAAATTTTCCCCTTAAATTAGTCAGGCACGGAGACCTATTTCGTCCTAACTCGAGAACGACTCATCCGATTTTCAAAATTAAAACACTTAAAGATGCATAACAAAATTGCATTTATTTTAGTCTTTTTTTCTGTATCTCTTAGTCTTAGTCTTAGTCTTTTTTCTGTATCTCTTATAGTTTTGGAGATATTTAGAAATTAATGGAGAAACAATTTTTTTTCGTGCAAAATTCGTAAAAATGTAATTAAAAAAAAGATAAAGTAAAATTTAAAAATGTGAATTTTATTACCAATTTACCGATTACCAATTTACCAATTTTTATAGAGAATACCGTTGTATTTTAGCTTCATTACCTAATGAAATCTTATGGTCATATGTAAGGTTGGTTGCATTGCAATATTGGGTATCTGCGGTAAATTGGTAATAAAATTCACATTTTTAAACCGATTTTTATGGTTTATAGCTTATTTTATTCTTAAGATATGTAGCTCTTAGAAAAATTTTAAATGTTAAAATTTTACTTTATCTTTTTTTAATTACATTTTTAACCTGAAAAAAATTACGAATTTCGCACGAAAAAAAAAATTTTCTCCAAAAAATCGGATGAGTCGTTCTCGAGCTAGGACGAAATAGGTCTCCGTACCTGACTAATTTAAGGGGAAAAATTTGCCACGCCCATAAAAAAAATCCAGATCTGATGGAAAAAAACCTGAGTTTAGCGCATCAAGATCCATATAGTCCTCATAGCTTTATTAAAAGGAAAGACAAAAAATTAATTTTTGCAGAGCAGTGTTATCTCCCTTGAACGCTTAAGCAACGTTAAAATTTATTGAAAATTTCAATACAAAACAAAGACAATTGGTCAGAATTTGTAAGATTTTTTTTTTTTTTGATGAAGCTTACTTTTATTTTGGTGGGTTCCCTAAGTAAAATTGCAGTATTTGGAACTAAGAAAACCCACGCGAGGTCTTACAGAAGCAAATGCACCCCACAACGAAAAAATGACTGTTTGCGTTCCCACTGCAGTCGGTTTTTCGTACCAGAACGATTCCGAAATCTTAGAATTCCAACGAAGTACTGTCTTTTTTGCGATATTACCAATAATATCAAAGTTACAACAACAACTGTTTGGTTTGACTTGTGAAGCGGAGGCATTATTCGCCAATATTTCTTTGAAAATGAGGACGACGTAACCACTGCGGTCAATTGAGACACCGTGATAACCGATTTGTTTTGTCCGTTCTTAATGGTTTTTATGTCAACGATGTTTGGTTTTAACAGAAAGACGCAATTTGTGATCATCACATGCCAATCGGTTAACTGCGTCAAAAGTTTGATGGCCGTCAAAAGCTACTTTGGTCTATTTTCTGTGTGGCACCGTTAAAGACAAAAGTTATGCAGATAAATCAGTCATAATTATACATTTGAAGGCCAACATTCGTGACGTCATTGAAGAGATATAAACACTCAAAAACTTGCTCGAAAATTTGTCTGGTCGAATTGGGTATTTCATTTCTAACCGGAACAAATGTACTTTACAACCCAACAGTTTTCAAACAATTTTTGTTTTATTGAATTTTTAAAATTTAAACTTTTAAATGAACCAACCGTTACATATAAATTTCAATAAAATGTTTTGAAAGAGATACAATTCAGTCCAAATTACTCTTATAACAACATTAGTTAGTTTTTAGCTAATCCGTCTATATTTGATCTTAGCCCACACATAACCTGATTACGAAATATCTTAAATTTTTTCTGTCAGTGTCGAATTTGGTTCAACTTAAGGAGTGTTTTTAAACCTAACGCAAAAACTGAACCATATTCAGAAACATTTAGTCTATATCTGACCCCAGCTTCCATACAGATTTGTATACATTTAGGATATGGCAGAATTAATAATATACTTGGATGTCATCATATATCTTAACATTATTAACATTTTAATTAAAATCGGGCATAAGCTTTCATACAAGTCAAGATTCATAAAAGTTAGATAATTAAATTTAAAAATATAAAAAGTGTATGTTTTAAAAAACCTTTAAAACGGGAAATTTTGTACCATGATAAAATCTGAACTTTATTAAATTTTAAAATTAAAAATAAAAAACAATTTTTAGAAATCGGAGATGTTGAAGTACAAAAACGATAGGTTTCGTTTGAAAAATTTAAATTTGACTCTCTAATGATGCCTATAATGCAGCCCGACAAAATGAAAACTTTGTTTGGTACCTTAGATTTCCTCATTCAGTTTGTACGCATCTATTATTGGGCTTTAATGCCTCAAATTCACTTTTTTCGTATCAGCTCTAGTTTTAGAGATATTATTTTTTAAAAAAACTACGTAGCTCCGCTATTTATAGTGACATCACTAATAAAAAGTTTATTCTTATTCTTTTTGATTCTATGGAATAGTTTGGAATTTCATAAAAAATAGAGGAGCTAACAAATTTTCCATTATGTTCCTAGAGTCATATAGGATAATAGTAATGCATATAGTAATGCAAAAACTACTGAGTGGCGTAAATATTATTTTAGGGCAATATAAAGGTAATATTATGTCAAAATATTACTCAAAATAGTGAAACAATGTATTTTTGTTTTAAATGTATATCTCGAAAACTAGAGCTTATCTAAAAAAAAGTGAGTTAGAGGAATTGGAGCTCTATTTAATATGTATAAGTACAAATTGACAACAAAATGTAAGGCACCATTTTTCGTGTTGGGCTGTATAACACATTAAAACGATTAAACAATAGGCTCCAATACATTATAGTAAGTAATAGGTCATTATAACTTGCTATAACTCATTTTAATGCTATAATATTAACTTATAATTCATTATAAAAGTAATGATAATGTGTAATAATAAATTTTATCGCAGTTGTAATGTATTATAACACATTATAAAAGAATTATAATGCATTATAGCAAATTATTAACGCAGTTAGAACCTATTATAACACTTAATAATGTATTGTAATAAATTACCAGGCATTTATATTGTATTATGACCCATTATAATGAAATTAAAATGTGCTATAATTTTTTATGGTAACATTTCAATGGCGTTATAATACTTTATTGAATGCTATAATACATTATAACGTCATTATGATATGATATAATGCATAAAAGCATTAACTAACATCTGTTATAGTATATACTTAATGTATTATAGCACTTTATAATGCCGTTATAATATGTTATAACACATTATAATGTATTATAGCACTTTATAATCGAATATTAAGCTATTATAATGTCAATGTTAAGAAGTATAGTACATTAGAAAGGCGTATTATATATTATAATGCATTATAGCAAATTATACTATCGTATTGTAACGCTGGTATAATGTATTATAGCATATTATAATGCGTTTTATTGTCCTATAATGCATTGTAATGTATTATAACGTCTTTAAAATATATTATAACATCATTATAATGTGCTATAATACATTATAATGTCAATATAATTCATTATAACGGCACTTGAAAGTGCTATAATACATTACAATACACCACCATTATAAAGTGCTATTATACTTTATACCACAATTATAATGTGTTATAATACATTGTAACGCCATTATAATGCGGTATAATATATTATAGCATATTAAAATAGCGTTATATTGTGCTATAGAGCATTATACTGCATTATAATGTCAATAAAATATATTATAACAATATTATAACATGCTATAACACATTATAACGTTAATATAATACATCATAACGGCACAAGAAAGTGCTATAATGCGATAAAAAGCCATTATAAGGTAATATAAAGTAACTATAATGTATTTTAAATAATACATTATAGAATCATTATAAAGTATTATAATACTTTATACCGTCATTATGATGTGTTAAAACACATTGTAACGTCGTTAAAATGCATTTAAAGCTATTATAATGTTTTATAACACATTGTAGCGCTGGTATAATGTATTATAGCATATTATAATGGCGATTTAATGTACCATAATGCATTATAATGTCATTCAAATGTATAATAAAACCATTATAACGTGAGATAATATATTATAACATCAACATAATTCATTATAACGGCACTTGAAGGTGCTATAATACATTACAAAACCATTATAAAGTGCTATTATACTTCAAACGTCATTATAATGTACTATACTACATCATAACGCCATTATAATGTGGTATTATGCATTACTGCATATTATAATAGCGATCTAATGTGCTTTAATGCATTACAATATATGATAACATCAATAAAATGTATTATAACACCGTTATAATTGGCTATAACATATTATAACGTTAATATAATACATTTTAGCGGTACTAGAAAGTGCTATAATACACCATAACGCCATTATAGTGTGGTATAATGTATTATAGCATATTATAATAGCGTTATAATGTGCTTTAATGCATTATAATATATTACAACGTCAATAAAATGTATTATAACACCATTATAATGTGATATAACACATTATAACGTTAATATAATACATTATAACGGCACTTGAAAGTGCTATAATATATTATAATACATTACAGAACCATTATAAAGTGCTATTATACTTTATAAAGTCATTATAATGTGTTATAATACATCATAACGCCATTATAACGTGGTATAATATATTTTTTTTATAACACATTATAACGTCAATATAATACATCATATGGGCACTAGAAAATGATATAATGCATTAAACAATCATTATAAGGTAACATAAAGTTACTATAATGTATTATAATACATTATAGAATCATTATAAAGTGTTATAATACTTTACACCGCCATTATGATGTATAAGAACACATTGTAACGGCATTATAATGCATTTAACGCTATTAGAATGTGTTATAACACATTGCAGCGCTGTATTAGAGCATGTTATAATGGCAATTTAATGTGCCATAATGTATTGTAATGTATTATAACGTCATTCAAATGTATAATAAAACCATTATAACGCGGTATATAATATATTATAACGTCAATATAATTCATTATAACTGCACTTGAAAGTGCTATAATACATTATAATACATTACAGAACCATTTTAAAGTGCTTTTAAACTTAATATTGTCATTATAATGTGCTATAATACATCATAACGCCATTATAATGTGATATTATGTATTATAGCATATTATAATAGCGTTATAATGTGTGTTTAATGCATTATAATATGTTATAACGTCAATAAAATGTATTATAAAACCATTATAATGTGCTCTATAATACATTATAACGGCATTTGAAAGTGCTATAATACATTACAGAACCATTATAAAGCGCTATTATACATTATACCGACATTATAATGTGTTATAATATATCATAACGCCACTATAATGTGGTATAATGTATTATAGCATATCATAATAGAGTTATAATGTGCTATAATGCATTATAATATATTATAACGTCAATAAAATGTATTATAACACGATTATAATGTGCTATAACATATTATAACGTTAATATAATACATTATAGCGGCACCAGAAAGTGCTATAATGCATTAAAAAGCTATTATAAGGTAATATAAAGTTGATATAAAATATTATAATACATTACAGAACCATTATAAACTCCTATTATACTTTATACTTTCATTATAATGTGTTATAATACATTGTTACACCATTATAATGCATTATAGAATAGTATAATGGCGTTATATTGTGCTATAATTTGTTATAGTGTATTATAACGCCATTATAATTTGCTATAAAACATTTTAATACAATTATAACGTATTATAGCACATTGTAACACTATTTTTATGTATTATAACATGCTATAATGTACATTATAATGTGCTATAATAAATTATAATGTATTATAACGTCTTAAAAATGTATTATAACACCATTATAATGTGCTTTAATAAATTATAATGTCATTATAAAGCCATTATGATGTATTCCACTTTGGAGGAACTATAACTACATTTATAGCAAAAATATTTTCAAAAAATTTACATATTTTTTTGCGTATTTCAATCTTTAATTTATAAAAAAATGCAACAACAATAAATTTTAAGCTTAAGAGAGAGAGAAAGAAAGGACTTTTCAGTTGGGTTTTTGTTTCTTTTCTTACATATTCAATATATCAATCAATATTATACACATAGAGCATAAATAGCTTAAATAGATTTTAAGGGAAATTATTAAAAATATAATTTTTTTTGATAAATAATAATAATAATAAATACATATAATTTACAAGTTAAAGATAAACTTTTACATCGATATTTTCAAATAACATGTAAAAATGTGCGTAAAAGCTTTTTTTTTGTTTAATTATAAATATTAAATATTTTTTAGGTATATTAACATTTTATTTTCTTTTCCGCTTTTTTTTTTATATAGTATCAAAAAATATAAACCAACTAAACAAATTTTTATAAATCTAAATTTTTTCATAGTTTTTTTTTTTTTTTTTATTTGCAAATTTAACAAAACTCTAAAATTTCAATACAAAACCGTTTGCTTTTTATTTAGAAAAAATATGTTATTTTAAAGTAAACTGGTTAATTTTTCTTTTATTTGTTATATAATAATTTATTTTTATAGGAATTAAATTCAGTTTTTTTGTATAGTTTTTAATTCTTTCTTTTCTAACATTTTACTTTTTTCAGATAAATTAATTCACATTGAACATTTAATTGAAATTGCTAAACTAACATTTAAATTTCAATATTTTTTTTTTGCAAATTTGTGCTTTTCTTTTTTTTTAACTCTGTTTTAATCATATTTTATATTAATTTTGGTGTCAATTTTATTTTCATTAGTAATTCAATTTAGAATTTGAATTCTTTTTCAATTTCTGATTCAAAATTTTGAAAACTCTTTAAATTTTTAATTCAAAATTTTGAAAACTCTTTCAATTTTTATTCAAATTTCGAAACATATTTATTCAAAATTTTTCTTCTACAAAATTTTTTCAACACTTTCCTTTGCAAAACATCACTTAAGTTGTTTTTTGTTGTATTTTAAGCTGTTTTCAAATTTTCATTTCTTTTTCATTAGTTTTCTTAAATAGTTCTTTTTTTATATATAAATAAATTTAATTTATCACTAATTATTTTAACTTATAAATTTATATTATTTATAAGTATGTAATTATATTGTATGTATGTATAAGTATTTATATTTATTTATATATGTTTCAATATATATATATATATATAAATATAAATATATATATATAAAGATAATTGATTACTGACTAATGGTATGGTTTTAAGTGTTCAACATAATTTTCTGGTATAAGTCCTGTTTTACCATTTAATGTGCCTTGCAACCAACCGGGTTCATGGGAGAAACCAACTGAAATTTTAAAGAAAAAAAGTTTTTTAATAAAAATAAGCTTTTAAAGAAATTTAACCTATGTTTGTATCAATTAAGGTTAGGTTTGAAAGGCGGTGTCAAAACGATAACTACACTCGGAGACCCAAAGAGGGCATTGTGATCCTTCAAAGATAAATAGGAGAGAAAAACCAAATGAAACTAATGTGGGGTTTATATAACTCAAGCAGCTGACGATTGAGTGAAATTTACATGTATTTTGTTTTTGTTACAGTAACAAAACACTTGTAAATTTCACTCAATCGTCAGCCGCTTGAGTTATATAAACCCCACATAAGAGTCTAGGAACAGGTGAAGTAAAAGAGTTGATAGTAAGATGGCTTACCCAAGCCACCTAAGTCCAGTAATAAACCCTATTAGATCATTAATTCAGTTTGCACTGCGCAGATGCTGAAGTTCATCACGAAATCTATTGGAGCATTGGACAGCGACAGATAATGTGTTCCACCGATTCGGACGAGTCTAGATATAGTCTGTAGTAGTCCGGAATGCTACCATCCTACCTGTTTAGTCTAGAGTTTAAGGCACAGTGTACCGTCAAAATGCTTATACATCTTCTTGACCTGCTGACGTTTCTCTCAGAAAAGTAGTGACGTTCAATACACCGGGATCTGATGAAACGAGTTCAAGATCAATTCAGGGGTTCCGCAAGGCTTCGTTCTTTCTCCTACCCTGTTTCTTAATGACCTCCTACGTCAAACTTCAAATCCACCACCACTAATACGCATTTAATTATAGACCAAGCCTTCTAGGAATGCAAATTCAGTGTGATGTCAGTTGGACTAGATACAGTATTCAAGTGTCGAAAGAAGCATTTAAGTGTCTCGGATTTTTAAAACGGTGCAAAAGATATTTCACACCATCTGATCTCCTTACTATTTATACGACCTAAATCCAACCGAAAATGGAATACAACTTTCATGTATGGGCCGGTGCTTCAAAGTCTAATTTGGAGCATCTCGACCGCGTAAGGGTAAGGGCGAAGATGCTTATCGGTGACAGTAGAGTATCCAACTCTATTGATTCACTGGAGCATTTTCGCAATGTGGGTGTATCTCACTGTTCTATCGCTACTACAATGGCATGAGTTCCAAAGACATCGGGAATCTCGTTCCTAAAAACCGTGCATCTCTGCGGATTATACGTTTTTCTTCTAGAGCACATCCATTCGTGGTCGACTGGACAGTAGATCGCACACCGCCTTACAGAGAAAATTTGTTCTTTAGTCGCACAGTTCGTATGCGGAAAAAACTTTTGGTAGAAGTCTTCCCTTCCATATATGATGTAGGTAAATTCAAGTCAAATGTCCACTGCATTTTCGCAATGTGGGTGTATCTCACTGTTCTATCGCTACTACAATGGCATGTGTTCCAAAGACATCGGGAATCTCGTTCCTAAAAACCGTTTATCTCTGCGGATTATACGTTTTTCTTCTAGAGCACATCCATTCGTGGTCGACTGGATAGTAGATCGCACAACGCATTACAGGGAAAATTTGTTCTTTAGTCGCACAGTTCGTATGCGGAAAAAACTTTTGGTAGAAGTCTTCCCTTCCATATATGATGTAGGCAAATTCAAGTCAAATGTCCACAAACACTACTCCCTTTATCCGTTCGGGCTCGGGCTCGGGCCTTGTCTAGCAGCTTCGCAGCAACTTCGTTGCATCGATGTCAAAATGACCCAGAAGCACAATCTAATACTATAACTGAGTGATAGATCTAATAGGGTCAATCTACATTGTTTGAGAAATTTGGAGCCATCTGTAAAGATCGAATTGCCTTGAAAAAGCGATGTATGACCCTCTTATACGGTTCTACCAGGGATTACGACCTCTGGTGCTGTGCTGAACAAAAGCTCCTTGACTAAATTGTCAGACCAAAGAGCATGTTAAGCTCAGTATTTTGGTGTGTCCTTCCCGCCTATATCTAAGTCCTGAGGATTTGTACACTCGTTCAGTAGAAGTAGCACAATTTCTTTACCTTGATCTCTTAACAGATTCACCATAAAAAACAAAATTATAAAATTTTAAATGTTAGAACTGTTACAACAACAACAACTTGATGTTCTAGATGTTCTTTTTCATGATAACTTACCTTCTAAATGACCCCTAAAAATGTTACCTTAGACGACAGTCTCAAATCTACACCACTCAGCATCGGTAGTTTGAAATTATTAACCTAGTACCTTTTTAAGAAGAGGACATACTCTGTTTTGTCATAATTTATCCCCAGACCTTTATTACTATAGCCGATTTCATAATACCACTGATAGTATTTAGAAATTTGCCTAATACGAGTAATACTACGTCATCTGCATAGACAAAGACAGAAGGGATTTCTGCATCGAATTGTGATGGTTTCATTCAATAATCCCAGGAGCAGATAATCATTGGGAATTGAAGGCCGTGCTTTTACGTCGTCGACCAAACCGAATATTTACGGTTTTAAGGTTATGCTCTGTATTAGGTGGGATAAGCTCGGCTAAGTGTATTAAGAGTTGTTAAAACCGACTAAAACAATCGCAGACGATCCTAATCGTAATTGCGTTCGAGCTAAGTATAGAAAGACAAACGGATGCAATACAACGAGAGACATAATAAAGTTATTTCACAGCCCATGTTGAGAAAATGGTCAAGACAAACTTGAACGTTGAAATGGGAAGTCCTACCCCATCCGCTGTATTCTTCAGACGATGCTCCTACGGACTATCACTCGTTTCGATCAATGGCATACGGCCTGGATGACCAGCACTTCCGGTCTTATGAAGAAGTAAACAATTGGATCAATTTGTGAATCGCTTCAAAATGTGACCAGTTTTTTCAGAAAACGTAGTGGCCAGCGATGGACAATACTTTGAATCATAAATGCATTGGATTATAAAATTTTTGTGATAAACTAAACCTTATGATAGCAAACGTTGTAATGGATTATAACACTATTATAAGGAATTTTTGCTTTACAAAAATATAACTAAATTTCAATCTTAAGCTTCTTTAAACTCACCATTTGTTATAATTTGATTTGGCTCAAATGAAAGTTCACCTTCGCTTTCTCCCAAACAGGCATAAAGAGTACGAACACGACTGGAAAAAAAAGTCATAAAATAAAATTATACCAACTTCCAATAAGCAACTCCCATAAAAACTATTTCCAACTTACGCTGTGCCCGCCTCTAAATCCCTTTTGATTTGATTCACATCCTTATTGCGATGCATCTTTTGCGGTGTCGCCCCATACTCATTCGTTGAACTACCCGTACTGCCCACTATCATAGAAGGAGCAGCCGTTGCAGTTACCACATCGTCCACCTGTGAGCCCAACAGCGTAGACAAAGATGTAGCCTGGGAGGAATGTGGCACATAATCAATAGAACCGCGGGCGGATAACAAGCGACTTGATGTTAGACCACCGCCATTCGTTGACGAGAGAGAATCACAAACACTTTCGTTGGAACTGGAAGTTGAGGCAGCAGCACCCGAGGCATAATGTTTATTAGAGGCATATGGCAGATGATTGCTGCGCTGCAGCTGGACTGGTGGATGTTGCTGGGGCCCACTACCGGTGCCATACAAAGCTTCCTTGCGCATGGCGAGTGTGGGCGGTGAGACATTGTTAAGACTAATGCGATTGCCGGAGGTATTCGTACTGTAAATGGACGTAGAGGCCGGTGTGGCGGTGGCCATTAGATAGTCATGCCTCAAGTTAGTGGCATTAGCTGGCGTGGCATGATGAGCCGTGAGGCCACCATTTGTATTGGCGCTTAATATGCCATAAACGGCTTCGTTGGCATTATTACGGCGCATACTAATATCGCTCTGCGACATTGAATGCAAATTCTTAACACTGCCCATATTTACACTCATACCCAGACTTTTGGGACCACTGCCTCCACCACCATTGGTGGCATGGGCAGCTAAAAGACCATTATTAGTACCATTTGAGGTAATGACTCCAGAGTTGCCACCACCTCCCGATGTGCCATAAATCATGCCATTAGGAATGTTTTGTAAACTCGAAGACATGGGAGAATCGGTAAAATTTGATTTTGTCACTACACGGTAGACTTGTTGGGGAGAATACATGGAATTACGACCCACAGAGCCGCCACCTCCACCAGCTGAAAGGGATTTGTTGGCTTGACTGGCACGTGGTACACGCACTGGAGGACTACTCGAATTCGACTGAATGTGAGCGCCCACCGCACTGGGATCATTTTTGAAGATGCGTTCATAGTTTTCGATGAGAATATTAATAACAATATTGTTAAATTTAATATCCAATATGGCAGCTACAGTTTCCTCTTGAGGTCTCAAGAGTGTGGGACCAAAGACCACGCCCAAATTGAAGACAGACATTTTGTTTTTTTCGAATTTGCGAGAAACTCTGGAAAGGGAAAAAGAGGTCATTTAAAAAAAACGAAGGAAAAAATATGTGACCCGGTCTATGAAAAGGGAAAAAGGTGGCTTATGACCCAAAAACAAAATGTCGAAAAATTAGATTAAAATTTCGAAAAATTAGCTAATTTTTCAATATTTGTTGTTGAGTCATAAGCCACCTTTTCAAATACCGGGTCACATATATCAAAATTAAACTTACTCGGTCAAATGTCTGATGACCATGTCAAGCATTTCAAAATTCGACTGAGGCAATTTGTAGACCAATTTGTGGACCTCATGAACACGTTGATTCAGATTTTCTTGTTCTAATAGAAAAAGAAAAATATGACTTTAACCTTTTAAGAAAAAATAGATAAAAATTTTGAACTTACTGGCTGCCTCTATAAAACCACTGTGATACCTATAGGTCATTAGGGGCTCATTTAGATTACGCAAATAAGTTTTAAGAGCACTGGCTATGGTATTGCTCTCCATGAGATCACGATATTGTTCATCATTAAAAACACTTTCAGCCTTTTTACGATCCATGCCCAAGGCTAAAAGTTTAGAAATCTTAGTGCCCACGCCACTTTTACGATAAATGCCCTCATCTTCTAGACCACGATTTTCCAAAGTTTCTATACATTTGCGTACAAAAGCAAAACCAGTTTCATCCAATTGATATTCTTCACCCGCCTTGACCTTGCCGGGGGCTAAATAGGTCTAAGAAACCCAAAAATAAGAAAGAAACTTAGATTCTTCGTCTAAATCTTGAATTTAACCTCAAAACCTACCGGCTCTGTTCCATCCATGGCGTTAATCCACGCTCTGCGATCCTCTTCACTTAAGGCCTGAAACGTATACACTATACCCGGTTTCTCTTTGAATGTCAAATCGAAACAGAATCTCTTCTCAAACTCCGAAGCTCGTCTTTGGCACGATACTAATGTTAGTTTTTCCTCTTCTCTCTGTTCGGGTCTAGTGAAGCTGTGATTCATCTGATTGAACTGGAGCATGGTAAACTCCTTCTTTTGTTTCTTGTACGTGCAATAGTACTTTGTCCATGTTGCCTTGAAGGGTTCTAAAAGAGATATTTTCAAAAGAGAACCTAAATTATGATTTATGGTTAATATCCGATTTTAACACTCAATGTTTTAATATATTATTTATGTAAATGAACAAAAATGATATGTGTATGTATGTATTTACAAGAGTAAAATATTAGGGACGGGTTATATACAAAATAGGTGTATTACGGTAATATGATAAATTCAGTTTTAAAATGTGAAAATTAGGCGAAAATCATTTATGGGTTTTCCGAAATTTACAGTTGCATTTACATACATGGTAACATTTTATTTTTAAAATGTGAAATTAAAATGTCAAAATTAGGCGAAAATCATTTATGGGTTTTCCGAAATTTACAGTTGCATTTACATACATGGTAACATTTTATTTTTAAAATGTGAAATTAAAATGTGAAAATTAGGCGAAAATCATTTATGGGTTTTCCGAAATTTACAGTTGCATTTACATACATGGTAACATTTTATTTTTATTTTGGTTTGAAAAACTTACTTTTTTCCATCAAAAACAAATAGCCACGCTTGGTGAATTTTTCTTCTGGCTTCTGGAATTAGAGAAAATAAAAAAAGTTAATAATAATTTATAGAAATACAACAAATTTTTAATAGACTGAAAAAAACTACAAAGTTAAATTATAACCTAATTCTTTCAGAGTAACGAAGACCATATACTGGGAATCGAACTCACAACCCCCGCACAATCAGTCTAGACACTACCCATTAGACCACTACAAATATTGTATATCAAGATTTCATTAAAAAATGTCACATGAGTCTATTTTTCGTACAGGTAATCACATGGCCCCTATTGTATTGGAACGATAGTGTTAAAAATATCACTGTTACCAACACCAATAACTAAGAAGTTTACGAAATAGATTTGACTCTAGTTTTGTTATTTTTAATGAAGGCTACCGTTCGGTTGCCTATTGAATTTCTTTGAGACCCAAAGATTCAGATAATGACTCAAGTCAATACTAAGAAGTATATGCTAATGTTTTGAGGAAGACATGGAAAGTACAGAATTGAACTACCTTGAAAGCACATTTTCTTCTGGACTAAGATCGCAAGGCGTTAAGCGGGCGACTGCACGATAATAGCGACGGGCCACAAAGTGGAACCCCAATGCGGTAAGATGAATCGCTATATCAATATCATTAACTATTTCTTCACTAAACGTAATCAGAAGATACAACTAATTAAATCCTCAGCGACCCTATTTACCATCTAAACAAAAGAAGTATGAAAACAGCTTGGCGTCTGGGTCAATAGTGCTCCAATTCCCACAGTGAACCATCCGAAAACAACAGCCTCTTTACTTCGTCAGTACAGTACCTTAACTATCGCGCATAAATTCTTCTTCTGTTATCCTTGACTCCCAGTTGAGCATAGGGCCTGGTGCATAAATTGCGATGTAAAAAAATGTCACTAAAGCACTAGCCGGCAGATCTTGGGAAATGGTCAAAGAAATCTTGCTGTCTACCTATAAAGCGATTAGGTGGTCAGTGGCAATTTATGCTGCTCCAGAGTGGTCAGCGTCTTTAAGTGGTAAAATATACCAAAACGAAGAACAATCACAGGCTGTCATCAAATTACTTCACCACATTATCTTTATGAGAAATCAAAGGTCTTTCCAGTAAAGGAGAACAAAATCATGCTAACTTAGCAGTATTTTTTATGATGTCATCGGAGAGATCATTCAAGCTTCAACGCGGCACAGTTGGAGTCCCTCCAATGCATGTCAGCAAAGGATCTTCGCATGTATGAGGATAGCATACGAAGATATGTACAAGATCTTAAAGATCGAACCTTGTATGTGAATGTTGTATTAGGAGGTCGCCCACCGCTCATAGCACCGCTCATAGCACATAGAGTCCTCCTAACTTGTACGTGGCAGCGTTTAGCAACCTTTATAGGGACGTCACCAATTCCGTGATTTCAGGAGGTCGCCTATCCCCATAGCAGAAAAATTAAGAATTTGCCGCCGAAAATAAGAGTCGTTCTGGCACAGATTCCCGAGCAATAGATTGAACATATTTTGGTACCGCATAGAACGTGCCCAGCATGTGGTCAGGATCCTAATGATAACCCACATTTTGCAAAATCTTTTTCAATTAGTCCTGATGAATTGTGGACTGATCCGATGGAAGTATCACAATTGCTTGTCCTTGATCTAAAAACAGATCCCCCGTTAACACCAAATTGAATACTTATTTAATCTATGCAAGAACATCTTGATGAATGAAACCAATTCTATCCAAAGAAATCGAACTATAAAAACTAATATAGGCATGAAAGAAAATTTAAAGTTTGCGACATGGAACAACTAAGGCGTGAAATGTTTGATTATAAAATTGATTTGCTGGCGGTGCAAGAAGCTAGATGGACAGGAAAAGGGGAAGTTCGGAACGAAAATATTGTGTTTCTTTACTCCGGTCGCCCAGATGGTGATGAGCATAGTAGGGGTGTTGGCTTTCTGATGACTAAAAGAATAGCTAAAGCCATGATAGCATGATACCCTATCAATGAGAGGCTAATGGCAATAAAACTTAAGACCAAAGCTCGTAATATGATAATTATCAATGTCTACGCTCCTAATGAAATCCAATCTGAAAACGATAAAGACGAATTTTACGATATATTAAGCAGTTGGATGAACAGTAATGTACATAATTGTGACATTACTATGATACTGGGCGACTTTAACGCCAAAGTTGTCTCAAACAACACCGGTTTGGAACACTACATTGGTAAGCACGGTGTCGGAGTAAGAAACGACAACGGAGAAGGATTAATCGAACTATGCTGTGAGAGGAAACTGGTTGTAGGTGGCACAATTTTTCCTCATAAGCTCCACCATAAAATAACTTGGATATCGCCGAACGGTGTCACTAAGAACCAAATTGATCACATTTTGATCAACTCTAAGTGGCGATCATCTTTACTTGATGTACGCTCGAAGCAGATATAAACAGGAGCAGATATAAACAGCGACCATCATCTAGTTATATCTAAAGTTCGTTTGAAGGTAGCGGCTCTGAGGTCAGAAACGGCAAAAGTCGATCGGAAAATTGATGTTGGGAAACTAGAATCAGAGCGACACCAAACTGCCTTTATAACATCCATAAGGAATCGGCTTCCAGATATTTTAAACAACAACAACGCCGCAAATATAAACGAAATCGGAAGGTGTATCACTCAGACATACAATGAGGTTGGTCAACAAACGTTAGGTTTTAAAGACCATAAAAGGAAAGTATGGCTCACCCAAGCAACATGGGACGGACCTGGTTCAACAACGTAAAACCATAAAAAATGCAAGTCTAAATGCAAACGCTGATGTTGAAGAGCTTAACACAATATACCGTGACCTATCCAACAGGGACAAGAGAATGTGGGTAGATGAACAAGCAAGCCAAGCTGAGTCAGTTGCAAATAAAGGTGACATGAGGACCTTATACGATATATCAAGGGCGTTGTGTGGCAAACATACCTACACCAATAGTCCCATTCTGAGTAGTAGCGGTACACTTCCCTTAACCCCGGATGAACAATTAATACGATGGATGGAACACTTCCAGTCAACATTAAACAATCCCATTGGATTAGAAGCGCTGACGGAAGTGCAAAATGAAACCAACCATGACTGTTTATTCAGTGGAATTTCAGACAGCCCACCAACAATACAAGAAGTGAAGAATGCCATTAAAAGTCTTAAGCGTAACAAGGCCCCGGGCAATGACAATATATCAGCGGAGATGCTTTTATGAGACGTTGAAGGATCGGCGAGACTGTGGCACCCGTTTGTGCGTAAAATATGGGAAGAAGAAGCTCTACCAACCTCCTGGAATGAAGGTATACTAGTCAAAATACCAAAAAAAGAGTGACTCCAAAGACTGCAATAACTACAGGGGAATAACACTTCTTCCAATACCGAGCAAAATACTAAGTCGAGTAATTTTGAATAGAACGTCTGACGCAGTTTCTGAAACACTCCGCGAAAATCAGTTTGGGTTCCAAGAGAATAGATCTTGTGTTGATCTAATCAACACAGTAAGAATAGTATTGGAGCAATGTAATGAATTCCGCACCCCCCATTTATCTAGCGTTTATCGACTTTATGAAGGCCTTCGACAGTGTCAACAGGTGCTATCTATGGAGAATTTTAGAAAACCGTAACATGCCAACGAAAATTCTGAACTTAATTCGGGTAATGTGCGTGGACTTTAAATGCCGGGTTCTACATAAAGCTAAATTGTCTAATCCGTTCGAAGTTACTACTGGAGTAAGACAAGGATGTATATTATCACCTATACTTTTTATCCTTGTCATCGACAATATAATGCGCACGGCACTGAATGGTAGACGTGATATCCAATGGACACCATTTAAGCAACTCGAGGACTTGGAATACGCCGATGACGTATGTCTTCTAAGCCAAAGACCAGCTCACCTTCAAGAAAACACTAGCGCTATTACTGTTGAATCTCGGGCAGCTGGGCTAGAAATCAATATTTCCAAGACAAAGATTATGCCTGGAGGCTATGGCGCGAACCCGTCGCCACACATCAATGTGGATAACGAGGGTATTGGATGTGTAGGTACCTTTAATTATCTTGGTAGTTTGGTATCTACAAAAGGTGGCGCCGATGAGGATATTGAATCGCGTATTAATAAGGCAAAATCTGCATTCGGCATTCTCCGAACTATATGGAAATCTCGGCAAATATCAACAACAACTAAGTTACGAATATATAACTCGAATGTCAAGTCCATCTTGTACTACGGCTGCGAAACTTGGAAACGCACAAATGCCGTCGATAAGCGCCTACAAACCTTTGCAAACAAATACTTGCGGCAAATCCTTAATAAATGGTGGCCAAATCGCATAAGAAATGAAGATCTACTAAACGCTACAAACCAAATCCCTTCTTCTATAGAGGTATGTCAACGGAAATGGCGATGGATAGGCCACACACTTCGAAGGCCAAATACCAACATTGCTCGACAAGCGCTTCGTTGGAATCCACAAGGAAGTGGCCGTCGTGTTGGTGCACCTGCTAGAACGTAGAGAAGGTCAATTGATGCAGAGTTACAAGCAGCAAACTATTCATGGAATGATGTATGCTTAACATCTAGCAATAGAGTTCGATATAAAAGGATGGTTGAGGCCCTATGCTCCACTGGGAGTCAAGGATAACAGAAGAAGAATATTACAGAGCCATTGCTCTAATCTATCTTTTGTTCGTCCCTGACGTTTTAATAAGCAAAAGTAAATTCAAACTCAAACATTTAATTCCTCATTTATAAAATTCCCGCTTATTTAAATTTTGTAATCCAAATTTCTTAAATATTTTAAAATTTTAAACTACTTACTGTTCGCTTTTCCATATATTTCAATTTAAGTTCAGTGACTTTTTCCCGAGTACCTTCAAAATTTTCACGGGTCTAAAACGAAGAAGAAAAATCAAAATCATTAACTACTATTTCAGAAATAAATTTATTATCAAACACTTACCTTCTGTACTTTATGCCTTAGATCCTGTAAATAATCCTTATTATCCTCGGCCTGTTCATGGGCTGTATGATAGAAGACTAACCAGCTGGAGATAAAGGCCAATAGAATTTCAACAAATTCAAATTTAATGCGTTCTTGAACCTCTTGGATGCGTAGAACATAACTTAATGACTCCTGGACATATTCACGTTCATGCATGCCCAAACTGGCGTCCGCCTAAAATAAAAAGGAAGGAATATAATTAAGTTTTAAAATTATTTATTTTATTTAAATTGTTTAAATTTAGTCATATATTTAAAAATTTGTATGTATGTATCTTTTATTGTTAATTAAAATTATCATAATTCATAGAATTGTCTATTGGAATTTTAAAGGATTAAACTTTCTAAAACAGAAATTTATTTAAATGTTAAAGTTTGTTAAGATAATGTTAAATACACTGTAAAAAAAAGAGTTCTGTAACTCATGTTTCTAAATTTTTTTAAATTTCCTGTTTAACTTCTAATCTAAATTCCTGACTATCAGGGGTGTCATAGAAACCAATTTCATTGGTATTGGTTTTGAAAACGACAAAAAAATAAATTGGTGTCATGAATTCCAATATTAATATTCGAACTACCAGGGGTGTCATAGAAACCAAGTCAGTTTTTAAATTTCTCGGTTTTGAAAACTAATACTATTTATATTTGGTGTCATGAAACCAAGTCGGTTTTGTTATTATTGGTTTTAAATCAAACAAAATGTTGGAATCAATTGTTTATTATTTCATTTGAAATTTTTTTGAAACATCAAAAATCAAATAAAATAAAAATTATTAAAGAAAATTATTTGAAGAAAAACTTTCAGTTTTTTGCGATGTTTGTGGTATAGGTATAAAGAAAACGCTGCTATTTTTTTTTTTGTTTAGGACCAGCACTCAGGGGATGACCCCTACATATGCAATGCATTGTGTTGGAACTAGGAAAATAGGTTATGGGAGGGTGGATAGATGGAGTAGTGTTTATGGACATTTGATTTAAACTTCCCTATATTGCAACTGGCAGGGAAAACTTCTCCGGGAAGTAAATTCCACATACGAACTGTACGGCTAAAGAATGAATTTTCTCTGTAGTGTGTTGTTCTGTCTACTGGCCAATCGACTACGAAGGGATGAGCTCTAATAGATAGACGTGTATTACGTAAAAAAATTCGAGTTTCGGGAACAAGTTCCCTGATTTCATTAGAGCACATTCCAAAGTAGTAACGATAGAACAGTGTGACACAACCCACATTGCGACGGTGCTCTAGTGAATCAATAGAGTTGGATACCCTACTGTCACCAATAAGCACCTTCGCCCTCTCCTGCACTCGGTCGAGAAGCTCCAAAATAGACTTTGAAGCCCCGGCCCAAACATGAGAGTTGTATTCCATTTTCGGTCGGATATAGGTGGTGTAAATATTAAGGAGATCAGATGGAGTGAAGTATCTCTTACACCGTTTAAGAAAACCTAGACACTTGAATGCTTCTTTCGACACTTGAAAAATGTGGTCAGTCCAACGGACATCACATTGAATTCTCATGCCCAGAACATCAAGAGTATCTGATTCTTTGATATTTTCACCACCCATTAATACAGATGAAGTAACATGTTCCGACGTGCGTTTGTGCGTAAGCATACAACACTGAGTTTTCCGCGCATTAAAATCGACTCTATTCGCACGACCCCATTCTGAGATAGTTTCTAAATCGCGGTTTAATGATTCATTCATGTTTTGCCTCATAGTGCCAATCTCTAAAAGGTTTGGTCTATGGTTGAATGAATACGAATGGCAAATGTTACTATCATCTGCAAAAGAGTAGATAGATATTGGTTTTATGTGTCACAGAAAATAATATTATTGGTTTAGTATTGGAAATAAATCAAGCAACTTACAGTTAACAGATTTCATTTCAAAATTGGTATATCAATTTAAAACAAAGGCGTTACTGGCCAGCTGGTGCCTTTTTCGATTTAAAGATCCACTAAGAACGGATTTTTGATAATTCGGCCTTGTGAGGGATAAAAAAGGGTAAATTCAGTAACGATATAATTCCCAACTAAAAACAATAGAACTAAAATTTAAATCGAGTTTAGATAAGCTACAAAAATAACAGTACAAGTGGTAAGTATTTTTTGAAAAAAGGGGAGAAAAAGAGAAAAATTATTTTTGGTACTTTTTAGCTTTAACTTTCAAATAAAAAGAAATGGGTGAAAAGTTTACATAGAATTTTTTATCATGTAATAAGATAAAAGCAAGTTTTGGTACTTTTTTGTGTCTTTGGAATCAATAAACCTTATCGACAAACATAAAAATTTCAAAAATGGGGA
Organism: Stomorhina lunata; assembly: GCA_933228675.1. Lineage (NCBI taxonomy): Eukaryota > Metazoa > Arthropoda > Insecta > Diptera > Rhiniidae > Stomorhina > Stomorhina lunata. The sequence goes on along the minus strand of OW121743.1, from coordinate 54,017,016 downwards.
AAATTGTAAGGCTAGAATATTCTTTGTGTAAAGGTACTGGCGAAGCAATCGTCCTTTGATTGGATGTGGTTTGTTTCTTGGTGTAGGTAGATTAAATTTTTTTCAGTCCTCAATTCGGTCATTCTATTATGTTGGGGTACACAAGCTTCATTTGTCCAAATAGCGTTTTTTTTATACCTATACCACAAACATCGCAAAAAACTGAAAATTTTCTTCAAATTATTTTTTTTAATAATTTTTATTTTATTTTTTATTTGATTTTTAATGTTTCACAAAAAAATCAAATGAAATAATAAACAATTGATTCGAACATTTTGTTTGATTTCAAACCAATAATAACAAAATCGACTTGGTTTCATAACACCAAATAATACCAGTATTGGTTTTCAAAACCGAGAAATTTAAAAACCGACTTGGTTTCTATGAGACCCCTGTATAAATCTTTTATAAATGAATTTCTTTCAGTGTATTTTCATTTTAGAAATTGTATGCAATTGTTTTTGTTAATAATGTTTATTGTTTTCGTCTCCATATATTCTCGTATATGAATGAATTTTTTTTCAAAAAATATATAAATAATAAAGAGTCTGTTGAGAACGACGACGACGAGCAAAAAAAATAGTACCATTGAAAGCATAACTGACCTTTGTTTTTATGGCCATAATAATACATTGACATTTTAGTCTAAATAACTCGTACCACAGCTGGAGAAAAAGACATTGAAAAAGGATATAAGTGAAAGGAAGATCAGTAAACGGAATTTTTTTGCTTGTGGTTGCAAATGACAGGTTAAGACAATAGTGTTAGATACAACTTTAGAACAATTAAACAAGTTTTTAAAACGAAAAGATAGTTTGATGTGAGCAAATGAGTTATTTTTCTAAGAAAAGAAAAAAACAAAGAAAAGTTGTTAGTTAGAAAATTAAAAATTTTGGAATAAACTCACAGAAAGAAACAAAACTGGACTCAGAATAACTAAATCTTATACTCGGACTCTTTAACCTTATAACTAGACCAAAGACTCTTTAATATAAAGATGTTGAACTTTAATACATCGATTTACCGTATGGTCGTTTTGAAAAGTCCCATAAAACGAGAGTATACCTCTTTTACTCTAATTCGAAAACAATAAATGAAAACGAATAACAAAATCTTATTCTCAGACTTTTTAACCTTATACCTAGACCAAAGACTTTATAATATAAAGATGTTGCACATGCGTTTAATCAATGCATGGAGATTAAACGCATGTCGTTTTAAAAAATCCCATCAAAAAAGAGAGAGAAAACAATAAATGAAGGCGATTATCTAATGAGAGAAAGTTAAGGCACACACACGTTGTTCATGAAATCTATGTTTGTTTGTGCATTTATGTGTTCTTTTTTCCCACTTTAATTTCACAGTACCTGCTTAACCGAGCCTTACGGTGCTTTAGGATAAGCGTTTTGAGGCAAATTTTAAAGTTTTCAAATATTTTATTGTACAAAGTAATAGCCAAATAAATTAAATTATAGGAAAGACTTCGCACACAAATATCCTATTCATTTTGAATCATTTTATTCATTTTGTCCGATCAAATGCATAGTTTACAGTTCAATTCATTTTGAATAAGTTTTGGAAATTGGTCATAAATACTTTCTTATTTAGAAACTCTCGTCGGCTCATCCACAACAACTTTGTTAAAGATCACAGCATGATCAAATGTGCAGACTACGATTTAATTCACGTTGAGTAATCTGTGGCGCCATCTATCGGTAATTGGACAGAAACCGTCGTCGGCTCGTGAGCTACATCTTCTCTAAAGATCATAGCATGATCAAATACACAGTTTACGATCTAAATCATTTTGAGTAATTTTCAATGGCGCCACCTGTCGGAAGTTAGTGATGCCAACTTAAAAACCTTTGCTGACTCATGAGCAACAACTTTGCTGAAGAGCATAACATGAGCAAATGCATAGTATAGCAGACAGACAAACATTCATTTGCTTAAAAGTTATAACATTACCAATTTGTTCCAATTTTTATCCCCTAATCTTAAAAAAGTTCAATCTGTATATTTGGAACTTCTTTGGTACCAATTGAATTCAGTACATTTTATAAAAACGCAGTTAGTATATTGTTCCTATTCATACTTTTTGAGATTTTAAGTTATCATTTTATCACTTTTTTACGTGTTCAATATTTTATTTCTTTTCTCTATTTTTCAGTTCAAGAAATAAGTGTGGGTTAAAAATAGTACCAAAAAAAAACTACTTTCACCACTTTTTACTCCCATCGGGCATAGTTTCAAAAAAGTACCAAACACCTGTCCATTTATTTTTATAGTTGTTCAAAACGTAATTTTAATTTTGTTTCTATATTTATTACTTAAGGAGATCTAACGAAATTTGGTACAGTGATTTAAGTTTAAATAAGCAGAATTCGTTTTAAATTTCATGAAAAAATATTGATTTTTATGGCCAATATATCAATTCCGGGAAGTGGGACCTATGGTAGGTACCATAAATAATAGACCGATTTCAATATTGGGTACCTGCGGTAAATTGGTAATAAAATTCACGATTTTTATGGTTTATAGCTTATTTTATTCTTAAGATATGTAGCTCTAAGAAAAATGTTTAAAATGTTAAAATTTTACTTTATCTTTTTTTAATTACATTTTTAGCCTGAAAAAAATTACGAATTTCGCACGAAAAAAAATGTTTTCTCCATTAATTTCTAAATAACTCCAAAACGATAAGAGATACAGAAAAATTGTATTAGACTAAAATAATTTTGTTATGCATCTTCAAGTGTTTTAATTTTTAAAATCGGATGAGTCGTTCTCTAGTTAGGACGAAATAGGTCTCCGTACCTGACTAATTTAAATTTGCCACGCCCATAAAAAAAAATCCAGATCTGATGGAAAAAAACCGACAACGGAGTTTAGCGCATCAAAATCCATGTTGTCCACATAGTTTTATTAAAAGGAAAGACAAAAAATGAACTTTTGCAGAGCAGATCCATAATCTGCATATCAGGGGGGTTACTGCGTATCACGATTCGAAAGTAAAACTGTTCGAATTTGTATGCTTAAAGCATTGTATTTCGAAAATAATTTCTTTCGAATCGAAATACGCAGTGAGCCCCCAGCACTTTACTATTTTTCAGGCCAAAAATCGCCAAAAAGCCATTAAATAGGCAAATCTGACAGACCTAATAATTTCTCTCTTTTACACACTCTTAAAGATTGTTAAAAATTTCCTAAATTTTTATACCCTTCACCACCATAGGTGGCCACAAATATCAATATTTTTTCATGAAATTTAAAACATATAATTCTTATGTAAAAAATCACTGTACCAAATTTCGTTGAAATCGGTCCACATTTGACCATAGCTCCCATACAAGCTCTTCTTTAAAAATGCACTAAATGAGACAAAACAAGGAAGAAAGCACTATAGTCGGTCAAGCCGACCATACGATACCCTTCACCACTAAGGTCAAAGGTGTTATTTTTCCTGTATAAAGACAAATATTTGCTAAATTTTGCCATCATACAAACATTTTCTCAAAACGTATATATTCAATCTGTTTCCGTCATTTGGACTTATACGAGAGCTAGGGTCAAATGTGGACCGATTATCTCGAAATTTGGCAAGTTGATTACAGTTGTTACAAAAATTATGTATGCAAAAACTAAACTCAAAATTTTCATTAAGGGTACTCGTTTAAACTACTAACTTTAGCAACTCTTAAATTTTTTCTATTTAGCAATAATGTTAAACGAACGCACCTCGTAAACTTAATGCTTAAACTAATTTCCGTATGATTTTGAACAAAAAATAAATAAACAAAAATTTTCAATACTTGGTAAAAATTTTAGTTAATGATTGCATGATGCTGGAGATTTCTGAAGAAGACGGTAGGCTTAAAGTTTTTTAAGTAATTAGTTTTAAAAACACTGACTAATTTTCCAGGAAATCATCAGGAAAAGGAAAACGCATTGATGGAAAAAAAAATTTAATAATTTTTTTCTGTTTTTATTTTTATCAAAGAATAGTATTGCCCTGATAAAATTATTTTCTATGAAATATTTGAAACACATTAAAAATACTATTATGGTAACCTCATCTCGTATATTTAACAGACAATTTAAGACCCAAAATTGTTGCTTAAAACTTTAATAGCCTCGTATAAAATATTCTATACAATTTTTGACATATATTTTAATAGGTCTTAAATATTTAAGCTTTAAGAGGTATAAGAGGCATTTAATAGTTTAAACGAGAACCCCTATTATCTTTAGATTTACGAGCGTTTTAGTGATTTTTTGTCTCATTTAGTGCGTTTTTGAAGAAGAGTTTGTATGGGAGCTATGGTCAAATGTGGACCGATTTCAACGAAATTTGGTACAGTGATTTAAGTTTACATAAGCAGTATCTGTTTTAAATTTCATGAAAAACTATTGATATATGTGGCCAATATAGCAATTCCGGGAAGTGGGAACTATGGGAGGTACCGTAAATAATGGACCGATTTTGACCAATTTCAATAGCCATGGTCCCATTATCAAAAAAATTATCTGTGCCAAATTTCATCAAATTATCTTTAGAATTGCGACCTATAGTTTGATTACAAGGTTTACATGGGGGTCCAGCCAGCCAGACTGACGGACGGACATCGCTAAATCGACTCAGAAAGTGATTCTAAGTCTATTGGTATACTAAAAGGTGGGTCTAAGACAAATATTCGTATGCGTTACAAACATCAGCACAAACTTATAATACCCTTTCCACCTATGGTGGTGAATGGTATAAAAAATCACTAAAACGCTCGTAAATCCAAAGATATTGAAAATTTTGAATTTATTTTTTGCGTACATAATTTTTGTAACAACTGTAATCAATTTACTAAATTTCGAGAAAATCGGTCCACATTTGACCCTAGCTCTCATATAAGCCCAAATGATGGAAACAGCTTAAATATATAAGTTTTGAGAAAATGTTTGTATGATGGCAAAATTTAGCAAATATTTGTCTTTATACAGGAAAAATAACACCTTTGACCTTAGTGGTGAAGGGTATCGTATGGTCGGGCTTGACCGACTATAGCGCTTTCTTACTTGTTTTTTATCAGATTTCATCAAAATTTCTCCCTTGGTCCTCTTCGTCCCTTCATCCTTATTAGGAATATTAGTTAGTTATTATTGCTAAATATTTGCTATTCATTTATTTATATTCAGTTTAGTCCTTTGATTGTAAGTTTGTATCAATGACTGACAGACTGACTGCCTGAACACAAATACACTCAAATGTAAGTTTGTTTATTCATTTGTAACGTTGTAAAAAGAAAAAGCTGTTAATTTGGCGCGTCAATATGCCGTCATATTTATGTCAAATTGTCGTCTGCCATTTCTTTTCTTCTATCCCAACTTAATAATATGTAATGCTGTAATAGTTTTCTTTATGTTCCTTAGTCCCATGGCCCTGTCCATTGTTCTCTCGTCTTACTTTCTCGGCACGGCACTACTTCTATTGTCTGCTCTATCCTCCATGACTATTCCATCATCTAAATGGAAATGGTTGTCCAGGTTTGTTGTTTTGTCATTTATTATATAATAGTTTTATGATGGAATATCATCAGTAATAAAGTTTTTTTTTAAGTGATGAAGATGACAATGATGACGTTGGCGTGGAAAGTTTTGTTGTTTTTCTTTAATGTTAAATAAAAACATTTAAGAATTGATTAACAATAAAAAAAATATATTAAAGAAAGGACATGTTTGAAACATTAGAGATCGCGCCTTAAAATAGTTAACACTTTTGAGAGGTTGATAGTTTTTAATAGTGGAGATGTTAATGAGAGTTAGTGTGAGAAATTATGGAAATAGAGGGAACATTTTTATACCCTTCGCCACCATAGGTGGAAAGGGTATTATAAGTTTGTGCTGATGTATGTAACGCATAGAAATATTTGTCTTAGACCCACCTTTTAGTATACCAATAGGCTTAGAATCACTTTCTAAGTCGATTTAGCGATGTCCGTACGTCCGTCTGGCTGGACGGCCCATGTAAACCTTGTAATCAAACTACAGGTCGCAATTCTTAAGATAATTAGATGAAAATTGGCACAGATCATTTTTTTTTGATAATGGGACCATGGCTATTGAAATTCGTCAAAATCGGTACATTATTTATGGTACCTCCCATAGGTCCCACTTCCCGGAATTGATATATTGCCCCCCCATGAAACCTTGTAATCAAACTACAGGTCGCAATTCTTAAGATAATTTGAAGAAAATTGGCACAGATCATTTTTTTTTTTTTTGATAATGGGACCATGGCTATTGAAATTGGTCAAAATCGGGCCATTATTTATGGTACCTCCCATAGGTCCCACATATTGGCCACAAATATCAATATTTTTTCATGAAATTTAAATCAAATACTGCTTATGTAAACTTAAATCACTGTACCAAATTGTTGAAATCGATCCACATTTGACCATAGCTCCCATACAAACTTTTCTTTAAAAACGCGCTAAATGAGACAAAAAATCACTAAAACGCTTGTAAATCTAAAGATAAAGAGAATTTTAAGTTTATTTTTTGCATACATAACTTTTGTAACAACTGTAATCAATTTGTAAAATTTCGGGATAATCGGTCAACATTTGACCCTAGCTCTCATATAAGTTCAAATGTCGGAAGCAGCTTAAATATATAAGTTTTGAGAAAATGTTTGTATGATGGCAAAATTTTGCAAATATTTGTCTTTATACAGGAAAAGTAACACCTTTGACCTAAGTGGTGAAGGGTATCGTATGGTCGGGCTTGACCGACTACAGCACTTTCTTACTTGTTTAAAATAAGATTATTATCTTGAAACTCAAATTTGTAGGTATTAGTTTGAGTTGATATTCAGTTATTCAGTTTTTTTTTTTGAGGTTTAGTTCTCATAAAAATGCAATTTAAAGAATCTTTTTAAATTTTATTTAAAACAATTTAAAAAACAAAAAGATTTTGAAAAATATTGTGTTGCGTGCTTTAAGGGGTTTCAAGAAATTAAAATGTCCTTTCGTAATTATAAATTTGTTTCAGTTGTAAAGGCGTTAAATATTTTGTTATTTTCTTGAAACTCTTTAATGTAAATTTTTTATGAAATCTCAAATTTCTCCATTCGTATTAAATTTGTAGTTATATGTATATAGGAACAATAAATTAAAGCTCAAAATTCGATTTGAAGTTAAACAATCACTGTCATACAAGTGTCATAAAATAAATTTCTTTAACTCTAGAAATTGTTGTAAAGGATTTTAAATTTATGTGATATATTAGAGATTTTGAAAATATTGTGTTGCATACTTTGAGGGATTTCAAGAAATTATTTTCTTATGCAGTTATTATAAATTTGTTTCACTTGCAAAGGCGTTTAATATGTTTACTGATTAATTTCTTTTAAGCACCTTAAACTACGCAATCTAATAAATATCGTTGGTCTCATGTAGAAAGACCCTAACTCACACTTTTTTCAAAATTGATTTTTTTTTCGTGATTCCAATGTCTTTAACTTAAATACACCTCCTTACAAAAATTTTTGACAAGTTTATCAAAATTTAAGTAATTTTTTAATAAGTCTTAACTTATTCCTAAAAGAATATATATATTTTTTAAAAGCCCTATCTCGCCAAATTATGTGTCGTTGCATCGACAAATAATAGAAAACTTTTGAACCTTAATGTAGGGTTCATATAACTCAAGCGTCTGACGATTGAGTGAAATTTACATGTATTTTGTTTTTGTTACAATAACAAAACACATGTAAATTTCACTCAATCGTCAGACGCTTGAGTTATAAGAACCCTACATAAAGCTTTCGGTTGGATGTATAATGATTTCTGATATTAAACTTTTGCCGACGACATTTTTCGGTTATAAAACTTTCAATATCAAAAGCTTTCCTATTGGTAAGTTTTAATATCTTAAACTTTCTACTAAAAAAATTTCACATCAAAAGCTTTAAAATAAAAAATGTCATTATTTAATCAAAAAATCTTATATAAAACTTTCGATGTCGAAAGGTTTTCTATAATAAACTTTCGATATTGAAAAATTTCTTATATAAAACATTTGTCATCAAAATATTTCAGATATTTCTATAGAAAATTTTCAATATCAATATCTTTCCCTTAGATAACTTTAATATCTAAAGCTTTCTAAAAAAACTTTCGATGTCAAAAGAATTCCTATAATAAATAGTCGATATCAAAAGATTTCTTATATAAAACTTTTATGTAGAAAACTTTCAATATGAAAAGCTTTGCTATTAAAGTTTTGATATAAAAGCTTTCAACTAAAAATATTCCATATCGAAAGCATTACAAAAAAAAAAAGATTTCCTATATAAAAGTTTTGATATTGAAAGGTTTTCTATAATAAACATTTGATATTGAAAAATTTTCTATAGAAAGCTTTCGACACAAAAGATTTCTTATATAAAACTTTTGTCGTCAAAATATTTCGGATTGAAAACTTTTTATTAAACAGATTTCCTAAAGATTGCTCTTAATATCCAAATCTTTCGACTAAAACCATTTCATACTAAACTGCCAATATCAAAAGATTTTCCATATAAATCTTCAACATCAATTTATATAGGAAATCTTTAGATATTGTCAGTTTAGATCTTGGCAGGCTTCCTATAATAAACTTTCAATATCGGAAGATTTTCTATAGAAAATTTTTGACTTCCTTTATAAAACTTTGAACATGAAAACATTTCATATAGAAAACATTCGAAGTCAAAATTTCAATATCGAAAGCTTTCTTACAGAAAGAAAACTTTTGTGTCGAAAGATTGCCTATAGAAAACTTTTAATATCGAAAGATCTCCTGTAGTAGTTTTTGGAGTTATTTTTGTTAAATTGATTTGAATTTAATATTTTAAATTTTGTAAATTTTATTGTCTGAAATGAATTTTTAATGAATTCTTAAAATTTGATATTAAAACATTCAAAAAATTTTTGTTTATTTAATTAAAAAATATAGGCACTATTAAATAAATTTATTTTTTTTATACTCCAATTTCATTAAAACATTATTTCTAAATTTTTATATTCTTTATTTTAATTAAACATAATTTAAACTTTAAGCCTCCTAAAAGTATGCCACAAATTTTCACACTACACTTAACATTTGAGATATGCCTTGAATTAAAATTTAAATACAATCGACGCACATACACACTTTAACCAATTTAATTTAATAATAAAATTCATATAAAAAAACGATGTATGCTTTTTTATATCAATTTTACCCCTCTTGTCCATGAATCATCAAAGCTCAAGAAAAAGGGGTATATGCAAAATGTTAACAAATAAATTGGAAGAAAAAAAAACAAATAAGTACATAAATTCAATTAAATGCATAATAAAATCCGTAACGTTTCTTAGGTTTCAATTAAAATATTTGAATACAAAAATATATAACAAATACACATACATTTTCATGGGTGACATAAGGTGATTAGAATTGAAAGCCATGGCAAAGAAATTATCACAAATTTATTTGGTTTTTATTTTAGAAAAATTAACTTAATTTTTTTTAAAGACTTTTTAAAAAATTTTCTTTAATTTAATTCCTTTTTATTTTAATAAATTTTCACTTTTCTTTACAAATTTTATTTTTCTTGTATAAATAAATGCGTCACTTTTTAAGAAAACTTTCACTTTTCATCATCAAATTTCATTACAAAACACTAAAAGAAGAATTCTCTTCTTTTTTTTCAATAGCGTTTGTTTGGGGGGCTTTGTTAGCACAAAATTTAAAGTATACTTTTTGGCTGTATTTTAATATTTCTTTTTTTTTAATTTCCGTATTTAAAAGTTTCCGTCTTATTATTTTAATTATTCGTTGTTAATTTGTTTATAATTTATTCGTTTAATATTTTTTCTTCTAAAATCTTTAAAACTTATTTCTGTTAAAAACTCTAAATGTCTCTGACATTTACTCTACAATGACAGCCAATACTCTTACATATAGAAACACTCATACAAACTGAAAGTAGATACACAGAGTTAAGAATCGTTACACCAAAAAGTGCAGAAAAACACCAAAAAAAAGGGAAAATCGTACACGAGGAGAAAAACAAACCAATACAACGAAAAGTACCAAAAACAAAAAAAAAAAAAGGAAAAGGAAAAAACAACATTAACGACAACTACAACAAAACATAATGAAGTAGAAAACGATGACAACAAGAAAAATACTCTTGGCCCAAGTGTTTCCACAACAAAAACATAAAATAACAACAATAATTACGCTTTGGTTAACAGGGAAGCTAGAAACCCCAAACACAAATCCCCAAGTACAACAAAACAGAGATGGTTTAAAGGTACAGGAAATATATATATGTTGGTACAATTTCTAGAAACGACCACAGATTTAAGTCCCCTTTGCCCTTTATTTGAAAAGACGAATATGAAATTTTTCAAAAATTTCCTATTTCTAAAAGGAAATTTTTCAAAAATTTCCTATTTCTAAAAGAAAATTTTTCAAAAATTTCCTATTTTTTAATAGGAAATTTTTTAAAAATTTCCTATTTTTTAATAGGAAATTTTTCAAAAAATTCCTATTTTTTAATAGGAAATTTTTCAAAAATTTTCTATTTTTTAATAGGAAATTTTTCAATAATTTCCTATTTTTTAATAGGAAATTTTTCAAAAATTTCCTATTTTTTAATAGGAAATTTTTCAAAAATTTCCTATTTTTTAATTGGAAATTTTTCAAAAATTTCCTATTTTTTAATAGGAAATTTTTCAAAAATTTCCTATTTTTTAATAGGAAATTTTTCAAAAATTTCCTATTTTTTAATAGGAAATTTTTCAAAAATTTCCTATTTTTTAATAGGAAATTTTTCAAAAATTTCCTATTTTTTAATAGGAAATTTTTCAAAAATTTCCTATTTTTTAATAGGAAATTTTTCAAAAATTTCCTATTTTTTAATAGGAAATTTTTCAAAAATTTCCTATTTTTTAATAGGAAATTTTTCAAAAATTTCCTATTTTTTAATAGGAAATTTTTCAAAAATTTCCTATTTTTTAATAGGAAATTTTTCAAAAACTTAAATTTCCTATTTTTTAATAGGAAATTTTTCAAAAACTTAAATTTCCTATTTTTTAATAGGAAATTTTTCAAAAACTTAAATTTCCTATTTTTTAATAGGAAATTTTTCAAAAATTTCCTATTTTTTAATAGGAAATTTTTCAAAAATTTTCTATTTTTTAATAGGAAATTTTTCAAAAATTTCCTATTTTTTAATAGGAAATTTTTCAAAAATTTCCTATTTTTTAATAGGAAATTTTTCAAAAATTTCCTATTTTTTAATAGGAAATTTTTCAAAAATTTCCTATTTTTTAATAGGAAATTTTTTAAAAATTTCCTATTTTTTAATAGGAAATTTTTCAAAAATTTCCTATTTTTTAATAGGAAATTTTTCAAAAATTTCCTATTTTTTAATAGGAAATTTTTCAAAAATTTCCTATTTTTTAATAGGAAATTTTTCAAAAATTTCCTATTTTTTAATAGGAAATTTTTCAAAAATTTCCTATTTTTTAATAGGAAATTTTTCAAAAAATTCCTATTTTTTAATAGGAAATTTTTTAAAAATTTCCTATTTTTTAATAGGAAATTTTTCAAAAATTTCCTATTTTTTAATAGGAAATTTTTCAAAAATTTCCTATTTTTTAATAGGAAATTTTTCAAAAATTTCCTATTTTTTAATAGGAAATTTTTCAAAAATTTCCTATTTTTTAATAGGAAATTTTTCAAAAATTTCCTATTTTTTAATAGGAAATTTTTCAAAAAATTCCTATTTTTTAATAGGAAATTTTTCAAAAATTTTCTATTTTTTAATAGGAAATTTTTCAATAATTTCCTATTTTTTAATAGGAAATTTTTCAAAAATTTCCTATTTTTTAATAGGAAATTTTTCAAAAATTTCGTATTTTTTAATAGGAAATTTTTCAAAAATTTCCTATTTTTTAATTGGAAATTTTTCAAAAATTTCCTATTTTTTAATAGGAAATTTTTCAAAAATTTCCTATTTTTTAATAGGAAATTTTTCAAAAATTTCCTATTTTTTAATAGGAAATTTTTCAAAAATTTCCTATTTTTTAATAGGAAATTTTTCAAAAATTTCCTATTTTTTAATAGGAAATTTTTCAAAAATTTCCTATTTTTTAATAGGAAATTTTTCAAAAAATTCCTATTTTTTAATAGGAAATTTTTCAAAAATTTTCTATTTTTTAATAGAAAATTTTTCAATAATTTCCTATTTTTTAATAGGAAATTTTTCAAAAATTTCCTATTTTTTAATAGGAAATTTTTCAAAAATTTCCTATTTTTTAATAGGAAATTTTTCAAAAATTTCCTATTTTTTAATAGGAAATTTTTCAAAAATTTCCTATTTTTTAATTGGAAATTTTTCAAAAATTTCCTATTTTTTAATAGGAAATTTTTCAAAAATTTCCTATTTTTTAATAGGAAATTTTTCAAAAACTTAAATTTCCTATTTTTTAATACGAAATTTTTCAAAAACTTAAATTTCCTATTTTTTAATAGGAAATTTTTCAAAAACTTAAATTTCCTATTTTTTAATAGGAAATTTTTCAAAAATTTCCTATTTTTTAATAGGAAATTTTTCAAAAATTTCCTATTTTTTAATAGGAAATTTTTCAAAAATTTTCTATTTTTTAATAGGAAATTTTTCAAAAATTTCCTATTTTTTAATAGGAAATTTTTCAAAAATTTCCTATTTTTTAATAGGAAATTTTTCAAAAATTTCCTATTTTTTAATAGGAAATTTTTCAAAAATTTCCTATTTTTTAATAGGAAATTTTTCAAAAATTTCCTATTTTTTAATAGGAAATTTTTCAAAAATTTCCTATTTTTTAATAGGAAATTTTTCAAAAATTTCCTATTTTTTAATAGGAAATTTTTCAAAAATTTCCTTTTTTTTAATAGGAAATTTTTCAAAAATTTCCTATTTTTTAATAGCAAATTTTTCAAAAATTTCCTATTTTTTAATAGCAAATTTTTCAAAAATTTCCTATTTTTTAATAAGAAATTTTTCAAAAATTTCCTATTTTTTAATAGGAAATTTTTCAAAAATTTCCTATTTTTTAATAGGAAATTTTTCAAAAATTTCCTATTTTTTAATAGCAAATTTTTCAAAAATTTCCTATTTTTTAATAGCAAATTTTTCAAAAATTTCCTATTTTTTAATAGCAAATTTTTCAAAAATTTCCTATTTTTTAATAGCAAATTTTTCAAAAATTTCCTATTTTTTAATAGCAAATTTTTCAAAAATTTCCTATTTTTTAATAGCAAATTTTTCAAAAATTTCCTATTTTTTAATAGCAAATTTTTCAAAATTTTCCTATTTTTTAAAAGCAAATTTTTCAAAAATTTCCTATTTTTTAATAGCAAATTTTTCAAAAATTTCCTATTTTTTAATAGCAAATTTTTCAAAAATTTCCTATTTTTTTTATAGCAAATTTTTCAAAAATTTCCTATTTTTTAATAGCAAATTTTTCAAAAATTTCCTATTTTTTAATAGCAAATTTTTCAAAAATTTCCTATTTTTTAATAGCAAATTTTTCAAAAATTTCCTATTTTTTAATAGCAAATTTTTCAAAAATTTCCTATTTTTTAATAGCAAATTTTTCAAAAATTTCCTATTTTTTAATAGCAAATTTTTCAAAAATTTCCTATTTTTTAATAGCAAATTTTTCAAAAATTTCCTATTTTTTAATAGCAAATTTTTTAAAAATTTCCTATTTTTTAATAGGAAATTTTTCAAAAATTTCCTATTTTTTAATAGGAAATTTTTCAAAAATTTCCTATTTTTTAATAGGAAATTTTTCAAAAATTTCCTATTTTTTAATAGGAAATTTTTCAAAAACTTAAATTTCCTATTTTTTAATAGGAAATTTTTCAAAAATTTCCTATTTTTTAATAGGAAATTTTTCAAAAATTTCCTATTTTTTAATAGGAAATTTTTCAAAAATTTCCTATTTTTTAATAGGAAATTTTTCAAAAATTTCCTATTTTTTAATAGGAAATTTTTCAAAAATTTCCTATTTTTTAATAGGAAATTTTTCAAAAATTTCCTATTTTTTAATAGGAAATTTTTCAAAAATTTCCTATTTTTTAATAGGAAATTTTTCAAAAATTTCCTATTTTTTAATAGGAAATTTTTCAAAAATTTCCTATTTTTTAATAGGAAATTTTTCAAAAATTTCCTATTTTTTAATAGGAAATTTTTCAAAAATTTCCTATTTTTTAATAGGAAATTTTTCAAAAATTTCCTATTTTTTAATAGGAAATTTTTCAAAAATTTCCTATTTTTTAATAGGAAATTTTTCAAAAATTTCCTATTTTTTAATAGGAAATTTTTCAAAAATTTCCTATTTTTTAATAGGAAATTTTTCAAAAATTTCCTATTTTTTAATAGGAAATTTTACAAAAATTTCCTATTTTTTAATAGGAAATTTTTCAAAAATTTCCTATTTTTTAATAGGAAATTTTTCAAAAATTTCCTATTTTTTAATAGGAAATTTTTCAAAAATTTCCTATTTTTTAATAGGAAATTTTTCAAAAATTTCCTATTTTTTAATAGGAAATTTTTCAAAAATTTCCTATTTTTTAATAGGAAATTTTTCAAAAATTTCCTATTTTTTAATAGGAAATTTTTCAAAAATTTCCTATTTTTTAATAGGAAATTTTTCAAAAATTTCCTATTTTTTAATAGGAAATTTTTCAAAAATTTCCTATTTTTTTAAAAAATTCTTATTTTTTAATAGGAAATTTTTTAAAAAATTCTTATTTTTTAATAGAAAATTTTTAAAAAATTTCCTATTTTGTAACAGGAAATTTTTCAATAATAATAAAATTTTTCTTTTAATAGGAAAATTTTCAAAAATTTCCTATTTTTTATAGGAAATTTTTCAAAATTCCCTTTTTTATAGGAAATTTTTCAAAAATTCCATTTTTTTTATAGGAATTTTTTCAAAAATTCCCTTTTTTTATAGGAAATTTTTCAAAAATTCCCTTTTTTTATAGGAAATTTTTCAAAAATTTCCTATTTTTATAAGAAATTTTTTGATATAGAAAATTCTTAAAAAATATCCTTTTTTTATTAAAAATGTACTTTTCGTCAGATTTAAGTACTTTTTCAAACCTGCTTAGAATATGTGTAAATATTTCTTCCACTGTGTGTGTTCAAATGTTTACTACTACGACTTATACACAAAAATTGACAACATTTTCGTTGAATATTGAAGTGTAAGGCGCACTTCTTCTTACTCATCAAACGTTGTTGGGGTCGGTCGTATTGAATAAGAAGTAACAACAAAAACAATAACCAAACAAATGACAATTACAACTTGTGCTCTACCCCAATTTATAGTGTTAAAAAAAGAGAGGAAGAGTAACTCTCTTTCAAACAAAAAATCAAAACAATGAAAAATCCTGAAGAATTACAAAAAAGTTTGAAATTATAAGTGCCTACTTTTAGGCTGAATATTTAAAATTCAGCTAATTCTTGAAATTCTTTGTTTATTTCTTGTTTTTTTTTAGCCAACTCTTTTTTTGCATATTACGCATTATTTTTCCTCATTTTCCTTTTATTTTCTTTTAGGTGTTTTTTCTTGTAATTTTCTTTTACTATTTTTGTGGGTCATGCGTGCAAGTTATCGTTAAGTGTAAACAATATGTGTTACGAATGGTAGCAAAACAAAGTGCGAAAATATCGTATTATAGAAAGAATATAGTGGCATAGAAATAAAGTGTGGAAAATTTGCTTTTCCTTTTGTTCTTCCGAAACAGAGTTGTTATCATAGATGATGTAAGAACAATGAAGACAACGGTGGTTTTGTTGATGGTTAATTTTAACCCATTGCGGGGAGACTATAGTGTATCTTGTAGCAAAATAGTTTTATACTATAATTCTGCACAGCTTATCCTAACAGCCTAAGTCTAGAACTATTGCCGAAGTATAAATTAAAGTCTATGACATGAGTATTATAGCCTGAGATAATTTAATATGAGCTATAACCGGGCGTAATGGACCAATAGACTTACTTAAAGACGAAAGTCCTATAGTCACATTAAATTCATATTCCTACTTTATAGTCGTATACTCAGATTAATGATGTAGAGGAAGTTGGATACCAAGCAATGGCTCTAATTGGTCCTAACTTGGTAAGCCTATACTTATTTTGGTTATCCTTTACCTCAACTGTGGACACTGACCTCCACGTGGTATTACCCAGGGAATTACGTTAACAAAAGTTAAGTTAGGGAGCGAACATGTGCCGCGAGCTCTCCCAAAAAAACTATAAATATATGGGTTAGGACTCACTCCTGAAAAAAACAATTACTATGAAAAAGCAAAAAATTAGAAAAATAAAACGGCTTTCCCTAATGTTGATGACTATGTTAAATGGAAAAAGGACCTTGATTTAAGGATCAGCACCTAAAACATCCAAACTCATTACAGAGGAGGTGCTTTCATAGAACTCATGGATGTTCTTGATAAGTAAAGGGTGGTTAAATTGTAAGGGCCGATGTTGAATGTGAACCACACCTAAACGCCAAGTTTTTTTCCGAATTTTATTTGACATTTATCTATTTCAGACTTACTCAATTTGAACCATGGAGAGATACACAATCCAATAACGTGTTAAAGTTATCCAGACTTATTATGAAAATGGGCGTTCAAATCAAAATGCATATCGTGCACTTCGTGATTTTTTTGGTCAATTTGATCGTCCAAATGTGCGTACAATCGCAAAAATCGTGGAAAAATTCGAGCAAATCGGGTCTGTAGAAAATGTGAGAACACCAGTGCATGCTCGTACAGCTCGTACTGCAGAAAATATTGCTGCTGTTCGCGATAGTGTGGCTGAAGAGCCGTCCACCTCAACTCGTCGTCGTGCCCGACAATTGCACCTCTCACGCTCGTCGTTGATAAACATTATGCATAAAGACTTGCATTTATACGCTTACAAGGTGGCATTGGCTCAAGAACTAAAGCCTCTTGACCATTCCAAACGTCGTGAATGGGCAGAATGGTGGCAAGAAATGGCGACAGTGGATGATCAATTTTCGAAAAAAATCATCTTCAGTGATGAGGCACATTTTCACCTCAGTGGATTCGTCAATAAACAGAATTGCCGCATTTGGGCGAATGTGAATCCAAGAGTGATTGTCGAAAAACCAATGCACCCACAAAGAGTGACTGTTTGGTGCGGTTTATGGGCTGGCGGCATCATCGGGCCGTATTTTTTCCAAAATGAGGCCGGTCAGGCAGTTACTGTGAATGGTGTTCGCTATCGTGAGATAATAACGAACTTTTCATGGCCCGAATTGGAAGATATGGATGTGGACGATATGTGGTTTCAGCAGGACGGTGCCACTTGTCACATAGCTAACGAAACAATGGCTCTTTTGCCGTGTTATCTCACGTAATGGCGATGTCAATTGACCGCCAAGATCAGGTGATTTGACACCGTTGGACTTTTTTTCTTTGGGGTTATTTGAAATAAAAGGTATACGTCGATAAGCCAGCAACAATTCAAGAGCTAAAGGATGAGATAATTCGGCACATTAACGGCATAGAACCTCCATTATGTCTCAGGTTCATCGAAAATTTGGACCATCGGATGGAGGTGTGCCGCCGTGGTCGCGGCGCCCATTTGTCCGATATTTTGTTCCATACATAATTGAGTAATACCAATATATCATAATAAAATAAAATTACAATAATTTCCTAAATAGTTTGTGTTTAATTCAAAATCAACATCGGCCCTTGAAATTTAACCACCCGATACAAATGTGATGTGACCGCAGTGCAGGAAATAAGATGGAATGGGCACGCCAAGACAGCAAAAAATTAAAAAAGGACAGCAAAAAGTGAACATAGCTATCATATAAGTAGATACAAATTTAGTTGTCTATTAATGATAAGCAAAAGAACGCGAAATCTAATTTCCAGGTTCACCCCAGTAAGCCAAAGATAAGCGGTAATACGCGTCAAAGCTAAGAACATCCATCTGAGATGATGACAATAAAACAGTCTCTTATGATCAACTTCAAGAAGTCAGCGATAAATGACGTTAAAAAAAATACCGATTTTAAAGCGAAGATGGGGCGGGAATGTTGCTTTGAGCCTACTGTTGGTAACTTTAGCCTTAATAGGGAAACATCAATGGTATGATGTTGATCTCCTGTGCAACGGCTCGCAATGTGGCAGTGAGCAGCACAAGGTTTTCATACCTTAAAATCCACAAAGCGATATGAGTGTCTTCCGTTCAGATGTGTAAAAAATCAAAAGTTGACGAAAGACACTCATCAAGTGTATTGGTTGTTTATTCAATTAGAGTAGCCAATATGACATCCCATCATTATAGGGTTGCCAGTCAGGCTGAATTCGACTGGACTGTCCAGCGTTTTTAGGGCTTGTCGAGTTTCAAGTTAAAATTAAATTTGTCCAGCTGAAAGTTGAAGAATTTATTTTTTTTTTTTATATTTTTAAAGGAAAACTATTTTTAGGAAAATGTGTATTTTTTTCTTTTTTACTTTAGTGGTTTTTGCGTTGATTAATTGATTGTAATAAAATTACCCTCTATCAAATTTCACCATTGTACTTTATTTAAATGGCCTAAATCAAAACCCTGTTAAGGTCAAAGGCCAAGAATATTTTAGAATTCCATGCCCTGCAATTATGTGCGCATATTTTCCAATTCAAGCTTAGAAAGATTTTCCTCTATGCCGATGTCAACGTATAACTCTACAGCTCATTGTTCATTCAATTTCGATATTTATTGTTGATGCAAACTGGTCCAAAGATTTTTAGTAGAATCTTCCTCTCAAAAACTCCATTCCTCTGCCTGTGCAAGTGTCCATGATTCAACACCATATAATAACACGGGTAGTACAAGCGTTTTGTAGAGCGTAGTTTAAGTTCTTACAGAGAGAGCTTTATTTCAAAATCTGCCTGCTTATGATTCTAATTTGCGGTACCACTACTACGGCGGTACCAAGGTAAACAAATTCTTTTACAGCCTTGTAGTTATAGTTCTCAACGATCACATGTGGTCCAATTCAAGGTAGAAGGCCAATGCACGCGGCAAGCGGCTGCGGGCGGTAATCAGCTGTTTTTTTGATTTGTCAAATTTCAAGCGGCAGTGGAAAAAAGTAGAACTTTGTTGAACTTTTCCGCGCTGCAGATCTTTTCAGTGCTGCCAGATTTAATTATATCCTACTCAAATATTTTTTTATATGAACATTTTTGTAAACAAGCGCACATTTTATGTACTGGCAATACTACGACCGCCCGCAGCCGCATGCCGCGTGTATTGGACCTGTACCTTCATGAGGATTGCCTGCTATAAACTATATATAAATACCCGCCAGTATATTACAATCAGTCTACATTTGGCTATAATTCTTTTATATATATATAACATTCCCTTTTTATATCTACAATCAAAAAGATTCGGAGGTACAATCACAACTTGATGGTGGGTGTATAAGATTCGGCACAGCCGAATATAACACTCTTATTTGTTATATCTGAAATCAAAAAGATTTGAAGGTACCATTCAGTATAATAAGATTCCACCTACGAAATAAGATAGCTATCAATTAATGTTAAGTTCAGACTTAATATAATGGGTGTTTTTTTTAGAGGTATAGAACTTCGAATTGAAATAAAACACAAGAAAATCGTTTTAATGTCCATCAATTTGGCTTATTGGAAGGATAATTTTATGCCATTAATGTTTAAATATGATTTCGGGCATGTGGCCACCGCGGCTGGATCGAATAAAGCCAATTCTACAGGTCCAATTTTCAACTATTTTTTCGAGCATATGGGGCCGTATGTTGGCAATAATGCCACGAATGTTGGCTTCCAAGTCCCCTAACGTTTCTGGTTTGTTGGCGTAGACGAGCGACTTCACATATCCCCAAAGAAAATAACCCAGTGGTGTGAAATCGCACGATCTTGGTGGCCAATTGACAGGTCCATTCAGCGAAATTATGCGCTCATCGAATGTTTCCTTCAATAAATCAATTGTGACGTGCGCTGTGTGACATGTAGCGCCGTCTTGTTGGAACCACAACTCATCCACATTCATGCCATCCAATTGGGGAACAAAATAGTCGGTTATCATGGCTCTATACCGGTCTCCATTTATGGTAACTGACTCTCCAGCATTATTTCGGAAGAAGTATGGCCCAATGACTCCACCAGCCCATAGAGCACACCAAACAGTCAGTTTTTGTGGATGTAATGGCGTCTCAAGGGTCTCATGTGGATTCTCTTCACTCCAAATGCGGCAATTTTGCTTGTTGACGTAGCCATTCAACCAAAAATGAGCCTCATCACTGAACAAAATTTTGCGATGAAAATCAGCATCGAGATCAATCTCATTTTCGGCCCATACATCAAAATCACGACGCATTGCATGGTCTCGCGGCTTTAATTCTTGCACAAGCTGGATCTTGTAAGGTCGCAAGCCAAGATCTTTGCGCAAAATCTTCCATAAAGTTGATGGACAAAGCTCCAATTGCTGTGCACGGTGGCGAATCGATTCATTCGGGTCCTCTTCAACACTTTGCGGCAATTGTTTCTTCGGTGCGCACTGTTTCTTCGGTGCGGCAATTGTTTCTTCGGTGCGCACTGTTCGACGTCGCTGCGGATGCGTATTATCACATAGAGTAAACGTAGTGCGAAAACGATCCATGGTTAACCGAATTAATTGCTCTGATGGACGATTATGTCGACCATAAAATGGACGGAGCCTGCGGTAAACTTCGCGAACTGAACCATTATTTTCGAAATAAATTTGCACAATTTGCAAGCGTTGTTCTTTTGTCAACCTGTTCATGATGAAATGGCAAACCAAACTAAACATTAATCACTTGACAGCTGACAAAATGGCCGCCAGTTAAAAAAGTGATGCCAACTTAAAGTTCTATACCTCAATAAAAAACACCCGATATGTTTTTGGTATGCCTATTTGTGTCTTTCATTATTCTTTTTACTAGGGCCCAATATCTCTCAATTGGTCTGAGTTGTGGACAGATGGGCGAATTTGCTTCTTTTGGCATTATTGTTTTGATAACACTCCATGACCGATATTCTATATTGAGAGGAAGCAAGATCGGACTAGGAGAAAGTAGACACATAATTTTTGTGTATAAATGGGAATCTCTTTGTAAGATATTCTTTGATAAAAATATCGCTGTTAATATTTCTAGTTGTTATGAAGGGACTGTTTTTTTTTTGCCGCAAGTGCAAATTGCTTGCCAAACTAAAATTTTGTTTTCTATTGGGTTCGGAATATTTCGTGTATATTTCCTCTGGCATCGGCAACGTAAAAGTCTGCCCCGGAAACTAAGAAAAGTCGGCAAGCCTATAGGTTTTATTGTCCATTATAGAGCAATTTAGAATCATACTTGTTACATTGTTATGTAAACAAGTGTATAGCAAGTATTATTTTAAAAGCTATTGTCATTCTAAGCATTTGTTTAACATTATTTGAAAATTATAATATTTTTTCCAATAAGCTTTAAGTTGAAAAGTTGAAGGAAATCTCTTATTATATAAGTTTATTTTACAACTAATTTAAATTTTACTTCTGAAATGGTTTGTTGGGTAAAGTTTTCTTTTGTAAATATTCAGGGGTGTCATAGAAACCAATTTCATTGGTATTGGTTTTGAAAACGACAAAAAAATTAAAATGGTGTCATGAATTCCAATATAATTGTTCGAGCTACATTTTCTATTGGTTTTAGGTGTCACAGAAAATATTATTATTGGTTTAGTATTGGAAATAAACCAAGCAACTTACAGTTAACAGATTTTATTTCAAAATTGGTCTATCAATTTAAAACAAAGGCGTTACTGGCCCACTGGTGCCTTTTTCCATTTAAAGATCCAATAAGAACAGATTTTTGAAAATTTGGCCCTGTGGGAGATAAAAAAGGGAAAATTTTATAACGCTATAATTCCCAAACTAAAAACAATAAAACCAAAATAGAAATCGAGTTTGGATCAGTTACAAAAATAATAAAAAATAACAGTACAAGTGGTAAGTACTTTTCTAAAAAAAGGGGAGAAAAAATATTTTTGGTACTTTTTAGCTTTAACTTTCTAATAAAAAGAGATGGGTGAAAAGTTTACATAGCATTTTTTATCATGTAATCGATAAAAACAAGTTTTGGTACTTTTGTCTTTGGAATCAAACATAAAATATATCAAAAATGGGGAAAATTGTAAGGGTAGAATATTCTTTGTGTGAAGGTACTGGCGAAGCAAATGCATATCAACATATTTGTTTGAAATTTAATGAATATCGCATGTAAGTGACAATCGTCCTTTGATTGGCTTTGGTTTGTTTCTTGGTGTAGGTAGATTAAATTTTTTCCAGTCCGAAATTCGGTCATTTCATGATGTTGGGGTATACAAGCTTCATTTGTCCAAATAGCAGCGTTTTCTTTATACCTATACCACAAACATCGCAAAAAACTGAAAGTTTTTCTTCAAATAATTTTCTTTAATAATTTTTATTTTATTTGATTTTTGATGTTTCAAAAAAATTTCAAATGAAATAATAAACAATTGATTCGAACATTTTGTTTGATTTAAAACCAATAATAACAAAACCGACTTGGTTTCATGACACCAAATATAACTAGTATTGGTTTTCAAAACCGAGAAATTTAAAAACTGACTTGGTTTCTATGACACCCCTGATTATTTGGTGTTATGAAACCAAGTCGATTTTAATATTATTGGTTTGAAATCAAACAAAATGTTCGAATCAATTGTTTATTATTTCATTTGAATTTTTTGTGAAACATCAAAAATCAAATAAAAATTATTAAAAAAAATAATTTTAAGAAAAATTTTCAGTTTTTTGTGATGTTTGTAGCATAGGTATAAAAAACGCTGCTATTTGGACAAATGAAGCTTGTATACCCCAAAATAATGGAATGACCGAATTGTGGACTGAAAAAAATTTAATTTACCTACACCAAGAAACAAACCACAGCCAATCAAAGGACAAAGAATATTCTAGCCTTACAATTTTCCCCATTTTTTGAAATTTTTATGTTTGTCGATAAGGTTCATTGATTTCAAAGGCACAAAAAAGTACCAAAACTTGCTTTTAACTTATTACATGATAAAAAATACTAAACTAAACTTTTCACCCATCTCTTTTTATTTGAAAGTTAAAGCTAAAAAGTACTAAAAATAATTTTTCCCTTTTTCTCTCCTTTTTTCGAAAAGTACTTACCACTTGTACTGTTATTTTTTATTATTTTTGTAACTGATCCAAACTCGATTTCAATTTTGGTTCTATTATTTTTAGTTTGGGAATTATAGCGTTATTGAACTTTCCATTTTTTATCCCTCATAGGGCCAAATTTTCAAAAATCTGTTCTTAGTGGATCTTTAAATCGAAAAAGGCACCAGTTGGCCAGTAACGCCTTTGTATTGAATTGATAGACCAATTTTGAAATGAAATCTGTTAACTGTACGTTGCTTGGTTTATTTCCAATACAAAACCAATAATATTATTTTCTGTGACACATAAAACCAATAGAAAATGTAGCTCGAACATTAATATTGGAATTCATGACACCAAATTAATTTTTTTGTCGTTTTCAAAACCAATACCAATGAAATTGGTTTCTATGACACCCCTGATTATTTGAAAATTATAATATTTTTTCCAATAAGCTTAATAAAGGTTCGCTTGTAAAAAGTTGAAGGAAATCTCTTATTATATAAGTTTATTTTACAACTAATTTAAATTTTACTTCTGAAATGGTTTGTTGGGTAAAGTTTTCTTTTGTAAATATTGACTATGGTTCAGCCACTGTATAACTATATGTATACCAGTTATCCTAATAGCTTTATTTTGAAAAGTTTAAGAAGAAATGGCCAAACTACTAAGCTTTTACCGCAGCCACCACACATTTTTTTATAATAAACCTAGTCTTCCTAAAAGCTTTTATCAAAAACTACCACCAATAAAGCTTTAAAACTCTAACATAATTATAGCAAAACAAATACAATAAAAATGCTTTATAGCAAATTCATTTTGCTCAAGAGATTTAAGTTAAACAAATACTTACACATATCTATAAAAATCTTACTCAAGTCAAAAGGATAAAGGACACATGGTTGAAGTGTGTATAAAATCAAGAGGATTATGGAACCAATACAAATAAGCAAATTATGTTTGAACAATTACACACACACATACACAGATAAGTTCATACATTTACACTTGCAGACATTTAGACGGACATTATCTCGATATAAATAAACTAAATAAAATATAATATAAAAACACTTATTGCCAGGATAATAAAGATTTATATATTCACAAAAATATACAGACAGCCAGGATTATTTATACTAATGTTAATCATGAGGACAAGGACGGACTAAGTACAGGGGTAACAAAAAAAAGTATGTAAAATATAAACTTGCTATGGCTAAGCCAGAAATTTGTTACATAAATGACCAGATAGCAGATGAGTGGGTGTCGACTTGAGCCGTTTATCTAACTAACGAACCAAACATTTAGAATGGTTAGACATTTGTCTAAAAGAATCCTGACAAAAACAACAAGAGAAAGAACAAGTAAGAAAAGTAATAGTCGGTCAAGCCCGACTATATGATACCCTTCACTGCTAAGGTCAAATATGGACCAACAATTTAACAAGTTTTCCTTGTGTCTTAGAGACATACATACATACATATACTATGACTTATTTTTTCAAAATTTCGAGATTTATGTCATTTCCGGCTAAGGGCCTGATATGGGAGCTAAGGTCAATTGTGGACCGATTGTTACCAAATTTTGGTTATTGGTTTATATATACAAAATATTTATCTGTGCAAAGTTTTAGTAATCAAATGCATTTATCTTTAGAGTTATAAACGTTTTGTGCTTTTATGTGTACATAAACGTCTTTTGGGAGGTATGGTCAAATATGGGCCAATTCCTACAAAATTAGGTACACTGATTAAGGTAATCATAGGCAACATTTGTGCTGAATATTATTAAAATACAAGTAAATTTGTGGCTGTAAGGGACCAAAAACTCTATTCTGAGAAGGCATCCCTATGGGAGGTACCCGAAATAGTAATCCGATTTTGCTCAAAAAGTATAGGCATCGTCCAAATATGAGCATGTGCCACATTTCATCAAATTATCTTTAAAGTTACGACCTGTACAATGAAAACAAGCTTACATGGATAACTGGCCAGCCAGCCAGCCGGACGGACACCGTTAAAATAACTCAGGGAGTGATTCTAAGCCGATTGGTATACTAAAAGGTGGGTCTCAGACCAATATTTTTATGCGTTACAAACATCAGCACAAACTCATTATACCCTTTCCACCTATGGTGGTGAAGGGTAGTGTGAAAATATTGATGTCGCACAGTGGTTCCGAATCGTTTTTCATTGGCCAAAACTCTGTATCTTTTTAACTAATTAAGATTTTGTAGCTTTTATCGAGTTAAGGTTTTGTTGAGATCTGTACATCGGTTGTAAAGAAATTTAAGCTTAAAACTCAATTTTCATTCTGTAATTCTGTTTATATGTGCTGAACCATTTTACCCACTTTCCCTTAACCGATTTGATTCAAATTTAAGTAACAAGCCAATCTTGGATGGCAATATAATATTTTGTTACCCTTAGGTTGGTCCCTATTTTCATTAAAGATATTTTCCGTATTTTCATTAGGTTGACCCAAATGGTACAAAAATTTAAGGTTTTAACTTTTGAAGTCGAATATCTTTAAAACCATAAGAGATAGGATGTGAATGTCGCGATTTTTAGATCTTGACCTACGTATTTGTGATAGAGTATGATGTTGTTGTTGTTGTAACTGCGATATTATTGTCAATATCGCAGAAGTGGCAGTCATTGGTCGGAATCCTAAGATTTCCGAGTCGTTCCGGTACGAAGAACCGACTGCCGTGGGAACGGATAGAGTATGATTGTTTAAGTCGGTTGGGAAATAACATTTATATCGTCACCTGAAATACAAAAGGGCGTAACTGACACAAAAATTAGGCATTGATTTTTTGATTGATTATGGACTTACTACGATTTGGAGCACCAAAAAAGACGAAAAAATGAATTTTTGTTTTAATGATGGTGGGTATACAGGTATGTGATGGAAAACGATCGTTTTCAAATCGATCGGTTTCAGATATATTTTTGAGATATATTTTTGAGATTTTCGGTTATTTCCCCAAAAAAACTCAAACCAAATGAAAGATAAAATATCAGTCAAAAGGATTAAAGCCAAAATTGTCATTATTTTTGGGGGAAATAACCAAAAATTAGCTAAAAAATATGTCTGAAATCGAACCTGTATCAGGTTTTGGCCAATGATAATTGATTCTGAGCCACCGTGCGTCACATGTGTTGAGATGAAAGTAAGTAAATTTATTCTATTTAAATAAAATTAAGTGTGTTAATCTTAATGTGTGGGTTTTTTTATTATTACGGAACACAAGTACATACATACAAATACAAATAGCATAGAACACACTCTATTTACTAAGATCTGCCATTATTTAGATTACAACAAACTAGACTAGTAACACTATTAAGATTCATCCTCTACTGCTTCAAGCTCGTAGTCATAGATTATAATCAACCCAGTTAAAATATTGTCATGGGCTCTATAATGATGCTTTTGCTAAGAGTCTAATATAAAGCCTCCACAAGTGGCCCATTTTATGACATACATACAAACAAACATACATAACTATATTTTTGCATTCAAATCATATAAATCCAGATATTCATATAAAAAAAAAATAATTTAAATAAATTTTTATTTTCCTTAATTATGGCCACATTCCGTCTCTTATAAACCTGATGACAGACGGACTCAATTTGCAGAAAAGGTTGTTTATATATACAATTTGCACGTTTTTTTTTTTTATTTTTTAAATGATGCTGTTGCTAGCGCAAAATTATCTGGATTTTGTATATATGTACCTTTTTTTGCCAAGTGACACGAACTTAGTTTATAAATAATAAAATGACAATTTGACACTTTTGAGACAATTTGACATATAACAGAACTAAAATAGAACGTGAAAAATTTGTAACATAAATTTAAAATTAGTTAAGGTTTAGCCAATGATTTGTGGTGGTTTTACGAGGGCGAATTATGTAGACAGGTATTGTAATATTCTAACAGATGTTCTAAAAATATTATAGATGCGATTTCTTAGCTATTCCTAAAATATTGATTAGAGGTTTTTTTTAAATGTGTTTTTATTCTGAGATTAACATCTTTAACTTGCCTTAGGACCTTAACTACATACACAATTTGTATACCCACCATCACAAAAAAAACGGGGGGTATATTGAGATTGTCATTCTGGTTGTAATTTCCTTAATATTGGCTCAAAACGGATATACATATTCTAAATCCTTATGAAATTCTAAGACGATTGAGCGATGACCGTCTGTCTGTCTATCCGTTTGTCTGTCAATCCGTCTGTCTATCCGGCTGTTTGTCTACCCGTCTGTCTGTCTGTCTGTCTGTCTGTCTGTCTGTCTGTCTCTGTATGTCTATCCGTCTGTCTGTCTGTCTGTCTATTCGGCTGTCTGTCTATCCGTCTGTCTATCCGGCTGTCTGTCTATACGTCTGTTTGTCTATCCGTTTGTCTGTCAATCTGTCTGTCTGTCTATCCGGCTGTCTGTCTATCCGGCTGTTTGTCTATTCGGCTGTCTTTATCCGTATGTCTGTCTATCTGTCTGTCTGATTGTCTGTCTGATTGTCTGTCTGATTGTCTGTCTGATTGTCTGTCTGATTGTCTGTCTGATTGTCTGTCTGTCTATCCGTCTGTCTGTCTGTCTATCTGTCTGCCTGTCTGTCCGAATGTCTGTCTATCCGACTGTCGGTCTACCGTCTGTATGTCTATCCGTCTGTAAGGTTTATTCGCCTTTTTGTCTATCCGTCTGTCTGTCTATCCGTCTGTATGTCTATCCGTCTGTATGTCTATCCGTCTGTATGTCTATCCATTTGTCTGTCTATCCGTTTGTCTGTCTATCCGTTTGTCTGTCTATTCGTTTGTCTGTCTATCCGTTTTTCTGTCTATCCGTTTGTCTGTCTATCCGCTTGTCTGTCTATCCGTTTGTCTGTCTATCCGTTTGTCTGTCTATCCGTTTGTCTGGCCATCCGTTTGTCTGGCTATCCGTTTGTCTGGCTATCCGTTTGTCTGTCTATCCGTTTGTCTGTCTATCCGTCTGTCTGTCTATCCGTCTTTATGTCTATCCTTCTGTCTGTCTAACGCCTAAACGAGAAGAGATAGGTCACTGAAACTTGACAAAGACATTCTCCATTTCTAAGAAAAATTTGGTATTGAAATCGGGCAAAATCAGTTCATATTTGACCATAGCTCCCGTATAACCTCGCCTAGTCTAATCACTTATTTGCTACTTAATGACAAATTATTAACAGGTATGATGATAACACTTGGTACATAGAAGTTTTACATAAGCACTAGGCAGCGTATAAAATTTCATAGAAATCGGTTCACATTCAGCCATATATCCCATACAAAGCACTTACGAAAACAGCCTAAATTACACCTAAAATACGCATAAATGCCAATAAATTTAATAGCTATGGCCACTTAATTTATCACAAGGAAGTTTAATGTCAATGCCAGTCAGTGTGCAAAATTTTTTTACAATCGGTCACCATTTGATCATAGCTCCCATATAAAAAACTTACGAAAACACAAAAATACCAAAAAGATAGGGAGTTTCTGTTCGTCAAATAGAAGCGCTATGGCACATTTACTAAAAAAGCTAGAGACAAGATTTTGCAAAAGTATTTCTGATATCTTAACAAAGTTGTGTATTGAAAATGGGCGAAATCGATTCACATTTAGTTAGAGCTCCCATATAATCCAGCCCCTGGAATCACATTAATGCTGATAAATTAAATCCAATTGTAATAGATATGACAACTTAATTAAGAGAAGTTTCATGCAATTATTGGTCAGTATACCAAGTTTTATAGGAATCGGTCCATATTTGACTATAGCTTTCATATAAAAACCACTTCGGGAAACCACTAAAATGTGGAATTAAAGTAGATAAAAAATAATGAAAAAGACATAAACGCACAAACAAAAATACATTTCATGAGCATGTGTGTGTGCCTTAGCTTTCTCTCCTTGGATAAACGTCTCCATTATTTGTTTCCGAATTGGAGTAAAATGGGACTTTTGAAAACGACCATGATGGGGCTTTTCAAAATGACCATACGGCAAATCAACGTATGGAAGTGCAACATCTTTGTATTATAGAGTCTTTGATTATATAATTTTGACATCAAAATGGTATGATATGGCTTGACCGAGTACTGCAGCCTACACTTTTCGTAAACATCATTAGAATTCACTGACATTTAGTTAAATAGAATAGACTTAACCAAAATCTGAACAGAAATATTATTTAAAAGGTCAATGAATTTGAAAACAGATAAAACAATTTTGAGAATGTTATTATAACTTTTACATAAACTTTTGGCTTCAAATAAGTTAACTACACAAGTTGTAAAGCAATTATTTCCAAACTAGAACTTTTGTGAATCTACTTATCCGAGTAGATTTACTTGAAATTTTTAAGCCACATACATTTTAATTCCAAAATTTTACTGTAATTGTGAAATAAATATGAAATGAACAAACAAAATAAATTGTTTGTAAAAGAATGAATAAATTAAAGAAATTAAAAAAATGCCTAAAAGTATGCAACAAGATTTTGCGCTATCTAAGCATTGCAGATTTTCGAATTCCATTTTGGTTGTTGTAAAAATTCATACCTTAGGGGATTCAAAAATAGTTTTACTGTTTTATTTTCATCAATTCAAGAGATAAATAAATGGAAAGAAACAAATATGTTTAAGAAATTAAAAAAATTCCTTAAAGTATGCAACAAGATTTTCTAAAAATTAAGCAGAAGAGATTTCGTAGAAAATTGTATAGTATGCTTTAAGCTAAGACATGTTGTTCTAGTGTATTAAAATACTTTAACAAGAAAAGTGTTCGAAAATTATCTCGAGGAAACCCGCAGAAGAGGACGTTCGAAACTTTGATAGAAAGACCAAATAGAGGAAAATATTTTAAAGCTTGGCCTATGAAATTAGAGAATATGCGCACAAGATAGAATCGCATCAAATTCTAAAATTAAATTCTAATTCGACCTTAACAGGTTGTTAATATGGGCCATTTAAGTAAGAAATATTACTATAAGAAGAGACAAAAGTGAAAAAACGACCCACCCTTGATGAACACTAGAGTGGTTCAAAAAAAAAAAGTTGAGTCAGTCACACCCTAGGATCAAAGAAAATGGAAAAATAATTCTAAAAAAAAATGTATTTTTTTTACCACGCCTACAAATACCGCCCTTTTTGTATTTTGTTAACTGTGTCGCCATCTTTAGTCCGATTATAGCACTTTAAACATCGATGTTCAGGGCTCTGTAAGGGCTACATTTCTCACTTTGATAGTTTTTTACAACCTCGTCAATTTCTAGTCATAATTTTTTAAAATTCGAGTCGCACCCACCCTAATCAAATCGAGTAAGAATCTAATTTTTAAGTTATAAATATAAATTGATGTGGTAGTTGGCTCTGTAAGGGCTACATTTCTCTCTTTGATAGTTTTTTACAACCTCGTCAATTTCTAGTCATAATTTTTTAAATTCGAGTCGCACCCACCCTAATCAAATCGAGTAAAAATCTAATTTTTAAGTTATGAATATAAATTGACGTGGTAGTAAAAAACTATCTAAGAGAGAAATGTAGCCCTTACAGAGTCGCGAAAACGGATATATAAAATGTTATGATCGGGCTTAAAATGGCGACACTGTGAACAAAATACTAATAGGGCGGTATTTGTAGGCGTGGTAAAAAAAATATATATATATTTTTTTAGATTGTTTTAACATTATCTTTAATCCTAGGGGGTGACTGACATAATGTTTTTTGGTATGGAAGTCGAACGGCTCTAATGGACACCTAACACGATTGCTTCTTCAAAAAACTCTTTTTACATGATTTTTGCCTGTAGTAATATTTTTTCGGGCACATACTTTAGCCAGTGCAAGTGTTTTTCTATTAAAGGTATCTAAATACCCAAATTTATTTTTCTAAGACATTTAAAAGATACAAAATGATATTTTGATATAAAACAACAATTTCATAGCTAAAGCCATGAAATAAATATTAAAGGAAGTGCCACTTACTTTTTATTTTGTAAACATTAACTATTTGACAAGAAAGAATATCTGAAGTTTACTCAAAAAATGAGGCTACCTTACTTTTCAAAAAAAATCCCATTTAAGTATCAAAATTGTTTGGTAATTTTTAATATTTCTTAACTTTATTTCCCTATTATCCTTGACTCTCAGTGAAGCATAGGGCCTCAACCATTATTTTATATCGGAATGTTAAAGATTTTGTGGACATAAGGTCTGTAATACAGGTAGAGACTGGTTATTGAGTATTAAGTTATTTGCCATTAGGAGCCAGCGGCAAACTGTAGGTCTTCTTCAATTAGTCTAAAAATAGAATCTAGTACATGTCCTTGGCTGAAAGAAGTCCCCTCTATTTTACTTGTAGAGTTTGGGAAAACTTAGTAAGTAAAGTTTTTGAACTGAGATTCACAAAATTGCTCCTAGTGGGTGCTTTCATGTCAGTCATGTTTTCAAAGTCTATCGAGTCCTTCCCTAAACTTTTAGGAAAACAAGCTGTGAATATTATCTCAAACGCCGCAGCAGTTTGCCCGTAATTCGTTATTCGTTATACACACACGAAATATTTTTTTAATTTAATGGTATAATTGAGATCTTATCTGTTTTAGCATCTACAAAGCTACAAACTACAAATTTTATTAGACTATTTATTGAAAATATTAGTTATTTTAAGTTTAATTTATTTTTTTTTTTTTCAATCTACATATTTTAGTTTACAAATTTCCATAAAATAATCTACGAGTGTGGCAACGATCTGTGTGATATTGACAAAATATACAAACTTCAAAGATATTCTTTATAGTCAAAAATTTTGAAGTGGCACTTCCTTTAGTATTTATTTCATGGCTAAAGCTATTTTTATACCCACCATCAAAGAGAATGGGGGCATATTGAGATTGTCATTCCGTTTGTAATTTCCTTAATATTGGCTCAAAAATCTGAATCCTTATGAAATTCTAAGACGATTGAGCGATGTCCGTCTGTCTATCCGTCTGTCTGTTGAAATCGCGATAACGCCTAAACGAAAGGAGCTAGCTCACTGAAACTTAGTAAAAACATTTTTCATCTCTGAGAAAATGGTGGTATTGAAATTGGGCAAAATCGGTTCACATTTGACTATAGCTCCCGTACAACCTCGCCTACGCTAATCGCTTATTTGCTAATAAATAACAAAATATAATAGCTATGATGATAACATTTGGTATATAGAAGTTTTCCGTAATCCCTAGGCAGCATATAAAATTTTATCAGAATCGGTTCACATTTAGTCAAAGCTCCCATACAAAAAACTTACGGAAACAGCCAAAATTTCACCTAAAATACACTTAAATGCCAATAAAACTATAACAGATATAACCACTAAATTTAGTACGAGGAGGTCTTATGTTAATGCCAATCAGTGTGCAAAATTTTGTCACAATCGGTTACTATTTGAGGGTGTTTCTGTAAGTCATATAAAAGCGCGATAGTCCCTACAGTAACAAAATTTAACAAAAGGAAGTTTTATGTGAATGCCAGCCAGAGTGCAAAATTTTGTTACAATCGGTCACCATTTGACCATAGCTCCCATATAAAAAAACTTACGGAAACACAAAAATACAAAAAGAAAAGACGGTTTATGTCCGTTTTTCCGTCAGAGAAAAGCGCGATAGCTCCTTAACTACAAGAGCAAGAGAGACAAAATGTAGCAAAACTATTTTCGATATGTTATAGAAATTGTGTGCTGAAAACGGGTAAAATCGGTTCACATTTAGTAAGAGCTTCCATATAGCCCTGCCCCGGGAATCACATTTATGCTGATAAATTGAATAAAATTGTAAAATCTATGACTACTAAATTTAGAACAGAGAAGTTTTATGCAACTTTTAGTCAGTATATCAAATTTTATAGGAATCGGTTCATTTTTTACCATAGCTTTCATATAAAAACCGCTCCCGGTAACCACTAGAATGACACAAACGCCAGTTAAAAGCTATTAAATTATAAACTATGTCAGCTATGGCCACTAAATTTTGCACAAATAAACTTTATATTAATACTAGCCAGTATATCAAATTTTGTAACAATCGGTCAACATTTGGCTATAGTTCTTATATATATAACATCCCCTTTTTATATCTACAATCAAAAAGATTTGGAGGTACATTCAGTATACGAAATTATATAGCTATCAATCAATGTTGGGTCCAGACTTTATACACGGTAGATGCATTAGGAACTCCTAACAAAATATATGAACCTGCCGTGTTGCTATCAACATGTTTATGGCACAAGGAAATAGCTTATTAATGTAAAACTATATTCGGTTATGGAACAGCATTTTGTCCAAGGTAAATACTTGGGAAACTACTTAGATACTTTTAAATATTGAACTATAATGACTATACCATCGAATATACAACCGAATTTAGTCCAAATATATTACCAACAAGTAAGAAAGTTCTATAGTCGGTCAAGCCCGACCATACGATACACTTCACCACTAAGGTCAAAGGTTTTCTTTTTCCTGTATAAAGACAAATATTTGCTATATTTTGCCATCATACAAACATATTCTCAAAACTTGTACATTTAAGCTGTTTCCGCCATTTGGACTTATATGAGAGCTAGAGTCAAATATGGACCGATTATCTCGAAATTTGGCAAATTAATTACAGTTATTACAAAAATTACGTATGCAAGAAAAAAACTTAAAATTCTCATTATCTCCGGATTTACGAACGTTTTAGTGAATTTTGTCTCATTTAGTGCGTTTTGAGAAAAGAGTTTGTATGGGAGCTATGGTCAAATGTGGACCGATTTCAACGAAATTTGGTACAGTGATTGAGGTTTACATAAGCAGTATTTGTTTTAAATTTCATGAAAAAATATTTATTTTTGTGGCCAATATACCAATTCCGGGAAGTGGGACCTATGGGAGGTACCATAAATAATGGATCGATTTTGACGAATTTCAATAGCCATGCTCCCATTGTCAAAAAAAAATGATCTGTGACAAATTTAATCAAATTATCTTTGGAATTGCGACCTGTAGTTTGATTACAAGGTTTACATGGGGGTCCAGCCAGACGAACGGACGGACGGACATCGCTAAATCGACTCAGAAAGTGATTCTAAGCCTATTGGTATACTAAAAGAAGGTCTAAGACAAATATTTCTATGCGTTACATACATCAGCACAAACTTATAATACCCTTGAAGGGTATAACAATACCACATTTGGTCAACATTTTGAATTAGCTGCACTCTCGTACAAATTAATGGTGGGTATACAAGATTCGGCACAGCCGAATATAACACTCTTACTTGTTATTATTTAGAGCTACACAAAATTTCCTTAACCAACAATTTTGCCACAGTGGCAAGCGGCCAAACACGTGCAGCCACTTTTAAACTCAAGAAAATGGTGTAGATATGTAGAATGGGGGTGTTAGAGGGTGGATGTTGCATAAAGAAAAAGTTAATATTTTATCACAATCACAACAAACGCTTTTCCGCTTTATTGCCAAAGTTTCATTGTTGTATGACAAACAGAGTATGTTTCTGTTTAACCGGCAAATTATTTTTTTTCCTTCTACTACCTCTCAAAATGTTTCCACTTACCGGTTTTTTGTTGCTGCTGTTGTTGTTGTGGCTGTCACTGATGTATCTATTGGATACCAAATACAAAGTGAAATATATAAAAATAAAAGTCTTTTTGTTAAAGCAAAAAAGCTACGAGGTGTAATGTGATAAAATGTTTCAGTTTTTCCTTTTGTTGTTATTTATATTCAAAGCTGCCTTTTTTCTCATTTTTTATGTTGTTGTTTCTTTAATGTTGCAAAAAACACCTACTTGCCACCGGCTGTCTTCCTGCCCTGTTTGCCTTTAATGGAGGGGTTGTTTATTCTTTGTACTCGATAGTCTGAGGGTTAGATGTTGTAACGAGCTGGAGACAATGAAAAATTGTTACTTTTAAGGAAATTGAAAATGAAAATATTGATGCGTCTAGCTGGAACTGGATGTTGGAAACAAAAAAACTGAAAGGAATCTGATGATTGTAACAATTTCAAGGTGGGGTTGTTGCATCATTATTTTTTTCAAATGTTTACCTTTTTTTTTTGCATGATTCATGTTGAGTTGCACATGATGTTTGGTGCTTTTTTGGTGTTAGGACAAGGGGTTTCAGTGTTTGTGATATTAGGAAACAGGCACGTAATATTGGTTTTCAAAGCAATTTTAAAGAAATTATTACTTGTAATGACAAAAATAATTTCTTTAAAATTTACATTTTGTTTTCAAGATACAGTACCTGGGCGACCGAGCCTTGCTCGGAGCTTTATGATAAGTATTTCGAGGCGAATTTTAAAGTTTTCGTATATTTTATCTTATAAAGTACTAACCAATTAAAATAAATTTAGAGAAAAGACAGTACACAAATATTCAATTAATTTTGAATCATTTTATTCATTTTGTCTTATCAACACATGATCAAATGCATAGTTTAATATGAATAATTTTGGGAATTGGTCATACAGACTTAGAAACCTTCGTCGACTTGAGCAAGAACTTTGCTAAAAATTATAGCCTGATAAAAGGCACAATTTAAGATTTAATTCATTTTGAGTAATTTTCAGTGGCGCCACCTATCTAAAATTGTTCATACCAACTAAGAAACCTTCGTCGACTCATGTGCAACAACTTTGCTTAAAATTATTGCATGATCAAATGCACAGCTTACGATTTAATTCACTTTGACTAATTTTCAGTGACGCCACCTATCGGAAACTGTTCATACCAAATAAGAAACCTTTGTCGGCTCATGAGTAACAACTTTGCTAAAGATCATAGTACGATCAAACAGTTTAGGATTTAATTCAATTTGAGTAATTTTCAGTGGCGCCACCTATCGGAAATTTCGCATACCAATTAAAAAACCTTTGTCGGCTCATTTACAACAACTTCACTGAAAATCATAGCATGATCCAATGTACAGTTTACGATTTAATTCATTTTGAGTAAATTTTAGTGGCGCCACCTGTTGGATAGAGAACGCAACTTAAAACGTCCGTCGTCTCATGCGCAACAACTTTAGCTAAAGATCATTGCATGAGCATAACATGGTTAAATGCATAGTTTACTATTCTATAAAGGACATACAGACAGAAAAATATTCATTTGTTTAAAAGTTATAACTTTACCAATTTTTTTCCTTTTTATCCCCTAATTTCTAAAAAGTTACATATGCATATTTGGTACTTGGTACCAATTGAATTCATTACTTTTTATAAAAAAGCAGTTAACATATTGTTCCTATTCATATTATTTCACGAGGTGTTATGTTATCATTTTATCTCCTTTTTACCCATTTTGGCCCCCGAAATCAAAAAAGTACCAAATACGTATTCAATATTTTTCTCACATTAATATGATTGCATTACAAAATTATTTTCAAAATTGTTTGGTTCAAAAGATAAGAGTGGCTTAAAAATGGTACCAAAAAACTATTTTCACCCTTTTTTACCCCCTATCGGGCATAGATTGAAAAAAGTACCAAACACCTGTCCGCTTATTTTAACAGTTATTCAAAACATAATTTAAATTTTGTATCTATGCCTATTACTTAAGTAGATATAGCATTTTCGATTTTTACCCTCTTAGAGGCAAAGGTTCCAAAAGTCCTTTCTTACTCGACCTATACATCAAAAAAGATACCCATTGTCGAGATAGCCATTCTATATATATATACATACAATTATTGCTCGTTTAAGAATATAACATTTTTAGATTTGTAATAATTTTACTAAAAATCTGTTAAATATTGAGAATATTTTTATACTTGAACTGAATTTTATATTCGTCTTTGGTTTAACTTCAAAGTGGATCATAGTGTAGCCCCAGTGAGAAAAAAAACTAATTTTGTAGCATAGTGTTAATTATCGTCTTTTTAGCTCTTGTCATATGAGGCAATAAATTGTGAGTCCGTGGTTAATGTGACCAATGGGAATTGAAAAAGAAAAACATATTTCATTATTAACATTTATTTTAGACTAGATGTGGAGACCGGGCTTTGTCCGTGTTACTGATTACACAGCTATACAACAATTTAGATTTTTGCTGCAACACGAACTTTTTTAAAAATTCCTAAGTAAATTATGTCTGCTGAATCCGAAAATGATTTTAGTTTGCTCTAGTTTTGAAAATTTCCTGTAAAAATGAGAAATTTTGAAAATTTCCCATAAAAAAAAGGAAATTTTAAAAATTTCCCATAAAAAAGGAAATTTTAAAATTTCCAATAAAAAAATTGAAATTTTGAAAATTTCCCATAAATAAGGGAAATTTCGAAAATTTCACCTAAAAACAGGAAATTTCGAAAATTTCCCATAAAAATGGGAAATTTCGAAAATTTTCAATAGAAAT
This sequence comes from Stomorhina lunata, assembly GCA_933228675.1. Classification (NCBI taxonomy): domain Eukaryota; kingdom Metazoa; phylum Arthropoda; class Insecta; order Diptera; family Rhiniidae; genus Stomorhina; species Stomorhina lunata. The sequence continues at coordinate 53,979,242 of OW121743.1, read as the reverse complement.
GAAAATTTTGAAAATTTCCTATAGAAACGGAATATTTGAAAATTTGCCATAAGATCTAAAGGGGAAATTTTAAAATTTTCTTATAAAAATGTGAAATTTTGAAAATTTATATAGGAAATTTGGGTAATTTTAAAAATTTCACCACAAACGGGAAATTTTGAAAATTATAACTAAAAACGGGAAATTTTGAAAATTTCCTATAAAAAAGGGAAATTTTAAAAATTTCCCATAAAAATGGAAATTTAGAAAATTTCCCATAATAAACGGAAAGTTTGAAAATTTCCCATAACAAATGGAAAATTTTAAAAACTTTCCATAAAAATGGAAATTTTGAAAACTTCCCATAAAAAAGGAAAACTTTGAAAATTTCCATAAAAACGGGAAATTTTGAAAACTTCTCATAAAAAAGGGAAATTTTTAAAATTTCCCAGGAAAAGGGAAATTTTGAAAATTTTACATAAAAAACGGAAATTTTGAAAATTTCCCATAAAAAGTGGAAAATTTTGAAAACTTCCCATAAAAAATGGAAAATTTTGAAAACTTTCCATAAAAATGGAAATTTTGAAAACTTTCCATAAAAAAGGAAAACTTTGAAAATTTCCATAAAAACGGGAAATTTTGAAAACTTCTCATAAAAAATGGAAATTTTTAAAATTTCCCAGAAAAAGGGAAATTTTTAAAATTTGCCATAACAAACGGAAATTTTGAAAATTTCCCATAAAAAATGGAAAATTTTGAAAACTACCCATAAAAAATGGAAAATTTTGAAAATTTTCCATAAAAAATGGAAATTTTCTCATAAAAAAGGGAAATTTTTAAAATTTCCCAGAAAAAGGTAAATTTTTAAAATTTGCCATAAAAAACGGAAATTTTTTAAATTTCCCATAAAAAGTGGAAAATTTTGAAAACTTCCCATAAAAAATGGATAATTTTGAAAACTTCCCATAAAAAATGGAAAATTTGAAAATTTCCCATAAAAAAGGGTAACTTTGAAAATTTCCATAAAAACGGGAAATTTTGAAAACTTCTCTTTAGAATAAAAAGGGAAATTTTGAAAATGGGAATTTTTCAAAATTTCCCTTTTTTATGGCAAATTTTCAAAATTTCCCTTTTTTATTCTAAAGAAAATTTGATAAAATTGGGCACAGATAATTGTTTTCATAGTGGGACCTATGTCTATTGAAATTTGTCAAAATTGGTCCATTATTTATGGTAACTCACATAGGTCCCCCCACTTTCTGGAATTGAGGTTTTGGCCACAAATATCAATATTTTTTCATGAAATTTAAAACAAATTCTTATTATGTAAACCAATAAATTTTAGGTCCCATGCTCCACTGGGAGTCAGGGATAACAGAAGAAGGAACCAAAATCAATGTACCAAATTTAGTTGAAATCGGTCCATATTTGACCATAGCTCCTATAAAAACTCTTCTGTCAAAACGCACTAAATTGGACAAAAATCACTAAAACGCTCGTAAATCTGAAGATAACGAGAATTTTAAGTTTATTTTTCGAATACATAATTTTTGTAAAAACTGTAATCAATTTGTAAAACTTCGAGATAATTGGTCCACATTTGACCCTAGCTCGCATATAAGTCAAAATGAGAAAATGTTTGTATGATTGCAAAATTTAGCAAATATTTGTCTTTATACAGGAAAAAGAACACCGTTGACCTTAATAGTGAAGGATATCGTATGGTCAGGCTTGACCGATTATAGCTCTTTCTTACTTGTTTTGTTTAAGAACAGGACCTGTATAGTTTGCCTTCCAGAAAAGGCGTATTACTAGAAGAATTACCTATATTTTGATATGTTAGACATGTGTTTACAAGGAGACTATAATAAAATGATGTTGCCCTTCCATACATTGATTTGCCGTATGGTCGTTTTGAAAAGTCCCATAAAAACGAAACAACTAATGGAGACAATTGTCCAATGAAAGATGTTTATTTACATTAATGTTGTCTTTTGTTAAAAATTTGATTAAATAGAAGGTAGGATTCTACTACATGGGGGTTTCGAACCTAAGGACCCTTTTAAGCAACATATGGCAACTAAGATGAAACTATAGACAGACAATTAGAGGTACTATTTTATGAATTAAACGGTATATTAAGAAAATCCCTTCTTCTAAAAGCTTTCCATTAAAAGATTTATAATTTTTTAAAAATTTCGCATTCCCTTGAAATGGTTATTAAAAGAAATCCATTAAAACCCCTCTAAATACCAAAAACTATGTACCTGAAAAATAGTGTTCTTTCCAAGATCCCGTAATAAGTAAAAATATCTTGATGAATAGATTTGCAATCTGTGTTTTGTTGACTTTTCTACTTTTCTTCTGTCTTTGTTTTGCTGTAAGTTAATACTTTTAAAAAGTTTTTGTTCTATACCTTATATATGTTTAAGTTGCATGTATTTAGTTGTTGATGCCACACCACATGTTTCAACCATTTATTATCATCATCCTTATTTAACTTGAAGTTAAGAGTTTTTCGTTATCCTTTTTTTTTTTTGATTTTTCCAATGACTTTGTGTCTGTGTTTTTGAGTGTGTATAGGAGTTAATCTCATTTTATTTTCGTTTATTTCTATTTGTCTTTATTCTTTGTTAAGTTTTTCAGGGCTTAAGTTGTTTTCGAGTTAAGGAATTGTCATGTCTTGACTGTCTGGAGGACATTAGTTGACATTATCCTGATTGCTGGGCTATATTTATATTGGGGTAATAGAGGAGTTAACTTTCTAATGTTCTGCTTTTATTATACAACCACCCAATTTTAGCACATTTATAAATTTTATATAAATTTTACACTCTCCTCCTAAAACTATGCAACAAATTTCTACAATATGTTGCATTTGATATTTGGCCGACAATTTTTCCAAAGAAAAATATTTTCAAATAAGAAAATACATAAATGTTTAATTAGCGCTTGAGTTTTGTGCCAATAAAATCTTTAATTTGAAAACTTCAAAATTAATAAAGAACTTTTTGCATTAGAAATACAAAATTCTTTCCAAAGCCTAAAAATATGCTACACATTTTTCGGTGGCCCAGTTGTAGTCTAATTTTTGTGGGTGTTTTGTTTTAAGGAAAATTTCCTTAGCAGCGCTGCATTCTGCTCTGACTTTTGCTGAGTAAAAATCAATACAATTTCTGTACATCATCATCATCAGCTTTTGTGCTTTTCCTTTATTTTGCCTATTGTTGTTTCTGTTGCTAGCCTTTTTGCAAGGTGGGCGATATTTATCTTAATTGTATATGTGCGTGTGTTTGTTAGTGTGTGTGTGTGTGTGTGTGTTGGCCTACGTGTGCTGTCAGCTAAAAGTGTGTGAGTAATATGAGGGAGTATCTGCCAGATACATATTTACTTTTAACTTTTTTTTACATTTATGCCGGCTTTATTGTGGTACTTAATATTTCTTTTTTTTTATGTGCAATTTTATTTATTTACATGAGAGTTTTGTGTATCCAGAGAAGGAGTCACTTTGTAATTGTAATTACATTTACATAAATTATTTACTTTTATTATTACTTTTTTTTTGTTTATTTTTAAGCATATTGTTGCCAAAGTGCAATTTATAATTAATTATCAACAGACATCGCTCATGGAGAACATTAATCATATTAACATATATAATCCCAGTCCGGTACTTTACTATATTCTTGTATATAAGGTTTGTCCATATGTTAGTTCGTGTGAAAATTGTGATATACGAATACATATGTAACTATGAAATTCAGAATTGATGATATTCAAACCCATTATACCATGGCTATTTAAATTTTGGCTACCTCTTATAAAAGGGAACTTAAGGTTTTAGAGCTTTAAAGCTATAATACAATTATTAGTTTACATTAAATCAGTCTTCTCGAAAACTCCGTCCGGATGTTGGGTATAAAAATCTGCTGTCGATTTTTACCCACCGCCAAAAAGAATAGGGGTATATTGAGATTGTCATTCCGTTTGTAATTTCGTTAATATTATCTCAAAAACAAAAAGGGATTTCCTTATGAAATTCTAAGACAATTGAGCGATAACCGTCTGTCTGTCTATGTCCGTATGTCTGTCCATCCGTTTGTCTGTCTATCCCTTTTGTCTGTCCATCCGTTTGTCTGTCTATCCGTTTGTCTGCCTATCCATTTGTCTGTCTATCTGTTTGTCTGTCTATCCGTTTATCTGTATATCCGTTTGACTGTCTATCCGTTTGCCTGTTTATCCGCTTGTCTGTCTATTCGTTTGTCTGCCTATCAGTTTGTCAAACCGTTTGCCTGTCTATCTATTTTTCCGGCTATCCGTTTGTCTGTCTATCAGTTTGTATGTCTATTCGTTTGTCTGTCTATCCGTTTGTATGTCTATCCGTTTGTCTGTCTATCAGTTTGTCTGTCTATCCGTTTGTCTGTCTATCCGTCTGTCTGTCGGTCTATCCGTTTGAATGTCTATCCATTTGTCTGTCTATCCGTTTGTCTTTCTATCCGTTTGTCTGTCTATTCGTTGGTCTGTCTATCCGTTTGTCTGTCTATCCGTTTATCTGGCTATCCGTTTGTCTGTCTATCCGTTTGTCTGCCTATCAGTGTGTCTGTCTATCTCTTTGTCTGTCTATTCGTTTGTCTGACTGTCTGTCCGTATCTATCCGTTTGTCTATCAGTTTGTCTTTCTATCCGTTCATCTGTCTAACCGTTTGTCTGTCTATTCGCTTGCCTGTCTATCCGTTTGTCTATCTTTCCGTATGTCTATCCGTTGTCTGGCTATCCGTTTGTCTGTTTATCCGTTTGTCTGCCTATATGTTTGTCTGTCAATCCATTTGTCTGCCTATCCATTTGTCTGTCTATCCGTTTGTCTGTATATCCCCTTATCTGTCTATTCGTTTGTCTGTCGATCCGTTTGTCTGTCTATCCGTTTGTCTGTCTATCCGTTTGTCTGTCTATCCGTTTGTCTGCCTATATGTTTGTCTGTCAATCCATTTGTCTGTCTATTCGCTTGTCTGTGTATCTTTTTGTCTGTCTATCCGTTTGTCTGTCAATCCGTTTGTGTGTCCATCCGTTTGTCTGTCTATCCGTTTGTCTGTATCTTCGTTTGTCTATATCTCCGTTTGTCTGTCTCTACGTTTGACCCGCTATCCGTTTGTCTGTCCATCCGTATGTCTGTCTATCCGTTTGTCTGTTTATCCACTTGCCTGTCTATCTATTTGTCTGTGTATCCATTTGTCTGTCTATCTGTTTGTCTGTATATCCGTTTGTCTGGCTATTCAATTGTCTGTCTATCCGTTTGTATGTCTATCCGTTTGCCTGTCTATCCGTTTGTCTGCCTATCCGTTTGTCTATCTATCCGTTTGTCTGCCTATATGTTTGTCTGTCAATCCATTTGTCTGTCAATCCATTTGTCTGTCTATCCGTTTGTCTGTATATCTGTTTGTCAGTCTATCCGTTTGTCTGTCTATCCGTTTGTCTGGCTATCTGTTTGTCTATCTATCCGTTTGTCTGTCTATCCGTTTGTCTGTCTATCCGTTGTCTATCTTTCCGTTTGTCTGTCTATCCGTTGTCTGGCTATCCGTTTGTCTGTCTATCCGTTGTCTGGCTATCCGTTTGTCTGCCAATCCGTTGTCTGGCTATCCGTTTGTCTGGCTATCCGTTTGTCTGTCTATCCGTTGTCTGGCTATCCGTTTGTGTGGCTATCCGTTTGTCTGTCTATCCGTTGTCTGGCTATCCGTTTGTCTGGCTATCCGTTTGTCTGTCTATCCGTTTGTCTGCCTATATGTTTGTCTGTCAATCCATTTGTCTGTCAATCCATTTGTCTGCCTATCCATTTGTCTGTCTATCTGTTTGTCTGTCTATCCGTTTGTCTGTATATCCCCTAATCTGTCTATTCGTTTGTCTGTCGATCCGTTTGTCTGTCTATCCGTCTGTCTGCCTATATGTTTGTCTGTCAATCCATTTGTCTGTCTATTCGTTTGTCTGTATATCTCTTTGTCAGTCTATCCGTTTGTCTGTCAATCCGTTTGTGTGTCCATCCGTTTGTCTGTCTATCCGTTTGTCTGTATCTTCGTTTGTCTATATCTCCGTTTGTCTGTCTCTACGTTTGACCCGCTATCCGTTTGTCTGTCTATCCGTTTGTCTGTCTATCCGTTTGTCTGTCTATCCGTTTGTCTGTCTATCCGTTTGTCTGTCTATCCACTTGCCTGTCTATCTATTTGTCTGTGTATCCATTTGTCTGTCTATCTGTTTGTCTGTATATCCGTTTGGTGGCTATTCAATTGTCTGTCTATCCGTTTGCCTGTCTATCCGTTTGTCTGGCTATCCGTTTGTCTGGCTATCCGTTTGTCTGTCTATCCGTTTGTCTGTCTATCCGTTTGTCTGTCTATCCGTTTGTCTATCTTTCCGTTTGTCAGTCCATCCGTTTGTCTGTCTATCCGTTCGTCTGTCTATCCGTTTGTCTGTCTATCCGTTTGTCTGTCTATCCGTTTGTCTGTCTATCCGTTCGTCTGTCTATCCGTTCGTCTCTCTATCCGTCTGTCTATCTATTTCTATTCTATATATTCTATTTCATTTGTAAAAATTATTTTTTTTCTTGTATCTTTTCAAAAATCCCTATAGATTTAAATTAAAAAAATATGTAAAAAAAATTCCCAAATTTCAATATCATCCAACTAAGCAATATCCTATAATTTGATTAATTTCAGTCATTTTTAATTATGTCACAGATGTTGCCAGTTTTAGTTCTCATAGCCCAAAAAACTATAGAACACGAAGGATTTTTAAGTTTTTTGTTAGAGTCAGCAAAATTTAGAACTAAAAAAATTTATAACTTGTTTCTATTTTTTTTTTGTTCAAAAATGACTTCAAATCTCTTAAAAATCTAAATCCAGTGGAAAAAATCCTACATACAGCAGCTTTAGACAGTCGCAGCATGACAATCGCAACAACAAAACTTGAACTTGATTGATTTGATGTTTGATTTTGTGAGTTTTTTTTTCAAATCTTTTTAATTTTTAATGTTTTTCCAGTTATAGTTTTATGCACTGATTGCATGAGTGAGTTGTCAAGTCAGTACTTTTATATGTAACAATGATTTTGTTTTTTCGTTTGTTTGATGTTGGACAGTTTTTTTTTTCTAATCAAGCGCCTCAACCATATGCCACATGTTGTATGAAGGTCTGTCTGTGCCTATACAAGTTGGGGTTGTTGATGATAGAAAAGTTGCAGTAGAAACGAATCGAAAAAAAAATCATAAAAAACATCATAAATAAATAAAAAAAAAACAAAAATAATCAAAAACAATACAAATACGAGTTGTGAATGATTAAGTACAAGCAACCACAAATTACAAATAAAGTTTGTAAACGAAAAAAAAAATTTAGTTGAGGGACTATATAGTCGAGAGACTATATAGTAGAGGGCTATAAAGTCAAAGACGATATAGTCGAGGGACTACATAGACTATATAGGGACTACATAGACTATATAGTCTAGGGACTATATATTGGAGGTACTATATAGTCGAGGTACTATATAGTCGAGAGACTATATAGTCGCGGGACTATATATTCGAGGGACAATATAGTAAGGGGACTATATAGTCTAGGGAATCTATAGTCGAGGGACTATATAGTCGAGGGATTATAGGTCGAGGGACTTTATAGTCGATTACTATATAGTCGAGGGACTATATATTTGAAGGGTTATAAAGTCGAGGACGATATAGTCGAGGACTATATAGTCGGGAACTATAGAGTTGAGAGACTATATAATCGAGGGACTATATAATCGTGGGACTATATAATCGAGAGACTATATAGTCGAGGCACTATATAGTCGAGGCACTACATAGTCGAGAAACTATATAGTCGAGGGACTATATAGTCGAGGGACTATATAGTCGAGAGACTATATAGTCGATGGACTATGTAGTCGAGGGACTATATAGTAGAGGGACTATATAGTAAAGTAACTATATAGTCTAGTTACTATATAGACGAGGGACTATATAGTAAAGTAACTATATAGTCTAGTTACTATATAGACGAGGGACTATATAGTCGAGGGACTATATAGTCGAGGGAGGACAATATAGTCCATTACTATATAGTCGATGACTATATAGTAGAGAACTTTATAGTCGAGGACTATATAGTCGAGGACTTTATAGTCGAGGACTATACAGTCGAGGACTATATAGTCGGGGAGTATATAGTCGAGAACTATATAGTCGAGGACTATATAGTCGAGGAGTATGTAGTCGAGGACTATATAGTCGAGGACTATATAGTCGAGGACTATATAGTCGAGGTCTATATAGTCTAGGACTATATAGTCGAGGACTATATAGCCGACAACTTTATAGTCGAGGACTATACAGTCAAGGACTATATAGTCGAGGACTATATAGTCGAGGTCTATATAGTCTAGGACTATATAGTCGAGGACTATATAGTCGAGGACTATATAGTCGAGGACTATATAGTCGAGGACTATATAGTCGAGGACTATATAGTCGAGGACTATAAAGACGTGGACTATATAGTCGAGGACTATATAGTCGAGGACTATATAGTCGTGGACTATATAGTCGAGGACTATATAGTCGAGGACTATATAGTCGAGGGCTATATAGTCGAGGACTATATAGTCGAGGACTATATAGTCGAGGACTATATAGTCGAGGACTATATAGTCGAGGACTATATAATCGAGGACTATATAGTCGAGGACTATATAGTCGAGGACTATATAGTCGAGGGCTATATAGTCGAGGACAATATATTCGAGGACTTTATAGTCGAGGACTATATAGTCGAGGACTATATAGTCAAGGACTATATAATCGAGGACTTTATAGTCGAGGACTATATAGTCGAGGGACTATATAGTCGAGTTCTATATAGTCGAGGACTGAGTAGTCGAGGACTATATAGTCGAGGGACTATATAGTCGAGGACTATATAGCCGACAACTTTATAGTCGAGGACTATACAGTCAAGGACTATATAGTCGAGGACTATATAGTCGAGGACTATATAGTCGAGGACTTTATAGTCGAGGACTATACAGTCGAGGACTATATAGTCGAGGAGTATGTAGTCGAGGACTATATAGTCGAGCACTATATAGTCGACGACTATATAGTCGAGGTCTATATAGTCTAGGACTATATAGTCGAGGACTATATAGCCGACAACTTTATAGTCGAGGACTATACAGTCAAGGACTATATAGTCGAGGACTATATAGTCGAGGTCTATATAGTCGAGGTCTATATAGTCTAGGACTATATAGTCGAGGACTATATAGTCGAGGACTATATAGTCGAGGACTATATAGTCGAGGACTATAAAGACGTGGACTATATAGTCGAGGACTATATAGTCGAGGACTATATAGTCGAGGACTATATAGTCGTGGACTATATAGTCGAGGACTATATAGTCGAGGACTATATAGTCGAGGACTATATAGTCGAGGACTATATAGTCGAGGACTATATAGTCGAGGACTATATAGTCGAGGACTATATAGTCGAGGACTATATAGTCGAGGACTATATAGTCGAGGACTATATAGTCGAGGACTATATAGTCGAGGACTATATAGTCGAGGACTATATAATCGAGGACTATATAGTCGAGGACTATATAGTCGAGGGCTATATAGTCGAGGACTATATATTCGAGGACTTTATGGTCGAGGACTATATAGTCGAGGACTATATTGTCGAGGACTATATTGTCGAGGACTATATAGTCGAGGACTATATAGTTGAGGACTTTATAGTCGAGGACTATATAGTCGAGGGACTATATAGTCGAGTTCTATATAGTAGAGGACTGAGTAGTCGAGGACTATATAGTCGAGGGACTATATAGTCGAAAACTATATAGTCAAGGACTATACAGTCGAGCACTATATAGTCGAGGACAATATAGTCTAGGGACAATATAGTCGAGGGACTATTTAGTCGAGGGACTTTATAGTCGAGCGGCTATATAGTTGAGAACTATATAGTCGAGGATTATAAAGTCAAGAGACAATATAGTAGAGGGACTTTTTAGTAGAGGGACTATATGGTCAAGGGACTAAGTAGTCTAGGAATGTACATTTGAAAATGTAAAAAACTTTTCGTCCACAAACTTTAAAATAACAGCAACTTCACCTAAGAAATAAAACATTCATGTGCTATAGAAGTACCTACAACTTGGAACTGCAAAAAATCTAAAAAAAAAAAAAACATATTGTTGTGGTTTTCGGATTAAAACATTGGGAAAGTACATTCATGGCAGCAAAGCAACAAACAAACAGACCAGTAAACAGCAGCAGCAGCAAACCGCAATTCATAGCAATTGCACTTCAACTTTTAGTGGCTTTAGGTTACAACTCCCCTCATCCTAGCCTAAAACAAAACGGCGCAATATTTCGCTTTTGGCTAAGACCTTAGACCAATACAGTAGAGACGCCAGCACTCGACTCTGCTCCACTTTTGAGTCTCTCAACTTCAACTTAGTTGGGTTGCGGCGTCTATGATTTATTGTAGGGGAGGGGGACTCAAACTCGAACTTTACTGTAAATCGTTTTGCTTCAATTGATTTTTGATTACATTCATCAAATTGCAAACAAATATGAATTGATGTACACGAGTATTATGTACAAAATATATGTTAAATGTATGTAAAAGTATTATGTTGTACATAATAAATGTTGTAGCAAGAAACGGCCTCTTGTACTTACATGCAACACATACTTAAGTGCAACATGTGTGAATGTATGTATGTACTTTCATACATCAAACATCGAGTACTTTATTAATGTTCATTTGAAATTATTAAAAAGTAAACATTTGGGAATTGAAATTTTTTTCAATGTTTCATTTTAATTATCAAGTGTGTGAAGTTAAATTCGTCAAGTTAAATACGTCCCACAAAAATGTTAATAACATTACAGGGCACTGTTAAATATATGAATTTAAAAATATATGATTTTTTCGTAGAAAAAACACAAAAATATAAAAAATTTAGATTATTTAAGTAAAAAACAATCAGAATTTATAATTTTTTGTTAAATAAATTTAATAAAAAACTTGTATTAAGAGCTACGTGCAATTATATAGGCGCATATTTGTTGCACCAAAAAGGCAATTTCGAAGAGACCTGAATAGGGTTTCGATATATCGTTGCAAAGCTCTAAGGGAGTAGATTCCAAAACTATATTCAGTATATGCAGTTGTTTCTCAGGAAAAAATTGACAGCATGTGGAATTTAGTAAAAAGTGATATGAAGTTATAAGAACTTTGAAGATCTGTAGGGGCCATTTTGGACAGACCTGAATGAGGTTGCGACATACTGGGTGAAAGCTCTAAGGGAGTAGATTCCATAACTATAATCAGTATATGTAGTTGTTTCTCAGGAAAAATTTTACAAGATGTGGAATTTAGTAAAAAGTGATATGAAGTTATAAGGACTTTGAAGATCTGTAGGGGCCATTTCGGACAGACCTGAATAAGGTTGCGACATACTGGGTGAAAGCTCTAAGGGAGTAGATTCCAAAACTATATTCAGTATATGCAGTTGTTTCTCAGGAAAAATTTTATAGGCTGTGGAATGTAGTAAAAAGTGATATGAAGTTATAAGGACTTTGAAGATCTGTAGGGGCCATTTTGAACAGACCTGAATGAGGTTGCGACATACTGGGTGAAAGCTCTAAGGGAGTAGATTCCATAACTATAATCAGTATATGCAGTTGTTTCTCAGGAAAAAATTGACAGCATGTGGAATTTAGTAAAAAGTGATATGAAGTTATAAGAACTTTGAAGATCTGTAGGGGCCATTTTGGACAGACCTGAATGAGGTTGCGACATACTGGGTGAAAGCTCTAAGGGAGTAGATTCCATAACTATAGTCAGTATATGCAGTTGTTTCTCAGGAAAAATTTTACAAGATGTGGAATTTAGTAAAAAGTGATATGAAGTTATAAGGACTTTGAAGCTCTGTAGGGGCCATTTCAGACAGACCTGAATGAGGTTGCGACATACTGGGTGAAAGCTCTAAGGGAGCAGATTCCATAACTATAATCAGTATATGCAGTTGTTTCTCAGGAATCAGGTTGTGACATACTGGGTGAAAGCTCTAGGATTTCAAAACAATTTTCAGTATATGTTTATTATATGCAGTTGTTCGTCAGGAAACAGTATCCTGAATGTAGCAGAAAATCATGTGAAATCATATAGACTTTGAAGCGCTGTAAGGGCCATTTTGTACGCTTTATATTTCTTGAAAGGGTTAGATTCCTAAGCTACATTATTTACATAAAAAAACCAACAAGATTTACATCATTTTTAAATTTTTATTAAATATAATAACTGTTTTTAAAAATTAACAAAAATATTAAATTCAGTTGTGGTGGGTATTTATTTATTTATACATTTTTAATATTAAACAGTATGATATTTATAAAATAAAGTTATATGTTTTTTTAAAAAATCGACTAGATGTTATTAAAAAGTAAACAACAAAATATGTAATATTTCAATATTTGTACTTGTACTTATGTATATAAAAAACAAAATTATCCAATATTTATCTAAAATTTTGATTTTATACATGAGGTTATTGAAAAGGAATTTTATTTTATCTTAAAAATAAGACAAATAATATACGATATTCAAATTTATATAAAAAAAAATAAAAAACGTTTATATTCACACTGTGTTTTGGATATTTTAATACCCTCAGCTAATATATGCTAAGAGAGTACAGGGTAAGTTCAATCAATTTTAAATTATAAAACTCATATACATTTTAAAAGGTTAAAAATATTCTGAAATTGTTTTTTTGAACATAAAACTTTCATTTAAAATATTGCAAGAAAAAGTAATTCAAAAAAATAAGTTCAAAATATTTTTGCCAGTCTTTAAAAAAATCTATAGTCAGTAATGAAACTACACCATTTTCAATTGAAAATGAGAAATTTCCACATTGAATTGAGAAATTTCCAATTGAAATTGAGAATTTGTATTTAAAAATGAAAAAATTCCAATTAAAATTGAAAATTTTTATTTGAAAATGAGAAAGTTCCAATTGAAATTGAGAATTTGAATTTGAGAAAATTCCAATTGAAATTGAGAAATTTCATTTGAAAATGAGAAATTTTAAATTGAAAATGAGAATTTTCCATTTGCAAATGAGAATTTTTCATTTAACAGAGCTTCAAAGTCCTTATGACTTCATATTACTTTTTACTACATTCTACAGCCTATAAAATTTTTCCTGAGAAACAACTGCATATACTGATTATAGTTATGGATTCTACTCCTTTAGAGCTTTCACCCAATATGTCGCAACCTCATTCAGGTCTGTCCGAAATGGCCCCTGCAGAGCTTCAAAGTCCTTATGACTTTACATCACTTTTTACTACATTCCACATGCTGTCAATTTTTTCCTGAGAAACAACTGCATATACTGAATATAGTTTTGGAATCTTCTCCCCTAGGCCTTTCACCCGATATGTCACAACCCGATTCAGGTCGGTCCGAAATGGCCCCTACAGAGCTTCAAAGTCCTTATGACTTCATATTACTTTTTACTACATTCCACAACCTATAAAGTTTTTCCTGAGAAACAACTGCATATACTGAATATAGTTTTGAAATCTACTCCCTTAGAGCTTTCACCCAGTATGTCGCAACCTTATTCAGGTCTGTCCGAAATGGCCCCTACAGATCTTCAAAGTCCTTATAACTTCATATCACTTTTTACTAAATTCCACATCTTGTAAAATTTTTCCTGAGAAACAACTACATATACTGATTATAGTTATGGAATCTACTCCCTTAGAGCTTTCACCCAGTATGTCGCAACCTCATTCAGGTCTGTCCGAAATGGCCCCTACAGAGCTTCAAAGTCATTATAACTTTATATCACTTTTTACTAAATTCCACATCTTGTAAAATTTTTCCTGAGAAACAACTGCATATACTGATTATAGTTATGGAATCTACTCCCTTAGAGCTTTCACCCAGTATGTCACAACCTCATTCAGGTCTGTCTGAAATGGCCCCTACAGAGCTTCAAAGTCCTTATAACTTCATATCACTTTTTACTAAATTCCACATCTTGTAAAATTTTTCCTGAGAAACAACTGCATATACTGACTATAGTTATGGAATCTACTCCCTTAGAGCTTTCACCCAGTATGTCACAACCTCATTCAGGTCTGTCCGAAATGGCCCCTACAGAGCTTCAAAGTCCTTATAACTTTATATCACTTTTTACTAAATTCCACATCTTGTAAAATTTTTCCTGAGAAACAACTGCATATACTGATTATAGTTATGGAATCTACTCCCTTAGAGCTTTCACCCAGTATGTCGCAACCTCATTCAGGTCTGTCCGAAATGGCCCCTGCAGAGCTTCAAAGTCCTTATGACTTTACATCACTTTTTACTACATTCCACATGCTGTAAATTTTTTCCTGAGAAACAACTGCATATACTGATTATAGTTATGGAATCTGCTCCCTTAGAGCTTTCACCCAGTATGTCGCAACCTCATTCAGGTCTGTCTGAAATGGCCCCTACAGAGCTTCAAAGTCCTTATAACTTCATATCACTTTTTACTAAATTCCACATCTTGTAAAATTTTTCCTGAGAAACAACTGCATATACTGACTATAGTTATGGAATCTACTCCCTTAGAGCTTTCACCCAGTATGTCACAACCTCATTCAGGTCTGTCCGAAATGGCCCCTACAGAGCTTCAAAGTCCTTATAACTTTATATCACTTTTACTAAATTCCACATCTTGTAAAATTTTTCCTGAGAAACAACTGCATATACTGATTATAGTTATGGAATCTACTCCCTTAGAGCTTTCACCCAGTATGTCGCAACCTCATTCAGGTCTGTTCAAAATGGCCCCTACAGATCTTCAAAGTCCTTATAACTTCATATCACTTTTTACTACATTCCACAGCCTATAAAATTTTTCCTGAGAAACAACTGCATATACTGAATATAGTTTTGGAATCTACTCCCTTAGAGCTTTCACCCAGTATGTCGCAACCTTATTCAGGTCTGTCCGAAATGGCCCCTACAGATCTTCAAAGTCCTTATAACTTCATATCACTTTTTACTAAATTCCACATCTTGTAAAATTTTTCCTGAGAAACAACTACATATACTGATTATAGTTATGGAATCTACTCCCTTAGAGCTTTCACCCAGTATGTCGCAACCTCATTCAGGTCTGTCCAAAATGGCCCCTACAGATCTTCAAAGTTCTTATAACTTCATATCACTTTTTACTAAATTCCACATGCTGTCAATTTTTTCCTGAGAAACAACTGCATATACTGAATATAGTTTTGGAATCTACTCCCTTAGAGCTTTGCAACGATATATCGAAACCCTATTCAGGTCTCTTCGAAATTGCCTTTTTGGTGCAACAAATATGCGCCTATATAATTGCACGTAGCTCTTAATACAAGTTTTTTATTAAATTTATTTAACAAAAAATTATAAATTCTGATTGTTTTTTACTTAAATAATCTAAATTTTTTATATTTTTGTGTTTTTTCTACGAAAAAATCATATATTTTTAAATTCATATATTTAACAGTGCCCTGTAATGTTATTAACATTTTTGTGGGACGTATTTAACTTGACGAATTTAACTTCACACACTTTTAATTATCTTAAATGTTTCCAGGATGAAGAGGAAACATTATTATTTACAAATTGATTTTATGTGTATATTTTTAACTTAACATGAAGCAATTTTTCGTGAATCAATTCTTAGTTTTTAGACGAAAAAGCCCAAAAATCGGGCTTTTGGGCAAAAATCAAGCAGTTTTAATTTCTTTGAAACTGACTTTCAACTGGAATATTTTTTGTAATCTTAGGAGTTCTGAAAATCTAATTACAGTTTTTAACTCCCAAGACTTTAGGCATATTGGACAAAAAATCTTAGTTGCGCAAGTTTGCAATTCTAAAAGTATTTGGCATGAAAACTTTAAAAGCGTAAAAAATCTACTTTTTTCATATTTGTCTTCTTCTTCGTAAGTTTCAACATTTGGACCTAAGTCGTTGCTCTGCGAAATAGACACCATACTTGGAGGATGAATCCACTGCTCTCAAAATTTTAATTTAGTCCGCTTAAATACTACCTACCGGCTGCCAAAATTTGAAGCACGTTTTCGACGCTTTTAAATTTCTTTCGCATAGCCATTACCTTAAGTAATGATAAAGTTTTCACATCAAGAGCCTGATGTATGTATTTTGATTCTAGAGCAAGGTTGGCCATTATTTGCGTGGCAGGGCAATAACAACAATTTATATTGAACAAAAAAAAAATAACGTGACCATGAAATCCTACAAAAATAGAATATGGGCAAAAATCAAAAAGTTTTAATTTCTTTGAAACCGACTTTCAACTGGAATATTTTTGTAATCTTAGGAGTTCTGAAAATCTAATTACAGTTTTTAACTCCCAAGACTTCAGGCATATTGGACAAAAAATCTTAGTTGCGCAAGTTTGCAATTCTAAAAGTATTTAGCATGAAAACTTTAAAAAATGAAAAAAATTGGTTGAAGCATTCACGTATTCTTTTTCATTAGTTTTAACATTTGGACCCAGGCTGTTGTTCTACGAAATAGATACCGCACTTGGGGATGAATCCATTGCTTTTTAAATTTAAATTTCGTCACTTCTAATACTACTGCAAAACTTGGCTGGAAAAATTTATTTCGCATATCCATTACCTTAAGTAATGTTTAGGTTTTCACAGCAAGAGGCCGATGTATTTTGGTTCTAGAGCAAGGTTGGCCATTATTTACGTGGCAGGGGTATAACAACAATTTACATTAAACAAGAAAAAAAAATTGATTATGAATTCCTAAAAAATAGGATATGGGCAAAAATCAAACAGTTTTAATTTCTTTGAAATTTAATTTTAACTCGAATAATTTTTGTAATCTTAGGAGTACCGAAAATCTAATTACAGATTTAAACTCCCAAGACTTCAGGTATATTGGACACAAAATTTTAGTAGCGCAAGTTTGCAATTCTTAGAGTATTTGGCATGAAAACTTTAAAAAATGTAAAAAAAAATCGACGTTTTTTTCACATTTCTTGTTTGTGTTATTCCCCTGCCACGTAATTAATGGCCAACCTTGTTCTAGAGAGTTGGTAAGATAAGTGATACTTCAAAGTGGATGTGTTAAGTTGTTTACTCTGCAAAAGTTTGTGTTCGGGAACAAATTTTAATATAGGCATAATATATCTCAAATGATGAGCAGATCTTCCACTGGATGATTCAAAGGTAAATATCACACTGTTTTTGAAATAGATTTTAAGTCTCAAGAAGTCTATATGTGGATCTTTTTAATGTCCATCACATTAAAAATCTAGATCTCAATTGTTTTGTTTACCCAAAATAAAGTTTTCCAAAAAACAGACTCCCCATGGTCATCCTCAGCCCAAAATCATATACCACCTAGAACCCCACCTAATTGACATGGACATAAAAAATCCGAATTGGTCATTACAAAAATACCATTCGTGCCAGTACTTAATCATTCCACTCTTAAAACAGCGCAAACTCTTGTTTTATTATTACAACATTTAAAAGAAGCAAATTGGAAGCTGGAGAAGAAGAAATACCAGAAGATTAATTTACTCCATTTGAATTGTAGAAATTATTGACCGACTAACTTAATGGCTGGCAGACAGAGTGACTGATTGATCAACACTTAATGCAACACAGAGACAGAGATGGGCGAGCGCACAGATGGACTGAATGCAACTGTAGAAACAGCCATCGCTCAACTGCCGCAATTGAGGTTTATTTTCTAATTTCAATTATTCGTTGATGGTAGTACGAGGCGGCTCGTTTGTTTAATAGTAAATAGGAGAATTTTTTTTTGGTAACAAAGAAGCACCCAGCCACACTCAAATGATGTGGTTCACTGGATGTGGCCAGCATGACTTGGCCAGAGATAGAGGAAATTTAATGTTTGGTTATTTGTATTTTTGTGCCAGAAAAAATGAAGATGAAAAAAAACGGAACCATATTTTTAGTTGAATTTATATTTTGACCGCCTTTTTTCTGTTTGATTTAATATGATGATGGAGATGATTATTATTGTTAATCAGAAGCATCATTAAAATGATCATAATGATGTTCAGGAAGTTGTTTATAGAAATAGTAAGTCTTATGGATTTTATTTATTGTTTGTTCCCATTTTTAAATAATTCGAAAAATTGATTTCAATTCGAACTCATTTCAAAAATTTTATATCAACATAAAAGATTTTTGAAAAATTTCCTATAAAAATAAGAAATTTTTGAAAATTTTCCTATAAAAATAAGAAATTTTTAAAAAATTTCCCATTTTTAAAGCAAGTTTCCTATATTTTTAGAAATTTTCCTATTATTATTTCCTATAAAAATAGGAAATTTTTGAAAAATTTCCTATAAAAATAGGAAATTTTTGAAAAATTTCCTATAAAAAAAGGAAATTTTTGAAAAATTTCCTATAAAAAAAGGAAATTAAAAAAAAAAAATTCCTATAAAAGAGGAAATTTTTGAAAAAATTTCTATAAAAAAGGAAATTTTTGAAAAATTTCCTATAAAAAAAGGAAATTTTTGAAAAATTTCCTATAAAAAAAGGAAATTTTTGAAAAATTTCCTATAAAAAAGGAAATTTTTGAAAAATTTCCTTTAAAAAAGGAAATTTTTGAAAAATTTCCTATAAAAAAGGATATTTTTGAAAAATTTCATATAAAAAAGGAAATTTTTAAAAAATTTCCTATAAAAAAGGAAATTTTTGAAAAATTTCCTATAAAAATAGGAAATTTTTGAAAAATTTCCTATAAAGAAGGAAATTTTTGAAAAATTTTCTATAAAAAAGGAAACTTTTGAAAATTTCCTATAAAGAAGGAAATTTTTGAAAAATTTCCTATAAAAAAAGGAAATTTTTGAGAAATTTTCTATAAAAAAAGGAAATTTTTGAAAAATTTCCTACAAAAAAAGGAAATTTTTGAAAATTTTCCTAATAAAATAAAGAAATTTTTGAAAATTTTCCTATAAAAAAGGAAATTTTTGAAAAATTTCTCATAAAAAAAGGAAATTTTTGAAAGATTTCTTATAAAAAAAGGAAATTTCTGAAAAATTTCCTATAAAAAAAGAAATTTTTAAAAAATTTCCTATAAAAACAGGAAATTTTTGAGAAATTTTCTTATAAAAATAGGATTTTTTGAAAAATTTCCTATAAAAAAAGGAAATTTTTGAAAAATTTCTTATAAAAAAAAGGAAATTTTTGAAAAATTTCCTATATAAATAGGAAATGTTTGGAAAAATTTCCTACAAA
The DNA here is from genome assembly GCA_933228675.1 of Stomorhina lunata. Taxonomy (NCBI): domain Eukaryota; kingdom Metazoa; phylum Arthropoda; class Insecta; order Diptera; family Rhiniidae; genus Stomorhina; species Stomorhina lunata. Next base: position 53,959,890 of record OW121743.1, on the reverse strand, counting down.
AATAGAAAATTTTTGGAAAAATTTCCTATAAAAATAGGACATTTTTGGAAAAATTTCCTATAAAAATAGGAAATTTTTTTTTAAAATTTCTTATAAAAATAGGAAATTTTTGGAAAAATTTCCTATAAAAATAGGAAATCTTTGGAAAATTTTCCTATAAAAATAGGAAATTTTTGGAAAAATTTCCTATAAAAATAGGAAATTTTTGGAAAAATTTTACATAAAAATAGGAAATTTTTGAAAAAATTTCCTATAAAAATAGGAAATTTTTGGAAAATTTTCCTATAAAAATAGGAAATTTTTGAAAAATTTCTTATAAAAATAGGAAATTTTTGAAAATTTCCAATAAAAATTAGAAAATTTTTGAAAAATTTCCTATTAAAAAAGGAAATTTTTGAAAAATTTCCTATAAAAAAAAGGAAATTTTTGAAAAATTTCCTATAAAAATAGGAAATTTTTGAAAAATTTCCTATAAAAATAGGAAATTTTTGAAAAATTTCCTATAAAAATAGGAAATTTTTGAAAAATTTCCTATAAAAATAGGAAATTTTTGAAAAATTTCCTATAAAAATAGGAAATTTTTGAAAAATTTCCTATAAAAATAGGAAATTTTTGAAAAATTTCCTATAAAAAAAGGAAATTTTTGAAAAATTTCCTATAAAAAAAGGAAAATTTTGAAAAATTTCCTATAAAAAAAAGGAAATTTTTGAAAAATTTCCTATAAAAAATAAAAAAAAAAATTCCTATAAAAATACGAAAATAATAAATTTTTTCTGAATTAAATATTTAAGTAGGAAGAATAATATTGTAGAAAATTGTACACTTTTTAACATTTTAATTAAAATTTCTTGCGGCTTAGAATTTCAATTTAAATTACCCAACAAATTTTCATTTTTACCTAATAAATCGGCGCATTTAATATCAAGTTTCTTCTTCATTTTTCACCTAAATAAATTTTTAATCATTTCCCTGTTATCTACAATAGCCAAATTATGCTCTAGAACCTTAACAAAATAAAAAAAATTCTAAATAATTTAAATACGATACAAATGATGGTCATAAAAATGTTGCACAAAATAAAGCAACATCCTTGTTATTATGCAAGGATAATGGCTAAAGGATACAAACTGTTCTCTAGAACTATTAAAATATCTAAGATAAGTTTTTTATTTATAAAAAAATATGTTTTTACACAAACTCTCAAACTGGGAAAAATTGTTAAACAAGTGCAATATTTGCCCTTATTCAAGTGTATTAAATATGAATAAGGCAAACGGACCAGGAGAGGACAGGGGGATGACTAAGGTTCCATATAAAGCCATACGATAGTATAGACATCAGAAATAATTCAGACTGAAAGACATACAGAAATAAAGACTGACAGACGGATAGACAGACATTTAAGTCTGTAATCTGTTTTATTCAAACATTTCCAGAATCTCAATAGAAACTCAAAAGGACTATTATTACAGTTTTATATCTTTCGGTACATTCATCGTTTTAATAGTACCTGAAAATACTTCCAGTTAAAGAAAAAGGAACTTAATCAAAATTTTATAAATCTATTCTCCAAACTAAATTTATATAATAAAAGGATTTTTCAAAAATTTACTTTTTTTTGATAGGAAATTTTTGAAAAATTTACTTTTTTTTAGGAAATTTTTCGAAAATTTTTTATTTTTAAAAAGAAAATTTTTATTTTTTAATAGGATATTTTTTAAAAATTTCTTATCTTTTAAAAGGAAATTTTTGAAAAATTTCTTATTTTTTAACAGGAAATTTTTCAAAAATTTTTCAAATATTTCTTATTTTTATAGGATTTTTTTTTTTAATTTCTTATTTTTATAAGAAATTGTTCAGAAATGTCTTAGTTTTATAAGAATTTTTTTTTAAATTTCTTATTTTTAAAAGGAATTTTTTAAAAATTTTTTATATTTATAGAAAAATTTTCAAAAATTTGTTATTTTTATAGGAAAATTTTAAAAAATTTATTATTTTTATAAAAAAAATTTTCAAAAATTTCTTATTTTTAGAAAAATTTTAAAAACTTCTTATTTTTGAACAGGAAATTTTTAAAAAAATTTTTATTTTTATAGCAAATTTTTTAAAAATTTTTTATATTTATAGGAAATTTTTTAAAAATTTGTTATTTTTATAGGAAAATTTTCAAAAATTTGTTATTTTTATAGGAAAGTTTTCCAAAATTTGTTTTTTTTTAAGGAAAATTTTCAAAAATTTCTTATATTTATAGGAAATTTTCAAAAATTTCTTATATTTATAGGAAATTTTTTTAAAATTTTCCAAAAATTTCTTTTATTTATAGGAAATTTTTCAAAAATTTCTTATTTTTGTAGCAAAGTTTTCAAAAACTTTTTATTTTTATAAAAAAAATTCATATTTTTATAAAAAAAATTTCAAAAATTTAACAAACATTTTTTATTTTTATAGGAAAATTTTAAAAAATTTCTCATTTTTTAAAGGAAATTTTATATTTATAGGAAATTTTTCAAAAATTTCTTATATTTATAAGAATTTTTTAAAAAATTTCTTATATTTGTAGTAAAGTTTTCAAAAACTTTTTATTTTTATAAAAAAAATTTTCAAAAATTTCTTTTTTATAGGAAATTTTACAAACATTTTTTATTTCTATAGGAAAATTTTAAAAATTTCTTATTTTTGAACAGGAAAATTTTCAAAAATTTGTTATTTTTTAATAGGAAATTTTTTAAAAATTTCTTATTTTTTAATAGGAAATTTTTCAAAACTTTCTTATTTTTTAATAGGAAATTTTTCAAAAATTTGTTATTTTTTAATAGGAAATTTTTAAAAAATTCCTTATTTTTATAGGAAATTTCTAAAAAATTTCTTATTTTGATAGGAAATTTTTCAAAAAATTCTTATTTTGATGTGAAATTTTTCAAAAATTTCTTATTTTTATAGGAAATTTTTCAAAAATTTCTTATTTTTATAGGAAATTTTTCAAAAATTTCTTATTTTTATAGGAAATTTTTTGAAAATTGCTTATTTTTATAAGAAATTTTTAAAAAATTTCTTATTTTTATAGGAAATAAAAAAAAAAATTATTGGATTTTTTAATTTCTTATTTCTATAAGAAATTTTTCAAAAATTTCTTATTTTTATAAGAAATTTTTCAAAAATTTCTTATTTTTATAAGAAATTTTTCAAAAATTTCTTATTTTTATAAGAACCTTTTCAAAAATTTCTTATTTTTTTAAGAAATTTTTCAAAAATTTCTTATTTTATAAGAAATTTTTCAAAAATTTCTTATTTTTATAAGAAATTTTTCAAAAATTTCTTATTTTTATAAAAAATTTTTCAAAAATTTCTTATTTTTATAAGAAATTTTTCAAAAATTTCTTATTTTTATAAAAAATTTTTCAAAAATTTCTTATTTTTATAAGAAATTTTTCAAAAATTTCTTATTTTTATAAGAAATTTTTCAAAAATTTCTTATTTTTATAAGAAATTTTTCAAAAATTTCTTATTTTTATAAGAAATTTTTCAAAAATTTCTTATTTTTATAAGAAATTTTTCAAAAATTTCTTATTTTTATAAGAAATTTTTCAAAAATTTCTTATTTTTATAAGAAATTTTTCAAAAATTTCTTATTTGTATAAGAAATTTTTCAAAAATTTCTTATTTTTATAATAAAGTTTTCAAAAATTTCTTATTTTTATAATAAAGTTTTCAAAAATTTCTTATTTTTATAAGAAATTTTTCAAAAATTTCTTATTTTTATAAGAAATTTTTCAAAAATTTCTTATTTTTATAAGAAATTTTTCAAAAATTTCTTATTTTTATAAGAAATTTTTCAAAAATTTCTTATTTTTATAAGAAATTTTTCAAAAATTTCTTATTTTTATAAGAAATTTTTCAAAAATTTCTTATTTTTATAAGAAATTTTTTATAAGTAATTTTTCAAAAATTTCTTATTTTTATAAGAAATTTTTCAAAAATTTCTTTTTTTTATAAGAAATTTTTCAAAAATTTCTTATTTTAATAAGAAATTTTTCAAAAATTTCTTATTTTTCTAAGAAATTTTTCAAAAATTTCTTATTTTTCTAAGAAATTTTTCAAAAATTTCTTATTTTTATAAGAAACTTTTCAAAAATTTCTTATTTTTATAAGAAATTTTTCAAAAATATTGAATTTTTATAGGAAATTTTCAAAAATTTCTAATTATTATAGGAAATTTTCAAAAATTTCTTACTTTTTAGAGGAAATTTTTCAGTTTTTTTATTTTTATAGAAAATTTTACTATAAGTCCTTTTTCACATTCTTTAGTATAAGGAAAACTATAACACTATTATGTACTTTGTTGTGGAGGAGTCTGATGAGGGAGTGTGGTCTCTCCTTATTTTATAGTAAATAAAACATTTCAAATGAATTCAGAAATTCATTGGTTTGATCAAAGAGGAAGTTTAAAGCTTTTGGAGGGAGTCTTTTCCTATACAATGATGAAAGAGCTTTTTATGTATTTATAGGAATAAACTAGATTTGCGGCATGTTGCACTCACTCACACATAGAAAAGTGGAAATTATATAGAATAGTAAATAGTTTTTCCTTAAATGCATTTATTTGCCAAATTCCTACTTCCACCCACAACGAGAATGAAGCCGGAACTAAAGACGAATGGAATGAATACCAAAGAGGGTCTTTAGGAGTTGTTATGCAAGTAGGATGTTTTTCCTTTGGCGGTTTAGTTATAGACATACATACACATATACATATATTTTTGTTGTTATTTCGTAAATGTTGTTGTATATAAGCAACAAAAGCTTTTTATTCAAAATATAGTTTTTTTCTGTCGTCCTGGTTTCTGCTGCTACTGCTCTTGTTTAGAATTTAGAGAATAGTTTTCGTTTGGTCTAGAGTAGGGCGTTTTACTCGTTCTGTTGCAACTAGTTTTTGTGTTGCACTTTTACACATTCATGCAATTTAAAGTTTCCATTGTAAAAAATTGTATTTGTTTTTTTGCTTTAAATAAATATATGTTTCGAGAGAATGAGAGTATATAGACTGGAAACTATTTTTTTTGTTCGAAATGTTAACTTAGGTCAAGGAACTCAACTTGTACAGGAATTGCTTCAAAAAGGATGCAAACTATAACGATTCGATGGGAGTTTTGGGAGAAAGAGGATTTATAGTATTAATATATATTTCATTTTGTGAATTCGAAATTATATTAAATATTGGCAGTTGCAAAGAGGAAGAAAGTCGCTGCTGCTGTTGGCAGTTGCACTTAACAGTTATTGAATTTTTTTCTTGTCCTCGTCTTTTCGGTATTTTTCCTTCCTTATCCTTTCATCAGAAATTTGTGCTGTTATTTAATTTGGGTTCAATTTTGGTTCAACAAAAACTTCCATAAACTTTTCGATTTGTTTATAATACAATTGGCAAAAATTGAGTTTAGACAAATGTAAGGGAATTTTAACAAAAAATCAAGGATATGGTTTTAATGCCAAAGCAAGGCTGAAGTTCAAGGAGGACATTAAGTACCTTAAGTAAAGGAACTTATGGAAATTATTATTTTCCAAAAGTTGTTATTAAAGTAATTTCTTCAATAACAAATTTTCAAGAAAATTAAAAAAAATTCTGTTTTATAGAAAATTTTTCAAAAACTTTTAATTTTTATAGGAAATTTTTCAATAACTTCTTATTTTTATAGGAAATTTTTCAATAATTTCTTTTTTTTATAGAAAATTTTTCAAAAATTTTTTATTATTATAGGCATTTTTTCGAAATTTTCTCATTTTTATAGGAAATTTTTTTCAAAAATCTCATATTTTTGTAGGAAATTTTTTATTTTTTAAAAATTTCCTATTTTTATACGTAATTTTTTTAAAAATTTCCTATTTTTATAGGTAATTTTTTTTAAATTTCCTATTTTTATAGGAAATTTTTGAAAAATTTCCTATTTTTATAGGAAATTTTTTAAAAATTTCCTATTTTTATAGGAAATTTTTCAAAAATTTCCTATTTTTATAGGAAATTTTTCAAAAATTTCCTATTTTTATAGGAAATTTTTCAAAAATTTCCTATTTTTATAGGAAATTTTTCAAAAATTTCCTATTTTTATAGGAAATTTTTCAAAAATTTTCTAAAGTAATTTCTTCAATAATAAATTTTCAAAGAAAATTAAAAAAATTTCTGTTTTATAGGAAATTTTTCAAAAACTTTTAATTTTTATAGGAAATTTTTCAATAATTTCTTATTTTTATAGGAAATTTTTCAATAATTTCTTTTTTTTATAGGAAATTTTTCAATAATTTCTTTTTTTTATAGGAAATTTTTCAAAAATTTTTTATTATTATAGGAATTTTTTTCGAAATTTTCTCATTTTCATAGGAAATTTTTTCAAAAATCTCATATTTTTGTAGGAAATTTTTTATTTTTTAAAAATTTCCAATTTTTATAGGAACTTTTTTAAAAATTTCCAATTTTTATAGGAAATTTTTCAAAAAATTTCCCATTTCTACAGGAAATTTTTAAAAAATTTCCCATTTCTACAGGAAATTTTTAAAAAATTTCCTATTTTTATAGGAACAATTTCAAAAATTTCCTATTTTTATAGGAAAATTTTCAAAAATTTCCTATTTTTATAGGAAAATTTTCAAAAATTTCCTATTTTTATAGGAAAATTTTCAAAAATTTCCTATTTTTATAGGAAATTTTTCAAAAATTTTCTATTTTTATAGGAAATTTTTCAAAAATTTCCTATTTTTATAGTAAATTTTTCAAAAATTTCCTAATTTTATAGGAAATTTTTCAAAAATTTCCTATTTTTATAGAAAATTTTTCAAAAATATCTTATATTTATGGCAAAGTTTTAAAAGATTTCTTAGTTTTATAGGAACTTTTTCAAAAATTTCCTATTTTTATAGAAAAAAAACTTCCTATTTTATTGGAAATTTTTAAAACAAAAATTTTTATAGGAAAGTTTTCAAAAAGTTTTAAAAGATTTTCAAAAGTTTTAAAAGATTTCTTATTTTTAAAGGAACTTTTTCTAAAATTTCTTGTTTTTAGAAGAAATTTTTCTAAAATTTCCTATTGTTATAGGAAATTTTTCAAAAATTTACGATTTTGATAGGAAATTTGTAAAAAAAATTCCTATTTTTATAGGAAATTTTTAAAAAATTTCTTACTTTTATAAGAAATTTTTTAAAAATTTGTTATTTAAATAAGAAATTTCTTTTTTTTTAGGAAATTTTTCAAAATTTTTTTATTTTTATAAAAAATAAAAAAAGAAATTTTGGAAAATTTCCTTTAAAAATAGAAATTTTGCAAAATTTCCTTTAAAACTATAAATTTTTTAAAATTTCCTTTAAAAATAGAAATTTTGCAAAATTTCCTTTAAAACTGAAATTTTGCAAAATTTCCTTTAAAAATAGAAATTTTGCAAAATTTCTTTTAAAAATAAAAATTTTGAAAAATTTCCTTTAAAAATAGAAATTTTGCAAAATTTCCTTTAATAATAAAAATTTTGCAAAATTTCTTTTAAAAATAGAAATTTTGCAAAATTTCCTTTAAAAATAGAAATTTTGCAAAATTTCTTTTAAAAATAAAAATTTTGAAAAAATTCCTTTAAAAATAGAAATTTTGCAAAATTTTCTTTAAAAACAAAAATTTTGCAAAATTTCCTTTAAAATAGAAATTTTGCAAAATTTCCTTTAAAAATAGAAATTTTGCAAAATTTCCTTTAAAAATAGAAATTTTTCAAAATTTCCTTTAAAAATAGAAATTTTGCAAAATTTCCTTTAAAATAGAAATTTTGCAAAATTTCCTTTAAAAATAGAAATTTTGCAAAATTTCCTTTAAAAATAGAAATTTTGGAAAATTTCCGTTAAAAATAGAAATTTTGGAAAATTTCCGTTAAAAATAGAAATTTTGGAAAATTTCCTTTAAAAATAGAAATTTTGGAAAATTTCCTTTAAAAATAGAAATTTTGGAAAATTTCCTTTAAAAATAGAAATTTTGGAAAATTTCCTTTAAAAATAGAAATTTTGCAAAATTTCCTTTAAAAATAGAAATTTTGCAAAATTTCCTTTAAAAATAGAAATTTTGCAAAATTTCCTTTAAAAATAGAAATTTTGCAAAATTTCCTTTAAAAATAGAAATTTTGCAAAATTTCCTTTAAAATAGAAATTTTGCAAAATTTCCTTTAAAAATAGAAATTTTGCAAAAGTTTCCTTTAAAACTGGAAATTTTGCAAAAATTTCCTTTAAAACTAGAAAATTTGCAAAATTTACTTTTAGAATAGAAAACATAGATAAGGATTTCAAAACTAAATTTTGAAAAAGTATTAAGTCGTTTTGAATAAAAAATTGTAAATTATTTTCCCACTTACCTCTTGTATTGTATTTTCTGGCTTTTTTGTTGACATATTGAGAAAACGTTCCTGTGACTGACAAAATTTCTCCGTTTTCTTATCGAACTTTTTCTTATTCTCCTTAACTCCTCCAATTTGTTTTTTACGAAAATCCTCTAAAGGTTCTATGATATGTTCATCGGCTAAAGTTAACTGGAAAGATATTAACCAAGTATAACAAATTATAACCAAATTTCCCCAAAATTCCCGGGACAATACTCACCATTTTCTCTCTTTCATCTTCTATCATACTAATAATATCACCAAAATGTTTAAGACTCTCACATATGACAAGTTCATCGTCTGTCTGGGCTGTGCCGATGCATTCAAAATTAAAATCTTTCAATGAATAGGCCAATTGTTTCATGCGGGTTGATAATACTGGAAATAAAAAGAAAATTATAGCATATAATTACTATTTTTTTCATTATTTGTCATTTATACTTAAGTAAGAAATAAAAGATCTTAAACGACTGATCGTTAATAGCTTAAACGTATTAAGTGTTTGTTGACCTTTCTGCGTTTTTTTTTTTAATAATTTTTAAATTTAAAGTTTAGTTCTTGATGACTAAGCCTCTTGTGACTATAACTAACATAATTAAACCAATAAATGATTATGTATTAATTAAGATTAAATAAATATTGCCGATCATTGCCACTAGCATTTCTGGTATCAAGTGATAATTTAACTCGTTTTACAGAATATTACAAAAAATAATAAATTTCTAGTAACAATTTAGGAAACTTATAATTAATCATAAAAGCTTTTAATATTAATTTATTTTTCAAAATTAAATAATTTTTATGGTCATTAATTCTTTTTTGATCAAACTTTTTTGATTTTCTGAAGCTCATATTTTTTAATCTATTAACATTTTTTAACATTTTTATTAGTCAATAGATTTTCTATTCTATCTACTTTATTACTACCAAAAATCTTTTAAATCGTTTTATAATTAACAAAGATATGACACTTTATGTAAAAATACCCCTTATAAAAAAAAAAAACAAAACTACACTCTACTTTGGCTTAGCTTAAAAATCTGATTTACTTATAAATTTTAAATTCAATTTTAGAAATAATTTAATTCTCCCTCTGAAATTGGACTCCAACAACGACTCAAGCAATTCCTTAATAAAAATGGAATCAAATGCTAGTGCCGGTAATTGCCCTTTAACATGGCTGCTTAGTTTTGAATAATTTAGTTACATAAATTTTATTTTTTTGGCACATTCTCGGCTGTTAAGTAAAAGAGCAGCCAACTCTACTAGACAAAGTCAATGGCACAATAAAAGTTGAATATTTTACGAGATCTTTTTATAAGCCCATAAGAAAAGTTTATAAAGACAAAAAAGACAAGGCCAATTTTGAAATAATGTTAACGGTAATTTGGCTACAAACTAGATGGACTAGAAATTGAAGTAAATAAAGTTGAAGTAAATAAGACTAAAATCTTCATATAAAGCAAAATATTTTTGAAAAATTTTCTTTAAAAACAAGAAATTTTTGAAAAATTTTCTATAAAAATAAGAAATTTTTAAAAAAAAATTTCTTCAAAATAAAACAATTTTCAAAATTTTTTCTTAAAAATAAGAAATTGTTGAAAATTTTTTTATAAAAATAAGAAATTTTTGAAAAATTTCCTATCAAAATAAGAAATTTTTGAAAACCTTCCAATAAAAATAAGAAATTTTTGAAAAATTACCTATAAAAAAAAAAAAATTCAAAAATTTCCTATAAATATAAGAAGTTTATCAAAAGTTTTCTATAAATATAAGAAATTTTTGAAAAATTTCCTATAAAATAAGAAATTTTTGAAAAATTTCCAATAAAAATTTGAAATTTTTGAAAAATTTCCTATAAAAATAAGAAATTTTTGAAAAAATTCCTATAAAAATAAGAAATTTTTGAAAAATTTCCCATAAAAATAAGAAATTTTTGAAAAATTTCCTATAAAAATAAGAAATTTTTGAAAAATTTCCTATAAAAATAAGAAATTTTTGAAAAATGTCCTATAGAAATAAGAAATTTTTGAAAAATTTCCTATAAAAATAAGAAATTTTTGAAAAATTTCCTATAAAAATAAGAAATTTTTGAAAAATTTCCTATACAAATAAGAAATTTTTGAAAAATTTCCTCTAAAAATAAGAAATTTTTGAAAAATTTCCTATAAAAATAAGAAATTTTTGAATAATTTCCTATAAAAATAAGAAATTTTTGAAAAATTTCCAATAAAAACATGAAATATTTGTACAATTTTCTAATAAAAATAAGAAATTTTTATATATTGTCCTATAAAAATAAGAAGTTTTTGAAAAAAATTCCTATAAAAATAAGAAATTTTTGTAAAATTTCCTATAAAAATAAGAAATTTTTGAAAAAATTCCTATAAAAATAAGAAGTTTTTGAAAAAATTCCTATAAAAATAAGAAATTTTTGAAAAATTTCCTATAAAAATAAGAAATTTTTGAAAAATTTCCTATAAAAATAAGAAATTTTTGAAAAATTTCCTATAAAAATAAGAAATTTTTGAACAATTTCCTATAAAAATAAGAAATTTTTGAAAAATTTCCTATAAAAATAAGAAATTTTTGAAAAATTTCCTATAAAAATAAGAAATTTTTGAAAAATTTCCTATAAAAATAAGAAATTTTTGAAAAATTTCCTATAAAAATAAGAAATTTTTGAAAAATTTCTTATAAAAATAAGAAAGTTTTGAAAAATTTACTGTAAAAATAAGAACTTTTTGAAATTGTTTTTATACAAATAAAATTAAAAAAGGAATTTTTGAAAAATTTCCTTTAAAAATAAGAAATTTTTGAAAAATTTCGTATAAAAATAAGAAATTTTTGAAAAATTTTCTATAAAAATAAGAAATTTTTGAAAAATTTCCAAAAACAATTTGTACAATTTTCTAATAAAAATTTTCTAATAAAAATAAGAAATTTTTATATATTGTCCTATAAAAATAATAAGTTTTTGAAAAAAATTCCTATAAAAATAAGAAATTTTTGAAAAATTTCCTATAAAAAAAGAAACTTTAAAAAATTTTTTTTGGAAATTTTTCAAAAATTTCGTTTTTTATGGCACATTTTTCAAAAACTTCTTATTTTTATAAGAAATTTTTCAAAAATTTCTTATTTTTTATAGGAAAATTTTCAAAAATTTCTTATTTTTATAGGAAATTTTTCAAAAATTTCTTATTTTTATAGGAAATTTTTCAAAAATTTCTTATTTTTATAGGAAATTTTTCAAAAATTTCTTATTTTTATAGGAAATTTTTCAAAAATTTCTTATTTTTATAGGAAATTTTTCAAAAATTTCTTATTTTTATAGGAAATTTTTCAAAAATTTCTTATTTTTATAGGAAATTTTTCAAAAATTTCTTATTTTTATAGGAAATTTTTCAAAAATTTCTTATTTTTATAGGAAATTTTTCAAAAATTTCTTATTTTTATAGGAAATTTTTCAAAAATTTCTTATTTTTATAGGAAATTTTTCAAAAATTTCTTATTTTTATAGGAAATTTTTCAAAAATTTCTTATTTTTATAGGAAATTTTTCAAAAATTTCTTATTTTTATAGGAAATTTTTCAAAAATTTCTTATTTTTATAGGAAATTTTTCAAAAATTTCTTATTTTTATGGGAAATTTTTCAAAAATTTCTTATTTTATAGGAAATTTTTCAAAAATTTCTTATTTTTATAGGAAATTTTTCAAAAATTTCTTATTTTTATAGGAAATTTTTCAAAAATTTCATATTTTTATAGGAAATTTTTCAAAAATTTCTTATTTTTATAGGAAATTTTTCAAAAATTTCTTATTTTTATAGGAAATTTTTCAAAAATTTCTTATTTTTATAGGAAATTTTTCAAAAATTTCTTATTTATGTAGGAAATTTTTCAAAAATTTCTTATTTATGTAGGAAATTTTTCAAAAATTTCTTATTTATGTAGGAAATTTTTCAAAAATTTCTTATTTTTATAGGAAATTTTTCAAAAATTTCCTATTTTTATGAAAATTTTTTAAAAATTTCTTATTTTTATAGGAAAATTTTCAAAAATTTCTTATTTTTATAGGAAAATTTTCAAAAATTTCTTATTTTTATAGGAAATTTTTCAAAAATTTCTTATTTTTATAGGAAATTTTTAAAAATTTATTTTTATAGCAAATTTTAAAAAATTTCTTATTTTTATTTGAAACTTTGAAATTTTTACCCTTGGGAATACTTCCCACCGACAACTTCTGTTCTAGGTGTGACATTCCATCATTAGCAATACCCCTTATTTTATTGTTGTAGTTATTTAAAGCTCTTCGCTACATTTACATCAGTCAAATCTTAAGCTGGTCTTAAAATGTGGAAAGCATGCGCAATTGATTTTTAAAGTGTTTTGACTTTTTAAAACTTCTTTTGCTTTTTTCGTCTTCTTCCTCTTAGCATTTAAATCTTTAAATGCCATGAAAATATAAAGTAGAAAAAAAAACCGAAAACTTGATTTACTTTAAGATATGCCACAATCGTAATTCAGTGGTTAGTAGCAGAGACGGGGACGGACTCAATGAGTGTGTTCTTTTTGAAAGCTACATCTTCAGCTCCAGCTGTAGAAGTTGAAGAAGACTGCGATGATGATGATGACGAAATTTTAATCAGAATCTTTTAGTACATTAAACTCCAAAAACAGAAACATAAGAAAAAAAAAACAGTAACAAAATAAAAATTGAATTGATTTGTGGAATCCGTCTGTCTGTATATGTTTGAGTCTCTGTTGTCTGTTGCTGACTTATTTGACCTAATTTTATAGTCTTTTTTAGATTCTTTTAAAGATTTTAAGTTTCTTCTCCTAAAATGTTTTGGTAGTTTTTTCTTTTTTTTTGTATGTTTCGCCTTTAGCCTAAATTGATTTTTATATGGTGAATTTTAGAAATTATTTCAATTTCAATTCTATCACATCAAATAAATCGACTTATGTTCCAGCTACTCCCCTTTTACCCGTTTTGTTTATCTTTAACGATTTCTTCTAACCGAATCACTTTTTTGGGGTTTTTGTACCGAAAAATCGTGTTTTAGTTGCTTTTGTGCATTTTCTCTAAATTCGAAATTGGTTGTATGTTTTGTATTTCTCTGTCATATGAAATTTGTTAATTAATTGTGTAAATTTTTAAGTGATTTAAGTTTTTTTTTTTTGTTTTGAAGCTGGAGAAAGGTCGTCTTATTTTAAAGACCAAAAAAGGTAAACTAATGTGGGCATTTAGCAGTAGATAATTGGGGGATTATTTTAGGATTTAAAGAAACTATGAAAAGTATAATTAGACACATATTTAAGCTGATTTAATTGAGAAACTTGATTTTGAGTGAAAATTTAGAAATTTGTTTGCGTAAACGCAGTTTTCCCAAAAAGGTTTTAATCCAAATCGATCCTATTAAATTTTAATACATATATAATTCTTATTTTCTTTAAATATAATTTTCCCTTTGTCATTTCATTTAATTTCCTATAAAAATAAAAAATTTTTCAAAAATTTCTTATTTTTGTAGAAAATTTTAAAAAAATTTATTCTTTTTATAGGATTTTTTTTTCAAAAATGTCTTATTTTTATAGGAAAATTTTCAAAAATTTCTTATTTTTATAGGAAATTTTTCAAAAATTTTCTATTTTTATAGGAAATTTTTCAAAAATTTCCTATTTTTATAGGAAATTTTTCAAAAATTTCCTATTTTTATAGGAAATTTTTCAAAAATTTCCTATTTTTATAGGAAATTTTTCAAAAATTTCCTATTTTTATAGGAAATTTTTCAAAAATTTCCTATTTTTATAGGAAATTTTTCAAAAATTTCCTATTTTTATAGGAAATTTTTCAAAAATTTCCTATTTTTATAGGAAATTTTTCAAAAATTTCCTATTTTTATAGGAAATTTTTCAAAAATTTCCTATTTTTATAGGAAATTTTTCAAAAATTTCCTATTTTTATAGGAAATTTTTCAAAAATTTCCTATTTTTATAGGAAATTTTTCAAAAATTTCCTATTTTTATAGGAAATTTTTCAAAAATTTCCTATTTTTATAGGAAATTTTTCAAAAATTTCCTATTTTTATAGGAAATTTTTCAAAAATTTCCTATTTTTATAGGAAATTTTTCAAAAATTTCCTATTTTTATAGGAAATTTTTCAAAAATTTCCTATTTTTATAGGAAATTTTTCAAAAATTTCCTATTTTTATAGGAAATTTTTCAAAAATTTCCTATTTTTATAGGAAATTTTTCAAAAATTTCCTATTTTTATAGGAAATTTTTCAAAAATTTCCTATTTTTATAGGAAATTTTTCAAAAATTTCCTATTTTTATAGGAAATTTTTCAAAAATTTTCTATTTTTATAGGAAATTTTTCAAAAATTTCCTATTTTTATAGGAAATTTTTCAAAAATTTCCTATTTTTATAGGAAATTTTTCAAAAATTTCCTATTTTTATAGGAAATTTTTCAAAAATTTCCTATTTTTATAGGAAATTTTTCAAAAATTTCCTATTTTTATAGGAAATTTTTCAAAAATTTCCTATTTTTATAGGAAATTTTTCAAAAATTTCCTATTTTTATAGGAAATTTCTCAAAAATTTCCTATTTTTATAGGAAATTTTTCAAAAATTTCCTATTTTTATAGGAAATTTTTCAAAAATTTCCTATTTTTATAGGAAATTTTTCAAAAATTTCCTATTTTTATAGGAAATTTTTCAAAAATTTCCTATTTTTATAGGAAATTTTTCAAAAATTTCCTATTTTTATAGGAAATTTTTCAAAAATTTCCTATTTTTATAGGAAATTTTTCAAAAATTTCCTATTTTTATAGGAAATTTTTCAAAAATTTCCTATTTTTATAGGAAATTTTTCAAAAATTTCCTATTTTTATAGGAAATTTTTCAAAAATTTCCTATTTTTATAGGAAATTTTTCAAAAATTTCCTATTTTTATAGGAAATTTTTCAAAAATTTCCTATTTTTATAGGAAATTTTTCAAAAATTTCCTATTTTTATAGGAAATTTTTCAAAAATTTCCTATTTTTATAGGAAATTTTTCAAAAATTTCCTATTTTTATAGGAAATTTTTCAAAAATTTCCTATTTTTATAGGAAATTTTTCAAAAATTTCCTATTTTTATAGGAAATTTTTCAAAAATTTCCTATTTTTATAGGAAATTTTTCAAAAATTTCCTATTTTTATAGGAAATTTTTCAAAAATTTCCTATTTTTATAGGAAATTTTTCAAAAATTTCCTATTTTTATAGGAAATTTTTCAAAAATTTCCTATTTTTATAGGAAATTTTTCAAAAATTTCCTATTTTTATAGGAAATTTTTCAAAAATTTCCTATTTTTATAGGAAATTTTTCAAAAATTTCCTATTTTTATAGGAAATTTTTCAAAAATTTCCTATTTTTATAGGAAATTTTTCAAAAATTTCCTATTTTTATAGGAAATTTTTCAAAAATTTCCTATTTTTATAGGAAATTTTTCAAAAATTTCCTATTTTTATAGGAAATTTTTCAAAAATTTCCTATTTTTATAGGAAATTTTTCAAAAATTTCCTATTTTTATAGGAAATTTTTCAAAAATTTCCTATTTTTATAGGAAATTTTTCAAAAATTTCCTATTTTTATAGGAAATTTTTCAAAAATTTCCTATTTTTATAGAAAATTTTTCAAAAATTTCCTTTTTTTATAGGAAATTTTTCAAAAATTTCCTATTTTTATAGGAAATTTTTCAAAAATTTCCTATTTTTATAGGAAATTTTTCAAAAATTTCCTATTTTTATAGGAATTTTTTCAAAAATTTCCTATTTTTATAGGAAATTTTTCAAAAATTTTCTATTTTTAAAGGAAGTTTTTCAAAAATTTCCTATTTTTAAAGGAAGTTTTTCAAAAATTTCCTATTTTTAAAGGAAGTTTTTCAAAAATTTCCTATTTTTATAGAAAATTTTTCAAACATTTCCTATTTTTATAGAAAATTTTTCAAAAATTTCCTATTTTTATAGGAAATTTTTCAAAAATTTCCTATTTTTATAGGAAATTTTTCAAAAATTTCCTATTTTTATAGGAAATTTTTCAAAAATTTCCTATTTTTATAGGAAATTTTTCAAAAATTTCCTATTTTTATAGGAAATTTTTCAAAAATTTCCTATTTTTATAGGAAATTTTTCAAAAATTTCCTATTTTTATAGGAAATTTTTCAAAAATTTCCTATTTTTATAGGAAATTTTTCAAAAATTTCCTATTTTTATAGGAAATTTTTCAAAAATTTCCTATTTTTATAGGAAATTTTTCAAAAATTTCCTATTTTTATAGGAAATTTTTCAAAAATTTCCTATTTTTATAGGAAATTTTTCAAAAATTTCCTATTTTTATAGGAAATTTTTCAAAAATTTCTTATTTTTATAGGAAATTTTTCAAAAATTTCCTATTTTTATAGGAAATTTTTCAAAAATTTCCTATTTTTATAGGAAATTTTTCAAAAATTTCCTATTTTTATAGGAAATTTTTCAAAAATTTCCTATTTTTATAGGAAATTTTTCAAAAATTTCCTATTTTTATAGGAAATTTTTCAAAAATTTCCTATTTTTATAGGAAATTTTTCAAAAATTTCCTATTTTTATAGGAAATTTTTTCAAAAATTTCCTATTTTCATAGGAAATTTTTCAAAAATTTCCTATTTTTATAGGAAATTTTTCAAAAATTTCCTATTTTTATAGGAAATTTTTCAAAAATTTCCTATTTTTATAGGAAATTTTTCAAAAATTTCCTATTTTTATAGGAAATTTTTCAAAAATTTCCTATTTTTTATAGGAAATTTTTCAAAAATTTCCTATTTTTATAGGAAATTTTTCAAAAATTTCCTATTTTTATAGGAAATTTTTCAAAAATTTCCTATTTTTATAGGAAATTTTTCAAAAATTTCCTATTTTTATAGGAAATTTTTCAAAAATTTCCTATTTTTATAGGAAATTTTTCAAAAATTTCCTATTTTTATAGGAAATTTTTCAAAAATTTCCTATTTTTATAGGAAATTTTTCAAAAATTTCCTATTTTTATAGGAAACTTTTCAAAAATTTCCTATTTTTATAGGAAATTTTTCAAAAATTTCCTATTTTTATAGGAAATTTTTCAAAAATTTCCTATTTTTATAGGAAATTTTTCAAAAATTTCCTATTTTTATAGGAAATTTTTCAAAAATTTCCTATTTTTATAGGAAATTTTTCAAAAATTTCCTATTTTTATAGGAAATTTTTCAAAAATTTCCTATTTTTATAGGAAATTTTTCAAAAATTTCCTATTTTTATAGGAAATTTTTCAAAAATTTCCTATTTTTATAGGAAATTTTTCAAAAATTTCCTATTTTTATAGGAAATTTTTCAAAAATTTCCTATTTTTATAGGAAATTTTTCAAAAATTTCCTATTTTTATAGGAAATTTTTCAAAAATTTCCTATTTTTATAGGAAATTTTTCAAAAATTTCCTATTTTTATAGGAAATTTTTCAAAAATTTCCTATTTTTATAGGAAATTTTTCAAAAATTTCCTATTTTTATAGGAAATTTTTCAAAAATTTCCTATTTTTATAGGAAATTTTTCAAAAATTTCCTATTTTTATAGGAAATTTTTCAAAAATTTCCTATTTTTATAGGAAATTTTTCAAAAATTTCCTATTTTTATAGGAAATTTTTCAAAAATTTCCTATTTTTATAGGAAATTTTTCAAAAATTTCCTATTTTTATAGGAAATTTTTCAAAAATTTCCTGTTTTTATAGGAAATTTTTCAAAAATTTCCTATTTTTATAGGAAATTTTTCAAAAATTTCCTATTTTTATAGGAAATTTTTCAAAAATTTCCTATTTTTATAGGAAATTTTTCAAAAATTTCCTATTTTTATAGGAAATTTTTCAAAAATTTCCTATTTTTATAGGAAATTTTTCAAAAATTTCCTATTTTTATAGGAAATTTTTCAAAAATTTCCTATTTTTATAGGAAATTTTTCAAAAATTTCCTATTTTTATAGGAAATTTTTCAAAAATTTCCTATTTTTATAGGAAATTTTTCAAAAATTTCCTATTTTTATAGGAAATTTTTCAAAAATTTCCTATTTTTATAGGAAATTTTTCAAAAATTTCCTATTTTTATAGGAAATTTTTCAAAAATTTCCTATTTTTATAGGAAATTTTTCAAAAATTTCCTATTTTTATAGGAAATTTTTCAAAAATTTCCTATTTTTATAGGAAATTTTTCAAAAATTTCCTATTTTTATAGGAAATTTTTCAAAAATTTCCTATTTTTATAGGAAATTTTTCAAAAATTTCCTATTTTTATAGGAAATTTTTCAAAAATTTCCTATTTTTATAGGAAATTTTTCAAAAATTTCCTATTTTTATAGGAAATTTTTCAAAAATTTCCTATTTTTATAGGAAATTTTTCAAAAATTTCCTATTTTTATAGGAAATTTTTCAAAAATTTCCTATTTTTATAGGAAATTTTTCAAAAATTTCCTATTTTTATAGGAAATTTTTCAAAAATTTCCTATTTTTATAGGAAATTTTTCAAAAATTTCCTATTTTTATAGGAAATTTTTCAAAAATTTCCTATTTTTATAGGAAATTTTTCAAAAATTTCCTATTTTTATAGGAAATTTTTCAAAAATTTCCTATTTTTATAGGAAATTTTTCAAAAATTTCCTATTTTTATAGAAAATTATTCAAAAATTACCTATTTTTATAGGAAATTCTTCAAAAATTATTTATCTTTATAGGAAAATTTTCAAAAATTTTTTATCTTTATAGGAAAATTTTGAAAAAGTTCTTATTTTTATTGGAACATTTTCAAAAAGTTCTTATTTTTAGGAACATTTTTAAAAAATTAATATTTTTATAGGATATTTTTCAAAATTTTTTATATTTATAGGAAATTTTTCGAAATTTTCTATAGGAAATTTTTAAAAAATTTCCTAAATTTATAAGAAATTTTTCAAAAATTTATTATTTTCAAAAAAAATTCTTGTTTTTATAGGAAATTTTTCAAAAATTTCTTATTTTTATAGGAAATATTTTACATTTTTTTTATAGCAAATTTGTAAAAAATTTCGTATTTTTATAGGAAAAGTTTCTTAAATTTATGGTATTTAAAGGAATTAAAAAAAATTATATTTTTATAGGAAATTTTTGAAAAATTTCTTTTATAAGAAATTTTTAAAATTTTCTTTTATAGGAAATTTTTCAAAAATATCATATTTTTATAGGAAGTTTTTCAAAAATTATTTATTTCTACAAAAAAATTTTAAAAAATTTCCAATTTTTATGGGAAATTAAAAAAAAAATCTTATTATTATATGAATTTTTTTAAACATTTATTTTTTTTATAGGAAATTTTTAAAAAATTTCTCATTGTTATAGGAAGTTTTTCAAAAATTTCCCATTTTTAGAGGAAAAAAATAAAAAATTTCTTATTTTTTAAAAAAATTTTTAAACATTTCTTATTTTTATAAATTAAATAAATTTGTAAAAAATTTCGTATTTTTATAGGAAATTTTTCAAAAATTTCTTATTTTTATAGGAAATTTTTCGAAAATTTCTTATTTTTATAGGAAATTTTTCGAAAATTTCTTATTTTTATATGAAAATTTTTCAAAAATTTCTTATGATATAAATAAATTTTCAAAAATGTTTTATTTTTATAGGAAATTTTTCAAAAATTGCTTATTTTTATAGGACGTTTTTCAAAAATTTCTTATTTTTATAGGACATTTTCAAAAATTTCTTATTTTTATAGGACATTTTTCAAAAATTTCTTATTTTTAGAGGAAATTTTTCAAAAATTTCTTAATATTATAGTAAATTTTTCAAAAAAAAAAAAAAAAATTCACAAATTAGGAAATTTTTCAGAAATTTCTTATTTTTATAGGACATATTTCAAAACGTTCGTATTTTTAGAGGAAATTTTTCAAAAATTTCTTAATTTTATAGGAAATTTTTAAAAAAATTTCTTAATTTTATAGTAAATTTTTCAAAAATTCATTTTTTTTATAGAAAATTTTTCAAAAATTTCTCATTTTTATAGGAAATTTTTCAAAAAGTTCTTATTTTTAGAGGAAATTTTTCAAAAAATTCTTAGTTTTATTGGAAATTTTTAAAAAATTTCTAAATTTTATAGTAAATTTTTGAAAAATTTCTTATTTTTATAGGAAATTTTTCAAAAATTTCTTGTTTTTATAGGAAATTTTTCGAAAATTTATTGTGATATAAATAAATTTTCAAAAATGTCTTATTTTTACAGGAAATTTTTCAAAAATTTTTTATTTTTATTGGAAAATTTTCAAAAGCCCTACAACATTAGCACGAGGTCAATGTAAGAGAAATTAAATTGGATACTGTGGGACAAAAATCGCTAATCCCGGAAAACTGCAACCTTATCCTGGTTAAAAGCTTAACATAAAATCCAGCCAGATGGGACATCGGACCGTTACATTGAATCTGAAAGTGATTGTTGGTCGATCAGTATATACATTAAGATGGGTAGGAGCAAAGACTCTATAATATAAAGATGTTGCACTTCCATACATTGATTTGCCGTATGGTCGGTTTGAAAAGTCCCATAAAGAACAGAATACCGCTTTTACTCTAATTCGGAAACGACTAAGGAAACAATTACTAAATTAGAGAAAGCATTAGGCACACACACGTGCTTATTAAATGTATGTTTGTTTGTGCGTTTATGTGTTTTTCATTGTTCTTTATTGACTTTAATTTCACATTTGACAGAAAAAAGTATGGAGTGCCATATCTTTATACTATAACTACCCATGGTGTGAGAATTATAAAAAGTTTCCGATATCAGTTATTGATATTTATAGTGTAAATACATATACTATCAATGCCACTTTCCACAAAAAATTGTGGAAAGGGGCATGTAAATTAAATAGACCATTAAATTGAAATGAAATAGACCACATGTTAATAAAAGTAACCAAATATGTAGGAAAAATACACAAAAAATAATCTAAAACAATTTAAATAAAACAAGTGTATTTGTTTTAAACAAATAAACTAATCAAATAACATATGCCAACATGAGATGATGACCCATTAAACTTTTAAAACTGATAAATATTTTGAATGTGACTTGAAATAAGCGAAAATTTTTGAAAAAACGACTGCGGATCAAGAAAAATGTGAAGACGACTTAAAGCAAAAACTGTTCTCGAATTTCGGTTTTTCTTATTAGCTCAATATAGTCATCCATTTTAGAGTTATATTAACTCTACTTGTAAAAAAACTATTTTTCGGGGAAAAAAATTATATCTTGAAAACTAGAGCCCACTCGGAGGAACCCAAACTCATTTTCGGATTTAGCAGACCAAAGCCATCTAGATTTGGTCCACAAATCGGGTGCCGGAAAATCTTGCTGAGTTGCTTTATCAATTATTGATTGAAAATTGATTGAGATTTTGAAAAATTAATTCTTTCGTTGTTAATGCTATGATATCTCTGAAACGACTATGCGGATTAAGAACAATGTATAGTAGACTTAAAGATAAAATTATTCTCGAGTTTCCGTTTTTCTTATGAGCTCAATATAGCCATCCGTTTAGGAGTTATATTAAAACTATTTGTAAAAAACCTTTTTTGGGAAAAAAACAATATATCTCGAAAACTAGAGAAAACTCGGGAAAAAACAATGTCATTTTCAGGTTCAGCACACCCAAAGCCATATAGATAATTGATCAAGAACTATAGGTTTTATTACGAATTAAGTAACGAAATTAAATTTAAAAAAAAAATAAATTTTTGTACGATTTTTTTAAAAACGGAAAAAATTTAAAAAAATAATTTTTTCGGTGTAAAATCTATGATATCTCCAAAACGACTATGAGGATTAAGAAAAAAGTAGTAAAGAAGACTTAAAGATAAAATTGTTCTCAAATTTCGGTTTTTCTTATGAGCTCAATATACCCATTCGTTTTGGAGTTAAATTAACGCTTTAAAATTTTTTTTTTTTTTTCGGGGTATAAAATCTATCTTGAAAGCTAGATCCTATTCGAAAATTTTTTTCAGGTTTAGCAGTCCTAAATATCTAGATTTCGTGAACAAATCTCATGACGCAAAATCTTGTTGTTATCGATTATTGTCGTAAAATCGATAGCAAGAACTCAAAAATTATTTTTTTAGCGAATATTATAGATAAACTATCTTTAACACTTCTTAGCAGCCCTAAATATCTAGATTTCGTGAACAAATCTCATGACGCAAAATCTTGTTGTTATCGATTATTGTCATAAAATCGATAGCAAGAACTCAAAAATTATTTTTGTTAGCGAATATCTTAGATAAACAGGCTTTAACACTTAACAGGAGCCGAGTACTTTTCATAATTTTCTTAACACAACTCGATCGTTTAATGATTTTAACCCATAAATGTCAAAAGATCCCCGAAAAGAGCTGTAAATATTTGATTAAATAAAACGCGTTTGATATATATCAAATTATCAACGATCAACAGGCGTCGGCACTCTTTACTACCAGGAGCCGATTACTTTTTATAATTTTCGTAACACAACATGACCCTTAAATGATTTTAACCCATAAATGTCAAAAGATCTGGGGAAAAAAAATCGATAAATATTTGATTAAATAAAACTCGTTTGATATACATCAAATTTTCTACGATAAACAAGCGTCGGCACTCATTTCTACCAGGAGGAGCCGACTTCTTTTCATAATTTTTATAACGCAAAAATATCGTCAGCTGATTTTAAGCCACAAATATCAAAAGATCTGCGAAAAAGCAGTAAATATTTGATTTAATAAAACTTGGTAGATATACATCAAATTGTCTAAGATAAACTCGCATCGGCACTCCTTATAACCAGGAGCCGACCACTTTTCATAATTTTCATAAGACAAAAAGATCGTTAAGTGATTTTAATCCATAAATGTCAAAAGATCCAGGAAAAAAGCGGTAGATGTTTAATTATATAAAACTCGTTTGATATACATACATCAAATGGCTTACGTTAAACAGTCGTCGGCACTCTTCCCTACCAGGAGCCGACTACTTTCCATAAGTTTCATAACACAACACGATCCTTAAATGATTTTAAACGTCAAAAGGTCCACGAAAAATGCGGTAAATATTTGGTTAAAAAAAACTTTTATGATATACATCAAACTGTCAACGATAAACTCGCATTGGCACTCCTTACTACCAGGAACCGACTACTTTTCATAGTACAACACGATTGTTAAATGATTTCAACCCATAAATGTCAAAAGACCAGAGAAAAAAGCGGCAAATATTTGCTTAAATAGAACTTATTTAATATACATCAAATGGCCTACGTTAAACAGTCGTCGGCACTTCTTACTACCAGGAGCCGGCTACTTTCCATAATTTTCATAACACAACACGATCGTTAAATGATTTTAAGTGTTAAAAGATCCACGAAAAAAACGGTAAATATTTGATTAAAAAAACTTTTATGATATACATCAAATTGTTAACGATAAACTCGCATCGGTACTCCTTACTACCAGGAACCGACTATTTTTCATAGCACAACACGATTGTTAAATTTTAAC
This sequence comes from Stomorhina lunata, assembly GCA_933228675.1. NCBI lineage: Eukaryota > Metazoa > Arthropoda > Insecta > Diptera > Rhiniidae > Stomorhina > Stomorhina lunata. The sequence continues at coordinate 53,935,899 of OW121743.1, read as the reverse complement.
CCATAAATGTCATAAGACCAGAGAACAAAGCGGTAAATATTTTATAAAATAGAACTCGTTTAATATATATCAAATGGCCTACGTTAAACAGTCGTCGACACTTCTTACTACCAGGAGCCGACTACTTTTCAAAATTTTCCTAATACAACACGATCGTTAAATGATTTTAACCCATAAATGTCAAAAGATCCAGGAAAAAAGCGGTAGATGTTTGATTAAATAAAACTTGTTTGATAAACCTTAAATGGCCTACGGTTAACAGTCGTCGGCACTCCTTACTACCAGGAGCCGACTACTTTTCATAGCAGAAAAAAACAATGCGGTAAATATTTGATTAAATAGAACTCATTTAATATACATCAAATGATCTACGTTAAACAGTCATCGGCACTCCTTACTACCAGGAGCCGACTACTTTTCATTATTTTCATAACATACGAGTAACAAGATCGTTAAATGATTTGAACCCATAAATTTCAAAAGATCCGCGAAAAAAGAGGTGAATATTTGATTATATAAAACTCATTAAATTTTTGGTAAAACTTTATATTTAAGTAAACTTTTTTGAAAACCTACTAAGTTCTGGTCAAGCTGCTGGCTTTGTTCTAGTTTAATTCTAGGCCAGTAAAGTTAAAAACTTTGTTGATAATGAAAGCGGTCACCTTTTCTCCATTGTTACAATTACAAATGTTTCTAGGTAATTTGTAAAATCAGCTGTCAAATTGACATATAACTGAAAAAAGCTTTCATTTTCATTGTAACTTTAACGATTAATACAAAATTTAGTTGTTGCACGCTGCATTACCACATTTCCATTAATGGCAGCTTAATTTGTTGACTGACTGCCCCTTTATTTTTGACGATTACCAGTTTTAAGCTGATTACATTTGTGGTTACACAAATATTTAATTTAAGTAATTACCACGGACGGAGGGGGCTTTTAGGAAAATGATTTGAAATAACAAAAAAAAAAATCATGTGAAACATTTTGAAAACAGACCCGATTTTTCAAATGCAACTGCTAAAGAATTATATTGGACATAAGGCGATTTAATTAGGGAATATTCGTTTTACGTGGAGGTGAAAGCTTTTTAGATTTCACAATTACAAAATCAATTTAGGGAAAGGTTTATTTACACTACTTAACTATTTACTTACACATTACCTTTCTTTCGTTTTTTTTTTTTTTTTTGTTTTCTATATTTAAGATTTTATTTTAATTTATTAGGGGATTTTGTAATTGCTGGAGTTTTAATTATTTTACTTTGTCTTATTTTTACAGATGATAAATTGTTTATAATTGAAAGATTACATAGACACTTTGGCCAAACGCAAGTTTTGAAATTTTGTCTTCAATTTTAATTTATTTTTGATTTGATTTTTTATAGTCTTTTCATTTTCTAATTTTTTCTTAATTTGTTTGTTTTGTCAGTTTATCTTTTGTTCATTTCTTTTGTTTATTATTAACTTTTATTTTTTTTATCTAAAGAGGGGGTCAGGTCAATCAACCCAAGAAATAAGAAAAAGTGAAGAGTCTTTTAAAATATTAAAGAAATGTTTATGACCTAATAATTAATTAAAATTTATAGTGATAATATTTATAACCCACGATTGAACCTTAGGTTGGACTATATATAACCTACGATTGCACCTAATACTGGACTAAATATAACCTACGTTTGAGCCTAAGATTGGACTATATATAACCAACGATTGCACCTGATATTGGTCTTTATATAACCTACGTTGAACCTAATATTGGACTATATATAACCTACGATTGAAGCTAATATTGGACTATATATAACCTACGATTGAAGTTAATATTGTACTATATATAACCTACGATTGAACCTAATATTGGACTATATATAACCTACGATTGAAGCTAATATTGGACTATATATAACTTACGATTAAAGCTAATATTGGACTATATATAACCTACGATTGAAGCTAATATTGGACTATATATAACCTACGATTGAAGCTAATATTGGACTATATATAACCTACGATTGAAGCTAATATTGGACTATATATAACCTACGATTGAAGCTAATATTGGACTATATATAACCTACGATTGAAGCTGATATTGGACTATATATAACCTACGATTGAAGCTAATATTGGACTATATATAACCTACGATTGAAGCTAATATTGGACTATATATAACCTACGATTGAAGCTGATATTGGACTATATATAACCTACTATTGAACCTAACATTGGCCTATATATAACCTACGATAGAACCGAATATTGGACTATATATAACCCACGATTGAACCTTAGATTGGACTATATATAAACTACAATTGAACTTAATATTGGGCTTTATACAAACTACGGTTGAACCTTATATAGGACTATATATAACCTACGATTGAACCTAATATTGGACTATATATAACCTACGATTGAACCTAATATTGGACTATATATAACCTACGATTGAAGCTAATATTGGACTATATATAACCTACGATTGAAGCTAATATTGGACTATATATAACCTACGATTGAAGCTAATATTGGACTATATATAACCTACGATTGAAGCTGATATTGGACTATATATAACCTACTATTGAACCTAACATTGGCCTATATATAACCTACGATTGAACCTAATATTGGACTATATATAACCCACGATTGAACCTTAGATTGGACTATATATAAACTACAATTGAACTTAATATTGGACTTTATACAAACTACGGTTGAACCTTATATAGGACTATATATAACCTACGATTGAACGTAATATTGGACTATATATAACCTACAATTGAACCTAATATTGGACTATATATAACCTACGATTGAAGCTAATATTGGACTTTATACAAACTACGATTGAACCTAATATTGGACCATATATAACCTACGATTGAAGCTAATATTGAACTATATATAACCTACGATTGAAGCTAATATTAGACTATATACAACGTACGATTGAAACTAATACTGGACTATATAAAACCTACGATTGAACCTAATATTGGACTATATATAACCTACTATTGAACTATATATAACCTACGATTTAAACAAATATAGGACTATATATAACCTACGATTAAACCTAATATTTGACTATATAAAACCTACGATTGAACCTAATATTGGACTATATATAACCTACTATTGAACTATATATAACCTACGATTTAAACAAATATAGGACTATATATAACCTACGATTAAACCTAATATTGGACTATATACAACCCACGATTGAACCTAATATTGGACTATATACAACCAACGATAGAAGCTAATATTGGACTATATATAACCTACGATTTAACCTAATATTGGACTTTAAATAACCAACGACTAAGCCTAATATTGGACTATATATAACCTACGATTTAACCTAATATTGGACTTTAAATAACCAACGACTAAGCCTAATATTGGACTATATATAACCTACGATTTAACCTAATATTGGACTTTAAATAACCAACGACTAAGCCTAATATTGGACTATATATAACCTACGATTTAACCTAATATTGGACTATATATAACCTACGATTTAACCTAATATTGGACTATATATAACCCACGATTGAACCTAATATTGGGCTATATACAGCCTACGATTTAACCTAATATTGGACTATATATAACCTATGATTGAACCTAATATTGGACTATATATAATCTACGATTGAACCTTATATTGGACTATATATAGCCTACGATTGAACCTAATATTGGACTTTATATAACCTACGATTGAACCTTATATTGGACTATATATAGCCTACGATTGAACCTAATATTGGACTTTATATGTAACATACGATTGAACCTAACATTGGATTATATTAACCTACGACTGAACCGAATATTGGACTTTATATAACCTACGATTGAACCTAATGTTGGACCATCTACATTGAGTCAAAAAATGTCGTGCCGGAAAATCTTGTTGTCCTGTGTAGTCTTCAAATCTTTTACCATTTTTGTTTATTACTATTAGTCAAGTGTAATTCCAGCACAAATTAGATATTATTTCTATTACATTTTTCAGTATAAGTCTATTTTTAGGCAACAATTTCATATCTTCAATTTAGGAATATTTTCAAGTCTTTTTCAAGTCTGCAAAATCTAAATTTCTAAAATTTATTTTACGATTAAGTCATAGAGTCATTCAAACTGTCAGTCTAACATTGCAAATAATAAATTTATTTTTAGTTTAATTCAGAATTTGTTCCTCATAGTTTTATATTTGCATTTTGGTATTGAAAGGTTGTAAACGAAAACAAAATTACAATTTCATATTCAAAATTTTATAACTAAATATAGCTTTATTCGCACTCTAAACTTGAAAAAAACTTTTTTATAAAGTAAAAAGACTTAAATATTCTAATTTAAAAACGTAAAATTATTTTCGCTTACACTCTTTATTTTCTATCAGTTTAAGAAAGCATCTGTTACTTACTAACGCCCATTGTATAAAACAGAGCACAAACCAAATTATGCGAATAAAAAAAATAAAATAAGTATGTAATAACAATTTGTATAAGTTTATTTTTATAACAAAATAATAGCAAACAAAAAAATAGATAATAAAAAATATAATATATATAGAGTAACTAGAATTGCAGTTAGATAATATAAAACGACAATAAACTACATATATGATGAGTTGACGTCTAAGAGTCTTTTGGTCTTGTAATTTGCAAGTAAAATTTGTATAACAGTTTCAGTCATATAAATAATGACTAGAAACAGCTGTTTTTTTTCTTATTCAAAAGAAAACTTGTTGCATTACTTAGAATGAAAAAAATAAATGTATTTTTTGCCTATTATTTTCTTATTAAATATTTATTTAGATTTTCTATTTGAAGTCTTAAAAGTTAATCTGCTTTTTAAATGCAAAAAAAAACTTGAGACTACCTACTTAAAATTTTTATAGGAAGTTTAAATTAAGACTAAAGAGAAATGCAAATATGTATGTCTAAGCAGTTGGAGACAGTAAAGCCACGATTTAAAGAAATCATTTTGTATAACAGTTATTTTATAAATAATTTTTCAATTATTAGATTTCCTATAGAAAAGTGTTTATTATAGAACATTTCTTACACAAAATTGTTTAGTATAATAATTTTCTTCAAAAAAAAAATCAGTATAACAGTTTTTATATCTATAATAATATATATAGTATAACAGTTTTTCTATGGTGACAGTTTTCCTATACAAAAATGGTTAAGTATGGGACTTTTTTGTTTTGTATAACAGTTACATTATAAAAAATTTGTAATATAACAAGTTTTGTAAAAAAAAGAGTCCAGTATAAAAGTTTTAGTATAGAATAATGTTAACTATAAAACCTTTCTTACTCAAAAGTGTTAAGTATAACAGTTTCCTTCCGAAAAAAATTTTAGTATAACAGTTTTTATATATATAAAAAGTTTTTAGTGTAACTACTTTTCTATGGTGATAGTTTTTTTTATACAAAAATGGTTCAATTTCTGAGTTTTTTTATTTAGTATAACAGTTATTTTATAAAAAATTTGAATATAACAGTTTTTGCAAAAAGAAATCAGTCTAGTATAAAAGTTTTAGTATAGGATAGTGTTAATTACAAAACCTTTCTTACTCAAAAGTGTTAAGTATAACAGTTTCCTTCCGAAAAAAATTTTAGTATAACAGTTTTTATATATATAAAAAGTTTTTAGTATAACTACTTTTCTATGGTGATAGTTTTTTTTTATACAAAAATGGTTCAGTTTCTGAGTTTTTTTTATTTTGTATAACAGTTATTTTATAAAAATTTTTAATATAACAGTTTTTGCAAAAATAAATCAGTCCAGTATAAAAGTTTTCGTATATTATAGTGCTTATTATAAAACCTTTTTACTCATAAGAGTTAAGTATAACAGTTTTTTTTTAAATTTCAGTATAACAGTTTTTGTATATATAAGAAGTATTCAGTATAACAGTTTTTTCAGATACAAAAATGGTTCAGTATCGGACTTGTTTGTTTTTTTTTGTTTTGTATAACAGTTACATTAAAAAAAATTTTCAATATAACAGTTTTTGTAAAAAGAAATCAGTCCAGTTTAAAAGTTTTCGTATATGATAGTGTTAATTATAAAACCTTTCTTACTCAAAAGTGTTAAGTATAACAGTTTCCTTCCGAAAAAAATGTCAGTATAACAGTTTTAATATGGTTTTCCTATACAAAAATGGTTCAGTATCAGACTTTTTTTATTTTGTATAATAGTTATTTTATAACAAGAATTCAATATAACAGTTTTTGCAAAAATAAATCAGTCCAGAATAAAATTTCGTACAAGATAGTTTTTATTATAACACCTTTCTCACACAAAATGGTTTAGTATAACAGTTTTCTTCCAAAAAAAAATCAGTATATAGAAATTAATTCAGTATAACAGTTTTTCTTTGGTGATAGTTCTCCTGTAGAAAAATGGTTAATTAAAAGAGTTTTTTCATAAAATAGGGTTTAGTATAACAGTTTTCCTATAGGAAGGTGTTCAGTATAACAGATTTTTTCTATAAAAGTAGGTTTTCGGTATAACAGTCTTTAAAAAAAAGTTTAGTATAAGAGTTTTAATATAGAAAAGTTATTAGTTGAGAAAAGTATTAAATATAACAGTTTTATTGAAGAAAAGTATTTGATATGACAGTTAATAGCAGTTTTTTTGTTTTGTATGACAGTTATTTTATAAAAAAATTTCAATATAACAGTTTTTGTAAAACAAGAGTCTATTATAACAGTTTTCGTATGGGGTAGTGTTTATTATAACAGATTTCTAACACAAAAGTGTATAACAGTTTTTTATATAGAAATTTATTCAGTTTTTCTTAAGTGATAGTTTTCCTTTAAAAAAATGTTTTAGTAGAAGAGTTTCTTTTTATAAAAGTTTTTGTTTAGTATAACAGTTTTCCTATAGGGAGATGATCAGTATAACAGATTTTTTTATAAAAAAAAAGTATTCAGTACAAATTTTTTTTAGAAAAGTGTTTAGTATATCAGTTTTTCTATAGAAAAGTATTCAGTATAATAATTTTATTATAGAAACTTCTTTAGTATAACAGTACTTTTCTATAAGAAGTACTTAATATAACAGTTTATTTTTTGCAGAAAAATATTTTGTTTTAATACAAAAAGGTTTTTAAAAGTTTTTATATATAATAATATTTAGTATAACAATATAAAAGTTTTCTATAAGGAAACGTTTTAGTATAACAGTTTTATAATAGGAAGTAGTTTATTATAACAATATTTCATAACAGTTTTGTATAAAAGTTTTCTATAAGGAAACGTTTTAGTATAACAGTTTTATAATTTTTTGTTTGCTTAAAAATGTTTTTGTATGTAAGTTTTTGTATAGAAAAGAGTTCAGTATAACAGTTTTACTATAGAAGATAGTTCAGTATAACAGTTTATTTTAAGTTTATTAAAGAAAACTTATGTTAATAACAGTTTTTTTAAGAAAGTATTCAGTTTTTATGCAAAAATTCAAAAGTGTTAAGTATAACAATTTTCTAATAGAAAATTGTTTTATAATTATTTTAGAAAAGTATTCAGTTTAACAGTTTTTTTTAAAAAAACTGTTAAGTATATCAAGCTTTTAACAGAAAAGTATTCAGTATAACAGTTTTCTTATAGACAAGTATTTAATATAACAGTTTATATTTGTAAAAAAGTATAACAGTTTATGTATAGAAAATTATTTAAAAGTTTATATGTAGAAAGAATTCAGAATAACAGTATTCAGTATAACAGTTTTTTTAGTGTTTATTATATCAAGTTTTTTTTACAGAAAAGTGTTCAGTATAACAGTTTTCCGATATAAGATAGTTCTGTATAACAGTTTTCTTTTAGAAAAGTATTTAATATAACAGTATTTATTTGCATGAAAGTATAATTGTTTATGTATAGAAAAGTATTTAACAGTTTATATGTAGAAAATAATTCAGTATAACAGTTTTTTTAAATGTGTTTTTGAATCACGTTTTTTTTTTGCAGAAAAGTGTTCAGTATAGGAGTTTTCCGATATAAGATAGTTTTGTATAACAGTTTTGTTTTAGAAAAGTATTTAATGAACCAGTTTGTATTTGCATAAAAGTATAACAGTTTATGAATATAAAGACATTTAACAGTTGATATATAGAAATTCTGTATAACAGATTTTCTATGGTGACAGCTTCTTTATAGACAAGTGTTCAATATAAGAGTTTTTCTATAGAAAAGTATTAGTATAACGTTTTTCATAGGAGAGAGTAGAGTATAACAGTTTTACTTTATCGTATAGCATAACAGTTCATTTTCGAAAGCCGATAATATCCGTTGTTTTCTAGAAAATGTTCAGTATAACAGTCTTTTCTATGAAGGGAGTTCGGTTCAACAGTTTTCTCATAAAAAATTTTTTAGTATAACAGTTTTCCTATATACAAGTGCTGAGTTTAGGGTTAATTCTGAAATTTCATGACAATCGGTCCTTATTGGATTCTGAATCCCATAATAAACCCTTTAATATCATAAAAAAAAATTGAGCACAGATGAGTCTTTCGAAATTTAAAAAAACTTTGTAGACAAATGGTCCATTTTTGACCTCATTAGTGAGAGGTATTGATCATCTAAAGCATTTTTTTTTAATTTTTGCTTAAATTGAACTTTTATCTTATTTTGCCTAACACAATTTAAGTGGGAGAAAATTTGTATGTCAGTTTATTTTTGATTGATTATTTTATTAAACAAATCTTCGTTTTTTATTTTCTAATTAATTAATTAATTCAAAACTGCGGGAAAAGAAATTTTGTGTAGGAAAAGATATGTAAATATTTAAATTTTTTGGCGAAGATTAAACGTTAAGATTTAATTTGCAAATTTTAACAAAAAAAAAAAACAAAATTAATTTCACTTTCTAGACTTTCACACTTTAGAGATGGGTTTAAAATGAGACTGTTTTTAATGGATTTTAAAACTAATTTTGTTTTCTGAATTCATTAGGTTTTGGAAATGATTAAAGCTAAAAACGATAGAAATTCTAAGACGGAGGTTTTAAAGAAATTTTTGGAATATAGGGTGTTAAGAGACAATTTTGTTTGCAAAATTCTCTTTAGTTAAAACAAAATATTATGTATTATATGATTATAAAGAATCTTTAATTTCACGAAGTACTGTTTAGCGTTTTAAGCACTGATCGATCGGTCAAAGTTATGATATACCAAAATTCCTTACAAACATAGTTTCTATTCATAAATCTTTATAAAATGTTAAGTTATCATTTTATGCTCTTTTTACCCATTTTGCCCCCCGAAATCAAAAAAGTACCAAATACGTGTTCAATATTTTTTTAACATCTATTGATTGCAGTACAAAGTTTCTTTCTATACTATTTGGTTCTAAAGATAAGAGTGGGTTAAAAAAGTACAAAAAAACTTCCTATTGGGCATAGTTTCAAAAAAGTACCAAACATTTGTCCGCTTATTTTCGTAGCTGTTCAAAACGTAATTTAAATTTTGTTTCCATACTTATTACTTTATGAGACATAACATTTTAGATTTTTTCCTCTTTTTACCCACTTAGAGGCAAAATTTCTAAAAGTCCCACAGTAGAAATTTTATCTAAATAGTTTTCGATTTTTTCCCCTTTTTACCCCCTTAGCGGCAAGATTTCAAAAAACCCCTTCTTACTTGATCTATACGACAAAAAAGGGTTCTTTCGTCCAATTTTTATCAAATTTTAAACACCAAAAATATTGAATTTAATTTGAAATAAAACAATATTTTCTTATTTTTTTTTTTCATTTATTCAATATTTAACAAATTGCTTTTTTATTTAACGAGATTAATTGGGGCAATTTGTTATTATTTCAAAACTACACACAAAAAAAAAATGCATAAAAGTGGAGCTGAAATGATTTTTAACAAAAATTTTCATTGAAAATAACAATAAATCCGAAAAATACGAGGGCAGATTAATAAGTTTTTTCTTTTTCAATTTTTCAAATTTTTATTAAAAAGAAAAGACTGTCCCCGTCAATGTACAACAACTATGTACAAGAGCGTACTGTGGCTTAGTTGGTTAGCATAACATATCATATTCTGCTCGGGTTCGAGCCCCAGTCATGGCAATATCAGTTTCTATAATTATTTATATCTATTAAAACTATTAATTATCATAGCATCCTCCATCGGTGGTAATGCCTACAGCAATAACACGCAGCCGATGTAAAAAAAAATAAACTTTTTGACTGACCCCGCGTCTGGTCGAATATTCTGATCATTTTTCGTTAATTGATCTCCACCAATGCATCAATTGTCCTCGGTACATTTCCCTTGTGATCGTCTGACCCTACTACAACAGCTCATAATAAAAATACCCTTTTAATTCCCTCAAATAAAGAGTTTTAAATTGGCGTCATCAATATTTGGCTTCGAAGTTGATTTGCCTAGTTGGAGGGGCTTTACATATGACTTTTTGTGTAGTCAACAATAACAATACGAAGCAAAAATTACTGCTTTTGGTAGCGGTTAAGCCTCATTTCCAAAAATCAATTTCAACCCCTCTTAGCTTCAATTCATAAGGAACCCGATTTTCTTGTTTTTGAATAAATCTCAGTGATTATAAACGTTGGGAAATGACTAGTTGTATGACTCTCAATAATAATGCAAGTTCCACTTGCTTTTGACAATCATCACAATCATCGTCTATCAATGCTTTCAATTCCTCATATTCAAAATTTTTTGACTGACCAGGCCTCTCCTTGTCTTCTGTGTCGAACTCACCACTTTGGAATCGCGCAAACCATTATTCACAGTTTTTTAGAGTTGGCACCTGTTGACAGCCATTCTCTTTAAATGACTGAAGGCTTATCAGGCTTCCCCGCAAAACTTCTTTTATAGGCACACCATCCGACATTATTATAGCGTTTGAAAAAATGTCTTGCTTTCACTTTGGCATCTGCCGAATACTGAATTATAATGACAGATTTTTACCCTTCAAAATGCCATATTTGTTATTCTTGACACAAACCATTTGTTATAGTTATGCCAGTTATGTTGTTCAAATCGAATTTATCTAACTTCTATACCCACAACAAGCTTTTTGTGACCATTAATTGGGGAATTGGGAAAAGACGAAGGCATTTGGTTGAAAAAGTGTAAGGGTAAACAAATGTGCAGTTTCCAAGGCAAAAATCCATGACTTGGGCCACGAATTACAGCCGCATCAGCCATAGTTTCCGGACTCCGACTATCTGTCATAGTCTCTTGAACTTTGCAGGTGGAAAAGTTCTTTTCCACCTAAAAAGTGCAGGTTTACCCTTTCAAATACCTTATTCGTTATTATTGACACAAACCATTTGTGATAGTTATGCCATATATTGCTCAATTCGACATTGTTAACTTGTATACCCAATATTAACTTGTTGTAACCATTTAAAGAGGAATTGAGAAAACACGACCGCATTTGGTCAAGAAAAAATTTACTTTTTCACCTGGGAAGTGTAAGGGTAAACAAATGTGCAGTTTTTAAGACAAAAATCCATGAGTTGGGCTACGAATTACACCCCCATCCGCCATATTCTCCTGATTTAGCCCCAAGTGACTATTTCTTGTTTCCAAACTTGAAAAAATGGATCGTCGGAAAGAGATTTGACTCCAACTAAAAAATTATTTTACAAAAAAGTGCCTATTTTGGTGACCTCGACATATCATTATTTTCGAAAGGAATAAAAACAAATTAAGAAACCCTGGACTAAGTGTATACAGCTAAAAGGACTATCTTGACAGATAAACTACTTTTTCGTATAAAAACCTTATTGACCTACCCTCGTATAAAAACAACTGAAAAAGTAATAAAGAACACTTCCAATAAAATGATAAAAATGATAATAATAACTCGTCGTGTACACGCATGCAACAGCAAAACCTATCATGCCACAGCGAGTGTTGAATGTCCATAATTTTATATAATTTTTCAAAATATTACAACATGCGAAAAAATTCAACAAAAAACTGAAAAAAAAAACAATCTTTAAAACATAAACAATTGAAAGGAAGAAGAAAAATGAATTTTAAAAATTGTTTTTATAACAATCTCGTAAAAAAAGTTAAAAGATCTTTAAGCTAAAAACTTTTTTAAAAAGGGAGTAGTAGGTAAAGTGAAATGACGATGGGTGGATAAGGAGGAGCGGCGGTGCCTACTATCGTCGTCAGTATCAGCATCATCGCCAACAACCATTTCCATTTAGGGCGTTTTGAAAATAAGAATGTAAAGTTTCAGCCATTTCAGTTTTTATACATACAATATTTTTCATTTTGTATCTTGAGGACAGACTTCAAGTTATGGAGCAACGATTTCATCTTTCTACATCCCATCCCATTGTCTTCTTGAATGCGTGCGGAAGAAGTGTTTTTATTTTTTTTTTTTAGACTAAAATTTTTAATGCAATTTTTTTTTTTGTTATCTTTTGCAAATGTTGACTTTAATTTTGTTGTTGAGAAAACTTAATAATTGTGTTGCCAATTTGCAATTTTATTTCATTAACTGTTCTTTACTTTCCTCTTTTGTGTTTTTTCTTTTTGGTTTTAATGGCAATAAAAAAATGTTACGTCAAGCATTAAAATTAGGGAGGATGTTCAGATTTTGCCATTCATTTGTAACAGTATAACAGTTTTTATTTAGGAAAGCCTTTGTTTTAAAATTTTAACCTTAGTATCGAGTTTTGTATAATAGTTTTCTCTTAGAAGTTTTTAGTATAACAGTTTTCAATATTAAAAATGTTCAGTATAACAGTTTTCGTATAGATAAGAAAATTGTTTAATGTACCCTTTTTTCATAGAAATTGTTTAATATAACAGTTTTCTACAGAAAAGTTTCTCAATATAATAGTTTTCTATTGAGAAGTGTTTCAGTATTACAGTTTTCTATAGAAAAAAATTTTAGTATAACAGTTTTCTATAGAAAAATGTTTTACTATAACAGTTTTGTATAGATGTTTTAGTATAACAGTTTTCTATTAAAAAAATGTTTTAGTATTCAGTATTAGAGTTTTCTATAGAAAAAAATTTTAGTATAACAGTTTTCTATAGAGAAATGTTTTACTATAAAAATTTTCTATAGAAAAGTGTTTCAGTATAACAGTTTTCTTTAGAAAAATTTCCCAGTATTATAGTTTTCTACAGAAAAAATTTTCAGTATAACAGTTTTCCATAGAAAAATGTTTCAGTACAACAATTTTTTAAAGAAAAATGTTTAAGTATAAAAGTTTTCTATAGAAAATGTTTCAGTATAACAGTTTTATATAGCAAAATGTTTTAGTATAACATTTTTTTTTATCGAAAAATGTTCCAGTATCACAGTTTTCTATGGAAAAATGTTTCTGTATAACAGTTTTCTATAGAAACAAGTTTCAGTATAACAGTTTTCTATAGAAAAATGTTTCCTTATAACAGTTTTTATAGAAAAATGTTTCAGTAAAAGAGTTTTCTTTAGAAAAATATCTTAGTATAACAGTTTTCTAAAGAAAAAGGTTTCAGTATAACAGTTTTCTATAGAAAAATATTTTAGTATAACAAATTTCTATAGAGAAAAATATTTTAGTATAACAGTTTTCTAGAGAAAAATATTTTAGTATAACAAAACAGTTTTATAGAGAAAAATGTTGTAGTATAATAGTTTTATATAGAAAAATGTTTCAGTATAACAGTTTTCTATAGACAAATGTTTCAGTATAACAGTTTTATATAGAAAAGTGTTTCAGTGTAACAGTTTTCTATAGAAAAATGCTTCAGTATAACAGCTTTATATAGCAAACAGTTTTTTATAGAAACATTTTTAAGTATAACAGTTTTATATAGAAAACTTTTTTAGTATAACAGTTTTTCATAGAAAATGTTTAAGTATAACAGTTTTATATAGAAAAATGTTTTAGTATAACAGTTTTATATAGAAAAATGTTTTAGTATAACAGTTTTCTGTAGAAAAATGTTTAAGTATAACAGTTTTCTATAGAAAAATGTTTCTTATAACAGTTTTCTATAGAAAAATGTTTCTGTATAGCAGTTTTACATAGAAAAATGTTTTACTATAACAGTTTTCTATAGAAAAGTGTTTCAGTATAACAGTTTTCTTTCGCAAAATATCCCAGTATAACAGGTTTCTATAGCAAAATGTTTTAGTACAACAGTTTTTTATAGAAAAATGTTTCAGTACGACAGTTTTCTTTAGCAAAATATTTTAGTATAACAAATTTCTATAGAGAAAAATATTTTAGTATAACAGTTTTCTAGAGAAAAATGTTTAAGTATAACAGTTTTTTATAGAAAAATGTTTCAGTATAACAGTTTTCTATAGAAAAATGCTTCTGTATAAAAAGTTTTCTATAGAAAAATGTTTCTGTATAACAGTTTTCTATAGAAACAAGTTTTAGTGTAACAGTTTTCTATATCAAAATGTTTCAGTATAACAGTTTTCTATAGAACAATTTTTCAGTATATCAGTTTTTTATAGAAAATATTTTAGTACAAGATTTTTCTATAGAAAAATATTTTAGTATAACAGTTTTCTATAGAAAAGTGTTTCAGTGTAACAGTTTTCTATAGAAAAATGTTTTAGTATAACAGTTTTATATAGAAAAATGTTTTAGTATAACAGTTTTCTGTAGAAAAATGTTTAAGTATAACAGTTTTCTATAGAAAAATGTTTCTGTATAGCAGTTTTACATAGAAAAATGTTTTACTATAACAGTTTTCTATAGAAAAGTGTTTCAGTATAACAGTTTTCTTTCGCAAAATATCCCAGTATAACAGGTTTCTATAGCAAAATGTTTTAGTACAACAGTTTTTTATAGAAAAATGTTTCAGTACGACAGTTTTATTTAGCAAAATATTTTAGTATAACCGTTTTCTATAGAAAAATGTTTCAGTATAACAGTTTTCTATAGAAAAATGTTTAAGTATAACAGTTTTTTATAGAAAAATGTTTCAGTATAACAGTTTTCTATAGAAAAATGCTTCTGTATAACAGTTTTCTATAGAAAAATGTTTCTGTATAACAGTTTTCTATATCAAAATGTTTCAGTATAACAGTTTTCTATAGAACAATTTTTCAGTATATCAGTTTTTTATAGAAAATATTTTAGTACAAGATTTTTCTATAGAAAAATATTTTAGTATAACAGTTTTCTATACAAAAGTGTTTCAGTGTAACAGTTTTCTATAGAAAAATGTTTTAGTATAACAGTTTCAATATAGCAGTTTTCTATAGAAAAATGTTTTCGAATAACAGTTTTCCATAGAAAAATGTTTCAGTATAACAGTTTTCTATAGAAAAATTTTTTAGTATAACAGTTTTCTATAGAAAAATTTTTCAGTATAACAGTTTTATATAGAAAAATGTTATAGTATAACAGTTTTCTATAGAAAAATGTTTTAGTATAACAGTTTTATATAGAAAAATGTTTCAGTACAATAGTTTTCAATAGAAAAATATTTCAGTATAACAGTTTTTTATAGAGGAGTCTTTTAGTACAAGAGTTTTCTATAAAATGTTTCAGTATAACAGTTTTATGAAAAAAAAAATGTTACAGTATAACAGTTTTTTGTAGAAAAATGTTCCAGTATAACAGTTTTCGATAGAAAAATATTTAAGCATAACAGTTTTCTAAAGAAATATGTTTTAGTATAACAGTTTCCTAAAGAAAAATGCTTTTGTATTACAGTTTTCTATAGAAAAATGTTTTAGTATCTATAACCGTTTCTGTAGAAAAATATTTTAGTGCAACAGTTTTCTATAGAAAAATGTTTCATTGTAACAGTTTTCTATAACAGCTTTAATCTTCGTTTTAGCTAAACCTGCAGTCGTGTTGCACCAACAGAATGTGGCAAGTTCGATGTTTTATTTATCATTTGTTTACGTTACGCTTAACGATTCGATGTTTACTCTTGTTGCAATTGTTCTTGTTGTTGTTGTTTTGATCGTACTTTAATGTTGCGTATTAATGATAAACCGTTTCATATTCTTACGTTATTCCAAAAAAAAAGTGGCTGCCACAGCGTTGCATTATAAATTTTGTAGGTCGCCTATGCATTAAAATGCCGCCGCTTTAGACAATTTTTATATTTATGAAATTTTATTTTTCGAGGCTTTTAAGTACAAAAAACTTTTTAAAACCTCAGCATGAAAACTGTCAGCAATTTGTCAAATCTCCCAAAAATTTTAACAAAATATAAAAAAACGCCAGATGAAATTTGAGATGTAGGAAAAAATCAATCAGAAACATAAACGAAAACAAAAATGCATTAAAATTTGTATTGAAATATAATTGGGTTAAATTGTGAGAAATCACAAAAAATTTCCATAAAATGCTGAAACAATAAATGATAACATAAACAATGAGTATGAAAGAAAATAAAAGAAATTATTTTACAAAAATGTCATTCAATCATTAAACGCAACGAACGAACCCAACAAAACGCCCTTTTTCTGATAAAGCCCAAGCCAAGATATTGAAATGTATGGAAATTAAGTCAAATGAAAGCGATAATAGTGTCAGTCGTTGACTCAGCTTTCACTTTTTGTTGGAACAAAATACAATTTTTAGAACAAAATTCAAATAATTAAGCAATTTGTGTTTATTAACAAATTAAAAAGAAGTTAAATAAATTATTTTAAAAATAATTTAGAATTTAGAACACAAAAAAATTTCAGAAAAAATCAAGGTTAAAATCATTAAAGAATATTAAAAAATTACTAGAAATTTTTTTTAGAAAAAAATCTTAATTATTTAAAGGTATGGCGAACAAATTTCAAAATGACATTTAAGTTTTTAGCTCGAAATGTTCGTCTGTTTGCTTCTCAATGTGACAAAAAACACTAGTCTACAACATTTTGCGTTACTTTTGAGGAATAGACTCTATAATATAAAGATGTTGCACTTTCATACATTGATTAGCCGTATGGTCGTTTTGAAAAGTCCCATAAAAAAGAAAGTATACTACTTTTACTCTAATTCGGAAACAACTAATGGAGACGATTATCCAAACATATAAACATAAAATTATCTTTAACTTCAGACTTAGGAGCGTTTTTGCGAATTTCGATGAATTTAAGTGGCTTCTGTTAGAAATTCTTGTATGGGAGCTATGGTCAAATATGGAATGATTTTATAAGCAATATTTCTACTAAATTTCATAAAATATACTGAGATTTTAAGCAATAAAATACTCGGTCATGTAGAATTTCAGAAAAAACCATATATTTAAACCATATTATTCTACCAAAATAAGATAAGGTAGATATGATATACACCAATGAAAAGGGAATTTTATATACTCTAAAGTGAGCTTAAATATTTTTCACAATTTATAAATTTATTTAAAACCTTTGTCAAAAAAGTGCAACAAAATAGATTTATATAATTTTTATATATTTTGTAATTTTTTGCTAAAATCTCCAAAACTAAACAAGATATTAGGACCATTTTTGTTCAGAGTAAAGACCAATATATAAGAATTCAGAAATACAAATTTCAGAATGAGTTCAGAAATTTTAATTAACATTTTTAAATACAAAAGAGTATACTATTTGTAAGTAATTTATGTAATTTTTTTAAAATTACTTGGTAATTTCTCGCAAAAATCTCTAAAACTAAACAAGGTATTAGGACCACTTTTGTACAGAGTATAGACCAATAAGTTAAATGAGGTAACACATTTTTCACAATTCAAAAATTGATCTAAGACTTTTGTTAAAAAAGTGCAACAATAATAAATTTATATAATTTTTTAATATTACTTTGTAATTTTTAGAAAAAATCTCTAAAACTTAACAAGGTCCTACGCCCATTTTTAGACACAGCATAGACCAATATAAAGAAATTCAGGAATATAAATTTTAGAACGAGTTTGAAAATTGTAATTAAGATTTTTGAGTACAGAGGAAGGAGAATACTTTTTGTAATAAATTTATGTAATTTTTCGCAAAAATCTCTAAAACTAAACAAGCTATTAGGACCATTTTTGTACATAGTATAGGTCAATATATTAAAAATTCAAAAATATAAATTTCAGAAAGAGTTTGGAAACATTTTTGAATACAGAAGAGTACAATTTTTGTAAAAAAAATTATGTAATTTTTTAATATTACTTTGTACTTTTTCGTAAAAATCTCTTAAACTAAGACCAATTATAATATAAATTCAGAAATATAAATTTCAGAACGAGTTAGGAAATTTTAATTAACATTTTTGAATGCAGAAGAGTACGCTTTTCAAAAATTTTAATTTTTTTTTTTTTTTGTAGAAAAATATTCCGTGTGATCCTATTTATGGTCGGGTCCTATCAGATTTTTGCACAAATCTTAAGAACATTATTCTTAATACCATTTAATTATCAAAATGATTTATAAGTTAAAAAAAAATGTCAGAAGTCAAGCCAAAATATGCAAAAAAAATATTTGGAGTCAAATATCTCTTAAACTAAAAGAGATAATGTTTTAAGCATGTTTTTTCTTAATATGTTTAAGAAGTTTTCCGAAATGTAAAAATCTTTCGGAAAGATTAAATTGGCGAAAGTTATACGTACCCAAGGAGGGCAACTTTGGTCCACTGTAAAGACCACTGTGCTCTTGGGTGTTTTTACACCTAAAAACACGAATAGCTAGTTTAACATACTTGAAATTTTTGCTGTTGACCAGTGTTATGGGTGTTTTAAGCATTTTTTTTCCAGCTTTAAATCTACTCTTCCATTTTAGTTTGTTGTTAACTTTTAGTAAAAATAATTTTACACGCTTCATAAAATTTCCATTTACATTTAGAAAAACAAAAATTAGAAACTTAAAGTTGAGCAAAAACGAATGAATGAATTTTTTTACGTAATTAAAGTATTTTTTGTTTATTTCTATTTATTTAATTGAAGGTTAATTTTAATAGAAATTACAAACAATTGCTCAATGATGTTTTATTTAAAAATTAATAGAATTTATTAATTTAATTTTTTGAAAATTTTTTTTTAAATTTTTAAAATTTTTTTTTTTTTTTAATTTTCCTATAAAAATAGGAAATTCTTGAAAAATTTTCTTATAAAAATAGAAAATTTTTGAAAAATTTCCTATAAAAATAGAAAATTTTTGAAAAATTTCCTATAAAAATAGAAAATTTTTGAAAAATTTCCTATAAAAATAAAAAATTTTTGAAAAATTTCCTATAAAAATAGAAAATTTTTGAAAAATTTCCTATAAAAATAGAAAATTTTTGAAAAATTTCCTATAAAAATAGGAAATTTTTGAAAAATTTCCTATAAAAATAGAACATTTTTGAAAAATTTCCTATAAAAATAGGAAATTTTTGAAAAATTTCCTATAAAAATAGGAAATTTTTGAAAAATTTCCTATAAAAATGGGAAATTTTTAAAAAATTTCCTATAAAAATAGGAAATTTTTGAAAAATTTCCTATAAAAATAGGAAATTTTTGAAAAATTTCCTATAAAAATAGGAAATTTTTGAAAAATTTCCTATAAAAATAGGAAATTTTTGAAAAATTTCCTATAAAAATAGGAAATTTTTGAAAAATTTCCTAAAAAAATAGGAAATTTTTGAAAAATTTCCTATAAAAATAGGAAATTTTTGAAAAATTTCCTATAAAAATAGGAAATTTTTGAAAAATTTCCTATAAAAATAGGAAATTTTTGAAAAATTTCCTATAAAAATAGGAAATTTTTGAAAAATTTCCTATAAAAATAGGAAATTTTTGAAAAATTTCCTATAAAAATAGGAAATTTTTGAAAAATTTCCTATAAAAATAGGAAATTTTTGAAAAATTTCCTATAAAAATAGGAAATTTTTGAAAAATTTCCTATAAAAATAGGAAATTTTTGAAAAATTTCCTATAAAAATAGGAAATTTTTGAAAAATTTCCTATAAAAATAGGAAATTTTTGAAAAATTTCCTATAAAAATAGGAAATTTTTGAAAAATTTCCTATAAAAATAGGAAATTTTTGAAAAATTTCCTATAAAAATAGGAAATTTTTGAAAATTTTCCTATAAAAATAGGAAATTTTTGAAAAATTTCCTAAAAAAAAAAAAGGAAATTTTTGAAAAATTTCCTATAAAAATAGAAAATTTTTGAAAAATTTCCTATAAAAATAGGAAATTTTTGAAAAATTTCCTATAAAAATAGGAAATTTTTGAAAAATTTCCTATAAAAATAGAAAATTTTCGAAAAATTAGCTATAAAAATAGAAAATTTTTGAAAAATTTGCTATAAAAATAGAAAATTTTTGAAAAATTTCCTATAAAAATAGAAAATTTTTGAAAAATTTCCTATAAGAACAGAAAATTTTTGAAAAATTTCCTATAAAAATAGAAAATTTTTGAAAAATTTCATATAAAAATAAGAAACTTTTGTAAAAATTTATTTTAAAAATAGGAAATGTTAAAACTTTTTTTAATAAGATATTTTTGCAAATATGAAATTTTTGAAAATGTTCCTATTAAAAAATAAGAAATTTTTAAAATATTTCCTATTAAAATATAAGTATTTTTGAAAAATTTCCAATTAAAAAACAAGAAATTTTTTAAAACTTTCTAATTAAAAAATAAGAAATTTTTGAAAAATTTCTTATGAAAAAATAAGAAATTTTTGAAAAATTTCCTATGAAAAAATAAGAAATATTTGAAAAATTTTCTATGAAAAAATAAGAAATTTTTTAAAAATTTCCTATAAAAAAAAAGAAATTTTTGAAAAATTTCCTATAAAAAAATAAGAAATTTTTGAAAAATTTCCTATTAAAAAATAAGAAATTTTTGAAAAATTTCCTATTAAAAAACAAGACATTTTTGAAAAATTTCCTATTAAAAATAAGAAATTTTTGAAAAATTTCTTATAAAAATAAAATTCTTTTGGCATAATAGTTTATCTAAAGAAATCTTTAAATTTTTTTGATTTCTTGATTTTGCTACTTTTTGGTCATAACTCTTAAAATTTGTTTTCTTACCTATAAGATGTCCAACCTTCTCCCGCCCTTTTTGCATTTTACTTAATCACACGGAGTGATTTATTGGTTGTACTTAAAAACTCATTTGTTCAGCAAAGACGCACAGTGGTTTACGGACGCCTTTTTTTGGAAATAATTCTTTAACTTTTGAACGACTGGAGATATTTGAATGAAATTTGACATGGTGATAGTCAAGGAGTATTCGAGTTGGTTTTTAAAAGCACTGGTCCATGAGGGGTCGGGAGAGTGATTGATGGACCTTCAAAGTTGGTCACCTCGGGTGTTCGACTTTTTTAAAAATTCGCCAAAAATCCATTTATGTATGGATTGAAAAGAAATTTTAAACTTAAGTTGTCCTTGAGAAGATCTACAAAAAATATGCTTAAATGTGTAGGTTATCTCCTTTGGATTTCGAGATATTTGGGTAAAAAGGAATTTTTAGGTTGATTTTTTACCTCTTTTTTAAGCTTTTTTTGATCTGGTGGACGCATCTGAGGACCAAAAATTTTTTAAGAATATTCTTTAAATTTGTAATAAAATTCTGAATAATTTTTGTGCAAGTTAGTTATAGAAATCTTCTTTTGTTTAAAAGTTAAAAATATTCAAAGTTGAAACTTACAAAAAATTTCGCTTTTTTTTTAGTTTTTCCCCAAAAGATAGCTATATTTTTTCACTAATAAAAAAATATTTTCTTAAGAAACATAAAAAGATTTTTAAAGTTTTTAAAAGAAAACATAATGAGAATGCGTATAAAACAAATTTCTTGCTAATTGGACTTTTGGTCCTCGCACATGTCCTCTCCAAAAAATGGCAATTTGTAAAAAAAAAAATTAGTTTAAACAAAAATTTCTCAAAAGGCAAAGCACCGATTTGAAAAAAATTATAATGTTCATATTTTCCAATATATCTGTTATTGATTAGAAAAGTTTTTTCTGAAACGCGCTGCAAATAGAGACAGTGTTGCCATATTTGTAAAAAAACTCATTTTTTGAAACACCTTTTTCCCCAGTTGGGAATTGGGGAATTTTTAAGTTAAAATTGGGAATTTTTTTTAGTCTATTGCTTTTACATCTTATTGGTCTACATTACTACAAAATTTCATTGTAATATCTTTATCCATGTCATTTCCACAGAATATCAAAGATTAAAAATATTTTCCTTAAAAAAGCAGAAAAACAATTTTTTTTTGTTTTACGATACAAAGTGTAAAAAAAGTAACGCACTTAAAAAAAACTTTTACTTAGTGCTAATCTCCTAGTCTTTCCCGATCTAATGATACTAAACATGTATATAAAGCATTAATACCGAGTCTTAAAAAACTCTGAAAACTTTGGCCCCCGTAGCATTTTTACACTGTATATTTAAATATAAGTGATGAATTTGTGCATACATATAAAATTAATAATCATACTCAAATATTTCACTATAAGATGACAATGATCCTTCGATAACAAACAAATATTTTTTTATTTTTTTAAAGAAAATATCATGAGGATTTATGAAATATCAAAATGTAAATAATTTGTACTTATATTAAAAGGTGAAATACATTTTATTGAAGTATTTGTAGTTAAAGTTTAAACTTACAGTTTTTATTACATATTTATATAAAAGTAGTTATTTACTTAATTTTTATTTTCAGTAAAATAATCAGTACAATCTATTATATCAAGAACCTCTTCCAGGTGTTCGTTTTCAGAAGTTTTTGTATAACTGCTCCACCATTTCTTTCTTATCGTTGATAGAGCAGGATCAGAAGACAACAAGAGATAATTTATTAGATCCTGATTTTGCGATTTTCTTGAGCATTTTCTGGTATTAAATAGTTGGATATACTTGAAATCTGAATTCCGCGCTTCCTGGGCCTCTTCTGTCAGTTCACCAAGTGGGAGAAGATTTGATTCAATTATTTCACGACCATGTTGAAGGACTTTATGAACTGTTGGTGTAATTTCTTTCCAGTGATACAAATGTCGTATACGAGTTAACGCGTTGAGGGCATAGCAATGAAATTTTTCAGCATTTATTTGATATTTGCTATTTATTGCCGATAATATTACGTAACATTTACGAAGAACTTCCTCATCAATTCCAGTAATCTTTGAAGTTGTTTCATAATTTTCAAAGAATCGCCTGGCCGTATTACCATCGTTTGTACTGCCATATCCTACAAGTGGTTTGTCTATGTTTAGACCCGTCATAGTTTTGAATTCTTCCTGAATCCTTTTTTTTTTTCACTGGATCTCATTTCAATCAGTTCCTTATTATTTCTCACGGATTTTAGCTGATTATCAGGTATATTCCTATATTTCAGATCATATGCTATATGTAGCATAAATTCTAAAAATCGGATACGTGCATGTAGGGGCGATATACCAAATTCCAGAACCTCTTGATTAATTGCAGTACTAGCTGATGCATCTTCTGAAGTTTGTAGAAATTCCGATTTCTTCTTTCCGCATAATGAGCATTTCCAAGTTGAATGGGTTTCCGTTATAGCGTTGCTTACTTTTCCATCTATCATTGTCAATTGAAGCTCAAAATTTACATTAATCAAATATCCATGTATGTCTATGCAGACTGGACTCAAATTGTCTATTGAATATTTGATATCATCAACCCAATTTTTTGTGCTTGCTGCATTTTCTTTTAAATATTCGAATCTGATCGGTCTGCAAAATGCCTTTGATCCTGGAGATGTGTTAACCCACACATATTCAGTACGCTCTTTTGATGTGGATGGTTCAGAACGATTCTTTCTTAATCTTAGTGGTACTAGGGATGCCATAAAAACGCTTCTGTAGTCATTTGTGTTCTGATGAGATGTTGATTGTTTGTATTCCGGTAATCCAGATAAACCGTCACATCCCCATTTACATATTAAAGTTAAGTCCTTGTTGTCAAGTTTCTTGGCTTCTTCTTCAGACAATGTAGTAGATATCAGCCTTGATGCCGTATTTTCCAATAATTTTGATAAATCCACAGATGCACTTTCGTCTCCTATCACGTTTGTTGGTATTAAGTTTTTTTTGGTTTTTAATAACGCATTATATCCTGGTAAAATTGAGTGTCCTTTGTCTCGTAATGCCTTACAGAGTTTAATATATTTATTTTTACTCAATTTCAACTCGAGCATAAGAGCAAGTGCTTCTTCCTCCGAAAATTCTGATTGAGAAGAAGGAGTTGGTATACTCTTAATAATTCGCTTAAGACGTTTAGGAGAAGCCTCTGGGAGAATATCTGCTATTTGTTTAGCTTCAGCTGGTTGATTATTTCGTTTGAGCACTTCCTTAAAGGAATCTTTGATTTCAGTATCCGAATGAGTAGAAAGAACTTCGGATAATCGCATCTTTTTAGATCTTTCTCCGAGATCATCATAGTTTTTTAGAGGGGCTCCAGCACCAGAAGTTTTAAGCTCAATTGAGTCCTTCAGCCAGTCTTTAAATTTAGATTCAAATCTTTTTAAACAGTAATTAACCGACTTAATTTTAAGTTCAAATAACTTTACAAATTTTACGACTTTGTCTTCCTCACTATTGAGAATCATGGAGTTAGTTTGACTTTTAGCATATCGCATGATTATTTTAATTTTTTCTGCTCTCGAACTGCTTGGTTGTTCAAAAAGAATATCGCACAACACTTTAAATTCCAATGTTATAGCCATGATGTTTTAACTGTTAATAGCAGTTACATTTAAAACTTTCTTTTTTATATTAAAAAAAAACATTTTTTATATATACCTGTATCCAAAGAATAATAAAGAAATCAATGAATTAATGTATTTTTTACCTCTAAAAATAGGTGCATATATAACTCAGCCAATATGTGCGTCTCGTAAAACCTACCTGTATGGAGGTGAGTAACCATATCCTTTCTGACCATTATGAAAAACCCAAGTTGTAACAATTTTTACCTATTGCATTAACTTTCACATTAAAAAACATTTTATAACCTTAACATAATTTTGCAATTTTTTCAAATACACCAATTTTAAATACCGGAAAAATGCCTTTAAATCTTATTTTAAATAAATTGTCACACTGTTACTATAAAAGTACTCTTCTAATTAAACTTTTGCTACAAATTATGGATATATTACCTTTACACTGTTATCAAAATCGGTGCCTTACTCGTACTTACTTATTTAGAATCTTTTACTAAAATTTTATTTTTTAGCTTGGAACAAAAGGCAAAATCGAATAAAATTTTTTTAAGTCATTCTTATAATGTTTTCTTTAAAAAAATAAAAAACTATTTATATCTTTTTGAAGAAAATATTTGTTTATTTGCGAAGGATCATTGTCATCTTAAAAATAGTGAAATATTTGAGTATGATAATTAACTTTATATGCACAAATTCATCACTTATATTTAAATAAACAGTGTAAAAATGCTACGGGGGCCAAACTTTTCAGAGTTTTTTAAGACTCGGTATTAATGCTTTATATACATGTTTAGTATCATTAGATCGGGAAAGACTAGGAGATTAGCACTAAGTAAAAGTTTTTTTTAAGTGCGTTACTTTTTTACACTTTGTATCGTAAAACAAAAAAAAATTGTTTTTCTGCTTTTTTAAGGAAAATATTTTTAATCTTTGATATTCTGTGGAAATGACATGGATAAAGATATTACAATGAAATTTTGTAGTAATGTAGACCAATAAGATGTAAAAGCAATAGACTAAAAAAAATTCCCAATTTTAACTTAAAAATTCCCCAATTCCCAACTGGGGAAAAAGGTGTTTCAAAAAATGAGTTTTTTTACAAATATGGCAACACTGTCTCTATTTGCAGCGCGTTTCAGAAAAAACTTTTCTAATCAATAACAGATATATTGGAAAATATGAACATTATAATTTTTTTCAAATCGGTGCTTTGCCTTTTGAGAAATTTTTGTTTAAACTAATTTTTTTTTTTACAAATTGCCATTTTTTGGAGAGGACATGTGCGAGGACCAAAAGTCCAATTAGCAAGAAATTTGTTTTATACGCATTCTCATTATGTTTTCTTTTAAAAACTTTAAAAATCTTTTTATGTTTCTTAAGAAAATATTTTTTTATTAGTGAAAAAATATAGCTATCTTTTGGGGAAAAACTAAAAAAAAAGCGAAATTTTTTGTAAGTTTCAACTTTGAATATTTTTAACTTTTAAACAAAAGAAGATTTCTATAACTAACTTGCACAAAAATTATTCAGAATTTTATTACAAATTTAAAGAATATTCTTAAAAAATTTTTGGTCCTCAGATGCGTCCACCAGATCAAAAAAAGCTTAAAAAAAGAGGTAAAAAATCAACCTAAAAATTCCTTTTTACCCAAATATCTCGAAATCCAAAGGAGATAACCTACACATTTAAGCATATTTTTTGTAGATCTTCTCAAGGACAACTTAAGTTTAAAATTTCTTTTCAATCCATACATAAATGGATTTTTGGCGAATTTTTAAAAAAATCGAACACCCGAGGTGACCAACTTTGAAGGTCCATCAATCACTCTCCCGACCCCTCATGGACCAGTGCTTTTAAAAACCAACTCAAATGCTCCTTGACTACCACCATGTCAAATTTCATTCAAATATCTCCAGTCGTTCAAAAGTTACAGAATTATTTCCAAAAAAAAGCGTCCGTAAACCACTGTGAGACGTTAGACAAAAACCAACAGCCACTAAAAATTTTTAAAGACAATTTTTTCCTAGTCTTTTGTCTTTTTTTGTTTTAGCCAAGTTGTTGCCACTTAACACACATTATACACGAAATAGGAGTGAAATACCAAAATGAACAGACTGGCGGACAGACAGACACAACATACGGAAGTCTTTTTGCAACTTAATTTATGTGTGTAAATTTTCTACGAAAATTTTGCGGCGGGAATGAATGAAATTAAATTTGTGAACAAAATAAAGGGAAAATACGAAAAATTTTAATAATGAAACAAACAAGAGCGACACTTTTTTAAGGTTTTAATTGAAGTTCATTGTAATAACAAAAAAAAAAATAAGTACTGGGAGACAACTGCCTCTTATGTTTTCAAAAAAAGTGAAGGAAAAGAAAATAAAGTGCCACAACAGAATTGATGTTTGCAACACATAATTTTGCACGTATGAATTTGTTTTAGAAGATGAAGACGATGATGTTTGGATGTGGCATAAAATCATGTTCCATGATATTTACAAAAAAATTTTAAAAGTCTCACACTGAAAGAAATTATAAAAAAGAGGAGGGGAAATTTTTTTAAGTGCTTGAATCTGATGGAGACTAAAAAAAGTGGTAAAATTTTATGCCACTATCAGACAATCAATAAAAAGGTTTGTAAATGAGTTTGAAGGAAGTTAACACAAGTGTTTAATTATTGCATAAACTTTAGAGATACAGAAAAATAACAAAAAGGACGCGAGCTGTTTGTGACACATTAAAACTATAAAGGTAATAAGGGAACAAAGTAAAAATAGGAAATTTTTCAAAAATTAATAAAAATAAATAATTAGGAAATTGTTCAAAAATGTCATATTTTTATTGGAAAATTTTAAAAAATTTCTTATTTTTATAAGAAATTTTTCAAAAATGTCTTATTGGAAATTTTTTCACACATTTCTTATTTTTATAGCAAATTTTTGAAAAATTTCCTATAAAAATAAGAATTTTTTTAAAAATTTCCAATAAAAATAAGAATTTTTTTAAAAATTTCCTATAAAAATAAGAAATTTTTGAAAAATTTCCTATCAAAATGAAAAACTTTTGAAAAATTTCAAACAAAAATAAGAACAAATTTCCTATTTTTATAGGAAATTTTTCAAAAATTTCCTATTTTTATAGGAAATTTTTCAAAAATTTCCTATTTTTATAGGAAATTTTTCAAAAATTTCCTATTTTTATAGGAAATTTTTCAAAAATTTCCTATTTTTATAGGAAATTTTTCAAAAATTTCCTATTTCTATAGGAAATTTTTCAAAAATTTCCTATTTTTATAGAAAATTTTTCAAAAATTTCCTATTTTTATAGGAAATTTTTCAAAAATTTTCTATTTTTATAGGAAATTTTTCAAAAATTTCCTATTTTTATAGGTAATTTTTCAAAAATTTCCTATTTTTATAGGAAATTTTTCAAAAATTTCCTATTTTTATAGGAAATTTTTCAAAAATTTCCTATTTTTATAGGAAATTTTTCAAAAATTTCCTATTTTTATAGGAAATTTTTCAAAAATTTCCTATTTTTATAGGAAATTTTTCAAAAAATTTTTGTTTTAATGTATAGTAAATTTTTCCCTCTTTGTGGCTATAAAAATATAATTTACATTGATCAAACATTTTGTCATGAGAAAGACAGACACATTTTTCTCACCTTTAAATAAATTTATTTATACCAAAACAAACTCACGGAGCAGTCGACGACTCCAAAGTATCTATGAATCTCTAGTACTTAATTGTTTTACTTGTATTTGTTGTTGTTGCTTATATTTAAAGCATCATCGCCATCATCATCACCATTATCTTATGAATGAAAATTGGCCTGAGTATGAGTAAAATGCTTGACTCTATTCCTACTATAGCTTTCGGTCTGGTTTTATTATATTAATTCATAGATTTTTTCTTTATAGATACTCAGTCCGTCCCTCCGTCTGTCTGCCTCAATACAAAATTCCAATTTTTTCCATTTCTTTTCTACATCGCGAGTAAAAAAATTATAAACGAGAAAAAAAAAAAAAAAAATCTGCATGTTAAATTTATATAGAAATCGGTAATGGAAAACTATGTACAACATGATTATGTATAAAAACTACAAGAGTTTTGTTTGGTTTTCCTAAATGGCCAAAGTGTTGTTGAACTGGTGCATGACAAACATTCACATATTCATGGATACGTTCCAAATGAAAATCGTCATATCTCCCATTGATTTATACATGTATTGGAGCCACAACACATACATACATGGGAGATAATGTCAGCTATGAATTGTATTTGTTGGAACGCGATCATGTTAAGATAGAAAACAAAATCATGGTTAAAAATAAACGTGGGCGCCTTTTTCTGCTGCTTCTATTATTCTGTTGTTATTATTAAATACAATTATAGTATGAATTTGCAATGACAAAATTTAAGGGGACCAGATTTGTAAGAGACAAAAATAGAAAAATAAGAAAAATTTCCTATAAAAGTAAGAAATTTTGAATAATTTGAAAAATTTTTTAAATATTTTAAATATTTCCTATTAAAATAAGAAATTTTTTGAAAAATTTCATATTAAAATAAAAAATTATTAAAAATTTCCTATATAAAGAAATTATAAAACAATTTCCTATAAAAATAAGAAATTTAAAAAAATTTCCTATAAAAATAAGAAATTTTAGAGAAATTTCCTATAAAAATAAGAAATTTTGAAAAACTTTCTATAAAAATTAAAATTTTTTTTTTTAAATTTCGTATTAAAATAAGAATTTTTTAAAAAAAAATTCCTATAAAACTAACAAATTTTTTAAAATTTTCTTATAAAATAAGAAATTTTTGAAAAATTTCCTATAAAAATAAGAAATTTTTGAAAAATTTCCTATAAAAACAAGAAATTTTTGAAAAATTTCCTATAAAAATTAGAAATTTTTGAAAAATTTCCTATAAAAATAAGAAATTTTTGAAAAATTTCCTATAAAAATAAGAAATTTTTGAAAAATTTCCTATAAAAATAAGAAATTTTTGAAAAATTTCCTATAAAAATAAGAAATTTTTGAAAAATTTCCTATAAAAATAAGAAATTTTTGAAAAATTTCCTATAAAAATAAGAAATTTTTGAAAAATTTCCTATAAAAATAAGAAATTTTTGAAAAAATTCCTATAAAAATAAGAAATTTTCGAAAAATTATCTATAAAAATAAGAAATTTTTGAGAAATTTTTGAAAAATTTCCTATAAAATAAGAAATTTTTTAAAAATTTCCTATAGAAATAATAAATTTTTTAAAAATTTCCTATAGAAATAATAAATTTTTTAAAAATTTCCTATAAAAATAAGAAATTTTTGAAAAATTTCCTACAAAAATAAGAAATTTTTGAAAAATTTCCTATAAAAAGAAGAAATTTTTGAAAAATTTCCTATAAAAATAAGAAATTTTTGAAAAATTTTATATAAAAAAAAAGAAATTTTTTAAAAAATTTCCTATAAAAATAAGAAATTTTTTTAAAAATTTCCTATAAAAATAAGAAATTTTTGAAAAATTTCCTATAAAAATAAGAATTTTTTAAAAAATTTCCTACAAAAATAAGAAATTTTTGAAAAATTTCCTATAAAAATAAGAAATTTTTTTAAAAATAAGAAATTTTTTAAAAATTTCCTATAAAAATAAGAAATTTTTTAAAAATTTCCTATAAAAATAAGAAATTTTTAAAAAATTTCCTATAAAAATAAGAAATTTTTGAAAAATTTTCTATAAAAATAAGAAATTTTTGAAAAATTTCCTATAAAAATAAGAAATTTTTGAAAAATTTCCTATAAAAATAAGAAATTTTTGAAAAATTTCCTATAAAAATAAGAAATCATTGAAAATTTTCTTATAAAAACAAGAAATTTTTGAACAATTTCTTATAAAAACAAGAAATTTTTGAAAAATTTCTTATAAAAATTAAAAATTTTTGAAAAATTTCTTATAAAAATAAGAAATTTTTGAAAAATTTCTTATAAAAATAAGAAATTTTTTAAAAATTTTTGAAAAATTTCCTTTAAAAAAAAGAAATTTTTGAAAAAAAAATCCTATAAAAATTAGAAAATTTTGAAAAATTTCGTATAAAAAAAAAGAAATTTTTCAAAAATTTCCTATTTTTAAAGGAAATTTTTCAAAAATTACTTATTTTTGTAGGAAATTTTTCAAAAATGTCTTATTTTTCTTAGGAAATTTTTCAAAAATTTCTTATTTTTTTTAGGAAATTTTTCAGAAATTTCTTATTTTTATATGAAATTTTTAAAAAATTTCTTTTTTTTTTTTAGTAAAATTTTCAAAAATTTCTTATTTTTATAGGAAAATTTTCAAAAATGTCTTATTTTTATAGGAAATTATTCAAAAATTTCTTTTTACAGGAAATTTTTTTAAAAATTCTTGTTTTTTTTTTAATTATATTTTTATAGGAAATTTTTCAAAAATTTCTTATTTTTATAGCAAATTTTTCAAAAATTTCTTATTTTGATAGGAAATTTTTGAAAAATTCCTTATTTTAATGGAAAATTTTCAAATATTTCTTATTTTTATAGGAAATTTTTCAAAAACTTCTTATTTTTATAGCAAGTTTTTCAAAAATTTTTAGTTTTTATAGCAAGTTTTTCAAAAATTTCTTATTTTTAAAAATATCTTATTTTCAAGGAAACTTTTTTTCAAAATTTCTTATTTTTATAGGAATTTTATTTAAAAATTTCTTATTTTTATAAGAAATTTTTTAAATTTCAAAAATTTGGTCACCTTAAAGTAGCCACCAATACGGGAAGCTGTGCCTTTTTGTTTAAATATTTGTTTTTAACTATTTTTTTTTTATATCTAATGCTTTTTTTATTGCTTTTGTTTAAATCGGCTTTTTATGGTATTTAAATGGAAAACTAGCTAAATGGGTTTTCCTACACACAATATCAAAATAAAGCCATAGAGAAGCAAATACGCTCGAACACACTTGTATAAGCTGCTTTCATACAACTGTCACTGTCAAAACGGCAACAGTGGCGGCTGCTGTTGTTGTTTTTGTTGTTGATATTTCTAATAGGCCGGCTGTCAACAATGGCTTTGACATTCAGTAAAAACAAAACATATAAAATTTATATAAAAAAGGCAAAAATAAAAAAATTAAAATAAAATAGTCATAAATGTGTAATACAAAACTCGATCAACTGTAACTTGAAAAAAAGTCAAGATAAAATGATTTTGCAAAAATAAAAAAAAAACAAAGACAACAAAAAATAAATATTTCCTTATGTTAAACTTTAAGGCGCAAAATTATATAGAGAAGATAAAAATACAAATTTTGAGTAGGAACAAATTTGTATGAAACCATATGGCAGCAGATGCCTGAAGTCACTCAGTCATTCATACACAGGGCCCAAAGTTAGGCACTCAAATGCATAATTTTGTACATAAATGTACATAACTATTTTCATATGTACTTAATTTCAAGTCTCTGTTTCTTTGCCACATTCAACAGGCAGAAGCTGAGTAGTAGTTTTGCAACAAGTAAAATTTATTTTCTTCCTGTTTCCGTTTGAGGCAAAAGAAACAAAGCGAAAACTTTTAAGACTCTTAAATTGTCTGAAAATCAATCATGTTTTCAAGCATGATTAATTAACATGATTACTATATACATACATATAAACAACTATTTATACACATATAAACTGGCATAAATTGTAAGACTCTTAGACAAGCAGTTGCTTATATACGTTTAGATTTATAGAGATTAATCATTTTACTTACAAATTTATTTTAAAATAAGTTTTTAATATTTTCTTCAAAACAAAATTAATTGGTTTTATTTGGGGGGCATTTACCTGAAACGAAATAGAAAGTTAAGAAAAATTATTAGAAAAAAACTATTGAAAATATCTTAATAACAATTTTATTACTTTTTTGAAAAATTTCCTATAAAAATAAGAAATTTTTGAAAAATTTCCTATAAAAATAAGAAATTTTGGAAAAATTTCCTATAAAAATTATAAATTTTTTAAAAATTTTCTATAAAAATAAGAAATTTTTGAAAAATTTCTTATAAAAATAAAATTTTCCTATCAAAATAAGAAATTTTTGAAAAATTTCCTATAAAAATAAGAAATTTTTGAAAAATTTCCTATAAAAATAAGAAATTTTTGAAAAATTTCCTATACAAATAAGAAATTTTTTAAAAATTTCCCATAAAAATAAGAAATTTTTCAAAAATTTCCCATAAAAATAAGAAATTTTTGAAAAATTTCCTATGAAAATAAGAAATTTTTGAAAAATTTCCTATAAAAATAAGAAATTTTTGAAAAATTTCCTATAAAAATATGAAAATTTTGAAATAGTCCTATAAAAATAAGAAATTTTTGAAAAATTTTCTTATAAAAATAAGAAATTTTTGAAAAATTTCTTATAAAAATTAGAAATTTTTGAAAAATTTCTTATAAAAATAAGAAATTTTTGAAAAATTTCTTATAAAAATAAGAAATTTTTGAAAAATTTCTTATAAAAATAGGAAAGTTTTAAAAATTTTCTTATAAAAATAAGAAATTTTTGAAAAATTTCTTATAAAAATTATAAATTTTTGAAAAATTTCTTATAAAAATAACAAATTTTTGAAAAATTTCTTATAAAAATAAGAAATTTTGAAAATTTTCTTATAAAAATAATAAATTTTTGAAAAATTTCTTATAAAAATAAAAAATTTTTGAAAAATATCTTATAAAAATAAGAAATTTTTGAAAAATTTCTTATAAAAATAAGAAATTTTTGAAAAATTTCCTATTAAAATAAGAAATTTTTGAAAAATTTCCTATTAAAATAAGAAACTTTTGAAAAATTTCCTATAAAAATAAGAAATTTTTTAAAAATTTCTTACAAAAATAAGAAATTTTTTAAAAATTTCTTATAAAAATAAGAAATTTTTGAACAATTTCTTATAAAAATAAAAAAATTTTGAAAAATTTCTTATAAAAATAAGAAATTTTTGAAAATTTGTTATAAAAATAATAAAATAAAATTTCTTATAAAAATAAGAAACTTTTGAAAAATTTCTTCTAAAAATAAGAAATTTTTGAAAAATTTCTTATAAAAATAAGAAATTTTTGAAAAATTTCTTATAAAAATGAGAAATTTTTAAAAAAAATTCCTATAAAAATAAAAAATTTTTGAAAAATTTTCTTATAAAAATAAGAAATTTTTGAAAAATTTCTTATAAAAATTAGAAATTTTTGAAAAATTTATTATAAAAATAAGAAATTTTTGAAAAATTTCTTATAAAAATAAAAAATTTTTTGAAAAATTTCTTATAAAAATAAGAAAGTTTTAAAAAATTTCTTATAAAAATAAGAAATTTTGAAAAATTTCCTATAAAAATAAGAAACTTGTGAAAAATTTACTATAAAAATAAATTTTTTTTTTTTAAATTCCCATAAAAATAAAAAATTTTTAAAAAATTTCTTAAAAAATAAGAAATTTTTGAAAAATTTCTTATAAAGATTAGAAATTTTTGAGAAATTTCTTATAAAAATAAGAAATTTTTGAGAAATTTCTTATAAAAATAAGAAATTTTTGAAAAATTTCTTAAAAAATACGAAATTTTTGAAAAATTTCTTATAAAAATAAGAAATTTTTGAAAAATTTCTTATAAAAATAAGAAAGTTTTGAAAAATTTCCTATAAAAGTAAGAAACTTTTGAAAAATTTCCTATAAAAATAAGAAAATTTTGAAAAAATTTCTATAAAAATTAAAAATTTTCTATAAAAATAAGAAATTTTTAAAAAAAATTTCTTACAAAAATAAGAAATTTTTAAAAAAAATTCTTACAAAAATAAGAAATTTTTAAAAAAATTTCTTACAAAAATAAGAAATTTTTAAAAAATAAAAAAAAAAACAATAAGAAAATAAGAAATTTTCTTCTAAAATTTCTGATTTTTAAAGGAAATTCTTCTGATTTCTTATTTTTATAGGAAATTTTATTTTTTTTTTTTTTAGTTTTAAAGGAAATTTTTTGAAAACTTCTTTAAAAATTTCTTATTTTTATAGGAAATTAAAAAAAATTCTAATTTTTATAGGAAATTTTTTAAAAATTTCTTAGTTTTATAGGAAATTATTCAAAAATTTCTTCTTTTAATAATAAATTTTTCAAAAATTTCTTCTTTTAATAGGAAACTTTTCAAACTTTTCTTATTTTTAACGGAAATGACATAATCAAAAGACATTAAAGGTTATTTCGTGTCATAATTAAGAATTCATTAAATCAATTTTATCGATTTATTTTTATTTTGAAACCAAAAAATAAATCAACGAATATTATCTTATTTAAAATTACCTTAAAAAATATTAAAAAGAATATGTAAGTAAAAAATTTTTTTATAAAATTCTTTGTCATGATATCATTTAACCTTTGGAATCATCATACTCCTCCCTCCTTTTAATTTTTAACCCAGATCCAACAAATTTCGTTCTTGCCCTATCGATGTCTAAATATATGAAGACATTTTTATTTGAAAACCCTTCGCAATTATATCATAAATAGTTAATCAAACAAATAAAGAAACGATTCAAACGTCACATTCCAATGTTTTCAGTCTGCGTTTCTGTCAAAAAAGGGTGTGTCTTGAAATATTTAAAATACTCAATTAAAAGTGTGGTCAATTTTGAAAAAAAAAAATACAAAAGGTATTCAAGGAAAAAAGTACTTTAGTTAATAAATACAAGAACAGAAACATCGAAACTCATCCTCTAGAGCTGGAAATGAAATTAAATGTTAGTTAAATAATAAAGTGGGCAATGACAGCAAAGGCAATAACAATAGGTACAATATGACAAATATCAAAATAGCAAATGTCAACATTTTTGAATAAATAGTAAAAAAAAATGAACTATAAAAAATTGAAGTTAAATGAATATAAGTCGGAAAATACGATGGCAGAACAATAAGTCTTTTTAAATTTTCCGGAAATTTATAAAAAATTTCATATTTTTATAGGAAATTTTTGAAAATTTTCATATTTTTATAGGAAATTTTAAAAAAATTTCTTATTTTTATAGGAAATATTTTAAAAATTTCTTATTTTTATAGGAAAATATTCAAAAATTTTCTGATTTTTATAGGAAATTTTTCAAAAATTTCTTATTTTTATAGGAATTTTTTCAAAACTTTTTTATTTTTATAGGAAATTTTTCAAAAATTTCTTATTTTTAAAGGAAATTTTTCAAAAATTACTTCTTTTCATAGGAAAATTTTCAAAAATTTCTTATCTTTATAGGAAATTTTTCAAAAATTTCTCATTTTTATAAGAAATTTTTCAAAAATTTCTTATTTTTATAGGAAATTTTTCAAAAATTTCTTATTTTTATAGAAAATTTTTCAAAAATTTCTTATTTTTATAGGAAATATATCAAAAACTTCTTTTTTTTTATAGGAAATTTTTCAAAAATTTCTTATTTTTATAGGAAATTTTTCAAAAATTTCTTATTTTTATAGGAAATTTTTCAAAAATTTCTTATTTTTATAGGAAATTTTTCAAAAATTTCTTATTTTTATATGAAATTTTTCAAAAATTTCTTATTTTTATAGGAAATTTTTCAAAAATTTCTTATTTTTATAGGAAATTTTTCATAAAAATTTCTTATTTTTATAGGAAATTTTCCAAAAATTTCTTATTTTTATAGGAAATTTTTCAAAAATTTCTTATTTTTATAGGAAATTTTTCAAAAATTTCTCATTTTTATAGGAAATTTTTCAAAAATTTCTTATTTTTATAGGAAATTTTCCAAAAATTTCTTATTTTTATAGGAAATTTTCCAAAAATTTCTTATATTTATAGGAAATTTTTCAAAAATTTCTTTTTTTATAGGAAATTTTTCAAAAATTTCTTATTTTTATAGGAAATTTTTCAAAAATTTATAATTTTTATAGGAAATTTTTGAAAAATTTCTTACTTTTATAGTAAATTTTTCTAAAATTTCTTAATTTTATATTAAATTTTGCAAAAATTTCGAATTTTTAAAGGAAATTATTAAAAAATTTCTTATTTTTCAAAAATTTCTTATTTTTATAGAAAATTTTTAAAAAATTTCTTATTTTTATAAAAAATTTTTAAAAAATTTCTTATTTTTATAGGAAATTTTTAAAAAATTTCTTATTTTTATAGGAAATTTTTGAAAAATTTCTTATTTTTATAGGAAATTTTTCAAAAATTTCTTATTTTTTATATTTATTATAATATTTATATTTATTATAATTTTTCAAAAATTTCTTATTTTTATAGGAAATTTTTCAAAAATTTCTTATTTTTATAGGAAATTTTCCAAAAATTTCTTATTTTTATAGGAAATTTTTGAAAATTTTCATATTTTTATAGGAAATTTTAAAAAAATTTCTTATTTTTATAGGAAATATTTTAAAAATTTCTTATTTTTATAGGAAAATATTCAAAAATTTTCTGATTTTTATAGGAAATTTTTCAAAAATTTCTTATTTTTTATATTTATTATAATATTTATATTTATTATAATTTTTCAAAAATTTCTTATTTTTATAGGAAATTTTTCAAAAATTTCTTATTTTTATAGGAAATTTTTCAAAAA
Source organism: Stomorhina lunata (assembly GCA_933228675.1). Classification (NCBI taxonomy): domain Eukaryota; kingdom Metazoa; phylum Arthropoda; class Insecta; order Diptera; family Rhiniidae; genus Stomorhina; species Stomorhina lunata. Next base: position 53,898,633 of record OW121743.1, on the reverse strand, counting down.
TTTATAATTTTTATAGGAAATTTTTGAAAAATTTCTTACTTTTATAGTAAATTTTTCTAAAATTTCTTAATTTTATATTAAATTTTGCAAAAATTTCGAATTTTTAAAGGAAATTATTAAAAAATTTCTTATTTTTCAAAAATTTCTTATTTTTATAGAAAATTTTTAAAAAATTTCTTATTTTTATAAAAAATTTTTAAAAAATTTCTTATTTTTATAGGAAATTTTTAAAAAATTTCTTATTTTTATAGGAAATTTTTGAAAAATTTCTTATTTTTATAGGAAATTTTTCAAAAATTTCTTATTTTTTATATTTATTATAATATTTATATTTATTATAATTTTTCAAAAATTTCTTATTTTTATAGGAAATTTTTCAAAAATTTCTTATTTTTATAGGAAATTTTCCAAAAATTTCTTATTTTTATAGGAAATTTTTGAAAATTTTCATATTTTTATAGGAAATTTTAAAAAAATTTCTTATTTTTATAGGAAATATTTTAAAAATTTCTTATTTTTATAGGAAAATATTCAAAAATTTTCTGATTTTTATAGGAAATTTTTCAAAAATTTCTTATTTTTTATATTTATTATAATATTTATATTTATTATAATTTTTCAAAAATTTCTTATTTTTATAGGAAATTTTTCAAAAATTTCTTATTTTTATAGGAAATTTTCCAAAAATTTCTTATTTTTATAGGAAATTTTTCAAAAATTTCCTATTTTTATAGGAAATTTTTGAAAATTTTCATATTTTTATAGGAAATTTTAAAAAAATTTCTTATTTTTATAGGAAATATTTTAAAAATTTCTTATTTTTATAGGAAAATATTCAAAAATTTTCTGATTTTTATAGGAAATTTTTCAAAAATTTCTTATTTTTATAGGAATTTTTTCAAAACTTTTTTATTTTTATAGGAAATTTTTCAAAAATTTCTTATTTTTAAAGGAAATTTTTCAAAAATTACTTCTTTTCATAGGAAAATTTTCAAAAATTTCTTATCTTTATAGGAAATTTTTCAAAAATTTCTCATTTTTATAGGAAATTTTTCAAAAATTTCTTATTTTTATAGGAAATTTTTCAAAAATTTCTTATTTTTATAGAAAATTTTTCAAAAATTTCTTATTTTTATAGGAAATATATCAAAAACTTCTTTTTTTTTATAGGAAATTTTTCAAAAATTTCTTATTTTTATAGGAAATTTTTCAAAAATTTCTTATTTTTATAGGAAATTTTTCAAAAATTTCTTATTTTTATAGGAAATTTTTCAAAAATTTCTTATTTTTATATGAAATTTTTCAAAAATTTCTTATTTTTATAGGAAATTTTTCAAAAATTTCTTATTTTTATAGGAAATTTTTCATAAAAATTTCTTATTTTTATAGGAAATTTTCCAAAAATTTCTTATTTTTATAGGAAATTTTTCAAAAATTTCTTATTTTTATAGGAAATTTTTCAAAAATTTCTCATTTTTATAGGAAATTTTTCAAAAATTTCTTATTTTTATAGGAAATTTTCCAAAAATTTCTTATTTTTATAGGAAATTTTCCAAAAATTTCTTATATTTATAGGAAATTTTTCAAAAATTTCTTAATTTTATAGGAAATTTTTCAAAAATTTCTTATTTTTATAAGAAATTTTACAAAAATTTCTTATTTTTATAGGAAATTTTTCAAAATTTTCTTATTTTTATAGGAAATTTTTCAAAAATTTCTTATTTTTATAGGAAATTTTTCAAAAATTTCTTAATTTTATAGGAAATTTTTCAAAAATTTCTTATTTTTATGGGAAATTTTTCAAAAATTTCTTATTTTTATAGAAAATTTTTCAAAAATTTCTTATTTTTATACGAAATTTTTCAAAAATTTCTTATTTTTATACAAAATTTTTCAAAAATTTCTTATTTTTATAGGAAATTTATCAAAAATTTCTTATTTTTATAGGAAATTTTTCAAAAATATCTTATTTTTATAGAAAATTTTTCAAAAATTTCTTATTTTTATGGGAAATTTTTCAAAAATTTCTTATTTTTATAGGAAATTTTTAAAAAATTTCTTACTTTTATAGGAAATTTTTCAAAAATTTCTTATTTTTATAGGAAATTTTTGAAAAATTTCCTATTTTTATAGGAAATTTTTCAAAAATTTCTTACTTTTATAGGCAATTTTTGAAAAATTTCTTATTTTTATAGGAAAATTTTCAAAAATTTCTTATTTTTATAGGGAATTTTTCAAAAATTTCTTGTTTTTATAGGAAATTTTTCAAAAATTTCTTGTTTTTATAGGAAATTTTTCAAAAATTTCTTATTTTTTTGGAAACTTTTAGAACAATGTTGACCAAAGTCTCTCTGATTTTGCTTATCGTAGGGTAGCAAAAAAAGATAGCGCCGACGAGAATATTGTATCGCGTATCAATAGGGCAATATCTACATTCGGCATTCTCCAAGCTATTTGGCAATCTCGGCAAATATCAACAACGACTTAGTTACGAATATACAACCCGAATCTCAAGACGATCCTGTATTACAATGGCTCAGTTGGAATCCACAGTTAAGAGACAAAAAAAAGAAAAAACATTGCTACACGTATGGTTTATCTCCTATAGTTTATGAGATATTCGACTTCAAAAAATACATTTTTTAACTTAGACCTAAAATTTAGCTAAAAATGCCAATTCTTTTTCCGAAATTTGTTTTTTTTTTTTATTTCTTATAAGGAATGTATATATCAGACAAAAACATAGAGTTGATAGAAAATATTTAGACGAACAAAATTTGTATGTGTTTAAGTTTTCAAAAAAAGTAAATTTTTCTGTCTCTCGGATCAAAAATGTGACTTCTGGGGGGTTAATCCTTATGACGATTCGAAAGAAATTCTTTTCGAAACACAATGCTTTAAGCCTACAAATTCGAACAATTTTATTTTCGAATCGAGATACAGAGTAAACTCCCAGGATCGTTTTCAGTTTTCGAAACATCCGAGGTGCCCTACTTTGAAGTCATATAGCTCCCCTTTTGATAAGTCTACAGACTCCTCCTCAATAGCCATGTGAAATTTCATGATAATCGAGCTTAAGTTTTTGAATTATTTCCCTATTTTTTATTTTCAACCCACTGTGCGTCGTGTTAGTGCACCTGCTAAAACGTGTAGAAGGTTAATTGATGCTGATTCGCTAGTTTTTGATAGGAATTTTATGAATTATCTTCCTAAGTTTTGCTACAAAAAAACAAAAAATATATTATTTTTAAAAAATTTGATTGTTTGACGTTTTTTGGTGTATTTTAAGCTATAGCTTTTTGGATATTTACGCCTTAAAGATTATATAAAAAATTTTAACAGGTCAGTTTCCACATTTTATTTTATGACCTACTTAATAAAGTAATCAGAACTTATTTTTATAAGATTTGCAATATGTAAATTCTGCTATAAATATTCAATGCATTGCTCGAGTTATTATCACTGTCATCTTTAATTGTCATAATTATAAACATCATTAATTTCCATACATTGTAGAAACTGAAAAAATTAAAAACAATCATACGCCCCATATGTTCGTTCGTTCAGTCATTCATCATAAATATTCATTTTGATTCAAAGATAATTGCAAATTGTTCTTTTATTTGTATAACTTCTTCTCTAGGTTCTATGGTTTTTATAATCATTTATATTTTTCAATTATTTTATATTATTTTTAGTTACAAATAATCATCAGAATTCTTCTTTTTTAGTTCAATTTGTTTGCATTTATTAAAGTAATGTCCTTTGAAAAACATTAAAATTCTACAATAGCAGCAAATAAATGCAATAAAATAAAAAAAAACTGAAAAATTATAGAAAAAAATATTTAATTGTATTATTGCGTGTTTTGCGAAATTATTTTCAATTTTATTTCTTTTTTTATTTCTACTGTCCAACATTTTTATTGGGCGTATTTTAGTTTGTTCTAGAGAAAAAAAGAAGAATAAAAATATATTTTTTATATGACCAAAGTATTGCAATTTATTTAAACAGAGCAACAACAACAACAACAACAATACACCACAATATTTAACAAATAAAAATAATAAAAACAAATAAAAAACAATAATAATAATTGCAAATACTAGAATTTATTGTGTATAAAGTTTCAATTGCAAATTGCACTTTGTTTATTTATTTTATCTGTTTGCATTGGCACTCCTTCCTCGTTCGAGCTCCTCTGGTGACCCTTTATCCTTCCAATGAAAGCAAATATTTAGTTCAATTGAAATTGTGATATCAGCGTGAGTGTGTCAGTTAATAAATGCGTTTGTCAGTTTTCCGGGAGGGAAACTGAGGAGGTTTCGATGCCCTAAGAAAAATATTTTGCCCACAAAAAATTATATTTTAGTTAAGTCTTTCTAGTACCGTGGTGCCCACTAACACATAAGCAGGCGTAGGCAGCCCATACCACCAGAAGCCGAAGACTTTTTGTAATTTTCGTAAATATCACGGTCAATAATGAAACTCGTGAATATGAGTACTATAAGCATTTAATTGGGATTTTTTTTTTAATAAACAAAAATTTGAAAGAAATTAATTTTAGTTGAACCAGAATTTATCATAAATTAAAAAAATAATTTATGACATGAACCTGAGCCCGACTCGAACCCACGACCATCAACATAAATTCTGGTTCAACTAAAATTAATTTCTTTCAATTAAATTGCATGGGCACCGCGATTTACATGTTTTCATTAACTCTTTCATGCTGATACTAAATTCAAAAATTTGCATTAACGTAAAAAGAATAAAACAAAACTTGTCAAAACAAAAATCTTTGTCTTCATTACCAGCTGACAGTTGGTTAAAGTACAAAGTAAATGTAGACTAATAAAGGATAGGAATACAAAACATAAAGGAAAAAACTATGGTGGATAAGTTCGTCTAACTGAATCGATCATATGGTCATAGGTGAAATGGAAATGAGTGTTAATATAATTCTCGTTTTCAATTTCGCTTAAGAATTCAGTTAAATAGATGATCTTAACTACTGGCATCTAACAGTTGGTGACACAGTGTGCTGATGAAGTCCGTAGCGGGACAGAAAATGCGGCATTCCACACTGCTAAGTGTCACATAGTTTTTTCAGTATTCCTAAAATTTATTCATCTAATTTAAAAATCATAAATTAAAAAAATAATTTATGACATGAACCTGAGCCCGACTCGAACCCACGACCATCAAAAAAATTTTTTGGATAAAAAATTTTTCTGTAGAAAAATTTACGATAAAAGTATTTTTCTATGGAAAAAATGTTAAATATTTTTACAACGTTTTACTGAAGTGTATTGCACTATGATTAGAATTTACTACAATTATTTATTATTGTAATAATTTGTGTTTTGATAAAACTAAAAAAATGTTTGTGGGGAAACCTTCGCGTTTCAAAAAAACTATTTATTACAATAATAAATAATTTTAATAAATTGGGATCTAGGTGCAATACACTACAGTAAAACTTTTTAATTAAATGTTTAATGTCCCAGAAAATTAATGAAAACCCCTTTTTAAAAAATAGTTTTCTTTAGAAAATTTTCGATAAAAAAAATTTTTTTATTGGAATTGTTTTTTTCGATAAAAAAATGTTTCTATAGAAAAATTTTCAATAAAAAAATTTTTCTATAGAAAAACTATCGATAAAAAAAATTTTTCTATAGAAAAATTTTCGATAAAAAAAATTTTTCTATAGAAAAATTTTCGATAAAAAAAAAATTTCTATAGAAAAATTTTGGATAAAAAAAAATTTTCTATAGAAAAATTTTCAATAAAAAAATTTTTCTATAGAAAAATTTTCAATAAAAAAATTTTTCTATAGAAAAATTTTCAATAAAAAAATTTTTCTATAGAAAAATTTTCAATAAAAAAATTTTTCTATAGAAAAATTTTCAATAAAAAAATTTTTCTAAAGAAAAATTTTCAATAAAAAAATTTTTCCATAGAAAAATTTTCAATAAAAAAATTTTTCTATAGAAAAATTTTCAATAAAAAAATTTTTCTATAGAAAAATTTTCAATAAAAAAATTTTTCTATAGAAAAATTTTCAATAAAAAAATTTTTGTATAGAAAAATTTTCAATAAAAAAATTTTCTACAGAAAAACTTTCGATACAAAAAAATTTCTAGAGAAAATTTTGCGATAAAAAAATTTTTCTAAAGAAAAATTTTCGATAAAAAAATTTTTCTATAGAAAAATTTTCAATAAAAAAATTTTTCTATAGAAAAATTTTCAATAAAATAATTTTTATATAGAAAAATTTTCAATAAAATAATTTTTATATAGAAAAATTTTCAATAAAAAAAAAATTCTATAGAAAAATTTTCAATAAAAAAATATTTCTATAGAAAAATTTTCAATAAAAAAATATTTCTATAGAAAAATTTTCAATAAAAAAATTTTTCTATAGTAAAATTTTCAATAAAAAAAATTTTTCTATAGAAAATTTTTCAATAAAAAAATTTTTCTATAGGAAAATTTTTAATAAAAAAATTTTTCGTAGGGTGTTTTTTATTGTTGACCTGTGTTGGTTTTGTGCTAGGATGTTTGTTTGGCTTAAGGTCTTTCAAAGGTGATTAAAACAAATTGTTTATTTTTAAACATTTATTAATCCGATATTTCGGTTAACGCCGTTAACCATTTTCAAGGAATAATAGATAAAAGAACTGTAAACAATTAAACACGAAGACGAACAGTGCAGAGAGCGTTAACCGAAATATCGGATTAATAAATGTTTAAAAATAAATAAACAATTTGTTTTAATCACCTTTGAAAGACCTTAAGCCAAACAAGAAAAATTTTTAATAAAAAAATTTTTCAAAATTTTCAATAAAAAAATATTTCTATAGAAAAATTTTCAATAAAAAAATGTTTCTATAGAAAAATTTTGAATAAAAAAATTTTTCTATAGAAAATTTTTTAGTACAAAAAACCCTATTTTTTTAGTACAAAAACCCTATAAGAAATATGTTTTTAATTTGTTAATAAAAAGAATCATTAGGAATGAAAAGGTTGTTTTATTTTATTCAAATTTAATTACATAAATTCCTAAAACCTTCAATATATTTTTAAAATATGCAAAAAATTTAAACTAGTGAAATTTATAGCCTAAGTTACCCTGAAGTGAGGAAAGTCTGTTATATTTCAAAAGAAAAACAATAAAGTCGTGTGTGTATGTGTGTCTGTCAAAGCCATGAATTCAGTCACTTTTTCATTTATTATTATATTTAAATTTTTATTTATTTTATTGTTTTTTAATATTTATACACCTGATTTTTTGTTACCGGCTTTTTGTCTCTAAAGCCCTTTTGTTTGCAAAAAAACGAATTTTTGCTACCAAAAAAATTCTATTGTTTAAGATTTTTCCTTTGTTTGAAATGTTAAGGCTTTTGTTGCACAAAAATAATTTCACTTTTTTGGGGAGATTTAATAAAGCTTTAGGCAAATATTGTTTTATGCCAACAGTTATTAGTCATAGTTTGTTTATGTTTAAATTTGTCTAAAAATTATAATTTAGAATCAAGTTTAAGCTGATTTATTTAAATTAGAAAATATATCAAAATAAAATTTTTTGGGTCAGATTCAAAACGAAAAAATACACTATGAATTTTGAAACAATACAAATTTTTCAATTTTGCAAAAACTATTCTTTTTTTTGGATTTGCAATGTAGATAACTCCAAAACTGTTGATCACACAAAAAACTTGTCTGAGCACGCCTAAAGGGCAATTTGGTGCTTAATCCATTTATATATTTTTCAATAAATTTGGGAAGGTAGTTTTAAAGATATGGTAATATATGTAGGACACCCTTTTCTACAAACCCAAATTTTAGAAAAAAATTTAAAACAAAAATCGATGTAAAAACAAGTAAGAAAGTTCTATAGTCGGTCAAGCCCGACCATACGATACCCTTCACCACTAAGGTCAAAAGTATTTTTTTTTTCCTGTATAAAGACAAATATTTGCTAAATTTGGCCATCATACAAACATATTCTCAAAATTTATACATTTAAGCTGTTTCCGCCATTTGGACTTATATGAGAGCAAGGGTCAAATGTGGACCGATTATTTCGACATTTGGCAAATTGATTACAGTTGATTACAAAAATTATATTTGCCAAAAATAAACTTAAAATTCTCATTATCTTCGGATTTACGAGCGTTTTAGTGAATTTTGTCGCATTTCGTGCGTTTTGAGAAAAGAGTTTGTATGGGAGCTATGGTCAAATGTGGACCGATTTTTCGAAATTTGGTACAGTGATTTAAGTTTGCAAGAGCAGTATTTGTTTTAAATTTCATGAAAAAAAGTTTGATTTTTGTGGCCAATATATCAATTCCGGGAAGTGGGACCTATGGGAGGTACCATAAATAATGGACCGATTTTGACGAATTTCAATATCAAAACAATGATCTGTGCCAAATTTCTTTAAATTATCTTTAGAATTGCGACCTGTAGTTTGATTACAAGGTTTACATGGGGGTCCAGCCAGTCAGCCAGACGGACGGACGGACATCGCTAAATCGACTCAGAAAGTGATTCTAAGCCTATGGGTCTGAGACAAATATTTCTATGCGTTACATACATCAACACAAACTTATAATACCCTTTCCACCTATGGTGGTGAAGGGTATAAAAATTCGGGTGCTTTTGTATTTATGGGATCAAATAAATTTTCATAATATAATCCATATATTGCTTGGAATATTCATAGTTTTACTATTATCGGGTAACAGTAGTTATTTTTCGATTTTTCCATTTTCGATTTTTTTTGAATTTTTCAAAAATAAAATTTTTCGGTTTTGAAGAAAAAAAATTCTAAAATTCCGATGTAAATAACTCAAAAACAGTTGATAACTCATAAATCTTGTTTTACCACGTCTTAAGGGAAATTTTGATCTTAATCCATTGATGTATTTTTGAATAAAATTGGACATGTCATTTTCAAGATATGATGAAATAACTGGGACAACCCTTTCAAAAATCCCAAATTTTTGATATTTTTTAAATCTTAAAAAAAAAACGTTAACTTAGGGAACCATTATACATCAAACAGAATGAGGGTGCGGGTGATGTGGCCCAATTGGTAAGTACGTCGGCTACTAAGCAAAATATATCATATTAGGGCTGGTTTCGATCCCCGGCCAGGATAACAATAATTAATAATTTCAATTACGAAAAAAAACGACAAAAGGGAGATCTAGGCGTAAATATAATTCGAGTACGCTGATTTTTTTAAAGTCAGCTCTAGTTTTCGAGTTATAGCGTTATTTCATAGATGAATGAGGTTACGCAATAAATATTCGGTTAACTCGAATGTTTTTTTTTCTTGAACTAAGTAAAAAAAAATAGAAATTTGGAAACAAAATTATCTTTCAGAAACAAAAAATTCTGAATTTTGACCCCGGTAAAGAAAGGGTTAAACTTTTCAGTTTTTAAAAAAACAAAGCCATGTATATTCTATAAAGTCTAGGGAATAATATTCTCCATTATTTTTATTAATGCTAAACATTGGTACAATTCAACAAGCATATACTCAAATTATTACAAAAAAATCACATTTTTGCGAAATTTTACTATTTCAAATCGCTGGTACGGCAAAATGTTTCAAAATATCGATATCGATTTTTTGGTATTTTATTCTCCCATTTGTTTGTTTTATGATACTGGAAAGCAAATTTATTACTTGTAATATTTGTTGAACAAAATTTTCAAAAAATTAAAAAATGATTTTTAAAACCGGCCTGAGAAAAAAGTATAACTTTCTAATATGAAAAAAAAAAACGAGTAAATTCTGTTATATTTTAACGAAACTCAACTATTTAGTACTTACGGGTCATAGAATTCTAAAGGAAGGTCTTACTTTGAAATTTACTCATCCTTAGTAAATTATTTATGCGTGTCGTCAAGAACACGAATTTTCGGGTAAAAACTGCAATAACTCCAAAACTACTTCATGGATTTTTAATGTTGATGGCTTAAACATTTCTAGGGGGAGTTACGGTACAATTTCGCACTTTCGTAATATAAGGTGCATCCTAATGTAGAACAAAAAAGCTAAAATAATGCGTCATAATGGGCCATATACAAAACTGAAAACAAATTTAAAGAGAGTTAGATATTTTTTTCTGTCAAAAGTGAAATTAGACTAAATAAAGAACAATGAAAAATAAATTAACGCGCAAACAAAAAAACATTTCATTAGCACGTGTGTGTGCCTTAGTTATCTCTTATTGGTGGTAACTCTGTTTTTTAGGAGACTTTTCAAAACGACCATACGGCAAATCAATGTATGAAAGTGCAACATCTTTACATTATAAAGTCTTTGGTTAAACCTTTTAAAGAAGCAAGTTTTGGATTGAAGCATTAGGAGAAAAGTTTGGAATTTGGAAAATGTGTACAGATCGTACAACTGCGTAGATAGGAAGGGTATTTCTTAACTAGGTTTAGGCTGATTTTTTTTCTAACACCCACCTAACAATCGCCTCATAATCCTTTTAACATTTTATATATCCAATAATTAATTTTTCGGAAACGTCTGTTATTATTCCTTTCAGATGATTTAAGTTATGAATATGTAAGTAACTTTATGAATAAGTTTTCAAAAAAATCTTGCCCCAACATAAGTATTTCTACAAAAGTTTTAGGCTCTAACATAAGTACTCTTACAAAACATAAAAATTTCTAATGGAATTTTTAAACAAAAGACAAGAAAATAAAGAAATAAACTTATTAAAATATAAAACTTTTTTTAGAAAAAAATTAAAAAAAATCCTAACATAACAACTAAAATAATTTCATTTAAAATTGTATTCTCCAGCCTTTCCTCAAGTGCAATAAAAATAAAATCAAATAAAATCTTCCAAAAAAGAAATATATAAAAAAAAACTCTACGAATAACTCCAAAATGCATTTAGTTACTACAAAACATGCCTCTCATGTTGCAAAAAAATAGCAAAAATTCTGCCAAAAGCTATAAAAATATAATTTTTATATCATTTTTATTTCATACAAATGCAACTAAAAATAAAATTCTAAATAAAAGAAAATTTCAAACAAAATTAAAAAACTTCTTTCTTTGGTCTGATATATGAGCCACTTAACAAATGGCCAGCATCTGAAACCGAATGTTATAGAAATAGAAATTGGCTGGATAAGAGACATACAACGAAAAACTAAGCGACAAACAATGCGGCCTAATGTAATATTAGATTGCTATTTCAGCCTAAGGCTATTTTTAGACAAAAAAAGAACAAAATTTTTCGTGAACAAAAAACTAAAAACTCTAATAATAAAACAGGAAATTTGAACACTTTAAATGAGAAATAAAAATATATCATTAACTCTGTTCCTATAAAAATAAGAAATTTTTGAAAAATTTCCTATAAAAATAAGAAATTTTTGAAAAATTTCCTATAAAAATAAGAAATTTTTGAAAAATTTCCTAAAAAAATAAGAAATTTTTGAAAATTTTCCTATAAAAATAAGAAATTTTTGAAAAATTTCCTATAGAAATAAGAAATTTTTGAAAAATTTCCTATAGAAATAAGAAATTTTTGAAAAATTTCCTATAAAAATTTCTTATTTTTATAGGAAATTTTTCAAAAATTTCTTATTTCTATAGGAAATTTTTCAAAAATTTCTTATTTCTATAGAAAATATTTCAAAAATTTCTTATTTCTATAGAAAATTTTTAAAAATTTCTTATTTCTATAGAAAATTTTTCAAAAATTCGTTTTCGACTTAGTCCTTTACTGTATATGAGCACAGACATATAGAAATGTCTAAACCCATTATTTTTTTAAAAATAAACTAAAACTAAAATAATAAATAATACAAAAAACTAAAAGAAAAAAGTACAAAATATTCTAACTCTCCAGCAACTGTAATTAAGGAAAATAAAAAAAGTTTTTGTTATAAAACTTAGGAAATATAAAAAAAAAGTTGAAATAAAAACAAAATTCATATAAATTTCAAATTAATTTATAATGAGCCAAAGTATTTATTATGAGTTTATACTCCAAAGTAATGTATTAAATACGTTTAAAATTAAATTTTTATTTTCAAAATGTTTTATGATATAATTTTTGTTTGCAGCAATTCCCCGATCCACAACAAGAAACAAAAAGTTCGCTGGCTGGTTTGACGTCAAACGAAATAATTCTGATGTTACTTCACACATAAATATTTTGCATCATACAATCAACTCATTCTTTAGCGGCTGATGTGTACATTCATTTTTTGTGCAAGATTTTCAAATATTTCCATTATATTTTCAAGTGTCTGTGGTCATGGTTGGGAAATGTTTTTTTTTTGCGTTTTTTTCTCCTATTATTGCTTTAATAATTGTTTATTTCCCAAAAAGATAAATTTCAACAAAAAAAACTTCTATTAATAGAAATTTCATTTTTAATTATTTCCATAACGATTGTTTTTTACGTCTAATGAGAATTGAATTTGTTTAGAAGAATTCAAATTTTGTGTAAAAAAAAATTAATGGAATGGGCAATATCCAATAAATTATTAAAATTTTTTTAGATTTTTGTGGAATTAGAGCAAATATTTACACCTGTGTAATGTAAGAATTTTGTTTCACAAGATAAGGCATTTAAATTTTTGGTGATTCACAGTGTAAATTTTTCCTCACAAAAATTTAATTAAAATTCTTTTATTTTTTCTAACAAATTCCAAAAACTTTAGTTTTAGCATTTTTATACATTTTCCGGAATTAAGTTGGTTTAAGAAAATTCTTAAACAACTAAAAGTTTTTGGAAACAAAATTAAAAGTATTTACTAAAACTATAATTTAATTCATCATTATCCCCAAAAAGTTTCACTTTAAAGCTTTGGATTTTATACCCTACCAGGTCACTTGAATATTCCAAATAAGTCACTTGGTTTGCTATTGACAAGAACAGACGGTTATTTACTTTAGAATTATTTAGATATAGACTAAGACATAGGCTAAGGCATACACTAAGACATAGACTCAGACATAGACTAAGACATAGACTAAGACTTAGACTAAGACATAGACTAAGACATAGACTAAGACATAGGCTAAGGCATACACTAAGACATAGACTAAGACATAGACTAAGATAAAGACTAAGACATAGACTAAGACATAGACTAAACATAGACTACGACATAGACTAAGACAAAGACTAAGACATAGACTAAGACATAGACTAAGACATAGACTAAGACAAAGACTAAGACATAGACTAAGACATAGACTAAGACATAGACTAAGACATAGGCTAAGACATAGACTAAGACATAGACTAAGACATAGATTAAGACATAGACTAAGACATACACTAAGACATAGTCTAAGACATAGACTAAGACATAGACTAAGACATAGACTAAGACGTAGACTAAGACATAGACTAAGACATAGACAAAGACATAGACTAAGACATAGACTAAGACATAGACTAAGACATAGACTAAGACATAGACTAAGACATAGACTAAGACATAGACTAAGACATAGACTAAGACATAGACTAAGATATAGACTAAGACATAGACTAAGACATAGACTAAGACATAGACTAAGACATAGACTAAGACATAGACTAAGACATAGACTAAGACATAGACTAAGACATAGACTAAGACATAGACTAAGACATAGACTAAGATATAGACTAAGACATAGACTAAGACATAGACTAAGACATAGACTAAGACATAGACTAAGACATAGACTAAGACATAGACTAAGACATAGACTAAGACATAGACTAAGACATAGACTAAGACACAGACTAAGACATAGACTAAGACATAGACTAAGACATAGACTAAGACATAGACTAAGACACAGACTAAGACATAGACTAAGACATAGACTAAGACATAGACTAAGACATAGACTAAGACATAGACTAAGACATAGACTAAGACATAGACTAAGACATAGACTAAGACATAGACTAAGACATAGACTAAGACATAGACTAAGACATAGACTAAGACATAGACTAAGACATAGACTAAGACATAGACTAAGACATAGACTAAGACATAGACTAAGACATAGACTAAGACATAGACTAAGACATAGACTAAGACATAGACTAAGACATAGACTAAGACATAGACTAAGACATAGACTAAGACATAGACTAAGACATAGACTAAGACATAGACTAAGACATAGACTAAGACATAGACTAAGACATAGACTAAGACATAGACTAAGACATAGACTAAGACATAGACTAAGACATAGACTAAGACATAGACTAAGACATAGACTAAGACATAGACTAAGACATAGACTAAGACATAGACTAAGACATAGACTAAGACATAGACTAAGACATAGACTAAGACATAGACATAGACTAAGACATAGACTAAGACATAGACTAAGACATAGACTAAGACATAGACTAAGACATAGACTAAGACATAGACTAAGACATAGACTAAGATATAGACTAAGACATAGACTAAGACATAGACTAAGACATAGACTAAGATATAGACTAAGACATAGACTAAGACATAGACTAAGACATAGACTAAGACATAGACTAAGACATAGACTAAGACATAGACTAAGACATAGACTAAGATATAGACTAAGACATAGACTAAGACATAGACTAAGACATAGACTAAGACATAGACTAAGATATAGACTAAGACATAGACTAAGATATAGACTAAGACATAGACTAAGACATAGACTAAGACATAGACATAGACTAAGACATAGACTAAGACATAGACTAAGATATAGACTAAGACATAGACTAAGACATAGACTAAGACATAGACTAAGACATAGACTAAGACATAGACTAAGATATAGACTAAGACATAGACTAAGACATAGACTAAGACATAGACTAAGACATAGACTAAGACATAGACTAAGACATAGACTAAGACATAGACTAAGACATAGACTAAGACATAGACTAAGACATAGACTAAGACATAGACTAAGACATAGACTAAGACATAGACTAAGACATAGACTAAGACATAGACTAAGACATAGACTAAGACATAGACTAAGACATAGACTAAGACATAGACTAAGACATAGACTAAGACATAGACTAAGACATAGACTAAGACATAGACTAAGACATAGACTAAGACATAGACTAAGACATAGACTAAGACATAGACTAAGACATAGACTAAGACATAGACTAAGACAAAGACTAAGATATAGACTAAGACATAGACTAAGACATAGACTAAGACATAGACTAAGACATAGACTAAGACATAGACTAAGACATAGACATAGACTAAGACATAGACTAAGATATAGACTAAGACATAGACTAAGACATAGACTAAGACATAGACTAAGACATAGACTAAGACATAGACTAAGACATAGACTAAGACATAGACTAAGACATAGACTAAGACATAGACTAAGACATAGACTAAGACATAGACTAAGACATAGACTAAGACATAGACTAAGACATAGACTAAGACATAGACTAAGACATAGACTAAGACATAGACTAAGACATAGACTAAGACATAGACTAAGACATAGACTAAGACATAGACTAAGACATAGACTAAGACATAGACTAAGACATAGACTAAGACATAGACTAAGACATAGACTAAGACACAGACATAGACTAAGACATAGACATAGACTAAGACATAGACTAAGACATAGACTAAGACATAGACTAAGACATAGACTAAGACATAGACTAAGACATAGACTAAGACATAGACTAAGACATAGACTAAGACATAGGCTAAGACATAGACTAAGACATAGACTAAGACTATAACAAATGGTATCAACATTTTTGTTGTATCTTAAATTTTTCGAATTTTATAAACTTTTTTCCTTCTCCTGTAAAGTAAGAAAAAATCGAGTTAGGCCTTTTTTACAAAATAAATGTTTGTCTGCCTGTGTGTCTTTTAAAGAATAGGAAACTTTGCATTTGATCATGTTATGATCTTAAGAAAAGTTGTTGCGCATGAGCCGACGAAAGTTTATAAGGTGGCATGAGCAATTTCCGACAGGTGGCGCCAATTTATTTTGAAATAATAATTCAAAATTAATTAAATCGTAAACTCTGTATTTGATCATGCTATGGTCTTCAGCAAAGTTGTTGCACATGAGTCGAAGGTCTATAAGTTATACGATCAATTCACTGTAGATGGCGCCACTGAAAGTTGTAAAAAATGTATTGAATCGTAAACTATGCATTTGATTATTTAATGATCTTAAGCAAAGTTGTTGTGCCTGAGCCGACGAAGTTTTCTAAGTTGGTTGGACTAATTTTCGCTAGATGGAGCCACTAAAAATTAATCAAAATAAATTGCATCGTAAACCATGCTTTTGATCATGTGTTGATCGGGCAAAATGATTCAATATTAATTGGATAATTATTGAAGATAATATAACTTATTTAGTTTAAATAAAAAAAAATATTTTATAGAAAAATTTTAGTTTAGGGTACACAAAATTCGAGATATTTGTTTTCGAATTTTTGAGGTTTTTTGTTTTTTTTTTGCATTTCAGTGTTTCCTTTTTACTTTTTGGAGTTTCTTAAACTTTTTGCCTTTGGCCATCAGACACTCACGTAAGTAATTCGGTGAATACTAATAGATTTTGTGTGATTTATAGGAATTGTCTTTATTGCAACACAGTTTTGTTATATTTTAAATTTTTGGATTTCTTTCTACAACTTCAGTTTGATTTTTTTTTTTTTTTTGGAATTTTCACTTCAATTCGAATTTTTTTGTCTTAAATTCTTAGACATTGTATTTGAGCTAAAAGAAGTAACATTTGAAAAAAGAAAAAAAAAACGTTGATTTGCATTTAAAACACAAAGAACTTTTTTGCATTTGAGATAGAAATCATGCATAAAATTTTCTTTTGATGTTAGAATTTTTTTTTTATATATTTTTTTCCAAAACTTTTGCCATTTATGGAGCTGGTTTTTAGGAAAAAGAATAAATTTAACAAAAAACGAAAATGTTCTATAAAAAAAAAAACAACCAATACGATTTATCTGTCTATTCTTAGTAAAATGTTAGTTTCTTTTGGTGAATTTAACATAAAATCGGTTTTTTCTATATTAGAATTTTGTATACTCATATGATAGGGAAAGAACAATTCTAGACATGTTGAATTTTCTAAGATTTTTCTTTAAAGGAATTTCAACGTTTTTTATTCCAATACAAACGTTGACAGCAGCCTCATGTTTTGTTTTCTGGTTCTGGTTCTGGAAATGTTTATTTTATAATCTCAACCCATCCCCAAAAAAATAAACAGAAAACTTCATTTTTGGATTTTGCATATGTTTAGATCTGCAGGAGCAGCAGCAGCTTTCGCTGCTGCTGCTCCTGCATGTTTAAATAATAATGCTTGGCGTAATACTGACATTGTTGCAACAATGTTGCGCCCTGTGGTCAGTGGTCTTTTGCTGACGCTGTGGTCCTTCTATTAACCAAAGCCTGTCAAGTTAAAGCCCCAAACTTGCTGATATGCTGTTGCAACAACGAAAGTTTTAGCAACAAAAAAAATTTAATTCAAGCACCCGTCAAAAGTGTGGCAATGTGGTTTTTGATCCTGGTCTATGGTTTGTTTATGCCACATAATATTTTTCAAAAAAAACAGGAAAAAAACAGCGACAGATATTTTTACTAATGTCAGCAGTTTTTTTTTTGTAATTTAGAAAAAGCCCTTGGGGCGGAAATAAGTATGAGACGAAGGAGTATACGGGAAAGTTCTAGAATCGAACATACGACTCCAGCACTAGCAGTCCATTACCCTACAGGCTACTCCGACAGGCTTAGTCTTAGTCTATGTCTTAGTCTATGTCTTAGTCTATGTCTTAGTCTATGTCTTAGTCTATGTCTTAGTCTATGTCTTAGTCTATGTCTTAGTCTATGTCTTAGTCTATGTCTTAGTCTATGTCTTAGTCTATGTCTTAGTCTATGTCTTAGTCTATGTCTTAGTCTATGTCTTAGTCTATGTCTTAGTCTATGTCTTAGTCTATGTCTTAGTCTATGTCTTAGTCTATGTCTTAGTCTATGTCTTAGTCTATGTCTTAGTCTATGTCTTAGTCTATGTCTTAGTCTATGTCTTAGTCTATGTCTTAGTCTATGTCTTAGTCTATGTCTTAGTCTATGTCTTAGTCTATGTCTTAGTCTATGTCTTAGTCTTTGTCTTATTCAATGTCTTATTCTATGTCTTAGTCTATGTCTTAGTCTAAGTCTTAGTCTATGTCTTAGTTTATGCCTTAGTTTATGCCTTAGTCTATGTCTTAGTCTATGTCTTAGTCTATGTCTTAGTCTATGTCTTAGTCTATGTCTTAGTCTATGTCTTAGTCTATGTCTTAGTCTTTGTCTTATTCAATGTCTTATTCTATGTCTTAGTCTATGTCTTAGTCTAAGTCTTAGTCTATGTCTTAGTTTATGCCTTAGTTTATGCCTTAGTCTATGTCTTAGTCTATGTCTTAGTCTATGTCTTAGTCTATGTCTTATTCTATGTCTTAGTCTATGTCTTAGTCTATGTCTTAGTCAATGTCTTAGTATATATCTTAATATATCATTTAGTCTATGTCTTTGGTAGGTTATATCTTAATGATCATTACCATTCCTTATTGCAATTGTTGCAATAACTTTCCTAAATCATAAAAATATGCGTGTGTATATATCAGCAAATTAATTTTTATGACCCCAAGGCAGTCTCTAGAAAATAAATTTTAAATTCAAAACTTATTGACATCGAAATTTCCTCAACAACCGACTTCACTTTGAGTCATGATGGTTATGTGAAATATAGTTGTTCAGTCCATTACATTTCATATAATGATGCCATGTGGCAATAACTCAATTTTCTATCCAGACAGTTTCAAAAACTCTCAATTTCATTATTTTTATTGTTATTAATTGCTTTTCTCCATTAAGAAACCCCATCAGAAAATATGTGGAGACCAAAGCAGAAAGAAATAATCAATTTTGTTTATTTTCAAACTTTTTTTGCTATTGCAAATTTTTGGCCAGTATTTAAACAAAAAATGTTTGAATTATTGTGAAATCTGGCAACAGTTTCAGGTGTTGCCAAAGTAAATTTATACAAACATTATTTACGTGACAAACAGACACATGGCAACTAAACAACCGAAAATCAAACCAACTGCAACAAACAATGTAACATACAACACTTAAAACAAACAATACAACACTTTTTGAATTCTGTTTGTTAATTTTGTTTAAGAAACAATTCCGTACAAATCAAGTCATTGAAAACAGGGCTTGAGAGTTTCTTTCGTTTGTTTAAAATAACTTTTTTTTTAAAAAAAAACTTGGCAAAAGTTTACTTATTTTCTATGAAGCAGCAAATTTGCAGACTTTAAACCAGCAGAAGAAGTAAATTACAGAATAAGGATACTTAAAAGAATCAATTCTTGAAAATAAAATGAGTTTGATACAAGAAGTATATGCTTAAAAATCTACTTTTTATAGAAAACTTAAGACCATCGTCAATCTTTCTATAGACAACTAAGACGATCGTCAACTTTTCTGTAGAAAACTAAGAAGATCAACTTTTCTATAGAAAACTCAGACGATCGTCAACTTTTCTATAGAAAACTCAGACGATCGTCAACTTTTCTATAGAAAACTCAGACGATCGTCAACTTTTCTATAGAAAACTCAGACGATCGTCAACTTTTCTATAGAAAACTCAGACGATCGTCAACTTTTCTATAGAAAACTCAGACGATCGTCAACTTTTCTATAGAAAACTCAGACGATCGTCAACTTTTCTATAGAAAACTCAGACGATCGTCAACTTTTCTATAGAAAACTCAGACGATCGTCAACTTTTCTATAGAAAACTCAGACGATCGTCAACTTTTCTATAGAAAACTCAGACGATCGTCAACTTTTCTATAGAAAACTCAGACGATCGTCAACTTT
Organism: Stomorhina lunata; assembly: GCA_933228675.1. NCBI lineage: Eukaryota > Metazoa > Arthropoda > Insecta > Diptera > Rhiniidae > Stomorhina > Stomorhina lunata. Next base: position 53,878,665 of record OW121743.1, on the reverse strand, counting down.
TCTATAGAAAACTCAGACGATCGTCAACTTTTCTATAGAAAACTCAGACGATCGTCAACTTTTCTATAGAAAACTCAGACGATCGTCAACTTTTCTATAGAAAACTCAGACGATCGTCAACTTTTCTATAGAAAACTCAGACGATCGTCAACTTTTCTATAGAAAACTCAGACGATCGTCAACTTTTCTATAGAAAACTCAGACGATCGTCAACTTTTCTATAGAAAAATCAGACGATCGTCAACTTTTCTATAGAAAACTCAGACGATCGTCAACTTTTCTATAGAAAACTCAGACGATCGTCAACTTTTCTATAGAAAACTCAGACGATCGTCAACTTTTCTATAGAAAACTCAGACGATCGTCAACTTTTCTATAGAAAACTCAGACGATCGTCAACTTTTCTACAGAAAAATCAGACGATCGTAAACTTTTCTATAGAAAACTCAGACGATCGTCAACTTTTCTATAGAAAGCTCAGACGATCGTCAACTTTTCTATAGAGAACTATGACGATCTTCAACTGTTCTATAGAAAACTATGACGATCGTCAACTTTTCTATAGAAAACTAAGACGATCTTTAATTTTTCTATAGAAAACTAAGACAATCGTCAACTTTTCTATAGAAAACTAAGACGATCTTTAATTTTTCTATAGAAAACTAAGACAATCGTCAACTTTTCTATAGAAAACTAAGACGATCTTTAATTTTTCTATAGAAAACTAAGACAATCGCCAACTTTTCTATAGAAAACTAAGACAATCGCCAACTTTTCTATAGAAAACTAAGACGATCGTCAACTTTTCTATAGAAAACTCAGACGATCATCAACTTTTCTATAGAAAACTCAGACGATCGTCAACTTTTCTATAAAAAAATCAGACGATCGTCAACTTTTCTATAGAAAACTCAGACGATCGTCAACTTTTCTATAGAAAACTCAGACGATCGTCAACTTTTCTATAGAAAACTCAGACGATCGTCAACTTTTCTATAGAAAACTCAGACGATCGTCAACTTTTCTATAGAAAACTCAGACGATCGTCAACTTTTCTATAGAAAACTAAGACGATCTTGAACTTTTCTATAGAAAACTTAAACGATCTTTAATGTTTCTGTAGAAAACTAAGACGATCTTCAACTTTTCTATAAAAAACTAAGACGATATTTAGCATTTCTATAAAAAAACTAAATCGATCGTCAACTTTTCTATAGAAAACTAACACGATCTTCAACTTTTCTATAGAAAACTAAGACGATCTTCAACTTTTCTTTAGAAAACTTAGACGATCTTTAACGTTTCTGTAGAAAACTAAGACGATCTTCAACTTTTCTATAGAAAACTAAGGCGATATTTAGCATTTCTATAAAAAAAACTAAATCGATCGTCAACTTTTCTATAGAAAACTAAGACGATCGTCAACTTTTCTATAGAAAACTAACACTTCTATGTCTTAGTCTATGACTTAGTTTATGTCTTAGTCTATGTCTTAGTCTACAACTAAGTGTTTGCCTTATTCAGAGAATTCACTACCTTGTGACTCTGTTTCTGAATCGTTCAGGCATTTGTACTCATATGTTTTTTTTTTGCGCTGCAGCCCTCATGATAACGGTTGAGGTTTTTTTCCGATTTTCTGAATTTTGTACAAAAGTAACGTCACAGTTATGAGTAGAGATGGAGGCGAAAGTATGCAAGTACTTACAGTGAAAAACAAAATTTGGGATACAAAAAATTAAATTCAAAACTGTTTTAAGAAATTAAGTTTTTTCCATAATAAATCGCTAAAAAAAGCATTATATAAAAACAAATCCAGATCCAAATAATATCGGAAAACATAGTTGGAAACTTCTCTATAAATAGCCGTCTTTTATGGTCCATATCTCGTTAATTTCTATACCGATTTTGTTAATTTCTTCGTTAAACACACTTTAAAGAAGTAAACTTGCTAAAAAAAGAGATTAAAATCCCCTAATTCATAAACAAATTACAACATTATCAAAGAGTTGTTGTAGGTACTTTGTCTGGACAATTTGTTTTATAAGTTTATAATAACCCTATTTTGTGTTTATAAATTGAGGAGATTTTAAAGGGGCTGCTTTAATAATTGTTTTCACAATTTTAGTTTAAGTTATAAATTTATGAAAAGAATATGAACTTTTCGATATTATTTTTAGTAAGTCAAAGCTTAGGTTGTCTTAGAAACGTGCCGAATTGCTTTGTGTTCAACTCAATTGTCTCCATTATAATTCGTCCCCCTGTAATATATTTACATATATATTGTTATTTTACAAACGACTAAAATAAATATGGGGAAATTTCAAAAATTATAATAAAAAAAAAACCTAAAGCAAAATTGTGTGTAAATGCAATTATTTGCATTTTTACTGTTTATTCACTGACTTTCAGTTGGTTTTTGACGTCTCTTTTTTTCCCCGGCAATTTTGGCCACAATGAGTCTACAAGCGACTCTCGACAATAAAGTATTAAAACTTGAGTAACAATTAAATTGTCGTCTGTCCCGAGTAAAGTAAATTTGTGAAAAAAAAAACTTTCAATGTATGAGTAAATAAGTACAAGTTGGAACGGAAAGTACTACTCTAAGATCATAGTACGTATGTCGGCAAAATTTGTATGTATTTAACCAAAGACAAATGGTGATGATGTATTGGGATGTTTCTTTCAAAATGTTTGGTTGAATGAATGGCTTGAATTGCATGAATGTCTTACCATCAATAAACAACTCAACAACATCGTCATCAACTCCATTAATATCTTTGTGAATCAAAGCGCTTTTTACCCGCTTCTACCCTCACCAGCCAACAACACTAAACAAAGCCAAAAATAAAATTAAACAAAACAGCACTTTGCCATTTGGCCTCTAACCAACCTTAAGATTTCATCATCATCATTCATATATACATCGTATGGTAGTAGTATAATTCATGTTAAAACATGAATGAATAAATGCATGAAATATATGAATGTCTGTCTTTCTGAGGGTCGGTCTATCTAGGTTTTACTATAATTGTTGTTTTGTATGTTATTGTCTGCTGCTGCACACCACAAGCAGCCAAACAGGCATCTAACCACTAGACCAACAGAGTCAGACATCCAAACAGCCTCCATCTTCAACTTCTGCTTCATCAGCTTCTTTTGAAGTCTTAAATTTTTTCTCAGGCCAAAGTTAAAGCAGTCAAATATCTGGTTTGTTTCTCTTATTTGTCTAAAACTGCGTATAAAGTTGAAATTTAATAACGTCTGGCATAATTATAAGTGCATTCAAAACTTGACGATCGCCAATTTTTCTTTAGAAAACAAAAGCAATCGAAAGCTTTTCCAAAAAAAAAACTAAGGCAATGGCAGACTTCAATACAGGAAATTAAGCGATCGCCAACTTTTCTGAAAAACAAGGTCATTGACAACTTTTCTATAATAAAGTTGGCGATCGCAATAGTTTTCTAGAGAATAATTGGCGATCGTCGCAGTTTTCTATAGAAAAGTTAACGATCTTCGTCCCAGTTTACTATAAAAAAGTAAATGATCGTTTTGTATAGAAAAGTAGATGATCGTCTCAGTTGCGCATAGAAAAGTAGACGATCGTCTCAGATTTCTATAGAAAAGTAGACGATCGTCATAGTTATCTATAGAAATAAAGACAATTGTCTCAGTTTTCTATAGAAAAGTCGAGTTTTCTATAAAAAAGATGACGATCGTGTTAATTTTCTATAAAAATCTAGACGATCGCCATAGTTTTCTATAGGAAAGTGAAACGATCGTCATAGTTTGCTATAGAAAAGTGGACGATCGTCATAGTTTTCTATAGAAAAGTAGACGATCGTCCTAGTTTTCTATAGAAAAGTGAAACGATCGTCATAGTTTTCTATAGAAAAGTGAAACGATCGTCATAGTTTTCTATAGAAAAGTAGACGATCGTCATAGTTTTCGATAGAAACGTAGACGATCGTCATAGTTTTCGATAGAGAAGTAGACGATCGTCATAGTTTTCGATAGAAAAGTAGACGATCGTCATAGTTTTCGATAGAAAAGTAGACGATCGTCATAGTTTTTGATAGAAAAGTAGAAGTAGTTTTCTATAGAAATGTAGACGATCGTCATAGTTTTCGATAGAAAAGTAGACGATCGTCATAGTTTTCGATAGAAAAGTAGACGATCGTCATAGTTTTTGATAGAAAAGTAGACGATCGTCATTGTTTTCGATAGAAAAGTAGACGATCGTCATAGTTTTCTATAGAAAAGTAGACGATCGTCATAGTTTTCTATAGAAAAGTAGACGATCGTCATAGTTTTCTATAGAAAAGTAGACGATCGTCATAGTTTTCTATTGAAAAGTAGACGATCGTCATAGTTTTCTATAGAAAAGTAGACGATCGTCATAGTTTTCTATAGAAAAGTAGACGATCGTCATAGTTTTCTATAGAAAAGTAGACAATCGTCATAGTTTTCTATAGAAAAGTTGACGATCGTCTGAGTTTTCTATAGAAAAGTTGACGATCGTCGCATTTTTCTATAGAAAAGTTGACGATCGTCGCATTTTTCTATAGAAAAGTTGACGATCGTCGCATTTTTCTATAGAAAAGTTGACGATCGTCTGAGTTTTCTATTGAAAAGTTTTCTATAGAAAAGTAGACGATCGTCTAAGTTTTCTATAGAAAAGTAGACGATCGTCTAAGTTTTCTACAGAAAAGTTGACGATCGTCTAAGTTTTCTACAGAAAAGTTGACGATCGTCTAAGTTTTCTACAGAAAAGTTGACGATCGTCTAAGTTTTCTACAGAAAAGCTGACGATCGTCTAAGTCTTCTACAGAAAAGTGTTCGATCGTCTAAGTTTTCTACAGAAAAGTTGACGATCGTCTTAGTCTTCTATAGAAAAGTTGACGATCGTCTTCAATTTTCTATAAAAAAGCAGGCGATCGTCTTAGTTTTCTATAGAAAAGTATAAGATCGTCTCCAGTTTTCTATAGAAAAGTTGAGGATCGTCTTCAGTTTTCTATAGAAAAGTTGACGATCGCCTTTAGTTTCCTATAGAAAAGTTAACGATCGTCTTTAGTTTTCTATTGAAAAGTGGACGATCGTCTTAATTTTCTATAGAAAAGTTGATGATCGTCTTCAGTTTTCTATAGAAAAGTATACGATCGTCTTCAGTTTTCTATAGAAAAGTTGACGATCTTTTTCAGTTTTCTATAGAAAAGTTGACGGTCGTCTTTTGTTTTCTTTAGAAAAGTTGACGATCGTCTTCAGTTTTCTATAGAAAAGTTGACGATCGTCTTCAGTTTTCTACAGAAATGTTAACGATCGTCTTCAGTTTTCTATAGAAAAGTTGACGGTCGTCTTTTGTTTTCTTTAGAAAAGTTGACGATTGTCTTCAGTTTTCTATAGAAAATTTGACGATCGTCTTCAGTTTTCTATATAAAAGCTAACGATCGTCTTTAGTTTTCTATTGAAAAGTTGACGATCGTCTTTTGTTTTCTTTAGAAAAGTTGACGATAGTCTAAGTTTTCTTTAAAAAAGTTGACGATCGTCTTCAGTTTTCTATAGAAAAGTTGACGGTAGTCTAAGTTTTCCTTAGAAAAGTTGACGATCGTCTTCAGTTTTCTATAGAAATGTTAACGATCGTCTTCAGTTTTCTATAGAAAAGTTAACGATCGTCTTTTGTTTTCTTTAGAAAAGTTGACTATAGTCTAAGTTTTCTATAGAAAATTTGACGATAGTCTTCAGTTTTCTATAGAAAAGTTGACGATGGTCTTCAGTTTTCTATAGAAAAGTTAACGATCGTCTTCACTTTTCTTTAGAAAATTTCACGATCGTCTTCTATACAAAATTGACGACCGTTTTAGTTTTCTATGAATCAACGATTGTGAATCATTTAAAAACTAATATCATTCATCCCTTTTGTTAATTAATTTATTGATAAAAATCATTAAAAATTCAAAGGCCAACAAAATTCCTAGACAATAGATATACACAAATGTTTATAAAAAGAAAACTTTAATTTATTTGAACAAACTAAATCATGCAAATTCATCACGTTTATGCAAATTCCAAATGAGCTTTTAATAATCACAAAAATATCTAAGTAAATATTTTCATACAAAAGAAACTCATTGGAAAAAATTTTAAAAATACCTAATGAATATGTTAAAATTGACAGACAAATTCACTGGAATACTTTCGATATTACAATGAGCAGACAACCGGATTACGGACTAGAGTGTGTGAGCATGCGCGTATTCAAATTGGATAAAAATCACAAAAAAAAGGTATAAAACTTTAAAGTAATAAATGACAAAATCTTATCGCTACTGAATTTTAGCAGTTAAAAGTCACTTAACAAATTTAAAAATTCAAATAAACATTTAACTTCATAATGAAGATCGTAACAACAAACAAAAAGTCATTGGCTTTTAATTGAGAAGATTGAAGTTGAGTCGAGGCATTACCTGTAAAAGCTGTTAAAGTGCTAAAATGAAGTTGGAAGATCGTGTGTAAACGCACCTTTAATTTCATATTATGAAAATTTAAATTCATTTTAAAATTAAAGGCATTACCACGGCCTACAATTAACATATGAGTATGAGGGGAAAGGCTGTCTTGAATGAGGCTTTTCTTTTTAAACATAAAATTAATATGAGCTCGACAATAACAAAACATAAAAACTATCATTATGCATAATTATTGTTTAAATGTTTGTTATCTACTGAAACAAACTCTTTCATAAAGTAAATGAAAAAATTCCATTTGTATTGCATTAATGCATTTATATTATTTTATTTGTAACCGCCTAATTATGTTGCAATTTGTATGCATACAGTGTAAACGCGCCCTCTTTATTGTGAAGTGATTTTTTGCATTAAAATTAGTTATTACTCACTGTCAATTTTTAAAAAGGGTACGTCTCTTGTTTGAGGTTTTTAAAAATAAATTAAATTGTTAAGAAATTTTACGCATGCTATGAGACAACCAGACGCTGCAAAGAGGCATCGCCTTAATTTTTATAATAAACTTAATGATCGTCTTAATTTAATATGGAAAAATATACGATCACTTCAGTTTTAACTTTTCTTAAGGCGATCGCCAAATTGTCTAAAGTATGAAACACAATTGGAACGAACAACCAATTTTTCGGAACGAATATTCGTCGTTAGAAATAGAACATATGGGTTTGTATGAGTGTGCTCACAATTGATGCGTACGACGAAATTCGTCGTGCGTATAGAACAGTGCGATAGGTTTATTTCTATTTCATACGCAGACGAACGACGAATATAGAGTGGCTGTATTTCCTTTCTGCTGTAAACATTAAATATTGTATGTGTTTTTGTTAAATATGGTCACCTTTAAATTTGTAAACAAAAAATATTTATTGGAAATAAAATTAACTAAAAATATTTATCTTGTGAAATAATCAAAGAACAAAATATAAAAAAAATACAAACGGTGTAAGTGCGCGATATGTACGATAGGGTGATTTGAACTCGCAAATCAAAAATTCAAAAAATGGCGTCAACAACATTTATTCGTCCCAAATGTGTTTAATAGACGAATGTGCAAGACAAATTTTTAAAACTGAATTCGTCGTGCTGGACGAAAATAGTCGTTCGTCCCAATTATGTTTCTACCTTAAAGAAACCTTTAGCGATCACCAAATTTTCTAAACCAAACGTTAGTGATAGCCAAATTTTCTAAAAAAAAATGTAAAGAAAACTTTAGCGATCGCCAAATTTTCTAAAGAAAACTTAAGCGATCGCCAAATTTTCTAAAGAAAACTCAGGCGATCGCCAAATTTTCTAAAGAAAACTCAGGCGATCGCCAAATTTTCTAAAGAAAACTCAGGCGATCGCCAAATTTTCTAAAGAAAACTCAGGCGATCGCCAAATTTTCTAAAGAAAACTCAGGCGATCGCCAAATTTTCTAAAGAAAACTCAGGCGATCGCCAAATTTTCTAAAGAAAACTCAGGCGATCGCCAAATTTTCTAAAGAAAACTCAGGCGATCGCCAAATTTTCTAAAGAAAACTCAGGCGATCGCCAAATTTTCGTAAGAAAACTCAGGCGATCGCCAACTTTTCTAAAGAAAACTGAGGCGATCGTCAAATTTTCTAAAGAAAACTCAGGCGATCGCCAAATTTTCTAAAGAAAACTCAGGCGATCGCCAAATTTTCTAAAGAAAACTCAGGCGATCGCCAAATTTTCTAAAGAAAACTCAGGCGATCGCCAAATTTTCTAAAGAAAACTCAGGCGATCGCCAAATTTTCTAAAGAAAACTCAGGCGATCGCCAAATTTTCTAAAGAAAACTCAAGCGATCGCCAAATTTTCTAAAGAAAACTCAGGCGATCGCCAAATTTTCTAAAGAAAACTCAGGCGATCGCCAAATTTTCTAAAGAAAACTCAGGCGATCGCCAAATTTTCTAAAGAAAACTCAGGCGATCGCCAAATTTTCTAAAGAAAAATCAGGCGATCGCCAAATTTTCTAAAGAAAACTCAGGCGATCGCCAAATTTTCTAAAGAAAACTCAGACGATCGTCAACTTTTCTAAAGAAAACTCAGGCGATCGCCAAATTTTCTAAAGAAAACTCAGACGATCGCCAAATTTTCTAAAGAAAACTCAGGCGATCGCCAAATTTTCTAAAGAAAACTCAGGCGATCGCCAAATTTTCTAAAGCAAACTCAGGCGAACGCCAAATTTTCTAAAGAAAACTCAGGCGATCGCCAACTTTTCTATAGAAAACTATGGCGATCGCCAACTTTTCTATAGAAAACTATGGCGATCGCCAACTTTTCTATAGAAAACTATGGCGATCGCCAACTTTTCTATAGAAAACTATGGCGATCGCCAACTTTTCTATAGAAAACTATGGCGATCGCCAACTTTTCTATAGAAAACTATGGCGATCGCCAACTTTTCTATAGAAAACTATGGCGATCGCCAACTTTTCTATAGAAAACTATGGCGATCGCCAACTTTTCTATAGAAAACTATGGCGATCGCCAACTTTTCTATAGAAAACTATGGCGATCGCCAACTTTTCTATAGAAAACTATGGCGATCGCCAACTTTTCTATAGAAAACTATGGCGATCGCCAACTTTTCTATAGAAAACTATGGCGATCGCCAACTTTTCTATAGAAAACTATGGCGATCGCCAACTTTTCTATAGAAAACTATGGCGATCGCCAACTTTTCTATAGAAAACTATGGCGATCGCCAACTTTTCTATAGAAAACTATGGCGATCGCCAACTTTTCTATAGAAAACTATGGCGATCGCCAACTTTTCTATAGAAAACTATGGCGATCGCCAACTTTTCTATAGAAAACTATGGCGATCGCCAACTTTTCTATAGAAAACTATGGCGATCGCCAACTTTTCTATAGAAAACTATGGCGATCGCCAACTTTTCCATAGAAAACTATGGCGATCGCCAACTTTTCTATAGAAAACTATGGCGATCGCCAACTTTTCTATAGAAAACTATGGCGATCGCCAACTTTTCTATAGAAAACTATGGCGATCGCCAACTTTTCTATGGCGATCGCCAACTTTTCTATATATCGAAAACTATGACGATCGTCTACTTTTCTATAGAAATCTATGACGATCGTCTACTTTTCTGTCGAAAACTATGACGATAGTCTGCTTTTCTGTCGAAAACTATGACGATCGTCTACTTTTCTGTCGAAAACTATGACGATCGTCTACTTTTCTATAGAAAACTATGACGATCGTCTACTTTTCTATAGAAAACTGTGACGGTCGTCAACTGCTATATAATTTGGTGGTCGCCTTAGTTTTCTCTAAAATAGTTGGCTATCGCCCTAGTTTTTTTGTAGAAAAGTTCAATTCATTTAAATATTAAGTCTCGTGTTTTCATAAAAGGTCTTTTGTCACTCTTGAGCAAGAACTTGACATACCGATATTTGAAATTTTGAAATAGAGAATTTAAATGATTAAATTATTTAAAAGATAAAACCATGGGTTCAACTATGATTAACCCTGTAACTTCCGTTTTGAAATGCTTTAAATTAAACGAAAATGTTAAAGGGCCTTTTACAAGTGAACGATTTAAATGCAATTCAATAAAATGCATCAGTTGCAAATGTATCAACCATCAAAGAGTATAAAAATGTATTTATTTGAAATAGTATTTATTTCTTTCATTTATTTATCAATTGCCAATAAACTTTGAGGTTTCTTTTCAAGAGCCCCCGTTTTTTTTTTTTTTTTTTTTGTGAAACCGAGACTCAAGTGATAAAGAATATGATATGACACCCTTTGAGCAACCTATTTTATTTTATTTGATTTTTATTTGTTTGAATTTCTGCTCTTACACAAAGAGACTCAGATTTAAATAAAATATTTATTTAAATTTCAAAACAAACTCAAGTATTCAATAAAACTCAATATAGAAATATTTACTTATTTTTTCATTTAATTTAAAATTTTACTTTGTCAGTAAAAATCTTATGGTTGACTGAATTTGAAAAATATTTTATTTATTTACTACAAATATTTTGTTTATTTTAAATGATTCAAATTTAACCCAATTCTTAGGGAATTCTTAAGATAAGAATGAGATGCATTTTTGCTGTTAAATGTAAGAAATTTTGAAATTATGGCAAAAAAGCACAAATTATGCAAATTTTAAATAATTTATAGACATTTGGAAATGATTTGATATTTAGCCAGAATATTTCACATTTTTTATTTTTTTTCCCTCAGAACGTGCTCGTTTTAAGTTGGCGGTACTTAAGTAACTACAAGAGGTGCGACAAATATGGGCAACTTAAGCGGAAAAGTAGAGCAAAATTAATGTGCGAACATAATTTATAGGTAAATATTTTAAGAAAGAAACGGTAACAAAATTGTTTTTTTAATAAAACGAACTTACAACAATGTTTTTTTATTGTCATGTAACAACAGTAAAGGGCATAATAACAGGCAGACACAATCCAAATAAAATTTAATATGATTTCCAGAGAAAATTAGGCGATCGCTAAAGTTTTCTTTAGAAAATTTAGCGATCGCTAAAGTTTTCTTTAGAAAATTTGGCGATCGCTAATGTTTTCTTTAGAAAAATTGGCGATCGCTAAAGTTTTCTTTAGAAAATTTGGCGATCGCTAAAGTTTTCTTTAGAAAATTTGGCGATCGCTAAAGTTTTCTTTAGAAAATTTGGCGATCGCCAAAGTTTTCTTTAGAAAATTTGGCGATCGCTAAAGTTTTCTTTAGAAAATTTGGCGATCGCTAAAGTTTTCTTTAGAAAATTTGGCGATCGCTAAAGTTTTCTTTAGAAAATTTGGCGATCGCTAAAGTTTTCTTTAGAAAATTTGGCGATCGCTAAAGTTTTCTTTAGAAAATTTGGGGATCGCTAAAGTTTTCTAGAAAATTTGGCGATCGCTTAAGTTCTCTAGAAAATTTGGCGATCGCTAAAGTTTTCTTTATTTGACGGTCGCTAAAGTTTTTTTTAGAAAATTTGGCAATCGCTAAAGTTTCTTAGTTTAATAGGAAATTTTTTTATAAAATGCCTATTTTTATAGGAAATTTTTCAAAAATTTCCTATCTTTAAAGGAAATATTTCAAAATTTTCTTATTTTTATAGGAAATTTTTCAAAAATTTCTTATTTGATAGGAAATTTTTTTAAAAATTTCCTAATTTTATAGGAAAGTTTTCAAAATTTTCATATTTTTTCAAATTTATTATTTATATTCTTTCTTATTTTTATAGGCAATTTTATACAAATTTTATTATTTTTATAGAAAATTTTTCAAAGATTTCTTATTTTTATAGGAAATTTTTCAAAAATTTCTTAGTTTTATAGGAATTTTTTCAAAATTTTCTTATTTTTTATAGAATATTTTTCAAAAATTTCTTATTTTTATAGGAAATTTTTCAAAAATTTCTTATTTTTATAGGAAATTTTTCAAAAATTTCTTATTTTTATAGAAAAATTTTTCATTTTTATAGGAAATTTTTTAAAAATTTCTTATTTTTATAGGAAATTTTTTTAAAATTTCTTATTTATATAGAAAATTTTCCAAAAATTTCTTTTTTTTATAGAAAATTTTTCAAAAATTTTTTATTTTTATTGGAAGTTTTTCAAAAATTTCTTATTTCTATAGGAAATTTTTCAAAAATTTCTTATTTTTATAGAAAAATTTTTCATTTTTATAGGAAATTTTTTTTAAATTTCTTATTTTTATAGGAAATTTTTCAAAAATTTCTTATTTATATAGAAAATTTATCAAAAATTTCTTATTTTTATAGAAAATTTTTCAAAAATTTCTAATTTTTATTGGATGTTTTTCAAAAATTTCTTATTTCTATAGGAAATTTTTCAAAAATTTCACATTTGTAAAGGAATTTTTCAAAATTTTTTATTTTTATAGACAATTTTTCAAAATTTTTTTATTTGTTAAGGAAATTTTTCAAAAATTTCTTATTTTTATAGGAAATTTTTCAAAAATGTCTTATTTTTATAGGAAATTTTTCAAAAATTTCTTATTTTTATAGGAAATTTTTCAAAAATTTGTTATTTTTATAGGAAATTTTTCAAAAATTTCTTATGTTTATAGGAAATTTTTCAAAAATTTCTTATTTTTATAGGAAATTTTTCAAAAATTTCTTATTTTTATAGGAAATTTTTCAAAAATTTCTTATTTTTACAGGGAATTTTTCAAAAATTTCTTATTTTTATAGAAAATTTTTCAAAAATTATTTTTTTATAAAAAATTTTTCAAAAATTAATTTTTATAGACAATTTTTAAAAAATTTCTTATTTTTATAGGAAATTTTTCAAAAATTTCTTATTTTTATAGGAAATTTTTCAAAAATTTCTTATTTTTATAGGAAATTTTTCAAAATTTTCTTATTTTTATAGGAAATTTTTCAAAAATTTCTTATTTTTACAGGGAATTTTTCAAAAATTTCTTATTTTTATAGAAAATTTTTCAAAAATTTCTTATTTTTATAGAAAATTTTTCAAAAATTATTTTTTTATAAAAAATTTTTCAAAAATTAATTTTTATAGGAATTTTTAAAAAATTTCTTATTTTTATAGGAAATTTTTCAAAAAATTTCTTATTATAGGAAATTTATCAACAATTTCTTATTTTTACAGGGAATTTTTCAAAAAATTTGGCGATCGCTATAGTTTTCTTTAGAAAATTTGGCGATCGCTATAGTTTTCTTTAGAAAATTTGGCGATCGCTATAGTTTTCTTTAGAAAATTTCGCGATCGCTATAGTTTTCTTTAGAAAATTTGGCGATCGCTAAAGTTTTCTTTAGAAAATTTGGCTATCGCTAAAGTTTTCTTTAGAAAATTTGACGATCGCTAAAGTTTTCTTTAGAAAATTTGGCGATCGCTATAGTATTCATTAGAAAATTTGGCGATCGCTAAAGTTTTCTTTAGAAAATTTGGATATCGCCTGAGTTTTCTGTAGAATGTTTGTCGATCGCCTGAGTTTTCTTTAGAAAATTTGGCGATAGCTATAGATTTCTTTAGCACTTTTGTCAATCGCTATAGTTTTCTTAAGAAAATTTTAAGAAACTGCTATTTTTTCGCCCTTGTCTGTTAATACATTTGAATTTATAGTTACCGTAAAGACAAATGCATGTAATTATTTCATTACAACAATTAACGTAATGATAGAAACTACGTCAAATCTAAGAAAAAAATAGCAACAACAAAGTAGTTAGAAAAATCTCTAGAGGTAGTAATTTGAATCAAGTTTCTCTAACATTAAACGAATGAATGGATCATATAAGTTATTTCGAGAAATAACAAAAAAAAACCTAAAAAAAATAACAATTTTATAAAAAGTCGACAACAAAATCTCAAAACATATCAACGACTAGATCGTATTCAAATCACAGGAGAACTGAAATTACAAGATCCAAACCAACAAAAATAGACAACAGACAACAAATCGTAAATAATTAACATGTTGCCTAAGTTTAGTGATCGTTACTACTTGTTTTGAGTTTTTCAGAAAAAGTAGAGAAACAAATTTCAAATAAAAACGATCTAAAATGAACTACGTTGATCGTTCATATATGAGGCAAAACAAAATGCATGGAAATTTTTTGTTAAATAAAAAGGTACTTTTTTTAATTTTTGCTGTAATTTAAAGAGAAATAAAAAATGTTTTCAAATATTTTTATTTTACAACACGGTCCATTAAAGGCAATTTCCTCGGTTTCGAATAACTGAATTTACAGATTATTGTTGTTTGTTTTAAAAAAAGCTCGCGGAGGTACTTAAGAGGGGCTGGTACTTTGGCTTCTGTTTGTGCTCGATCGATCGGCAACCACAGCCTCTACCTCTACCGAGTTGTAAAATGTTTGCTTCAAATGTGTTTGATTTGATATTTATGTGAGAAACTACAATAATATTTTTTTGGTTTGTAATTTCATTTTAATAGTTTTACTTTTTCGTACTTATTTTAACATTTGACTTGCACAGTGGCTGACTGTTATATTTTTGTAGCCACAAGTTTATTCACACATTCGTCTAAACGATAATTCACTCATTTATATGGCAAAATTAGACGAAAAATAATATAAAAAAAATGTTGTTTGCTTTTTTCTCGCTTTTTCGTAATCATTAGTTGATAGTTTTTGCTTTAAAGATTTCATGCATTTACTTACTTTTTTGAGATTTTAGCCAAAGTTTTGTTAGATACAAATGTTTTTTTAAGGATTTTAAAATTATCGCTTTTCAAAGTTGCTTTTTTGTCTTGCATTTGCTGATTATCACCTCACCTTTCTTATGTAATATTTCTAGGGTTCAATTGTAATTTTCGTATACGAAAATTAAAGTTTAACTCACCTGGAATGAAAAAAAAACAAAAAACAAATGATTAGTAAAATTTTTAAGTCAAATAAAAGTTGGCGATCGTCATAGTTTTCTTTAAAAAAGTTAGCGATCGCCAAAATTTTCTGTAACAAATTAGGCGATAGCTATAGTTTTCTATAGAAAGAAATGCGTTCGCAATTTTTATGAAAAATTATTCAACAATATTTAATTTTTTTAGAAAAATTTTGAAATTTTTTTTTTTTTATAGGAAATTTTTCATTCTTTTCTTATTTTTATAGAAATTTTTTCAACAATTTCTTATTTTTTACAGGAGATTTTTCAAAAATTTCTTATTTTCGTAGGAAATTTTTCAAAAATTTCTAATTCAGAAATTTTCAGAAATTTTTCATTTATATAAGAAATTTTTAAAAAATTTCGTATTTTTATAAGAAATTTTTCAAAAATTTCTTGTTTTTATAAGAAAATTTTTCAATTTTTGAAAAATTTAAAAATTGCTTAGTTTTATAGGAAATTTTTCAAAAATTTCTTAATTTTATAAAAAAAAAAAAATTCAAAATTTTCTTATTTTTATAGGAAATTTTTCAAAAATTTCTAATTCAGAAATTTTCAGAAATTTTTCATTTATATAAGAAATTTTTCAAAAATTTCGTATTTTTATAAGAAATTTTTCAAAAATTTCTTGTTTTTATAAGAAAATTTTTCAATTTTTGAAAAATTTAAAAATTGCTTAGTTTTATAGGAAATTTTTCAAAAGTTTCTTAATTCTATAAAAAAAAAATTCAATTTTTTTTTTTATATGAAATTTTTCATTCTTTTCTTATTTTTATAGAAATTTTTTCAAAAATTTCTTATTTCTACAGAAGATTTTTCAAAAATTTCTTATTTTTATAAGAAATTTTCCAAAAACTTCTTATTTTCGTAGGAAATTTTTCAAAAATTTCTAATTCAGACATTTTCAGAAATTTTTCATTTATATAAGAAATTTTTCAAAAATTTCGTATTTTTATAAGAAATTTTTCAAAAATTTCTTTTTTTTTTATAAGAAATTTTTCAAAAATTTCTTAATTTTATAACAAACTTTTCAAAAATGTCTTTTTTTTAAGGAATTTTTCAAAAATTTCTTATTTTTATAAGAACTTTTACAAAAATTTCTTATTTTTATAAGAAATTTTTCAAAAATTTCTTATTTTTATAAGAAATTTTTTAAAAATTTCTTATTTTTATAAAAAAATTTTTCAAAAATTTCTTATTTTTATAAGAAATTTTTCAAAAATTTCTTATTTTTATAAGAAATTTTTCAAAAATTTCTTATTTTTATAAGAAATTTTTCAAAAATTTCTTATTTTTATAAGAAATTTTTCAAAAATTTCTTATTTTTATAAGAAATTTTTCAAAAATTTCTTATTTTTATAAGAAATTTTTCAAAAATTTCTTATTTTTATAAGAAATTTTTCAAAAATTTCTTATTTTTATAAGAAATTTTTCAAAAATTTCTTATTTTTATAAGAAATTTTTCAAAAATTTCTTATTTTTATAAGAAATTTTTCAAAAATTTCTTATTTTTATAAGAAATTTTTCAAAAATTTCTTATTTTTATAAGAAATTTTTCAAAAATTTCTTATTTTCATAAGAAAATTTTCAAAAATTTCTTATTTTTATAAGAAATTTTTCAAAAATTTCTTATTTTTATAAGAAATTTTTCAAAAATTTCTTATTTTTATAAGAAATTTTTCAAAAATTTCTTATTTTTATAAGAAATTTTTCAAAAATTTCTTATTTTTATAAGAAATTTTTCAAAAATTTCTTATTTTTATAAGAAATTTTTCAAAAATTTCTTATTTTTATAAGAAATTTTTCAAAAATTTCTTATTTTTATAAGAAATTTTTCAAAAATTTCTTATTTTTATAAGAAATTTTTCAAAAATTTCTTATTTTTATAAGAAATTTTTCAAAAATTTCTTATTTTTATAAGAAATTTTTCAAAAATTTCTTATTTTTATAAGAAATTTTTCAAAAATGTCTTATTTTTATAAGAAATTTTTCAAAAATTTCTTATTTTTATAAGAAATTTTTCAAAAATTTCTTATTTTTATAAGAAATTTTTCAAAAATTTCTTATTTTTATAAGAAATTTTTCAAAAATTTCTTATTTTTATAAGAAATTTTTCAAAACTTGTTTATCTTTTATAGAAAAAGTTGCCGATCGCTGTAGTTTTCTATCGAAAAGTTGGCGATAGCTATAATTTTTTATAGAAAAGTAGGCGATCGCTATAGTTTTCAATAAAAAAGTTGGCGATCGCTATAGTTTTCTATAGAAAAGTTGGAGATCGCTTTAGTTTTCTATAGAAAAGTTGGCGATCGCTATAGTTTTCTATAGAAAAATTGGCGATCGCTATAGTTTTCTATATAAAAGTTAGCGATCGCAATAGTTTTCTATAGAAAAGTTGGAGATCGCTTTAGTTTTCTATAGAAAAGTTGGCGATCACTATAGTTTTCTATAAAAAATTGGTGATCGCTATAGTTTTCTATAGAAAAGTTGGAGATCGCTTTAGTTTTCTATAGAAAAGTTGGCGATCGCTATAGTTTTCTATAGAAAAGTTGGAGATCGCTTTAGTTTTCTATAGAAAAGTTGGCGATCGCTATTGTTTCCTATAGAAAAGTTGGCGATCACTATAGTTTTCTATAAAAAATTGGTGATCGCTATAGTTTTCTATAGAAAAGGTGGCGATCGCTTTAGTTTTCTATAGAAAAGTTGGCGATCGCTATTGTTTCCTATAGAAAAGTTGGCGATCACTATAGTTTTCTATAAAAAATTGGTGATCGCTATAGTTTTCTATAGAAAATTTGGCGATCGCTTTAGTTTTCTATAGAAAAGTTGGCGATCGCTATTGTTTCCTATAGAAAAGTTGGCGATCGCTTTAGTTTTTTATAGAAAAGTTGGCGATCGCTATAGTTTTCTATAGAAAAGTTGGCGATCGCTATAGTTTTCTATAGAAAAGTTGAAGATCTCTTTAGTTTTCTGTAGAAAAGTTGGCGATCGCTATAGTATTCTATAAAAAAAAGTTGGCGATCGCTATAGTTTTCTATAGAAAAGTTGGAGATCGCTTTAGTTTTCTATAGAAAAGTTGGCGATAGCTATAATTTGTTATAGAAAAGTTGGCGATCGCTATAGTTTTCTACAGAAAAGTTGAAGATCGCTTTAGTTTTCTATAGAAAAGTTGGCGATCGCTATAATTTTCTACAGAAAAGTTGGAGATCGCTTTAGTTTTCTATAGAAAAGTTGGAGATCGCTCTGGTTTTCTATAGAAAAGTTGGCGATCGCTATAGTTTTCTACAGAAAAGTTGGCGATCGCTATAGTTTTGAAATAGAAAAGTTGGCGATAGCTATAATTTCTTATAGAAAAGTTGGCGATCGCTATAGTTTTCTATAGAAAAGTTGAAGAACGCTTTAGTTTTCTATAGAAAAGTCGGCGATCGCTATAGTTTTCTACAGAAAAGTTGGAGATCGCTTTAGTTTTCTATAGAAAAGTTGGAGATCGCTCTGGTTTTCTATAGAAAAGTTGGCGATCGCTATAGTTTTCTATCAAAAAGTTGGTGATCGCTGTAGTTTTCTATAGAAAAGTTGGAGATCGCTTTAGTTTTCTATAGAAAAGTTTGCGATCGCTATAGTTTTCTTTAGAAAAGTTGGCGATCGCTTTAGTCTTCTATAGAGAAGCCTTAGCTTTTGAATACAAATATTTTTAGCTAAACACGTGTAAATAATTGACTGCCCTAACATGTAAAATATAGAGGTAAACATGCGTATATTTCACCTTGAATTCTTTATTTAATTCAAATTTAAAGAAATGTTTATTCCAAAACTTAACAAATGGCATTTTGAAAGTTCTACAACAGCGATTTTGAAATTAAAATTAAAACACGAAAAATTTTACTTTTGTTTAAAAAAATATAAAATGTTCAAAAAATTTAATTTATGTAACAAATAAAACTGGAAAATGTTAATTTGAAGATTGAAAATATAAACAAAATTATGACATCACGTTTAAAAATATAATAAATTTTATAAAATTATTAGACCAAAAAACCTACAAATTTTAAAAAGTAGCGCAAAATCACCCACATAAGTCGATTAGAGCTTCTAATAATAAAAATTTGCTTAAAAAGGTAAAAAAAATGTTTTAAACAAATCAAACATTTTCTTTCATATCTTTCACACTTTGGTCAATATTTTCTTGAAATTTATGTTAATCGTTCGTTAAAGTAAAAACTTGTGAAAAAAAAATGTTCAAATGTTTACAAAGTAAACGATTTTCATCGAAATTTTAGTGATATTTTTAGAAAATGTAAGAAAAAATACAAATGTCTGACCAATTTTTGCCGATCGCCTTAGTTTTCCTTAGAACAAATGGCGATCGCTCTAATTTAACTTACAAAAGTTGAAGATCGTCTTAGATTTCTTTAAAGAGATTATAGATCGGCATTGGTCACTTGACGCTCAAAAATTGGTAAACATCTAAAGTTTCCTTTAAATAAATTTGTACAAAGTTCTGTTAAGATGCGTTGACAATCGCCCTAAAACGTCTTTATAATACTCATCGATCGCCTGTCCCTTTACAGAAACTCGCGATCTGCTAAGTTTTGTTAATATAATATGAGAATATTTATCGCTTTATATTAATTTTCAAAACATCTGCGATTTTTTGTTTAAACTAAATTAAGTGTTAATTATGCCGAAATGAAATCATACAAATAAATTAAGTTTTTAATTTAAACTGAAAAAATAAACAGATTAAATTAAACCAAACAAAAAAAAACAGAATAAAATATGAAGAACCGAAAATTGAGAACAAATTCTATGAAATCTTTAATCTTAAAACGCTAAAGTTCAAATTTCTTATTTAACTAAAAATTTCTTCTTAAGTCAAAAGTAGCTTCAAAAATTTAAATTGGTTTATATGTAATTTCAGCAGATTTTATCTAAGATCCACTAAAAAAAATTGCAATATGTTCAAAATATAAAAGATGAGTTAATTTTTGTTAATATTAATAAGGTTTAAAAAAACTGACAGTGGAAGCGATCGCCAACTTTTCTATAAGAAATTTAGGCTTTCGCCAACTTTTCTATAGAAAACTATAGCGATCGCCAACTTTCCTATAGAAAACAATAGCGATCGCTAACTTTTCTATAGAAAACTATAACAAACGCCAATTTTTCTATAGAAAACTCAAAAAATTCCTATTTTTCAAAAATTTCTTATTTCAAAAATTTCTTATTTTTATAGGAAATTCTTCAAAAATTTCTTATTTTTATAGAAAATTTTTCAAAAATTTCTTATTTTAATAGGATTTTTTTTAAATTTCTTACTTTTATAGGAAATTTTTAAAAAATTTCTTTTTTTATAGGAAATTTTTCAAAAATTTCTTATTTTTATAGGAAATTTTTCAAAAATTTCTTATTTTTATAGGAAATTTTTCAAAAATTTCTTATTTTTATAGGAAATTTTTCAAAAATTTCTTATTTTTATAGGAAATTTTTCAAAAATTTCTTATTTTTATAGGAAATTTTTCAAAAATTTCTTATTTTTATAGGAAATTTTTCAAAAATTTCTTATTTTTATAAAAATTTCCTATTTTTATAGGAAATTTTTCAAAAATTTCTTATTTTTATAGGAAATTTTTCAAAAATTTCTTATTTTTATAGGAAATTTTTCAAAAATTTCTTATTTTTATAGGAAATTTTTCAAAAATTTCCTATTTTTATAGGAAATTTTTCAAAAATTTCCTATTTTTATAGGAAATTTTTCAAAAATTTCCTATTTTTATAGGAAATTTTTCAAAAATTTCCTATTTTTATAGGAAATTTTTCAAAAATTTCCTATTTTTATAGGAAATTTTTCAAAAATTTCCTATTTTTATAGGAAATTTTTCAAAAATTTCCTATTTTTATAGGAAATTTTTCAAAAATTTCCTATTTTTATAGGAAATTTTTCAAAAATTTCCTATTTTTATAGGAAATTTTTCAAAAATTTCCTATTTTTATAGGAAATTTTTCAAAAATTTCCTATTTTTATAGGAAATTTTTCAAAAATTTCCTATTTTTATAGGAAATTTTTCAAAAATTTCCTATTTTTATAGGAAATTTTTCAAAAATTTCCTATTTTTATAGGAAATTTTTCAAAAATTTCCTATTTTTATAGGAAATTTTTCAAAAATTTCCTATTTTTATAGGAAATTTTTCAAAAATTTCCTATTTTTATAGGAAATTTTTCAAAAATTTCCTATTTTTATAGGAAATTTTTCAAAAATTTCCTATTTTTATAGGAAATTTTTCAAAAATTTCCTATTTTTATAGGAAATTTTTCAAAAATTTCCTATTTTTATAGGAAATTTTTCAAAAATTTCCTATTTTTATAGGAAATTTTTCAAAAATTTCCTATTTTTATAGGAAATTTTTCAAAAATTTCCTATTTTCATAGGAAATTTTTCAAAAATTTCCTATTTTTATAGGAAAATTTTCAAAAATTTCCTATTTTTATAGGAAAATTTTCAAAAATTTCCTATTTTTATAGAAAAAATTTTCAAAAATTTCCTATTTTTATAGGAAAATTTTCAAAAATCTCCTATTTTTATAGGAAAATTTTCAAAAATTTCCTATTTTTATAGGAAATTTTTCAAAAATTTCCTATTTTTATAGGAAATTTTTCAAAAATTTCTTATTTTTATAGGAAATTTTTCAAACATTTCTTATTTTTATAGGAAATTTTTCAAAAATTTCTTATTTTTTAGGAAATTTTTCAAAAATTTCTTATTTTTATAGGAATGTTTTAATAAATTTCTTATTTTTATAGGAATATTTTCAAAAATTTCTTATTTTTATAGGAGTTTTTAAAAATTTCTCATTTTTATGGAAAACTTTTCAAACATTTCTTATTTTTATAGAACATTTTTTAAAATTTTCTTATTTTTATAAAAAATTTTTCAAAAATTTCTTTTTTCTATAGGAAATTTTTCAAAAATTTCTTAGTTTTTTAGAAAATTTATCAAAAATTTTTTATTTTTTTAGAAAATTTTTCAAAAATTTCTTATTTTTTAGAAAATTTTTTAAAAATTTATTTTTGTAGGAAATTTTTTAAAAATTTATTTTTATAGGAAATTTTTCAAAAATTTCTTATTTTTATAGGAAATTTTTCAAATTTTTTTTAATTTTATAGGAAATTTTTCAAAAATTTTCTATTTTTATAGGAAATTTTTCAAAAATTTCCTATTTTTATAGGAAATTTTTCAAAAATTTCCTATTTTTATAGGAAATTTTTCAAAAATTTCCTATTTTTATAGGAAATTTTTCAAAAATTTCCTATTTTTATAGGAAATTTTTCAAAAATTTCCTATTTTTATAGGAAATTTTTCAAAAATTTCCTATTTTTATAGGAAATTTTTCAAAAATTTCTTAGTTTTATAGGAAATTTTTCAATTGGTTTTAAGAGGGTTAATTAAATTTCTCAGTTTTAATTATTATCAACACCGTATGTGTGAGAGTCTTAAGAATTGTTATTATTTACAAATTACACACTCTTTCAAATGCAAACATTTGCAGACATTTATATATACAATCAAACATTCTTATATTCCCATAAAATATTCTGCATTTTATTAACCCCGCAGTTTCAAGGGAAGGACTTTATGCGGAATTAAATTAAAGAGGAATATAGATTTAAGCTTGAATTTTCCTCCTTTTGTACATTCGACTATTAAGTCAATTCTTAGGGAACAAAGATCTTTAGTCCGAAACAAATGCTTCTGGAGGCGAGTCTTTCCCTAGGGACTGCTGGGAACTAAAATTATGCCCATGTGTGTTTTAAAATAAGTACGTTTTACAAATCTCTTGCTTTAGGGATTTGTTGGTATTTCAAAAATTTGTGTGCCACCGTCTTCTACTTATCACTCCAGTCCACTTTGGAGTCTTTGTAAATGAATGTCTGACAGTTTCTATTTATTTCTAGCAACAACAATAAGAATTTCTAACCATATTAAATAATTTTTTCTGTTTTTTTTGTATCCGAGAAGTGTTTATGTACTCTTTTAAATGTATTTTCCGAAAGTTATTATTCAGTTGAATGTACGAATGTCTGTCTGTGTGTATCTGTGATATGAAACGTGTGATTGCACATTAATCACAGATGTTGCCACAAATGCATAAACATTTCTGATTACCTAAGCACATTTTTCCTTCATTTTTTTTTTACCCCGACTGTCTTAATATTTACACATATTTTCTGGATTCTTTCAAGGAACAAAGTTGGCATAGAGCTCGTTTGTATGAGTTTGGGTTATGTTACGTCAGCAACAAGGTTTCACATTAGCAACGCAACTACAGCAAAGGTTGCCTGCATCTGTAACATGTGTGTAGTTGCTACAAAATATTACTACATTTTTACTATTTGAAAAAAGAAATATTTTTTTTTCCGGAATGTGTGATACCGTGTGTTTCGTTTAACGTTGGAATATTTAATTTTCACACATAATTTCGAAGCAGATTTTACGCTTCATTTTTATTTTGTTAAAGTTTTGTGTTTATTTTCCAAATTTCTTTTTAAACAAATATAATTTATGTTATTTACTTTTGAATTATGATAGGGTTGGGATTTTATGGTAAAATGCAGTTTTTGAGATAGCGATGGACATCAAGTTAGGCGATATAATGTATACGGATAACATTATATCGCCTCTTTCTCTATATAAGTATGTCCATGTTTTCTTTGGTCAAATTAGGTCCATCATTATTTGATTAAGTCCACCATTATTTGCCTAAATTATTAAGCATGTCCACTACTAAACATAGTCAATCAAATTGTGTCTGGGTTCGAGCGCTAGTTTCTATATTTACAATTTTCTATTAAAATTATTAATTTCTACTGCCTTCTCCATCGGATTCATTAAGACGCCGCACTGTAGTATTTCTGCTTCAAAAGAACCATTTATTGACCCTAGCTTTTGAAAGATCTAATGATGCAGTTCTATACAGAAGAGCCTATACATTAAGGATCAATATTTTTTCTCTTGAACCTTCATGACGTTTTAATTAAGATACAGAACCTTGGTTTGACTCTGCAGCAGAAAAAAACTTAATCTCGTTTATAGTTTAGGAGATATCAATAAATCAAAAAAACTCTACAAAATTCAGTGCTTTCGGTTTCCTTCCTACAAAAACTAAGGATCAATAAATTTTCTATTTAATTATGATATAGAACCTCTGTTAAAGTCTGCAGAAGAAAATAACTTAATATCGTATATAGTTTAGGAGATATCAGGAAATCAAAAAAGCTCTACAAAATTCAATTTTTTCGTTAGGCATAATTTCTTATTTTTATAGGAAATTCTTCAAAAATTTCTTATTTTTATAGGAAATTTTTCAAAAATTTCTTATTTTTATAGGAAATTTTTAAAAAATTTCTTATTTTTATAGGAAATTTTTCAAAAATTTCTTATTTTTATAGAAAATTTTTCAAAAATTTCTTATTTTTATAGAAAATTTTTAAAACATTTCTTATTTTTAAAGGAAATTTTTCAAAAATTTCTTATTTTTATAAGAAATTTTTTCAAAAATTTCTTATTTTTATAGGAAATTTTTTAAAAATTTCTTATTTTTATAGGAAATTTTTTAAAAATTTCTTATTTTTATAAGAATTTTTCAAAAATTTCATATTTTTATAAGAAATTTTTCAAAAATTTCTTATTTTTATAGGAAATTTTTCAAAAATTTCTTATTTTTATAAGAATTTTTTCAAAAATTTCTTATTTTTATAAGAAATTTTTCAAAAATTTCTTATTCTTATAAGAAATTTTTCAAAAATTTCTTATTCTTATAAGAAATTTTTCAAAAATTTCTTATTTTTATAGGTAAATTTTCAAAAATTTTTTATTTTTATATAAAATTTTTCAAAAATTTCTTATTTTTATAGGAAATTTTTCAAAAATATCTTATTTTTATAGGAAATATTTCAAAAATTTCTTATTTTTATAGAAAATTTTTCAAATACTTCTTATTTTTATAGGAAATTTTTCAAAATTTTTTTTGGTTTTATAGGAAATTTTTCAAAAATTTCTTATTTTTATAGAAAATTTTTCAAAAATTTCTTATTTTTATAAGAAATTTTTCAAAAATTTCTTATTTTTATAAGAAATTTTTCAAAAATTTCTTATTTTTATAGGAAATTTTTCAAAAATTTCTTATTTTTATAGGAAATTTTTCAAAAATTTCTTATTTTTATAGGAAATTTTTCAAAATTTTCTTATTTTTATAGGAAATTTTTAAAAAATTCTTATTTTTATAGGAAAATTTTCAAAAAATTTTTATAGGAAATTTTTCAAAAATTTCTTGTTTTTATAGGAAATTTTTCAAAAATTTCTTATTTTTATAAGAAATTTTTCAAAAATTTCTTATTTTTATAAGAAATTTTTCAAAAATTTCTTATTTTTATAAGAAATTTTTCAAAAATTTCTTATTTTTATAGGAAATTTTTCAAAAATTTCTTATTTTTATAGGAATTTTTTCAAAAATTTCTTATTTTTATAGGAAATTTTTCAAAAGTTTCTTTTTTTTATAGGAAATTTTTCAAATATTTCTTAATTTTAGAGAATATTTTTCAAAAATTTCTTATTTTTATAGAAAATTTTTAAAAAATTTCTTATTTTTATAAGAAATTTTTCAAAAATTTCTTATTTTTATAAGAAATTTTTTTAAAAATTTCTTATTTTTATAAGAAATTTTTCAAAAATTTCTTATTTTTATAGGAAAATTTTCAAAAATTTTTTATTTTTATAGGAAATTTTTCAAAAATTTCTTATTTTTATAGGAAATATTTCAAAAATTTCTTATTTTTATAGAAAATTTTTCAAATACTTCTTATTTTTATAGGAAATTTTTCAAAATTTTTTTAGTTTTATAGGAAATTTTTCAAAAATTTCTTATTTTTATAGAAAAATTTTCAAAAATTTCTTATTTTTATAGAAAATTTTTCAAAAATTTCTTATTTTTATAAGAAATTTTTCAAAAATTTCTTATTTTTATAGGAAATTTTTCAAAAATTTCTTATTTTTATAGGAAATTTTTCAAAAATTTCTTATTTTTATAGGAAATTTTTCAAACATTTTTTATTTTTATAGGAAACTTTTCAAAAATTTCTTTTTATAGGAAAGTTTTCAAAAATTTCTTATTTTTATAGGAAAATTTGGAAAAATTTCTTATTTTTATAGGAAATTTTACAAAAATTTCTTATTTTTATAGGAAATTTTTCAAAAATTTCTTATTTTTATATTAAATTTTTCAAAAATTTCCTATTTTTATAGGAAATTTTTCAAAAATGTCTTATTTTTATAGGAAATTTTTCAAAAATTTCTGAGAATTCCGGGTTGTACATTCAGAACAAAAATAAGTGAAAAAATGGGGACCCAAAGCAGGTACCTCAAAGAGTCAAGGCATCTAAACCAAAATTAGTATAACTCTACTTTGGGTGAACTAATAGACGCGTGCCGAATTTTTATCAAGTTTTGTTAAGAATTCTGCCTTAAACATTGAGAGGAAAAATCAGTGAAAAAATGGGGGTCCAGGACAGCTACCCCAAGCACTCGACTAATTTCAACCTAAATTAGTAGACCTGTTTTTGAGATCAACTAATATACGTGTGCCGAATTTCATTAAATTACATTGAGAATTGCGGGTGGTATATTGAGAAGAAATATTGTTGAGCAAATGGGGGTCCAAGGCAGGTAATCCAAGGAGTCGACGAATTTCAACCAAAATTAGTGGACCTATTTTTTAATTAATTAATAGAAGTGTATTGAATTTCATCCAATTCTGTCGAGAATTGCGATTTGTACATCGAAAAATAAAATTTGTGAAAAAATTGGGGTCCAGGGTAGGTACCCCAAGGAGTCGAAGGATTTCGAAAAGTTTTTGAATTATTCTTATCTATATAAAACTGATAAATTATGCAAAATTTTATCGTTGTAGGATCACTCCCTTCTACTATTTTTTGCACTTCGATGTATGAAGAAATATCACTGCGCGCCGCCGATGCAAAAGAATATTTGTTCTACCTAACAACAGATGGCGTAACTTTACTGCTCACTAATAAATATTAAAAACTTGTAATAATTTTATTAAAAGAATGAATAAGTCATGTAAGATATAATAACTCGAGAATGTAAAAAACCACAAAAACTTAGATAACAAATTTTATTTTGTACTTTAGTCATAAGAACGAAAAAAAAAATAAATTTATCACTTTCTGAACTACACAAACAAAATAATTATACCAATGCGAATTTGTATAATTAATACTAGAACGATAAAAAGAAATACGAGAAAGTCATAAGTCAAGTTTTAACATATTCAAATTCAGATTTAACAAAAAAGATAGCGCTAAAAAGATTTAACTTAAAGAAAACGTTATTTTCTTAAGAATTTTAAAAATATATGAGCTTTTGAATTTATAAGGAAAACATTTAAAAAAAATCGTATAAATCTTTGTTATAGCCTATATCCGCTTGTATGTTTTTAACTAAATTTGAGTTAATGCTAAAATTAATTAATTAATTTATAAAAGCAATTACCACTAAAATGAGAAAGGAATTTGTTTAGAGCTTTTACTGTTTGGTATCTAAAGTTAAGAATTGGCTTAAAATGTGTTATTCTAAAATTCATAAATATTGAAAGTTTAAATGTTTTTGTTTTACCATTTGTCACATATCTTTTGCAATAATCACCTTAATTCTACAATTTTGAAATATTCAGATTCCAGAGATATTATAGCATTCGAAAAGTATAAAATCTTTTAAATATTCCAAACACTTAATATTATACAAACGAGCAAAACATTAAAGCATCCGAAAAATATAAAATATTTTTAATATTCCAAACACTTCCTATTTTAAAAACATTCAAAGAAGTAAAACATTTTACGCATTTATAACGAAAACAATTAAAAAATCGTATAAATCTTTGTTATAGTCTATATCCGCTTGTCTTAAACTAAATTTGAGTTAGAGCCTAAATTTAGTTAACTTTAGGGCTTTTAGAGCTTTTACTGTTTGGTATCTAAAATTAAGATTTGGCTAAAAATTTGTTATTCTAAAACTCATAAATATTGAAATTTTAAAATTTGTATGTTCTTACTATTTGTTACATAACTTTTGCCATAGTCATCCCAATTCAACAATTTTGAAATATTTACATTCCAGAGAAATTTTATCATTCGAAAGGTATTAAATCTTTTCAATATTCCAAACACTTCCTATTTTACAAGCATTCAAAGATGTAAAACATTTTTTGCATTTATTACAAAAACAATTAACATAATCGTATACTTATATACAAATGAGAAAGAAATTTATTTTGAGCATTTACTGTTTGGAATCTAAAGTTAAGATTTGGCTAAAAATTTGTTATTCTAAAATTCATAAATATTGAAATTTTAAAATTTTTTGTTTTTACCATTTGTTACATATCTTTTGTAGTAGTCACCTGAATCGAGCAATTTTGAAATATTTAGATTCCAGAGACATTAAAGCTTTTGAAAAGTATAAAATCTTTTCATTCGGCATGATCTACTACTACAAACTGTGTTAGAAAAACTATTCTGCTACAAAATTTTGATCTAATACTATCGGTAGCAGTTGCCTAGTAGAAGTAGCTATTTAAGTGAAATCAAAAATTTTGTTTATATATTAGTTCGACATAATCTACTACTAAAAACAGTGTTCGAAAAGCTATACTGCTACAAAATTTTAATTTAATACTATCGGTAGCAGTTGCCTAGTAGAAGTAGCAGTTTTAGTCGAATTAAAAATTCTTTTACATTTTGATTTGACATGATCTACTACTAAAAAAAAGTATTCCAAAACAAGCTATTCTGCTACTAAATATTGATTTAATACTATCGGTAGCAGTTGCTTAGAAGTAGCAGTTTTAATCGATACAAAAATTGTTTTATATTTTGATTCGAAATGATCTACTTCTAAAAACAGTGTTCGAAAAGTTATTCTGCTACCAAATTTTGTAAAAAAAAATAATATTTTCATTATTCCAAACATTCAAAGATGTAAAATATTTTTCGTTTCCCTACTTTGTCTATTCATTTCTTAACTACGTTCTTAAGAAAATTATTATTTCATATAGAGAAAATTCAATTTTTTTTTGTTACTAATAAACATTTGTAAACTAATAATTTGTTTAAACAATTTGCTATGATAATATAAATATAAACAAGGTAAATAAAATTTAACGTAAAAGTAATAAATACGAGTACAACGAAATAAAAATTTATGTAAATTCAAAAACTGAAAAAATAACACAACAAAAGGGAAATAAAATAATTCGAAATACAATTTCGAACCAAATAATTATTTATGATTTAGCAAAAATTTATAGAAAAAAAAAGTAACAAATAAATAAATAAATAGCAACTGGCGATTAGATTAGAACTTTTGTATTGACGTCATGATTTTCTGACATTGAGAAGAAAAAAAATATTCAAACCTAAATTAGCACTTTTTTGTTAAATTAAATACTCGGGCAATAAATACTTTTTAAATACAAATGCAACGGGGACATATGAACAAATAAAGAGGAATGTATGGACAGACTAGACTTAATTTATAACTTTAATTAAAATTATACAATTAAAAAAAAAAAAAAACAATTATTTTTTTGGTATTTTTAAAATAAAAAAATGTTTTAAGGAAGTTTGATTGAATATTTAAGACAGAGAAATAGATCCCAAGAACTAAATTAGATTTGAGTTAATCTAGAATTTTCTCAAAAATTTGGAGTTTTCAATAGTTTGTACTAGTAGTGTTATTGTCATATCTTGAAAACAACTTTTCCAATTTTACTAAAAAATACGTCAATGGATAAAGAACATTATTGCCCTTAAGCCGTGCAAACACAAGTTTTTTGTGAGATCAATGATTTTGGAGTTATTCACTTCGCAATGTAAAAAAAATATTTTTTTTGTGCAAAATCAAAAAAATTTTATTTTTTTGAAAATTCTTAAAAAAATCAAAAATGGCAAAAAATTACGATAATTACTAGACGATCGTAAAACAAGAATATTACAAATAATATAAGCCTTATACTATGGACATCCATTGAAAAGTTGTAATTTTATAACAAAAAATGTGAAGATGCTGAATTTTTCTCATGTAAAAGTTTTAAAGAGTTTATACTAGTAGTGATATTGTCATATCTTGAAAACGACTTTTCCGATTTTTTGTAAAATCAAAAAAATTTTATTTTTTTGAAAATTCTTAAAAAATCAAAAAATTTAAAAAATTACCATAATTACTAGACGATCATTTAACATGAATATTACAAATAATATAAGCCTTATATTATGAATTTCCATTGATAAGTAGTAATTTTATTACGAAAATTGTGAAGATACTCAATTCTCGTTATGTAAAAGTCAAGAGTTTATACTAGTAGTGATATTATCATATCTTGAAAACGACTTGTCCAATTTCACTGAAAAATACAGTGATTCGCCATGATCTACTACTATAAATAGAGTTCGAAAAACTATTCTGTTAACAAATTTTGATTTAATACTATCGGCAGTAGTTGCCTAGTAGAGGTAGCAGTTTTATTCGAATCAAAAATTCTTTTGTATTTTGATTCGTCATGATCTACTACTATAAACAATGTTCGAAAAGCTATTCTGCTACAAAATTTTGATTCAATACTATCGGTAGCAGTTGCTTAATACAAGTAGCAATTTTAGTCGTATCAAGAATTGTTTAATATTTAGATTTGCCATGATCTTCTAATACAAACAGTGTTCGAAAAGCTATTATACCATCACATTTTCTGCTACCAAATTTTGATTCAATACTATTAATAGCAGTTGCCTAGAAGAAGTAACATTTTTAGTCGAAACAAAAATTGGTTTATATTTTGATTTGACATAATATTCCACCAGAAAGTGTTCGAAAAGCTTTTAATACTATCGGTAGCAGTTGCTTAGTAGAAGTAGCTGTTTTAGCCGAATCAAAAATATATATTATGAATTTCCATTGATAAGTAGTAATTTTATAACGAAAATTGTGAAGATACTCAATTATCCTCATGTAAAAGTCAAGAGTTTATACTAGTAGTGATATTGTCATATCTTGAAAACGACTTTTCCGATTTTTTTGAAAAATATATCAATATATTAAGAACATAATTGCCCTTATGACGTTTTTTCAGTCATCAACGATTTTGGAGTTATTCGCTTCACAATGCAAAAAAATAATTTTTTTGTGCAAAATCAAAAAATTTTTATTTTTGAAAATTCTTAAAAAAAATCAAAAATGACAAAAAAATACCATAATTACTAGACAAAAATATTACAAATAATGTAAGCCCTATACTATAAATATCCATTGAAAAGTAGTAATTTTATTACGAAAAATGTCAAGATACTCAATTTTCCTCTTGTAAAAGTTTTCAAGATTTTATACTAGAAGTGATATTATCATATCTTGAAAACGACTTTTCCGATTTTTTTGAAAAATATATCAATATATTAAGAACATAATTGCCCTTATAACGTCCAAACACAATTTCTTTCTGTGATCAACGATTTTGGAGTTATTCACTTCGGAATGTGAAAAAATATTTTTTTTTTTTTTGTGCAAAATCAAAATTTTTTTTTGAAAATTAATAAAAAAAATCAAAAATTCCAAAAAATTACCATAATTACTAGACGATCGTAAAACAAGAATATTACAAATAATATAAACCTTATACTATGAATATCTATTGATAAGTACTAATTTTATTCCGAAAAATAATCAATTTTCCTCATGTAAAAACTTGGCAAAAAATATTTTTTTGCTACAAGAACAAATTAAATGATACAATTTATTAAACAATATTAATATTAAACGTTTTTTAATAAAAAAAAGTAAGTAAGCAAAAAAGGTTTATAAAACTAAAAGAAATTAAAGACAACAATAAAACGATGAAATTACTGATAACAGAGTCAAATTCATAACAATAATAAAGCCCATCAATTGAAGGGTTTACTTTACGGTTTAATAATAATTATTGTCATATTTTTGTGCCGAGCTATCATTATTGAAAATGAACTGATAAGGTTAATGACATAATTATACACTTCATCTAGCAAACAATAAAGAGAATGAATAAAAAAAATTGAATAAAAATAATTTTGTAAATACTCATAATAAGGCATGAGTACAATAAGAGATAGCAAAACATAAAAATAGCTACAGATTTTCAATTTGATGCAAAAGATGTCGAACAAAAATTTCAGAAATTGTTTTATATTTGGATACGACATGATCTACTACTATAACCAGTGTTCGAAAAGCTATTCTGCCATCAAATTTCGATTTATTACTATCGGTAGCAGTTGCCTAGTAGAAGTAGCAGTTTTAGTCGAATCAAAAATTGTTTTAAATTTTGATTCGACATGATAAAACATTATCTTAAAACTACTAAAAACAGTGTTCGAAAAGCTATTCCGCTAACATATTTTGATTTAATACTATCGGTAGCAGTTGCCTAGTATAAGTAGCAGATTTAGTCGAATCATTGTTTTATATTTTGATTCGACATGATTTTATATTTTGATTCGACATGATCTATTACTAATAAACAGTGTGCAAATGCTATTCTGCTACCAAATTTTGATTTTATACTATCGGTAGCAGTTGCCTAGTAAAAGTAGCAGTTTTAGTCGAATAATTGTTTTATATTTTGATTTGACATGATTTTATATTTTGATCGACATGATCTATTACTAAAAACAGTGTGCAAAAGCTATTCTGCTAACAAATTTTGATTTAATACTATCGGTAGCAGTTGCCTAATAAAATAAGCAGTTTTAGTCGAGTCAAAAATTATTTTGTATTTTGATTCGACATGATCTACTACTGTAAACAGTGTTCGAAAAGCTATTCTGCTAACAAATTTTGCTATAATACTATCGGTAGCAGTTGCTAAGTACAAGTAGCAGTTTTATAAAACAATAAAAAATTGGTTTATATTTTGATTTGATATGACCTACTATTATAAACCGTGTGCGAAAATCTTTTCTGCTACCAAATTTTGATTTACTACTATCGGTAGCAGTTGCCTAGTAGAAGTAGCAGTTTTAGTCAAATCAAAAATTGTTTTAAATTATGATTCGACATGATCTACTCCTAAAAACAGTGTTCGAAAAGCCACTCTGCTACCAAATTTTGATTTAATACTATCGGTAGCAGTTGCTTAGTAGAAGTAGCAGTTTTAGTCGAAACAAAAATTGTTTTATATTTTGATTCGATGTAATCTACTAATAAAAACAGTGTTCGAAAAACTATTCTGCTACCAAATTTTGATTTAATACTATCGGTAGCAGTTGCTTAGTAGAAGTAGCAGTTTTACGGCAATCAAAAATTTTTTTCAACTTTGATTTAACATGATCTGCTACTACAGTCTTCGAAAAGCTATTCTTCTAACAATTTTTGATTTAATACTATTGGTAGCAGTTGTCTAGTAGAAGTAGCAGTTTTAGTGAAATCAAAAATTGTTTTATATTTTGATTCGCCATGATCTACTACTATAAAAAGTGTTCGAAAAGCAATTCTGCTAACAATTTTTGATTTAATACGTGTGGTAGCAGTTGCCTAGTAGAAGTAGCAGTTTTAGTCAAATTAAAAATTGTTTTATATTTTGATTCGCCATGATCTACTGCTATGAACAGTGTTCGAAAAGTTATTCTGCCACCAAATTTGGATTTAATACTATCGTTAGCAGTTGCCTAGTATAAGTAGCTATTCTGCCACCAAATTTTTATTTAGTACTATCAGTAGCACTTGCTTAGGAGAATTAGTTTTAGTAGAAACAAAATTTGTTTTATATTCCGATTCGACATTGTCTTCTATAAACAGTGCTCGAAAAGCCATTCTAAATACTCTCAAATTTTGATTTATTACTATCGGTAGCAGTTGCCTAGTAGAAGTAGCAGTTTCTTAATCTTTTAACATTTAGCGGTATTATTTATCATAACTAAATAACTTTTTTTACCGACAAAAGGTAGACCTAGAGGGTAGAGATAAATCGAGTACGCTTAATTAAAAGGTGCTAGCCGTTTTTTTATTTTTTTAGGTTAGCTCTAGTTTTCGGGATATAGCGTTATAAAAAATATAAAAGGTTGCGAAATAAATATTCGCGTAACTCGAAAACTGTTTATTTTCTAGAACTTAATCAAAAAATCGAAATTCGGCAACAAAGTTATCTTTAAGGAGCACTAAGTTTTTTTTTTTTTTTTTTTGAAAAATCATAAAAACTTCCATTTTCAAAAATATTTTTTTTTTGTGCAAACAAAAGAATTTATTTCCAAAATGAATTCAAAAAATAAGTGTTCCTGTTGCCGAATTTCGATTTTTTGACTTAGTTCGAGAAAATAAACAGTTTTCGAGTAACGCGAATATTTATTGCGCAACCTTCTCCATTTTTTAAATAACTCTATATCTCGAAAAATTATATTTTTTAATTTCGAGGAGTGCCGGGCCGGTAGGATTATTGTGCCATTTGGTAAGAAACATTAACCCTGAACATTTGATCCGATAACGTTAACAAGTAGCCCTTAGGCCTTAAAGTTCAAAAATGTGTTCACAAGGCGAAAAATTGGTCTTTGTCAAATAAAGGCTATTTAGGCTAACCTTTATAAGAAAGTGAGCTTTCATTTGTAATATGCACTTAATAATCTTTCTTTTGAAGTAGATATCTTACAAATCGCTTAAACGGTTTTTGAGTTATAGGTTTCTTTTTCGCTAATTTCATGTTCTTGACGACTTATATGGACAAAATTTACCCAAAAAAATGCTATTTTTAATTTGTTTCTACTTTTCTATTTTTTTTTTTTTTAACTTATCTTAGACCTTTTCGGAATAAAATATAAAATTTTGATAAAATTGTTTGATATTTTCCTTATATCTTTGATGACACAAAATTAAGATTTTTTCAGGTGATTTTAAAATGACCTTTTTATGTCTTTAAACAATTTTGTTAAGTAAATTTTAGAAATTTGCAATTAGGACTCCAGTGATTTATAACGAATGCATTAGGTATAAAAACGAAAAAAAAATTGGGTCGATAGCTTATCTCGAATTCCCGTACCTGTGACTTAAAATCAAAAAATTTCGCGAAAAGTAGCTTTTTTGAGAAATTTTAGAAAAAATTTAATAATTTTATATTGGTTTACATTTTTAGCAAAAATTTATTTATTGATTATGCATAACACCATGTACAATCCGTGGATATAGTTGTAACAGAATTGGAGATATTTAACCCTTGCGTTACCGGGGTCAAAATCAAATTTTTAGGCAAATTTCCAGTTTTTAGGCATATCAAAGCTTTTGAGGCATATCAAAGCTATTGAGGCATATCAAAGCTATTGGCTGAACAATATTTCCTCTAAAAAACTATATAATTAATAACAAAGATAACAAACTAAAAATATTAACCCTTTCAGGACCAACTAGAACCAAAATTACCCCAAAAAATTTAATAATTTGTTTTGTAATGACTATGTAATAGACAAAGAAATGTATTTTCTTTAGACTAAAAATATATTGTTTAACCCTTTTACACCCGCCATGAACCGATCACTTTGAATCAGACATTACATAGAATTAAGTACAAGTTATGGACCACTGGTGGTATTTCACTTGTTACCTACCCTATCTACTGGGCATTCCTCTATTCAAAACAGTGCAAAAATATGTTTCCCCGTAAAACTCGAATTAGTCAGACTGGCCCAAAAATAGATATTTTTAAATTAGTCTTGCTACATTCTTTTCGTTACTACTGCTACTTTCGTTTAACTTAACAAAGCTTTTCCATTCTAAAAATTTTACAATTTTATTTTACTTTTTTCTACAAAATATTTCTTTTGTGAGTTTTTAGCATTTGACCACTAGAAAGTGAAATTTTGTGGGTAATTATGATAAAAGAAAAGGGAAAATATTTACAGAAATTTACACTCGTTTAATTTGTATTTTATATTCTTGAAAAAAAAAAAACTAAACACTTTTTGCCTCTAAAAATACATTTGTTTTCAAATGTTTATGTTTTTCATTTTTTTATATAAAATTTGTATGTCTTTTTGATGACATTTTGCCTTAAGCGTGTAATCGTATTAAACAAAAAGGTCTTAATGTCATGTAGTTCTGTTTTTTCATGTTTTATTAAATTTTTGCAGTTTTCTTTTCATTTTATTTAACATTTATCATTTATATTAAGGTCTTTATTTTAAAACAATTCGAATAAATCGTTGACATTTCAGTGAATAATTGTCAGAGAAGAATATTAAAGAAAAATCGACTTTTTCTTAATAATACCATCAATAACACTAGTTAACAAAATTTAACTTGTTGCCTTACATTTGATCGCCACTATATTTTTCCTATTCTTTGTGGTCTTTGAATTATAAAAACCGAAAAAATTAAATTTTCTTTTAATTTTTTGATAAAATTTGCCAGTTTGGAAAAGTCGGAAATCCATTGATTTTATCATATCTTTGGAACGGCTTGTTGGATTTTGTTGAAAGTCACAGAATATTATACAAAATAAAATTATCTTTAAGTCGTTTTAAAACAATTATTTTCATATCTTTAACGGATTCAAAGTTATTGGCATTTTAAAACAAAAAAAAATCATTTTTTTATAAAAAAAAATGAGGGGTTCCCTTGATTTTATCATATCTTTGAAACGGGTTGTTCGATTTGGTTGAAAGTCACAGAATATTATAGAGAATAAAATTATCTTTAAATTGTTTTAAAACAATTTTTTCATATCTTTAAAAATGGGGGATCCCTTGATTTTATCATAACTTTGGAACGGGTTGTTCGATTCTGTTGAAGATCACAGAATATTATACAAAATAAAATTATCCTTAAGTCGCTTTAAAACAATTTTTGTCATATCTTTAACGGATTCAAAGTTATTGGCATTTCAAAACAAAAAAAAATCATTTTTTTATAAAAAAAAGTTTAAAAATGAGGGGATCCCTTGATTTTACCATATCTTTGAAACGGGTTGTTCGATTTGGTTGAAAGTCACAGAATATTATAGAGAATAAAATTATCTTTAAATCGTTTTAAAACAATTTTTTCATATCTTTAACGGATTCAAAGTTATTGGCATTTTAAAACAAAAAAATCATTTTTTTTTATAAAAAAGTTTTAAAAAGGGGGGATCCCTTGATTTTATCATATATTTGGAACGGGTTGTTCGATTTGGTTGAAAGTCACAGAATATTATAGAGAATAAAATTATCTTTAAATCGTTTTTGAACGATTTTTTTCATATCTTTAACGGTTTTAAAGTTATTTGCATTTGAAAATAAAAAAAATATATTTTTTCATAAAAAAAAAAATCGTTTTTAAAAATTCACAAAAAAATTCAATATGTCAAAAACCTACTATTTTGATAAAAATGCTGCTTCTTTTGATAAAAATGATGTAGTTTTAAAAATTTGTTAAGCAAGCAAAAAAATGTTTAGTTTGTACAGAAAAAAATATGCCGGTTTTGCACTTAAGTGGAAATTTTGAAGCGACAAATTTATTCATGTTTCAACACTAAAAAACTTCATAACAACTAAAATGTTAAGAAAAAGCCTCGTCATATGATTTAAAATACATAAATAAATTTAAGTATCGCCAGGTAAGAGTTTTAAATTGTTCATACCCTACTCTAATATAGAAGGAAAGGGTAGGTATATTGGGTTAGTGCTGATCTTTGCAACGCTTCATATACCGATCGACACAAAATCACTTTTTGAGTGAGTAATGAATGGCGTACAACTCTGAGATCGGAGATAAAATGAGATCAAACCACATGAGGCAATTATAGAGTTATAAGACTCCATTCTTTTACATATAAGATTCTATCGATCACAATGTGTGAAAGGCTAAAGCCCAAAGTTAACGAAATGTTAAGGATAGGGATTTAAGGGTAACCGCTATTAAATCAGGGTAAAATCAGCCTTTTATTTCACGTACCTCCCATGGGACTGCCTTTTCGCAACTGAGGATAAGAACCCGCAAATCTACAAATCTGAAACTTTTTTAGTGAAATTCAGTAGAAATGAATAAAAATGAGTAATAGGATCAAATATAGGTATATTATCAGGAAATTAAAATAAAGTCAGGTGTAGACCGATAGATATAGTCAAATGTAGGCCTATCATCACAAAATTTAAATCAAGTCAAATAAAGACCGAAAGACATGGTCAAATATAGGCCTATTACCAGGAAATTTCAATATAGTCAACTATAGACCGATAGACGTGGTCTACATATATTTGACTATATTTAGACTTCTTGATAATAGGCCTACATTTGATTTTATCTCTAACATGATATTTCGGATATTTCAAACTCTCTAAAGCTCATAACAAATTTCCTCAGAATGTTAGGAAAAAATTTGTTAGTCAGTTGTAAAGGGTATCATCTAATCGGCTTGACCGATTATAATTTGGTCTTACCTGCAACAATTTTACAAGCAACAATTTTTAAACAATTTCTATATCCACTAGTTTGTATTTCTTTCTTTATAATTTGTGTTTAATTTTCTTTCGGGTTCAAAAACTGCTGCCGTTGTTAAAATATTTATTTTCAAAATAAATTTTAAAATTTAATTTTTATTTTACAATATTTTTTTATTTTTATACAGTTGACGTTATTTTCAATTAACTTAAAAATTTTTGTGTAAATTTTCAAAATAATTTTATTTTCAAGTTTTTGGTTTCAATAACCCTTTAAAGGCCGATGAAAATTTTTCTAAAGCAAATTATGAAAACTTTTCTAAAGAAAATTATGAAAATTTTTCTAAAGAAAAAATTTCATAATAAAAATTTTTCTAAAGAAAAAAATTCATAATGAAAATTTTTCTAACGAAAAAATTTCATAATGAAAATTTTTCTAACGAAAAAATTTCATAATGAAAATTTTTCTAACGAAAAAATTTCATAATGAAAATTTTTCTAAAGAAAAAATTTTATAATGAAAATTTTTCTAAAGAAAAAATTTCATAATGAAAATTTTTCTAAAGAAAAAATTTCATAATGAAAAATTTTCTAAAGAAAAAGTTTCATAATGAAAATTTTTCTAAAGAAAAAATTTCAAAATGAAAATTTTTCTAAAGAAAAAATTTCAAAATGAAAATTTTTCTAAAGAAAAAATTTCAAAATGAAAATTTTTCTAAAGAAAAAATTTCATAATGAAAACTTTTCTAAAGAAAAAATTTCATAGCGAAATTTTTTTAAAGAAAAACTTCATAATGAAAATTTTTCTAAAGAAAAAATTCAAAATGAAAATTTTTCTAAAGAAAAACTTAAAAATGAAAATTTTCCTAAAGAAAAAATTTCCTAATGAAATTTTTTCTAAAGAAAAAATTTCATAATGAAAATTTTTCTAAAGAAAAAATTTCATAATGAAAATTTTTCTAAAGAAAAAATTTCATAATGAAAATTTTTCTAAAGAAAAAATTTCATAATGAAAATTTTTCTAAAGAAAAACAAATATTTTCTAAAAAAATTTTTCTAAAGAAAAAATTTCATAATGAAAATTTTTCTACAGAAAAAATTTCATAGCGAAAATTTTTTAAAGAAAAACTTCATAATGAAAATTTTTCTAAAGAAAACATTCATAATGAAAATTTTTCTAAAGAAAAAATTCATAATGAAAATTTTTCTAAAGAAAAACTTAAAAATTAAAATTTTTCTAAAGAAAAAATTTCATAATGAAAATTTTTCTAAAGAAAAAATTTCTTAATGAAAATTTTTCTAAAGAAAAAATTTCATAATGAAAATTTTTTAAAGAAAAAATTTCATAATGAAAATTTTTCTAAAGAAAAAATTTCATAATGAAAATTTTTCTAAAGAAAAAATTTCATAACGAAAATTTTTCTAAAGAAAATATTTCATAATGAAAATTTTTCTAAAGAAAAAATTTCACAATGAAAATTTGTATAGAAAACATTTTCTATATAAAATTTTTATAAAAAAAATGTTGAATATAAAATTTTTCAAGAAAAATTTTTGTTATAAAATTTTAATGGTAAAATTTTCGTTATAAAATTTGAATAGAAATTTTTTCGTTACAAAATTTTCCAAAGAAAAATTTCATAATAAAAAATTTTTCTAAAGAAAAAATTTCATAATGAAAATTTTTGCTAAAGAAAAAATTTCATAAATTTGTTTTTTAAAAAAAATTTCATAATTAAAATTTTTCGAAAGAATAACATTCATAACGAAAATTTTTCTAAAGAAAAGTTTTATAATGAAAATTTTTCTAAAGAAAAAATTTAATAACGAAATTTTTTCTAAAGAAAAAATTCCGTAATGAAAATTGAAAAATTAAACTTTTATAGGATTTTCTATTTTTATAGGAAATTTTTCAAAAATTTTCTATTTTTATAGGAAATTTTTCAAAAATTTCCTATTTTTATAGGAAATTTTTCAAAAATTTCCTATTTTTATAGGAAATTTTTCAAAAATTTCCTATTTTTATAGGAAATTTTTCAAAAATTTCCTATTTTTATAGGAAAATTTTCAAAAATTTCCTATTTTTATAGGAAATTTTTCAAAATTTTCCTATTTTTATAGGAAATTTTTCAAAATTTTCCTATTTTTATAGGAAATTTTTCAAAAATTTCCTATTTTTATAGGAAATTTTTCAAAAATTTTCTATTTTTATAGGAAATTGTTCAAAAATTTTCTATTTTTATAGGAAATTGTTCAAAAATTTTCTATTTTTATAGGAAATTGTTCAAAAATTTTCTATTTTTATAGGAAATTTTCTATTTTTATAGGAAATTTTTCAAAAATTTTCTATTTTTATAGGAAATTTTTCAAAAATTTTCTATTTTTATAGGAAAATTTTCTATTTTTATAGGAAATTTTTCAAAAATTTTCTATTTTTATAGGAAATTTTTCAAAAATTTTCTATTTTTATAGGAAATTTTTCAAAAATTTTCTATTTTTATAGGAAATTTTTCAAAAATTTCATATTTTTATAGGAAATTTTTCAAAAATTTCCTATTTTTATAGGAAATTTTTCAAAAATTTCCTATTTTTATAGGAAATTTTTCAAAAATTTCCTATGTTTATAGGAAATTTTCCAAAAATTTCCTATTTTTATAGGAAATTTTTCAAAAATTTTCTATTTTTATAGGAAATTTTTCAAAAATTTCCTATTTTTATAGGAAATTTTTCAAAAATTTCCTATTTTTATATTAAATTTTTCAAAAATTGCCTATTTTTATATTAAATTTTTCAAAAATTTCCTATTTTTATAGGAAATTTTTCAAAAATTTCCTATTTTTATAGGAAATTTTTCAAAAATTTCCTATTTTTATAGGAAATTTTTCAAAAATTTCCTATTTTTATAGGAAATTTTTCAAAAATTTCCTATTTTTATAGGAAATTTTTCAAAAATTTCCTATTTTTATAGGAAATTTTTCAAAAATTTCCTATTTTTATAGGAAATTTTTCAAAAATTTCCTATTTTTATAGGAAATTTTTCAAAAATTTCCTATTTTTATAGGAAATTTTTCAAAAATTTCCTATTTTTATAGGAAATTTTTCAAAAATTTCCTATTTTTATAGGAAATTTTTCAAAAATTTCCTATTTTTATAGGAAATTTTTCAAAAATTTCCTATTTTTATAGGAAATTTTTCAAAAATTTCCTATTTTTATAGGAAATTTTTCAAAAATTTCCTATTTTTATAGGAAATTTTTCAAAAATTTCCTATTTTTATAGGAAATTTTTCAAAAATTTCCTATTTTTATAGGAAATTTTTCAAAAATTTCCTATTTTTATAGGAAATTTTTCAAAAATTTCCTATTTTTATAGGAAATTTTTCAAAAATTTCCTATTTTTATAGGAAATTTTTCAAAAATTTCCTATTTTTATAGGAAATTTTTCAAAAATTTCCTATT
Source organism: Stomorhina lunata (assembly GCA_933228675.1). Classification (NCBI taxonomy): domain Eukaryota; kingdom Metazoa; phylum Arthropoda; class Insecta; order Diptera; family Rhiniidae; genus Stomorhina; species Stomorhina lunata. The sequence goes on along the minus strand of OW121743.1, from coordinate 53,836,835 downwards.
TTTATAGGAAATTTTTCAAAAATTTCCTATTTTTATAGGAAATTTTTCAAAAATTTCCTATTTTTATAGGAAATTTTTCAAAAATTTCCTATTTTTATAGGAAATTTTTCAAAAATTTCCTATTTTTATAGGAAATTTTTCAAAAATTTCCTATTTTTATAGGAAATTTTTCAAAAATTTCCTATTTTTATAGGAAATTTTTCAAAAATTTCCTATTTTTATAGGAAATTTTTCAAAAATTTCCTATTTTTATAGGAAATTTTTCAAAAATTTCCTATTTTTATAGGAAATTTTTCAAAAATTTCCTATTTTTATAGGAAATTTTTCAAAAATTTCCTATTTTTATAGGAAATTTTTCAAAAATTTCCTATTTTTATAGGAAATTTTTCAAAAATTTCCTATTTTTATAGGAAATTTTTCAAAAATTTCCTATTTTTATAGGAAATTTTTCAAAAATTTCCTATTTTTATAGGAAATTTTTCAAAAATTTCCTATTTTTATAGGAAATTTTTCAAAAATTTTCTATTTTTATAGGAAATTTTTCAAAAAATTTTTATTTTTATAGGAAATTTTTCAAAAATTTTCTATTTGTATAGGAAATTTTTCAAAAATTTTCTATTTTTATAGGAATTTTTCAAAAATTTTCTATTTTTATAGGAATTTTTCAAAAATTTTCTATTTTGATAGGAAATTATTCAAAAATTTTCTATTTTTATAGGAAATTTTTCAAAAATTTTCTATTTTTATAGGAAATTTTTCAAAAATTTTCTATTTTTATAGGAAATTTTTCAAAAATTTTCTATTTTTATAGGAAATTTTCTATTTTTATAGGAAATTTTTCAAAAATTTTCTATTTTTATAGGAAATTTTTCAAAAATTTTCTATTTTTATAGGAAAATTTTCTATTTTTATAGGAAATTTTTCAAAAATTTTCTATTTTTATAGGAAATTTTTCAAAAATTTTCTATTTTTATAGGAAATTTTTCAAAAATTTCATATTTTTATAGGAAATTTTTCAAAAATTTCCTATTGTTATAGGAAATTTTTCAAAAATTTCCTATTTTTATAGGAAATTTTTCAAAAATTTCCTATTTTTATAGGAAATTTTTCAAAAATTTCCTATTTTTATAGGAAATTTTTCAAAAATTTCCTATGTTTATAGGAAATTTTCCAAAAATTTCCTATTTTTATAGGAAATTTTTCAAAAATTTTCTATTTTTATAGGAAATTTTTCAAAAATTTCCTATTTTTATAGGAAATTTTTCAAAAATTTCCTATTTTTATAGGAAATTTTTCAAAAATTTCCTATTTTTATATTAAATTTTTCAAAAATTGCCTATTTTTATATTAAATTTTTCAAAAATTTCCTATTTTTATAGGAAATTTTTCAAAAATTTCCTATTTTTATAGGAAATTTTTCAAAAATTTCCTATTTTTATAGGAAATTTTTCAAAAATTTCCTATTTTTATAGGAAATTTTTCAAAAATTTCCTATTTTTATAGGAAATTTTTCAAAAATTTCCTATTTTTATAGGAAATTTTTCAAAAATTTCCTATTTTTATAGGAAATTTTTCAAAAATTTCCTATTTTTATAGGAAATTTTTCAAAAATTTCCTATTTTTATAGGAAATTTTTCAAAAATTTCCTATTTTTATAGGAAATTTTTCAAAAATTTCCTATTTTTATAGGAAATTTTTCAAAAATTTCCTATTTTTATAGGAAATTTTTCAAAAATTTCCTATTTTTATAGGAAATTTTTCAAAAATTTCCTATTTTTATAGGAAATTTTTCAAAAATTTCTTATTTTTATAGGAAATTTTTCAAAAATTTCCTATTTTTATAGGAAATTTTTCAAAAATTTTCTATTTTTATAGGAAATTTTTCAAAAAATTTTTATTTTTATAGGAAATTTTTCAAAAATTTTCTATTTGTATAGGAAATTTTTCAAAAATTTTCTATTTTTATAGGAATTTTTCAAAAATTTTCTATTTTTATAGGAATTTTTCAAAAATTTTCTATTTTGATAGGAAATTATTCAAAAATTGTCTATTTTTATAGGAAATTTTTCAAAAATTTTCTATTTTTATAGGAAATTTTTCAAAAATTTTCTATTTTTATAGGAAATTTTTCAAAAATTTTCTATTTTTATAGGAAATCTTTCAAAAATTTTCTATTTTTATAGGAAATCTTTCAAAAATTTTCTATTTTTATAGGAAATCTTTCAAAAATTTTCTATTTTTGAGGAAATTTTTAAAGAAACATTTTCAATATTAAACTGTTGTTTCTAAAATAGCAGCAAACAAAAGTGTGGGAACTAAACAAATATATTTTGCAAAGACATTATAATTCGTATTTACTCGGTTTCTAAAATGGCTATAATGAGGGATTTTCGATCTGCTCACAGTTTGGGATACTCCTCCTAAAGTTTTCTAAAGAAAAAATTTTAACATAAATTTTTTTCTTAAGAAAAGTAAAAGGTGGGTCTTAAAAGTGTTAAGGCATTAAAAAAACACTTAAACGTTTACGCAATTTTTAAGTTTTTGGCCATATAAAAAAGTATTAACTTAAAAAGAAATTTTCATTTTTACTATCAGCAGAAAATGTCATGCTGAGTTTCCTAGACTTAATGAAACGAAAAAAGTCAATAAATTTATTTATGATTTTTTTTTCTTTAATATTTGAACAAAAAAAAGTTGTAATAAAAACAACAACAACTTGTTAAAGACACCTGTAATAGAAACAACAAGTGGTTGGTTGCCTGCTTCGGTAATTTGGTGCTATGTTCGATCGATGTCTGGTTTGGGCCACTTGTCATCATCATCATGGGGTTTGTCATTTGGCTGGTACTTGTTGTTCATTAAAATGTTGATTTTTACTGGTTATACGTTTTATTATTTCTTTAATTTTTTTCTTTGAAAAAAAAACGTGTAAAAATCTATTTAAGCATTTAATCACGTTTTATTAAAGAAAACAATTTCATTTATTATTGCGTAAAACAAAATTATGAATGTCAATTTTATTGTCCCGCCACTCAAGTGAAAGACCGTCTTGGATTCACTTGATTTTGTTCATAATTTTTAATTGTTTTCTTTTTTTTTTTTGAATAATGTACAAATTTAATGTATTTTGTTCACTAAATCGTACAAAGTAAAAGGGTTTTTTAAATAGTAATTGAAATTGGAAAAAACGTGTTAAAAATTGTTAATTATTTCAAAAAAGTTAAAACCAAAAAAAACTTGGGTAAGGGCAAATGTGCGCAAGTGAGGCCTTAATGATTGGAAATGAATATAAATTTACAAATTAAAGTCAGTCATTAAAATTTACAATTGAAAGGGGGTCGTAAATCACTAATACTGATCGCATAAAAGGTTAACCCCCACAAACTATTTGGTTACGCTAATTCGAACTACTAAAGAAAATTATTTTTCAAAAATAAAGCTGGTTAACCGGTACCCAACAAGCACCCATTTAATAAAGGCCTCAAAAGAGGGACTATATACAGATTAGCTGACTTAAATATAACTCTAGAGTATCGGTTGCCAAATTAACGAGTTATCGTCTCACGTTCCATAATAATTTGTAACACGTTTTGTAAAGTTCTAATTTGAAAGTTAATAATAGGAAATAATTTAAATTATTGTTTCTAAATTTAATTTATTGTTAAGAACAAATTAAATAAAAATATTAAAATATGTATCACAAAAAACATCCGGTAATTAAATTTTGCTAGCATATAATTTTTAAATAATTGAATATTTTCTTGCATAAATCTGTTGACAAATCGCAAATTGTTACATAATTTATTTTGATCATACTAAAATTGTTTATACCCTACAGCCAACACATAGCGAGGAAAGATATTTAAAGTCTGATCATAAAAATGTTGGTCTGATCGATTATACAAATCAAAAAATTTTTGTATGATGACAATATTTAGCCTTTAATTTAATTATATGCGCTTAGATAATAAATTTCGCTATATTTTGATATTTTTTTAAACAGTATAATTCGTGTTTACTCTGTTTTGAAACATGGATATGATGAGTGGTTTATGATCAGGTGAAGGCAGAATATACCACCAGAAGCCGAAGAATTTTTGTAATTTTCGTAAATATCAGGTAAATTTAATTTTTGAAAAATTTCCTATAAAAATAAGAATTTAAAAAAAAAATCCTATAAAAATAAGAAATTTTTGAAAAATTTTCTATTAAAATCAGAAATTTTTGAAAAATTTCCTATAAAAATAAGAAATTTTTTAAAAATTTCCTATAAAAATAAGAAATTTTTGAAAAATTTCCTATAAAAATAAGAAATTTTTGAAAACTTTCCGATAAAAATAAGAAAATTTTTAAAAATTTCCTATAAAAATAAGAAAATTTTTAAAAATTTCCTATAAAAATTAGAAATTTTAGAAAAATTTCCTATAAAAATAAAAATATTTTTGAAAAATTTCCTATAAAAATAAGAAAATTTTGAAAAATTTCCTATAAAAATAAGAAATTTTTGAAAAATTTCCTATAAAAATAAGAAATTTTTGAAAAATTTCCTATAAAACTAAGACATTTTTGAAAAATTTCCTATAAAAATAAGAAATTTTTGAAAAATTTCCTATAAAAATAAGAAATTTTTGAAAAATTTCCTATAAAAATAAGAAATTTTTGAATAATTTCCTATAAAAATAAGAAATTTTTGAAAAATTTCCTATAAAAATAAGAAATTTTTGAAAAATTTCCTATAAAAATAAGAAATTTTGAAAAATTTCCTATAAAAATAAGAAATTTTTGAAAAATTTCCTATAAAAATAAGAAATTTTTGAAAAATTTCCTATAAAAATAAGAAATTTTTGAAAAATTTCCTATAAAAATAAGAAATTTCCTATAAAAATAAGAAATTTATGAAAAATTTCCTATAAAAATAAGAAATTTTTGAAAAATTTCCTATATAAATAAGAAATTTTTGAAAATTTTCCTATAAAAATAAGAAAATTTTGAAAAATTTCCTATAAAAATAAGAAATTTTTGAAAAATTTCCTATAAAAATAAGAAATTTTTTAAAAATTTCCTATAAAAATAGGAAATTTTTGAAAAATTTCCTATAAAAATAAGAAATTAAAAAAAATTCTATAAAAATAAGAATTTTTTAAAAATTTCTTATAAAAATAAGAATTTTTTAAAAATTTCTTATAAAAATAAGAAATTTTTGAAAAATTTCCTATAAAAATAAGAAATTTTTGAAAAATTTCCCATAAAAATATGAAAATTTTGAAAAATTATAAATATAAAAATAAGAAATTTTTGAAAAATTTCCTACAAGAATAAGAAATTTTTGAAAAATTTCCTATAAGAATAAGAAATTTTTTAAAAATTTCCTAAAAGAATAAGAAATTTTTGGAAAATTATTATAAAAATAAGAAATTTTTGAAAAATTTCCTATAAGAGTAAGAAATTTTTGAAAAATTGCATAAAAATTGCGATCGAATTTCTTTCTATAGAAAACTATAGCGAATGCCAATTTTTTCATAGAAAACTTTGGCGATCACTAACTTTATCTACATTTCAAATTTTGTAAAAATTGATTAACCAAGTTATAGGTATTGTATTTGTAAGGGGAAGGGGTCGTCCCCAGCTCCGACCCTTTTTTCTGCCATTGGTAAGGAATTTATTTTTGTCAAGTTTGAAGTTTCTAACTTTCATAAGTAGTTTATCAAATATTCAATGATTAATATTAAATTCTGTACTATTTACCCTAATTTGACCCTTTCCGGACCATGTTTTCAAACAATACATATCTCAAGCTCTATCTACGTTCATCAAAGTCGGTTTAGCCGTTTACGAGTTATAGAATCTTAAACAAACAAATAAACAAACTTACAAGCACATTTATAAAATATATCTAGAAAATAGATCCTTAGTAAAAATGTATAAGTGCTGCGAAGAAGTCCGGTTTCTACTCTTTTATAAATCTTTTCATCAAATCTTTTCAATAATTTTAAATTTATCCCAAATTAGCTGTAAGCCGCGCAATGCTGCGGCAACAACTAAAATAAATTTGAAGAAACCTCCATCGACTCGGGTGCAACAACTTTGCTAAAGATTAAGCATGATAAAATGCACAATTTGCGATTCAATTAATTTTGATTCAAATAATTTAGATTTGGCGCCATCTTGCGAAAATTAGTCGCACCAACTTAAAATCTTTGTCGGCTCATATAGTAGCATGATCAAATTAAAAGTTCACGATTAAATTCAATTTGAGTAATTTTCAGTGGCGCCACCTGTCGGAACTTGGTCGTACCAATTTGTAATGTTGCTAAAGATCATTACATGATCAAATATTTATATATATAGAAGAAGATAATTTATAGAGTTTATCAGAGAACTTCACTTGCTGATTAAAAAACATTCAACAATAACAAAGGCACAAAAAACTTGTCTTTTATTTGTAAAAGATCAAACTTGCCTACACACACTCTTTTGCTGTTCATTTTAAAGCAACCGAACATATTTCCCTTCATTGAAAATGATTTTCTTTAAACTGGTAGTGAATGAATTAATCAAACTTGTTCGAACTTGTATACATGTTGTTCATTTTAAGGCAATCGAACAACTCGCATGTTGAATACAGTCTTATTTTTGTCATAGGTCGAATCAAACTTGTCCATTCGTGTGCTTTGCTTTTCCACTAAACATACAAAAATCTGATAAACATTGAAATGCAAAAAGCAAGAAATCATTGTGTATGAATTTGTTCAAAGGTAAGATCTTTTTTTTTATTTTAGTTTACATTGGTTTTTGATGTCTATTCGTATTGCCTAGACAAAATAGGTAATTTTTGTAAGAAAATGTTAATTTAATTTTTATACCCTTCACCACCATAGGTGGAAAGGGTATTATAAGTTTGTGCTGATGTTTGTAACGCATAGAAATATTTGTCTTAGACCCACCTTTTAGTATACCAATAGACTTAGAATCACTTTCTGAGTCGATTTAGCGATGTCCGTCCGTCCGTCCGTCTGGCTGGCTGGCTGGCCGGCTGGCTGGCTGGCTGGCTGGACCCCCATGTAAACCTTGTAATCAAACTACAGGTCGCAATTCTAAAGATAATTTGATGAAATTTTGCACAGATAATTTTTTGATAATGGGACCATGGCTATTGAAATTGGTCAAAATCGGTCCATTATTTATGGTACCTCCCATAGGTCCCACTTCCCGGAATTGCTATATTGGCCACAAATATCAATATTTTTTAATGAAATTTAAAACAGATACTGCTTATGTAAACTTAAATCACTGTACCAAATTTCGTTGAAATCGGTCCACATTTGACCATAGCTCCCATACAAACTCTTCTTCAAAAACGCACTAAATGAGACAAAAAATCACTAAAACGCTCGTAAATCTAAAGGTAATGAAAATTTTGAGTTTATTTTTTGCATACATAATTTTTGTAACAACTGTAATCAATTTGCCAAATTTCGAGATAATCGGTCCACATTTGACCCCAGCTCTCATATAAGTCCAAATGACGGAATCAGCTTAAATCTATAAGTTTTGAGAAAATGTTTGTATGATGGCCAAATTTAGCAAATATTTGTCTTTATACAGGAAAAAGAACACCTTTGACCTTAGTGGTGAAGGGTATCGTATGGTCGGCTTGACCGACTATAGCGCTTTCTTACTTTTTCTATAGAAAAACTTACTTTTTCTATAGAAAAACTTACTTTTTCTATAGAAAAACTTACTTTTTCTATTGAAAAACTTACTTTTTCTATAGAAAAACTTACTTTTTCTATAGAAAAACTTACTTTTTCTATAGAAAAACTTACTTTTTCTATAGAAAAACTTACTTTTTCTATAGAAAAACTTACTTTTTCTATAGAAAAACTTACTTTTTCTATAGAAAAACTTACTTTTTCTATAGAAAAACTTACTTTTTCTATAGAAAAACTTACTTTTTCTATAGAAAAACTTACTTTTTCTATAGAAAAACTTACTTTTTCTATAGAAAAACTTACTTTTTCTATAGAAAAACTTACTTTTTCTATAGAAAAACTTACTTTTTCTATTGAAAAACTTACTTTTTCTATAGAAAAACTTACTTTTTCTATAGAAAAACTTACTTTTTTTCTATAGAAAAACTTACTTTTTCTGTAGAAAAACTTACTTTTTCTATAGAAAAACTTACTTTTTCTATAGAAAAACTTACTTTTTCTATAGAAAAACTTACTTTTTCTATTGAAAAACTTACTTTTTCTATTGAAAAACTTACTTTTTCTATAGAAAAACTTACTTTTTCTATAGAAAAACTTACTTTTTCTATAGAAAAACTTACTTTTTCTATAAAGAAAATATAAACGTATTTTTTACTTAAAAAATAAAATATTTTCTATAAAAACGATTGAATGTTTAGCATAAAAATAATTTTTCTATATATTCCATCTCACTGTGTATATATATATATTTTTCTGAATAACTCTTATTGCTCTATTCAATTATACAATTAGAATGTTATATAATTGTTATATAATATATATAATAATTATACATTCACATTTTTCTCTATTTACATTCACATTTTTCTCTATTTATTTATTAAAAAGTTACCAAACTAATAAAAAAAAATCTTATAAACCACTGTGCATTTTCCAATGCGTATTCCTTCTAATTTTGCCTTTGATAAACACATTCAAAATGATGAAAAATTCAAATAAGCTCACTTATCAATGTTGAATTGTAAATGTTGTTTGTATTGTTGGCATATTATATTGCTCAATTCATATAGACGTTCGGTTCAAACATGTTGTGTGTGTTAATGAGAATAAGATCGTTTGGACACAATGAATTTACTGCAAGCCCTTCTCTTGCCTGTGCGAACTTGTTCATAAAATGCTTTTGTTAATTATTCACAAAATCAGAATTTGATGTGTACAGTAGAATGAATATGATTTTTAATCACGTTGAATTTTTCTTTATTCTTTAAAATGAACAAAAATTTTTGTGCTGAATGAAATCAAGAAATCCCGTGATTTTGAAGTTCTCTGGAGTTTATACAATATATGGAAACTATATTATACAATATGTATGTAAATATAAAAAATTTCCATGGATTTCATAAACTCAAAAATTATAAAAAATTTCCATGGATTTCATAAACTCAAAAACTAATTTCTTGCAAAAAATGAGCAAACTTCACATAAACATTTGGTTTGGATAGTTATAGATTTACAACGAAAAGTGGCATTGATTTTTATATATATATATAGATTTTACATGAAGCACTTCAAGCTCTTTTCTAAACAACTCTATCAATCATACAGTTTTTGTCTTTATGACCCTGATTTTGTTAGCTTCAAATTAAAGTTCAAAACTTGCATGTTACAGATGAATGTCATTTAAAATTTAACTGACAGAAAGGTGCTATGAATGTCATTACACTAGTTATGATGTATGAGTGTATTTATTAGTGGGGCACAGAAATAAATTGAAAATTTTATTTGTACCACATCCAGCTTCACAATTATTTTTATCCATTTGAAACCTTTTTTGAACTTAAAAAAATAACATATTTTGAAACCTTTGCAACTTGACTACCTTATGACATTACGACAGTTTGTACTTCTCGTGAATACCTAACAAGTTGCTTAGCTTCCATCTTTGTTTACATTGAAATCGTAAGGACAGACGTTCGATTTTTGTTGTAAAACACTTTAATTCTTGTACATACGATTGAAATACATGTTTGTGGTTTAGAGCTTCCAACGGCTTGATTAACCCTAAGCTGATTAATGTGGTTCTTAGCATGACTAAACTGTTGACTAAAAGCCATGTAAAAAATTTAAAAGAAGGTTCAAAAAAAAAACACTAAAGTTCAATAATTGCTGTCACTACATTTGCTTTCTGTCAAAAGAAATATTGAAGTGGATAAAAAATAATGAAAAACTCATAAACGCACAAACAAACATACATTTCATTGGCACGTGTGCGTGCCTTAGCTTGCTCTCATTGGATAATAGTCTCCTTTTGTTGTTTCCGAATTAGAGTAAAAGCGGTATGCTCTCTTTTTAATGGGACTTTTCAAAACGACCATACGGCAAATCAATGTATGGAAGTGCAGCATCTTTAAATTATAGTCTTTAGCTGAAGCATCAATTGATATTGATTTTGAATTTCCATTCAAAATTTTTTTTCCGATGAAGCCCATTTGGTGTGAGGAGAATTGATAAGCTGGCGGATTCATTGGCCCATATGTTACATATGTTACTGTTAATGGTAAAAGGTATGAATATGATTCAAAAATTGTTCGCACCTCAATTAATATTTTTTATAATTTTTTCAACAAAAAAAAAATGGTTTAAATTGTAAAATATCTCTGAAACTGTTGAGTGGATTAAAAAATATTGTTAATACAATTTCAGTTATACTAATATTAGTAATGCAAAACCTCTTTTTTGAAAAAAAAAACATATATCTCGAAAACTAGAGCCAACTAAAAAAAATTCAGCAGACAAAATTTATCTAAGAACTATTCCGTGCGCTGCAAAAAGCTCAATTTTCGTATAGCTGTGTAATAATTACTCAATTGTAACTCAAATGGTAATTTAAAGTTAAAGGCCCGGGTTCAAATCCACAAATAACAACAAAATAATGTTTAATTTAAAAGAATTTCTTGTATGAATTATAGTCCTTTAAGGACAAAACCAAAGGAACTAAAAATTGTTGCATAATGAAATTATGTTTAATTAAAAAAATTTAAAAATTGAGATTTTTAAAGAGGTAACCCTAGTAAGTTTACCATATCTTGAAAACTACTTGTCCAATTTAATTGAAAAGTACATCAGTGGCTAAAGAACAAAAGAAAATTTTTTTGTGTGATCAACGATTTTGAAGTTATTTGCATTGCAATTTAACAAAAAAATTTTTTTTGCAAAGTTGAAAAATTTTCAGTTTTTTCAAAATTCATAAAAAATCGAAAATAGCCAAAACCTACCATCGTTCCTGGGCGATCGAAAAACTATGAATATCTCAAATAATATAAGACCTAAACTGTCAAAATCCATAGATTTATATTGAGATCAATTTGAGCGATAAATTTGTCATATGAATACTATTATTAAAAAAATATTACAAATAACTCTGAAGTTGTTAAAGATATAAAAAAATGGGTTTTAAGCGACTTAAAGATAATATTATTCACTATTATTTCAGAAACTTTCAACAAAATCGGACAATCGATGGACCGAGTTTTTATGGATTTTTAAAAAATAAAAAAAATTGAATTTTTTTATAAAAAAAATATTTTTTAATTTCAAAAGCAAATAACTCTGAAGTTATTCAAGATATCAAAAAATGTTTCTAAGCGACTTAAATGTAATTTTATTCACTATAATTTCCGAAACTTTTAACAAAATCGAATCATCCGTCACAAAGATATGATCAAATCAATGGATCAGGCTTTTTCAAAAATGGCAAATTTTATAAAAAAAAAAGAAACTTTTGAATTCAAACAATTTGAAGAAAATTATAGTTAAGTGACTTTATAAAAGGTCTTTTAAGGGAAGTATGTTCTAAAATGGAGCGTTTTCTTTAAAATTTTAAACTTCTAGGGTATCTCCTCCAATTAATATGATCCAAAAAATGGAATGTATACGACTAATTACAGGTTAAAATATACAAAAAGTGTAACATTTTTTCCATACATTAAAAATAACCAAATTTTTCATTTCACAAACTTCAAGTTTAATTAGACATACACAAATGCTGACAATTAAATTATAATAACTCTAATTGCCAATTTTCAACAACTCACCACTTTTTTGAACCCTGACTTCAACTAAAGTTATTCTAAAGTTTTGTTAATTTGACACAAACTCATTAATTCAGCCACAAGATAAAGACCAACTAGAAAAAAAAAACGTGGCCTTCATTGAACTAATGTTAGAGAGCAAAAAAAATCATAGAAATATCAAGGACATGTTGCGGACGTTATACTTTGTACCTGTTAATGCAAAATGTTGCACTTTTTTTCTGTTATACTCAGTTTTTGTAATTTACATCAACTTAAGCTTTAGATAAATAAAATCACAGAAATAGAGAGAATAAAGTCTTAGAAGACAAGATAAATTTATACAATACAAGTCGTAAATGCAAAGAATAATTATCAAGGACGTTAAGTTTTAAATAGTTGACATCATAATAAAAATGCAAAGTACAGAAACTGGGTAAATGCACCAGCATGTGCACAATGGGCTATATGAAGCAAATATTGTGGTTGGTGCTGTCATTAGTGTTAGGGAATAATAGCGTTTTTTTTATATATAAGAGAATAGGGGAAAAACAACGCAAATTTAGCATGAAAAAACCTTATAGAAACAAGTTCTTTGGGGTAATTATAACACTCTCTGACCCTCCCAATTGTTTAATGCCCTGACTCTTGATAAAGACATTGCACAAAACATACTCATACTCAAACCTTATGCATTAAGCTGCGCCGCCGACAGATTTTCAAAGTCAAAGCCGTTAAATAATTTCAAAAATAATTTTTTAAAATATTTGGGAAAACAAGTTCTTTGGGGTAATTATAACACACTCTGACCCTCCCAACTCTTAAATGGCTTAACTCTTGATATAGACATTACTCAAAACATACTCACATTAAAACATTGTGCATTAAGCTGCGCCGCCGACAGATTTTCAAAGTCAAAGCCGTTCAAAAATGTCTAGAATAATTTTTTAAAACAATTAGGAAACAAGTTCTTTGGGGTAATTATAACACAACCTGGCCCTCCCAACTTTTTAATGCCTTGACAATGGATATAGACATTACTCAAAACATACTCACATTAAAATCTTGTGCATTAAGCTGCGCCGCCGAAAGATTTTCAAATTTAAAGCCGTTAAATAATTTTCCAAAATATTTGGGAAAAGTTCTTTAGGGGAATTATAACACACTCTGACCCTTCCAACTTTTTTATGTCTTGACTCTTGAAATAAATATTACTCAAACATTGAAAACTTCTGCATAAAACCGCGCCGCCGACATATTTTCAAAGTCAACGCCGTAAAATAATTTCAATAATTATTTTTTACTATCGCTTGAAAAATCTAAAGGCGGTAAAATTTGATAGAGGAAAATTTTGGCTATGGTTTTATATTTAAATTTCATAAGCCGCGCTCCAAAATTTTCGACGCCTTTAAAATTTTTCAATCGACTCCGAAGTTTCAAAAAAAAATCATTTAAAATCCCAAAACTCTTAAATTAATTGTTAAATGATTTTAATTGAAAAATTAAGTTCTAATATCTAACAGCTGTAACTAAATAAGCTAGAGTGTGGCTAGATATCTGTCTATCCTGCCCTCTACATGTCTGTCTGCCTGTCTGTCCATCCATCCATCCATCTGTCCAAATGTCTTAATGTCATATTAAGTGATTCAAGATTTGTGTTGTTTTATTAAAACTTAACACACTTTAAAATCTTTAAATGTATTAAATTTTGTTATAAATGTGTTAAAAAATAACGCTTTTGTTGCAAGTGCTGTTTCGTTGTTAGTTTCTTTGAAAAAAATACACTAATAAAAAATAGGGTATTTACTATAAGTCATTACAATTTATTTAATGGCTAAAGGGAAATTTAAAGGAATCAATTCACAAGAAAATGAAATTTTAGAAATTTTTCTATAGAAATTTTTCTAAAAAATTTTTTCTATAGAAATTGTTCTATAGAAATTTTTCCTAAAAAAATTTTTTTTAGAAATTTTTCTATAGAATTTTTTTTTAGAAATTTTTTTTTAGAATTTTTTCTTTAAAAATCCTTCTATAGAAAATTTAAAAAAAAAAAATTTTATGGAAATTTTTCTACAGTAATTTATAGAAAATTTCTGCAAAAAAATTTTCTTAGAAAAATTTTTATTAAATAAATTTCTATAGAAAAATTTCAATAAAAAAATGTCTACAGAAAAATTTCTATAGAAAAATTTTCAATAGAAAAATTTCTATAGAAAAATTTCTATAGAAAAATTTCTATAGAAAAATTTCTATAGAAAAATTTCTATAGAAAAATTTCTATAGAAAAATTTCTATAGAAAAATTTCTATAGAAAAATTTCTATAGAAAAATTTCTATAGAAAAATTTCTATAGAAAAATTTCTATAGAAAAATTTCTTTAGAAAAATTTCCTTAGAAAAATTTCTTTAGAAAAATTTCTATAGAAAAATTTCTATAGAAAAATTTCTATAAAAAAAATTTCTATAGAAAAATTTCTATAGAAAAATTTCTATAGAATAATTTCTATAGAAAAATTTCTATAGAAAAATTTCTATAGAAAAATTTCTATAGAAAAATTTCTATAGAAAAATTTCTATAGAAAAATTTCTATAGAAAAATTTCTATAGAAAAATTTCTATAGAAAAATTTCTATAGAAAAATTTCTATAGAAAAATTTCTATAGAAAAATTTCTATAGAAAAATTTCTATAGAAAAATTTCTATAGAAAAATTTCTATAGAAAAATTTCTATAGAAAAATTTCTATAGAAAAATTTCTATAGAAAAATTTCTATAGAAAAATTTCTATAGAAAAATTTCTATAGAAAAAATTCTATAGAAAAATTTCTTTAGAAAAATTTCTATAGAAAAATTTCTATAGAAAAATTTCTATAGAAAAATTTCTATAGAAAAATATCTATAGAAAAATTTCTATAGACAAATTTCTATAGAAAAATTTCTATAGAAAAATTTCTATAGAAAAATTTCAATAGAAAAATTTCTATAGAAAAATTTCTATAGAAAAATTTCTATAGAAAAATTTCTATAGAAAAATTTCTATAGAAAAATTTCTATAGAAAAATTTCTATAGAAAAATTTCTATAGAGAAATTTCTATAGAGAAATTTCTATAGAAACATTTCTATAGAAAAATTTCTATAGAAAAATTTCTGTAGAAAAATTTCTATAGAAAAATTTTTAAAGAAAAATTTCTATAGAAAAATTTTTATAGAAAAATTGTATAGAAAAATTTCTATAGAAAAATTCTATAGAAAAATTTTTATAGAAAAATTTCTATAAAAAAATTTCTTTAGAAAAATTTCTATAGAAAAATTTCTATAGAAAAATTTCTATAGAAAAATTTCTATAGAAAAATTTCTATAGAAAAATTTCTATAGAAAAATTGCTATAGAAAAATTTCTATAGAAAAATTTCTATAGAAAAATTTCTATAGAAAAATTTCTATTGAAAAATTTCTAGAGAAAAATTTCTATAGAAAAATTTCTATAGAAAAATTTCTATAGAAAAATTTCTATAGAAAAATTTCTATAGAAAAATTTCTATAGAAAAATTTCTATAGAAAAATTTCTATAGAAAAATTTCTATAGAAAAATTTCTATAGAAAAATTTCTATAGAAAAATTTCTATAGAGAAATTTCTATAGAAACATTTCTATAGAAAAATTTCTATAGAAAAATTTCTGTAGAAAAATTTCTATAGAAAAATTTTTAAAGAAAAATTTCTATAGAAAAATTTTTATAGCAAAATTGTATAGAAAAATTTCTATAGAAAAATTCTATAGAAAAATTTCTATAGAAAAATTTCTATAAAAAAATTTCTTTAGAAAAATTTCTATAGAAAAAAATTCTATAGAAAAATTTCTATAGAAAAATTTCTATAGAAGAATTTCTATAGAAGAATTTCTATAGAAAAAATTCTATAGAAATATTTCTACAGAAAATTTTCTATAGAAAAATTTCTATAGAAAAATTTCTATAGGAAAATTTCTATAGGAAAATTTTTTCAGAAAAGTTTTTTCAAAATTTTTATAGAAAAAATTTCTATAGAAAAATTGTTATACCAAAAATTTTTATGGAAATATTTCTATAGAAAAATTTTTATCGAAAAAATTCTATAGGAATATTTCTATAGAAAAGATTTATAAAAAAATTTTTATAGAAAATATTTTATAAAAAAATTTTCATAGAAAAATTTCACTGAAAAAATTTCTAAAGAAAAATATCTATAGAAAAATTTTTTTTTTTTTTTTGCAAAAAATTTTTCTAGTTTCAATTCCTTCAAACTCTGTTCATTTGTATGAATTATAAACAGCACCCAACCAACAACGACAGCAAAATAATAAAAAAAAATATATAAAAATTACCACAATAAAACTAAACCATGAAACACTTGTCAAGTGACTTTTAAAATAAAATAAGAATCTCAAGACAAAGAATATAAATAGCAACAAAAAATGAAAAAAAAAGTTATAGAAAAAAAATAAAACTTAAATAACTTGAGTGGAAAAAAGAAGCAAATAAAACCTTAGTGGGTTAGTCTTGCATTTAACCTAAATTTTGTAGTTAGAGTCTCTGATGAATATCATACATCACAATAATAAGAAGAAGAATAGCAAGTAATTTAACATAAATAAAAACAAATGATATTTTAAACAAACAAGTTTTTTTGTTTAAAAAAATGTTCAAAAATTATGAAGAAGAAAAAATTGAAATTGAAAAAAATCTTTGCCAATTTAAATTTTAAATCGAGCCTTTTATAGACTTTGAGATTGATATGGTTTTAAATTCAAGTCGAAATGAATGAATTTTTGTTAAAAGTTGACGTAAGTAAAAACTTTATTCGTCATCATAAATTGTTTTGTCAAAATGTTTTCTTAAACATCGTTTCCATTTTAAATATTTATTTTAATGATTGAGTTTCATTTGACATATCCTACACACAAAATATTTATTACAAGAACACAAACAACAACAACACTTTCAATTTCATTAATTTGAAACAAATTAGAAGCAGACGGACAGACAAACAGAAACACAGAAGGAGGAACGGACGGACTGTCAGGCAGGCAGGCAGACAGACAGACAATTTTTAAATGGAATCAGTTGATTTGTTCAAGTCAATTTATACGAGACTTAATAGAGTCTGACAGCGCCTACAATCAAAACCAATAGGACAAGGTGTTTTTCATAAAAATGTCAGACAAAGATTTAAATTGTCTAGATAAGAGTTGCCACCTAATTAGAAATTTGTGAAAAATTTCATATAAAAACAAGTAAGAGTGGTATATTCGGCTTTGCCGAATCTTGGATACCCTTCACCAATGGTGTTCCAAAAGTACTTAATGTAATTCGTAGCAATATTTGGTTATACTAGTATTATATGCAAAGAGTCTTCAAAGTTAAGAGTCGGAAAACGAAAACCTTTTCGGTGGCGTCCTCATCTAGAATAGTTATGCACCCAAAGGTTAGGTTGGGCAGGTGGCTGATGTCTAGGAAAGCTTCACTTGGGTTCTAAAGTGGTCCCTTTGTGAAAGATAATGATTACTAGACTACAAGTAGAGAATGCAGCCAGTAGCTTCGAAATAAAATAGACACATATTTTACGAACATTTAATAAAGTTCGATAGACCAGATAAACCATGCAGAAAAGATGCTTCAAAATGTAGATGCCCTTACATTTGCAATAGCACATCGATTTGATGAAGTTTAAGTATTCTGACATGCAACCCAAAAACGCTGTGCCCAGTGAGGGTTGTGCACTTTAATTCGTACGAATTATCCAACTAGTAAAAGTTCTTGATTAGTTATGTAAAACTCTGAAGTTAGCGGACTGATTTAGGTCAAAGCTTTAACAATGATTGTCAATGTATACAAGCCTTCAAATTATAGGGTATACACTCTTAGTTTTAGATACATACGTGAAATATATAGCTTTTGAATGGATGGTTATCAGCTTTGTCGGAAAAGTTTACTTATTAATTTGAAGTTAGTTAATTAATTAAAATGAACACTTCATCAATAATATTTGGGATGTTTAGTTCTTTCGATCTGTCCGATGGATGTTTGGAAAGTTTTGCTCTAGTTCTTTGTGCAATTTTATTATGATTTAATTTATCAGCATTAAATCGATTCCCGGTCGGGTTTATGTGGGAGATTTCACTAAATGTGAATAGAGCTCGCCCATTTTCAATATCGAACTTTTCAAGAGATCAGAAATACTTTTGTCAAATGTTGTACCTCTAGAAAGTTTATTTTAGGCGCTATTGTCCTGAATATCAATATTGTACAACGTCTTTATACTAAATGTCATCATCGTATCTATTATAATTTGTCACTTATTAGCTACTAAGAGATTGCCTTAGGCGAAGTTATACGGGATCAATTATCAAACGTGAACGGATTTCTCCCAATTGCAATTAAAAAATTTAAATTTTTGTTGATATGTGAGATACTTACATACATATGTAGGTTTTGAATGGATATCATGTAATCAGATGCATTTTTGTACTTCCTAGGAAGATTACCTATAATTTGATATATAATACATTCTCAAATGTTATCATAATGTTCAAAAGTCAGACACAAAATTAAGATAAATGCAGTGTGCCTGCCTGAATTGTCCCACCCTGAATTTCATTTCATTGTCGTTCAAAACACCATCGCTTAAACGCTAAATTATATCTACCACAAATTACAGAATGCATCAGGATTTAGATAATCCCCTGCGAAGGACACTATTAAACTTCATCAAAATAAACATCTGAGATATCGACAAAACAGGAGCTCCAAAAACTTGACTACAACAGAAAAAAGGACAGACAGGTAGACGGACGGACATGTAGACGGACGGACAAACAAACAGACGGACGGACGGGCAAACAAACAGACGGACGGACAGACGGACGGAGGTCGCGAAATCGATTCTTGTGCCGATTCTGAGTTGATCGGTACAATTTGAATGGTATTCATAATCAGATTTGTGGAGTTTATATATCAGATTTTAGAAAATCCTCCCATAAAGAACGATGTCAAATTTCATCACAATCGGTCCATAAACACCTGAGATATCGCTGAAACAATACTTACAAAATGTAAACAAAATTTCTTAGACACGTACTTTGGGCAATTTGCTGTACATCAAATGTAGTGTTATTGCGATATCTCAATTGTTTATGGACCGCTTTTGATAAAATTTAATAACGTGCTTGGTGGGGGAATTTCCTAAAATCTGATATAAAATGTACGTATGTCCGTGCTAAAGGAGGATGGTTTTTTCCTATTTCTGCATTTCATTTTTTCAACAAACATTCCCTAATGCGTACTTTGGGCAATTTGCGATACATAAAATTTAGTGTTTTGGCAATATCTCAGTTGTTTATGGACCGATTTTGATAAAATTTTACAGAGTGCTTTGGGAAAATATTTCCTACAATCTGATATATAACATATTATCACATGTACACCAGGAGTATCTTTTTTCTCTTGTTATTTAAAAGTGTGTTTCAATCAAAAATTTTAAAATTTTCGTCTAATTTTTGGTATTTTTTCGATATTTTCGGTGTTTATAAACCGATTTTAATGAAATTTAATAGCGTTCATTGCGGGAGAATTTCCTAAAATCTGATATATAATTTATGTAAGTCCATCCTCCAGGGGCTTCAGAAACTTGATTTCAACAGACAGACAGACAGACGGACGGACAGACAGACAGACAGACAGACAGACGGACATCGCTTAATCGATTCTCCTCCCGATTCTGAGTCGATCGGTATAATTTTTATGGGGTCTACGATCACTAATAAAAAAATTACAAACGGAATCACAAACTTATAATACCCTTTCACCTATTGGTGAAGGGTATAATAAGAAATTTTTGAAAAATTTCCAATACAAATAAGAAATTTTTGAAAAATTTCCTATAAAAATAAGAAATTTTTGAAAATTTTTCTATAAAAATAAGAAATTTTTGAAAAATTTTCCATCAAAATAAGAAATTTTTGAAAAATTTCCGATAAAAGTAAGTAATTGTTGCAAAAATTTCCTATAAAAATAAGAAATTTTTGAAAAATTTGCTATAAAAATAGAAAATTTGTTAAAAATTTTCTATGAAAATAAGAAATTTGTAAAAAATTTTCTATAAAAATACGGAATTTTTTGCAAAACTTTCCTATAAAATATAGAATTTTTGAAAAATTTCCTATAAAAATAAGAAATTTTTGAAAAATTTCCTATAAAAATAAGAAATTTTTGAAAAATTTCCTATAAAATAAGAAATTTTTGAAAAATTTCCTATAAAAATAAGAAATTTTTGAAAAATTTCCTATAAAAATAAGAAATTTTTGAAAAATTTCCTATAAAAATAAGAAATTTTTGAAAAAATTCCTATAAAAATAAGATATTTTTGAAAAATTTCCTATAAAAATAAGAAATTTTTGAAAAATTTCCTATAAAAATAAGAAATTTTTGAAAAATTATAAAAATAGGAAATTTTTGAAAAAATTCCTATAAAAATAGGAAATTTTTGAAAAAATTCCTATAAAAATAGGAAATTTTTGAAAACAATTCTTATAAAAATAAGACATTTTTGAAACATTTTTATATAAAAAGAAGAAATTTTTGAAAAATTTCCAACAAAAAAAAGGAAATTTTTGAAAAAATTTCCTATAAAAATAAGAATTTTTGAAAAATTCCTTATAAAAATAAGAATTTTTGGAAAATTTTCTTATAAAAATAAGAATTTTTTTAAAATTTCCTATAAAAATAGGATATTTTTGAAAAATTTTCTATTAAAATAAGAAATTTCTGAAATATTTTCGGGAAAATTTCCTATGAAAATAGGAAATTTTTGAAAAATTTCTTATACAAATAAGAAATTTTTTATAAATTTAGATAAACAAAAATTTTTTTTTAAATATTTCCTATAAAAAGTGGAAATTTTTGAAAATTTTCTATAAATAGGAATTTTTTATAGGAAATTTTTCAATTTTTTTTTTTTTTTACTTTTATAAGAAATATTTCGGAAATTTCTTATTTTTATAGGAAAAATTTGTTCGAAAATTTCTTGTTTTTATAGGAAATTATTCAAAAAACTTTTTATTTTTGTAGGAAATTATTAAAAAAATTTTTATTTTTATAGGAAATTTCTCAAAATATTCTTTTTTTTTTTTTATAGGATATTTTTCAAAAATTTCTTATTTTTATATGAAATTTTTCACAAATTTCTAATTAGGTGGCAACTCTTATCTAGACAATTTAAATCTTTCAAAATTGTCCTATAGGAAATTTTTCAAAAACTTACTATTTTTATAGGAAATTTTTCAAAAATTTCCTATTTATATAAAATTTTTCAAAAATTTTTCTAGGAAATTTTTAAAAAATTTTTATAGGAAATTTTTTTTTTCCTATTTTTATAAAATTTTTCAAAAATTTCTTATTTTTATAGGAAATTTTTCAAAAATTTCTTATTTTTATAGGAAATTTTTCAATTTTTTTAAAGAAAATGTTTGTATATATAAGTTTTAAAATTTTGCCAATTTTTTTTTTTTTTATTTTTGACCCACTGTTCTTATGTCTTTAACCTTTTCTTTCAAGACAAATTAACGTGCCAATTCATTTTCTTTCTTTCTTTTTAAAATTTAATGATTAAAAGATTTTCAAATGAAATTATTGAACTCACGAAAAGCGACATAAAAAAACAGCATGAAATTTATTGTCAACTTTAAATCATAGCTGGGCGTCTTGCCTAAGTCATCCATCCTCTTTGGTCTTAAGATATAAAATGTTTTTCTTAATATCAGATTTGAAATAAATATACGAGTATTATTACCGTTAATATGTGGTAATAGCAACTGTATCTGTTGTATAGTTATTTTTGCGCTCAAGTTGATAATCGCTACTTTTAGCTCATGAAATGTGCGTTGGCTGAATTAGCGGTCGGACGGACAGACCGGGGGACGGACAGACCGGGGGACGGACAGACCGGGGGACGGACAGACCGGGGGACGGACTATCTATTTTATTTTATAAGTGACTGGTTTGGTTTTGATTCTCTTAGTCATCATTTCAATATTTAGTCATTACAAATGATCATGATGTCTTACCATTTAAAGCTCTAGAGATTTTTATTTTTAGTTTTTGGTTTTGAGGGAATATTAATTGAAATAGATTTTGAAAAAAATAATGAAACAAGTTATAAAATTTAACAGAAAAAAGTCATTTACTTATTGTTTTTTTTTTTTAATTTTATAAAGAAAACCCATAAAATTGATAAAATTATGAAAATAGTAAAAGAAATAGAAACAAATTTTAAATATCCACATTTTACTTCCATCTCATTCCAACTAGAAAAAGTAAACTCTCTAAACGTCAATGTCCGATTGCCATAATCTCGGCAACATTAGTATACGTTTATAGCCCATGTACAGACAGACGCAGATATCGACCTAAACATAGACTCTGGCCAACGAAGAAAGGTGTTAAAGAAAGAGGTAAACAGCAAAAGACCTGGCGACATATCTATCATTGAAAGTCAACGTCGACGTCATGACGACGTCATAAGTGACTTAAAGCTTTTAGAAAGAAGTTATAATTTGCTTATGCTGCCACATTAAAAAGTCAACCGCCATTCGGACTTTAAAGAAAAAATTTGTGAAAGAAATTAATTTTCGAAAATTTCCTATAAAAATAGGAAATTTTTGAAAAATTTCCTATAAAAATAGGAAATTTTTGAAATTTTTGAAAAATTTCCTATAAAAATAGGAAATTTTGAAAAATTTCCTATAAAAATAGGAAATTTTGAAAAATTTCCTATAAAAATAGGAAATTTTGAAAAATTTCCTATAAAAATAGGAAATTTTGAAAAATTTCCTATAAAAATAGGAAATTTTGAAAAATTTCCTATAAAAATAGGAAATTTTGAAAAATTTCCTATAAAAATAGGAAATTTTGAAAAATTTCCTATAAAAATAGGAAATTTTGAAAAATTTCCTATAAAAATAGGAAATTTTGAAAAATTTCCTATAAAAATAGGAAATTTTGAAAAATTTCCTATAAAAATAGGAAATTTTTGAAAAATTTCCTATAAAAATAGGAAATTTTTGAAAACTTTCCTATAAAAATAGGAAATTTTTGAAAAATTTCCTATAAAAATAGGAAATTTTTGAAAAATTTCCTATAAAAATAGGAAATTTTTGAAAAATTTCCTATAAAAATAGGAAATTTTTGAAAAATTTCCTATAAAAATAGGAAATTTTTGAAAAATTTCCTATAAAAATAGGAAATTTTTGAAAAATTTCCTATAAAAATAGGAAATTTTTGAAAAATTTCCTATAAAAATAGGAAATTTTTGAAAAATTTCCTATAAAAATAGGAAATTTTTGAAAAATTTCCTATAAAAATAGGAAATTTTTGAAAAATTTCCTATAAAAATAGGAAATTTTTGAAAAATTTCCTATAAAAATAGGAAATTTTTGAAAAATTTCCTATAAAAATAGGAAATTTTTGAAAAATTTCCTATAAAAATAGGAAATTTTTGAAAAATTTCCTATAAAAATAGGAAATTTTTGAAAAATTTCCTATAAAAATAGGAAATTTTGAAAAATTTCCTATAAAAATAGGAAATTTTTGAAAAATTTCCTATAAAAATAGGAAATTTTTGAAAAATTGCCTATAAAAATAGGAAATTTTTGAAGAATTTCCTATAAAAATAGGAAATTTTTGAAGAATTTCCTATAAAAATAGGAAATTTTTGAAGAATTTCCTATAAAAATAGGAAATTTTTGAAGAATTTCCTATAAAAATAGGAAATTTTTGAAAAATTTCCTATAAAAATAGGAAATTTTTGAAAAATTTCCTATAAAAATAGGAAATTTTTGAAAAATTTCCTATAAAAATAGGAAATTTTTGAAAAATTTCCTATAAAAATAGGAAATTTTTGAAAAATTTCCTATAAAAATAGGAAATTTTTGAAAAATTTCCTATAAAAATAGGAAATTTTTGAAAAATTTCCTATAAAAATAGGAAATTTTTGAAAAATTTCCTATAAAAATAGGAAATTTTTAAAAAATTTCCTATAAAAATAGGAAATTTTTGAAAAATTTCCTATAAAAATAGGAAATTTTTGAAAAATTTCCTATAAAAATAGGAAATTTTTGAAAAATTTCCTATAAAAATAGGAAATTTTTGAAAAATTTCCTATAAAAATAGGAAATTTTTGAAAAATTTCCTATAAAAATAGGAAATTTTTGAAAAATTTCCTATAAAAATAGGAAATTTTTGAAAAAATTCCTATAAAAATAGGAAATTTTTGAAAAAGTTCCTATAAAAATAGGAAATTTTTGAAAAATTTCCTATAAAAATAGGAAATTTTTGAAAAATTTCCTGTAAAAATAGGAAATTTTTGAAAAATTTCCTATAAAAATAGGAAATTTTTGAAAAATTTCCTATAAAAATAGGAAATTTTTGAAAAATTTCCTATAAAAATAGGAAATTTTTGAAAAATTTCCTATAAAAATAGGAAATTTTTGAAAAAATTTCCTATAAAAATAGGAAATTTTTGAAAAATTTCCTATAAAAATAGGAAATTTTTGAAAAATTTTCTATAAAAATAGGAAATTTTTGAAAAATTTCCTATAAAAATAGGAAATTTTTGAAAAATTTCCTATAAAAATAGGAAATTTTTGAAAAATTTCCTATAAAAATAGGAAATTTTTGAAAAATTTCCTATAAAAATAGGAAATTTTTGAAAAATTTCCTATAAAAATAGGAAAATTTTGAAAAATTTCCTATAAAAATAGGAAATTTTTGAAAAATTTCCTATAAAAATAGGAAATTTTTGAAAAATTTCCTATAAAAATAGGAAATTTTTGAAAAATTTCCTATAAAAATAGGAAATTTTTGAAAAATTTCCTATAAAAATAGGAAATTTTTGAAAAATTTCCTATAAAAATAGGAAATTTTTGAAAAATTTCCTATAAAAATAGGAAATTTTTGAAAAATTTCCTATAAAAATAGGAAATTTTTGAAAAATTTCCTATAAAAATAGGAAATTTTTGAAAAATTTCCTATAAAAATAGGAAATTTTTGAAAAATTTCCTATAAAAATAGGAAATTTTTGAAAAATTTCCTATAAAAATAGGAAATTTTTGAAAAATTTCCTATAAAAATAGGAAATTTTTGAAAAATTTCCTATAAAAATAGGAAATTTTTGAAAAATTTCCTATAAAAATAGGAAATTTTTGAAAAATTTCCTATAAAAATAGGAAATTTTTGAAAAATTTCCTATAAAAATAGGAAATTTTTGAAAAATTTCCTATAAAAATAGGAAATTTTTGAAAAATTTCCTATAAAAATAGGAAATTTTTGAAAAATTTCCTATAAAAATAGGAAATTTTTGAAAAATTTCCTATAAAAATAGGAAATTTTTGAAAAATTTCCTATAAAAATAGGAAATTTTTGAAAAATTTCCTATAAAAATAGGAAATTTTTGAAAAATTTCCTATAAAAATAGGAAATTTTTGAAAAATTTCCTATAAAAATAGGAAATTTTTGAAAAATTTCCTATAAAAATAGGAAATTTTTGAAAAATTTCCTATAAAAATAGGAAATTTTTGAAAAATTTCCTATAAAAATAGGAAATTTTTGAAAAATTTCCTATAAAAATAGGAAATTTTTGAAAAATTTCCTATAAAAATAGGAAATTTTTGAAAAATTTCCTATAAAAATAGGAAATTTTTGAAAAATTTCCTATAAAAATAGGAAATTTTTGAAAAATTTCCTATAAAAATAGGAAATTTTTGAAAAATTTCCTATAAAAATAGGAAATTTTTGAAAAATTTCCTATAAAAATAGGAAATTTTTGAAAAATTTCCTATAAAAATAGGAAATTTTTGAAAAATTTCCTATAAAAATAGGAAATTTTTGAAAAATTTCCTATAAAAATAGGAAATTTTTGAAAAATTTCCTATAAAAATAGGAAATTTTTGAAAAATTTCCTATAAAAATAGGAAATTTTTGAAAAATTTCCTATAAAAATAGGAAATTTTTGAAAAATTTCCTATAAAAATAGGAAATTTTTGAAAAATTTCCTATAAAAATAGGAAATTTTTGAAAAATTTCCTATAAAAATAGGAAATTTTTGAAAAATTTCCTATAAAAACAGGAAATTTTTGAAAAATTTCCTATAAAAATAGAAAATTTTTGAAAAATTTCCTATAAAAATAGAAAATTTTTGAAAATTTCCTCTAAAATTAACAAATTTTTAAAACATTTCCTATGAACAAAATTTATCTAATTTCTAGAAATCTTTGAGAAAATTAGATCAAAAGTTCATAATAGAAACTTAATGTTTCCTGTTGGAAAAATCGGAAGTACATTTTCTCTAACGACTGTCCATCATGACAGATGACAGCAGCAACAACATTGTCTCTTTCGCTTTAAGATGACATCAAGACAACACTTGTTTCTTTACTATTATAACATTAAACTGATGATCATGTCTTTTTTTAATGCTTAAAGCAGTCCGTCCATCCTTCAATCCACATGTCTGTCTTTCTTTCTATTTAAGTGCCTTTTTAATCGTTTTATTGGTTTGTTTTTCCTCGATTTTCCTTGTTTTTCTTTCTCCCGTATCTTTTGACATTTGTCACTTTCACGTTAAAAGCCATAAAGCAGTCAGTTATGGCCTGGCTAAAAACAGCTTTACAAAGACAACATAAAATAATAAATTTAATGGACTCCGGGAAAAACAAGTCTGGGGGACTTAGGTTGAGTCTCAAGGAAAATTATGCGTATCAGTCAGTAAAGGCGTGAGAGTATGTAAAAAAATTTAGTAATCGTCTGCGTTTGAAAGATGTCAATTTTGTTAAAAATTTCTTTAATTTCCTCAATTAAAAGAAAACAACAGAAAAGTTTTAAATAATCCAGGAAGATACGATCATGTTTTTCCAACCAAAAAGATCGTGTCGTTTTTACATCTGACATTAACAAATTGTTTACATTTGAATTTAAAAAAAAAAAATTAATTTTTATAAACATTAAAAAACTGAATTTATATTTTGATCATGCCTCTGAAAACTGTCAATAAATATTAGCAAACTTTTACTTTATTTTAAATGATCGTGTCTGTCGTCTACGACTGAGACTTTATAAGTTTTCATATTGTAATTAAGTCCATATTTGTTACTTTATTATAAAATGATTTTCAATTATTATTTACAAAATATTATTGTTATTATTTGTCTGTGACTTGACGTTCATCGTTTATTTAGTTGCAATGACATTTTGCTGGACATTCATTCACTCACTTAAACTGATCAGTTTGTCATAGTCATTCAAATTTATTGACAATTTTTCTTTATAACTTTGTAATTTCAATATAAATATTTTACTTCCATAATTGTTGAGGAATTGAATTAATTGAAAATTTCTTTATATGAGACCCTTTAGTTATAGACAACAATATACAATCATTCAAAAACGACCACTTTTGTACTTACAAAATTTTGAATAAAAAATTTCAATACAGACAAAATCAATAACTCATATAAAAAAATAAATCTAAATAAATTTTGTAATAAATAAAGAGTTTTGTGCTTAAATAACTGAAATTGCTCATCGTTCAAAATTTAGGTCAGATTGAATAGCGTCAGATTTAATCTGAAAAATTTCCTATAAAAATAAGAAATTTTTGAAAAATTTCCTATAAAAATAAGAAATTTTTAAAAAAATTCCTATAAAAATAAGAAATTTTTTAAAAATTTCCTATAAAAATAAGAAATTTTTGAAAAATTTCCTATAAAAATAAGAAATTTTTGAAAAATTTCCTATAAAAATAAGAAATTTTAAAAAAATTCCTATAAAAAACGGAAATTTTTGAAAAATTTCCTATAAAAATTATAAATTTTTGAAAATTTTCCTGTAAAAAAAGGAAATTTTTGAAAAATTTTCTTATAAAAGAAGGAAATTTTTGAAAATTTTCCTATAAAAATAGGAAATTTCTCAAAAATTGAAAAGCTTCCTATAAAAATAAGAAATTTTTAAAAAATTTCCTATAAAAATAAGAAATTTTTAAAAAATTTCCTATAAAAATAAGAAATTTTTAAAAAATTTCCTATAAAAAAAAGAAATTTTTAAAAAATTTCCTATAAAAATAAGAAATTTTTAAAAAATTTCCTATAAAAATAAGAAATTTTTAAAAAAATTGCTATAAAAATAGGAAATTTTTAAAAAATTTCCTATAAAGATAAGAAATTTTTAAAAAACTTCCTATAAAAATAAGAAATTTTTGAAAAATTTCCTATAAAAATACGAAATTTTTGAAAATTTTCCGATAAAAATACAAATATTTTTAAAAAATTCCTATAAAAATAAGAAAATTTTTAAAAATTTCCTATAAAAATAAGAAAATTTTTAAAAATTTCCTATAAAAATAAGAAAACTTTTAAAAATTTCCTTAAAAAATAAGAAAACTTTTAAAAATTTCCTTAAAAAAATCAAAATTTTTAAAAATTTTCTATAAAAATAAGAAATTTTTGAAAAATTTTCTATAAAAATAAGAAATTTTTGAAAAATTTCCTATTTTTATAGGAAATTTTTCAAAAAAATCCTTCTTTTATAGGAAATTTTTCAAAAATTACCTTTTTTTATAGGAAATTTTTCAAAAATTTCCCATTTATATAGCAAATTTATTCAAAAAATTCTTATTAATACAGGAAAATTTTCAAAAAATTTCTTATTTTTACAGGAAATCTTTCTAAAATTTCTGATTTTTATAGGAAATTTTTAAAAAATTTCTTATTTTTATAGGAAATTTTTAAAAAATTTCTTACTTTTATG
Organism: Stomorhina lunata; assembly: GCA_933228675.1. NCBI lineage: Eukaryota > Metazoa > Arthropoda > Insecta > Diptera > Rhiniidae > Stomorhina > Stomorhina lunata. The sequence continues at coordinate 53,808,224 of OW121743.1, read as the reverse complement.
GGAAATTTTTCAAAAATTTCTTACTTTTATAGGAAATTTTTCAAAAATTTCTTATTTTTAAGAAATTTTTCAAAAATTTCTTATAAAAAAATAGGAAATTTTTCAAAAATTTCTTATTTTAATAGGAAATTTTTCAAAAAAAGTTTTTCAAAAATTTCTTATTTTTTATAGGAAATTTTTCAAAAATTTCTATTTTTTATAGGAAATTTTTCAAAAATTTCTCATTTTTATAGGAAATTTTTAAAAAAATTCTTATTTTTATAGACAATTTTTCAAAAATTTCTTATTTTTATAGGAAATTTTTCAAAAATTTCTTATTTTTATAGGAAATTTTTCAAAAATTTCTTATTTTTATAGGAAATTTTTCAAAAATTTCTTATTTTTATAGGAAATTTTTCAAAAATTTCTTATTTTTATAGGAAATTTTTAAAAAATTTCTTATTTTTATAGGAAATTTTTAAAAAATTTCTTATTTTTATAGGAAATTTTTTAAAAATTTCTTATTTTTATAGGAAATTTTTCAAAAATTTCTTATTTTTACAGGAAATTTTTCAAAAATTTCTTATTTTTGTACGAAATTTTTCAAAAATTTCTTATAAAAAAATAGGAAATTTTTCAAAAATTTCTTATTTTAATAGGAAATTTTTCAAAAAAAGTTTTTCAAAAATTTCTTATTTTTTATAGGAAATTTTTCAAAAATTTCTTTTTTTTTATAGGAAATTTTTCAAAAATTTCTTATTTTTATAGGAAATTTTTCAAAAATTTCTTATTTTTATAGGAAATTTTTCAAAAATTTCTATTTTTATAGGAAATTTTTCAAAAATTTCTTATTTTTATAGGAAATTTTTCAAAAATTTCTTATTTTTATAGGATATTTTTCAAAAATTTCTTATTTTTATAGGAAATTTTTCAAAAATTTTTAATTTTTATGGGAAATTTTTCAAAAATTTCTTATTTTTATAGGAAATTTTTAAAAATTTCTTATTTTTATAGGAAATTTTTCAAAAATTTCTTATTTTTATAGGAAAATTTTCAAAAATTTCTTATTTGTATGGGAAATTTTTCAAAAATTTCTTATTTGTATGGGAAATTTTTCAAAAATTTCTTATTTTTATAGAAATTTTTTTTAAAATTTCTTATAAAAAAATATGAAATTTTTCAAAAAATTCTTATTTTAATAGGAAATTTAAAAAAAAAAGTTTTTCAAAAATTTCTTATTTTTATAGGAAGTTTTTCAAAAATTTCGTATTTTTATAGGAAATTTTTAATAATTTTCTAATTTTTATAGGAAAATTTTTAAAATTTTCTTATTCTTATAGGAAAATTTTCAAAATTTTCTTATTTTTATAGGAAATTTTTCAAAATTTTCTTATTTTTATAGGAAATTTGTCAAAATTTTCTTATTTTTATAGGAATTTTTTCAAAATTTTCTTATTTTTATAGGAAATTTTTCAAAATTTTCTTATTTTTATAGGAAATTTTTCAAAATTTTCTTATTTTTATAGGAAATTTTGCATTTTTTTTTTTATTTTTATTGAAAAATTTTCAAAATTTTCTTATTTTTATAATGCGTAATAATATATTACAATGCAGATATAATATGCTATAATTTATTATGCTACTGTTATAATGTTTTAACTGAGTACAAATCTGTTTTAAGCATTAGAGTTTATTATAATGATATGATTAACAGCATCGTTATAACACCCTTTTAATCCTGTTTTAACAAGCTTTTAAGAGTTATATTATAGATTTACTTACAAACTTCATTACAACTTCTAGACTTTCAAGTTTACATACCTAAAAATACAAGAAAATAAATAAATTAGTATGTAAAATGTTTCCAAATATAAATAAATACTAGAAAATAAATTTTGTAGCTAATTTTAGACTTGACAAAAATAGAAGAAATTTTAACAATTTTAAACAAAAGTCTTAAAATAAATCAATTTTCATTTCATTTTAAAATTTCTTTAACCCAAAAAAACCCACTGCTCTAGCATTCTAAACACTTAATAGCTCAAAATCGTTAATATTCAAATCAGGGTCATAAAACAATATCTGCTTTAATGATGGCTAATTTACTAAAATAGATACTTTAAAACCAAAAACAAAAACCATAAAAATTTCTTTAAACTGAAAAAAAAAGAAACTCTCAAACGAAAGTAAATTTGTTATATTTTTGGTGAAAATAATACCTTAAAAAAATCTTATAATTATAAGATTGACCGATATTTTTGGTTTGAGAATCGTTAGAAAGAATAGACAGAAGACAAACAAAAGAGCAGAAAAAGTAAATAATCCAAAATCAATTTGCATAATTAATTCTTATGGTAAATAAGTGTTAACCAGAGTGTGCAAACAAACGAAACCCTTTGCAAACATTCGTAGAATGTAAAGACAGATTCAGCTTTACTTCAATCGTTTTGTTTCATGAACTAAACAAAACAAATTCATTTGAAAATCAAAGAGCAAAAAAACAAACAATATTCTTTGTGCTCATCTTCTTTGCTTCAGTTTACCATACCAATCGTACATTTAAGTACAAAACATCCTCAGAAATGTTTGCGAATGATTCGTTTTATATTATCCTAAGGTAAATATCACGATCATTAAAGAAACTCGTGAAAATGAGTATCAAAAACATTCAGTTGGACGTTAACGAAGTTTGCTTTGTTTAAGAAAAAACAATAAGAAAAATACAAGAAACAAAATCAAAACCCAATCAGAGGTTCGAAAGGCTCAATTCCTAATTCCATATTTTAAAATCAAATTTATTTTAGTGTTTATATCATTCCCATAATACATTCACCTGAATCAAGTCATAAGCCTTAACTTTTAAGAATTAATTCTTAGGGAATTTAAAATCAGTTAGATTTAATTTAAATTATTTCAATTCTTAATCTTATACAAAAATAATTAAAAATTTTATAAACAAATCATTTTGTAAAGGCATACAAAAATAAACGTATTCAAACGAACCCTACAGTTCAAAAATATATAATACCTATAAAAGAGCGGAATAAAATAAATCTCAACGAAACAAGTCCTTAACCATAAAATAAGTTTCAGGATTGCATTAGGGATTAAATATCATTTAATACCCTTGAAAAAAAGTCCCCATTTTAGAGGATAAAGAAATGACTCTTTCTTAAGTTATTGGGTTAAAAAAGGGTTTTTAAGCTGGGATGATTTCCATCTCGATTTTAACAAAACCAAGTCCACTTTGTCTAAAAAACATGTATGAAAAGTCATATGATTAAAATGTGATTTATTCATTATCGACATACATACATATGTATATTTACATTTTCTAATTGTACTAAATTTTGTAATTATACCCTTCACCACCATAGGTGGAAAGGGTATTATAAGTTTGTGCTGATGTTTGTAACGCATAGAAATATTTGTCTTAGACCCATCTTTTAGTATACCAATAGGCTTAGAATCACTTTCTGAGTCGATTTAGCGATGTCCGTCCGTCCGTCCGTCCGTCTGGCTGGCTGGACCCCCATGTAAACCTTGTAATCAAACTACAGGTCGCAATTCTAAAGATAATTTGATGAAATTTGGCACAGATAATTTTTTTGATAATGGGACCATGGCTATTGAAATTGGTCAAAATCGGTCCATTATTTATGGTACCTCCCATAGGTCCCACTTCCCGGAATTGCTATATTGTCCACGAATTTCAATATTTTTTCATGAAATTTAAAACAGATACTGCTTATGTAAACTTAAATCCCTGTACCAAATTTCGTTGAAATCGGTCCACATTTGACCATAGCTCCCATACAAACTCTTCTTCAAAAACGCACTAAATGAGACAAAAAATCACTAAAACGCTCGTAAATCTAAAGATAATGAAAATTTTGATTTTATTTTTTGCATACATAATTTTTGTAACTACTGTAATCAATTTGCCAAATTTCGAGATAATCGGTTCACATTTGACCCTAGCTCTCATATAAGTCCAAATGACGGAAACAGGTTGAATATATAAGTTTTGAGAAAATGTTTGTATGATGGCAAAATTTAGCAAATATTTGTCTTTATACAGGAAAAATAACACCTTTGACCTTAGTGGTGAAGGGTATCGTATGGTCGGCTTGACCGACTATAGCGCTTTCTTACTTGTTTTATTCTAATTTCATCATAATTGTGTATGTATCTCAGCTATGTAATATATCTTCCTGCTAAGGGACTAATGTTTTTTAGACCTGTAGGGCATATACAAATAACATTTTTGTGGAAAAATTCAAGTTTATTAAGTTGACTTAGGCGAAATTTAAAAAAATAAAAAAATTCTTTGTTATTGGTCATAAGATCAGAAAAACTATTTAAAACAAAATATAGATACACATAAAACTAAAGATTTTTTGTACACATAATCTATAATCTCATCCAGATTCGAAAACATATAAAATCCATTATTTCGCAGCAACACAACAAAACCAGAGATAATATACTCTTACATATTAGCACATTTTACATGTATATGTATGTATTTACAAAAACTAATGTCACAAAAAACAAATTATTTTTATAAATTTTTTTAGAAAAAATTTTTAATTAAGCAGATTCCTTCACTGATTGAATTTCTGGTAAAGATTAGGTCATTATAAACGAAGGACCATTAATATTACTATATTCCTGCATATCTAAATATCTTTTAAAAGTTATAGTTTAAGAAATAAATGCAAAATATACACAAGTTTGCGGTGAAATAGCCACATTAGGGTAGTTTCGTTTTTTTGAACGAACATTAAAGAATACATGCATACTTTTATTAAATGTGTATGCTTTCTGATAAAATATAAGAATATTTTAATAGGTTATGATAAATTTTGTTCTATTTTATATCTAGGGTTTTTACAAACAATGTATATCGCACTTGATATAATAATACCCTATAAATTAAAAACTCAATTTTCGTTTTTTGGTTTGATATACTTTTATTCAATGAGTGGTATAGTTTAAAAAACTTTTCCCTCGAAAAAGTCAGAATTTAAGTTTTTGATTTAAAATCAAGTATCTTTAGTTTATATCCACCCTAATGATTTGCACAAAATGAATTATCAAAAAATATTTTAATTCAATTTGGACTGGTTTTAATTAAGAATAAAAAATGTTAATTCAAATTGGAGTAGAGGAATGAAGAAACATTTTATTCATTCAAGTTGATTTTAAATTCCCATGTGAATCAATTCACTATGAATTAGAAATCAACACATTTTTTTTAATTGTTTTATGGGAATTAAACTTAAGGTATTGTTAAATCATTTTTGAATTCCTAGGAATTAAGCTAATATTTAATTAAGCCTTTCGAAGCTCTGAACCCAATTTATAGCAACAAAATTTACAGTTTACCTCATTTCAATATGTAAATTTTTCTAGAAACAAAAATTTGTTTCTCTTTCTGATTTCTACTGCTATACGCTATTAAATAAAAAAAGATCAAATCACTCAGCAAATGTTTGCGAAACGGTTTTGTTCTGAGTTTTTCGGTTTTGCTCTCTTTATTTTTTTTTCTAGCAGAGTAAGTTTAAATAGCATTCGTGTTTTGTTCGTGTACAAATAAAAAAACAAATCATTTTGTCAACTTTATTATCATTATTTGTATTTTGTTTCTGTTTTATACTCTGCAAAGACAGAAATAAAACAAATTCAAATGTTTGGTTTCGTTTGTTTGCACACTCTGGTGTTAACAAATGATTAACGATAAATGAAGATGATAATGATGAAGATAAAGATAATTAACATTATAATGTTAATAATGATGATTCATAAGATTTTTACAAAAAAATCGAAAATAAGAAATTTTAGTTCATGTTTGAATCTAATGATTTTATGGTTGAATCTAATGATTTCAAAAATTTCCTATTTTTATAGGAAATTTTTCAAAAATTTCCTATATTTATAAGAAATTTTCAAAATTTCCTATTTTTATAGAAATTTTTCAAAAATTTCCTATTTTTATAGGAAATTTTTCAAAAATTTCCTATTTTTATAGGAAATTTTTTCAAAAATTTCCTATTTTTATAGGAAATTTTTCAAAAATTTCCTATTTTTATAGGAAATTTTTCAAAAATTTCCTATTTTTATAGGAAATTTTTCAAAAATTTCCTATTTTTATAGGAAATTTTTCAAAAATTTCCTATTTTTATAGGAAAATTTTTCAAAAATTTCCTATTTTTATAGGAAATTTTTCAAAAATTTCCTATTTTTATAGGAAATTTTTCAAAAATTTCCTATTTTTATAGGAAATTTTTCAAAAATTTCCTATTTTTATAGGAAATTTTTCAAAAATTTCCTATTTTTATAGGAAATTTTTCAAAAATTTCCTATTTTTATAGGAAATTTTTCAAAAATTTCCTATTTTTATAGGAAATTTTTCAAAAATTTCCTATTTTTATAGGAAATTTTTCAAAAATTTCCTATTTTTATAGGAAATTTTTCAAAAATTTCCTATTTTTATAGGAAATTTTTCAAAAATTTCCTATTTTTATAGGAAATTTTTTCAAAAATTTCCTATTTTTATAGGAAATTTTTCAAAAATTTCCTATTTTTATAGGAAATTTTTCAAAAAATTTCCTATTTTTATAAGAAAATTTTTCAAAAATTTCCTATTTTTATAGGTAAATTTTTCAAAAATTTCCTATTTTTATAGGAAATTTTTCAAAAATTTCCTATTTTTATAGGAAATTTTTCAAAAATTTCCTATTTTTATAGGAAATTTTTCAAAAATTTCCTATTTTTATAGGAAATTTTTCAAAAATTTCCTATTTTTATAGGAAATTTTTCAAAAATTTCCTATTTTTATAGGAAATTTTTCAAAAATTTCCTATTTTTATAGGAAATTTTTCAAAAATTTCCTATTTTTATAGGAAATTTTTCAAAAATTTCCTATTTTTATAGGAAATTTTTCAAAAATTTCCTATTTTTATAGGAAATTTTTCAAAAATTTCCTATTTTTATAGGAAATTTTTCAAAAATTTCCTATTTTTATAGGAAATTTTCAAAAATTTCCTATTTTTATAGGAAATTTTTCAAAAATTTCCTATTTTTATAGGAAATTTTCAAAATTTCCTATTTTTATAGGAAATTTTTCAAAAATTTCCTATTTTTATAGGAAATTTTTCAAAAATTTCCTATTTTTATAGGAAATTTTTCAAAAATTTCCTATTTTTATAGGAAATTTTTCAAAAATTTCCTATTTTTATAGGAAAATTTTTCAAAAATTTCCTATTTTTATAGGAAATTTTTCAAAAATTTCCTATTTTTATAGGAAATTTTTCAAAAATTTCCTATTTTTATAGGAAATTTTTCAAAAATTTCCTATTTTTATAGGAAATTTTTCAAAATTTCCTATTTTTATAGGAAATTTTTCAAAAATTTCCTATTTTTATAGGAAATTTTTCAAAAATTTCCTATTTTTATAGGAAATTTTTCAAAAATTTCCTATTTTTATAGGAAATTTTTCAAAAATTTTCCTATTTTTATAGGAAATTTTTCAAAAATTTCCTATTTTTATAGGAAATTTTTCAAAAATTTCCTATTTTTATAGGAAATTTTTCAAAAATTTCCTATTTTTATAGGAAATTTTTCAAAAATTTCCTATTTTTATAGGAAATTTTTCAAAAATTTCCTATTTTTATAGGAAATTTTTCAAAAATTTCCTATTTTTATAGGAAATTTTCAAAAATTTCCTATTTTTATAGGAAATTTTTCAAAAATTTCCTATTTTAATAGGAAATTTTTCAAAAATTTCCTATTTTTATAGGAAATTTTTCAAAAATTTCCTATTTTTATAGGAAATTTTTCAAAAATTTCCTATTTTTATAGGAAATTTTTCAAAAATTTCCTATTTTTATAGGAAATTTTTCAAAAATTTCCTATTTTTATAGGAAATTTTTCAAAAATTTCCTATTTTTATAGGAAATTTTTCAAAAATTTCCTATTTTTATAGGAAATTTTTCAAAAATTTCCTATTTTTATAGGAAATTTTTCAAAAATTTCCTATTTTTATAGGAAATTTTTCAAAAATTTCCTATTTTTATAGGAAATTTTTCAAAAATTTCCTATTTTTATAGGAAATTTTTCAAAAATTTCCTATTTTTATAGGAAATTTTCAAAATTTCCTATTTTTATAGGAAATTTTTCAAAAATTTCCTATTTTTATAGGAAATTTTTCAAAAATTTCCTATTTTTATAGGAAATTTTTCAAAAATTTCCTATTTTTATAGGAAATTTTTCAAAAATTTCCTATTTTTATAGGAAATTTTCAAAAATTTCCTATTTTTATAGGAAATTTTTCAAAATTTCCTATTTTTATAGGAAATTTTTCAAAGATTTCCTATTTTTATAGGAAATTTTTCAAAGATTTCCTATTTTTATAGGAAATTTTTCAAAGATTTCCTATTTTTATAGGAAATTTTTCAAAGAATTCCTATTTTTATAGGAAATTTTTCAAAAATTTCTATTTTTATAGGAAATTTTTCAAAAATTTCCTATTTTTATAGGAAATTTTTCAAAAATTTCCTATTTTTTATAGGAAATTTTCAAAAATGTCCTATTTTTATAGGAAATTTTTCAAAAATGTCCTATTTTTATAGGAAATTTTCAAAAATTTCCTATTTTTATAGGAAATTTTTCAAAAATTTCCTATTTTTATAGGAAATTTTTCAAAATTTCCTATTTTTATAGGAAATTTTTCAAAAATTTTCTATTTTTATAGGAAATTTTTCAAAAATTTCCTATTTTTATAGGAAATTTTTCAAAATTTCCTATTTTTATAGGAAATTTTTCAAAAATTTCCTATTTTTATAGGAAATTTTTCAAAAATTTCCTATTTTTATAGGAAATTTTTCAAAAATTTCCTATTTTTATAGGAAATTTTTCAAAAATTTCCTATTTTTATAGGAAATTTTTCAAAAATTTCCTATTTTTATAGGAAATTTTTCAAAAATTTCCTATTTTTTATAGGAATTTTTCAAAAATTTTCCTATTTTTATAGTTAATTTTTCAAAAAATTCCTATTTTTATAGGAAAATTTTTCAAAAATTTCTATTTTTGTAGGAAATTTTCAAAAATTTCCTATTTTTATAGGAAATTTTTCAAAAATTTCCTATTTTTATAGGAAATTTTTCAAAAATTTCCTATTTTTTATAGGAAATTTTTCAAAAATTTCCTATTTTTATAGGAAATTTTTCAAAAATTTCCTATTTTTATAGGAAATTTTTCAAAAATTTCCTATTTTTATAGGAAATTTTTCAAAAATTTCCTATTTTTATAGGAAATTTTTCAAAAATTTCCTATTTTTATAGGAAATTTTTCAAAAATTTCCTATTTTTATAGGAAATTTTTCAAAAATTTCCTATTTTTATAGGAAATTTTTCAAAAATTTCCTATTTTTATAGGAAATTTTTCAAAAATTTCCTATTTTTATAGGAAATTTTTCAAAAATTTCCTATTTTTATAGGAAATTTTTCAAAAATTTCCTATTTTTATAGGAAATTTTTCAAAAATTTCCTATTTTTATAGGAAATTTTTCAAAAATTTCCTATTTTTATAGGAAATTTTTCAAAAATTTCCTATTTTTATAGGAAATTTTTCAAAAATTTCCTATTTTTATAGGAAATTTTTCAAAAATTTCCTATTTTTATAGGAAATTTTTCAAAAATTTCCTATTTTTATAGGAAATTTTTCAAAAATTTCCTATTTTTATAGGAAATTCTTCAAAAATTTCCTATTTTTATAGGAAATTTTTCAAAAATTTCCTATTTTTATAGGAAATTTTTCAAAAATTTCCTATTTTTATAGGAAATTTTTCAAAAATTTCCTATTTTTATAGGAAATTTTTCAAAAATTTCCTATTTTTATAGGAAATTTTTCAAAAATTTCCTATTTTTATAGGAAATTTTTCAAAAATTTCCTATTTTTATAGGAAATTTTTCAAAAATTTCCTATTTTTATAGGAAATTTTTCAAAAATTTCCTATTTTTATAGGAAATTTTTCAAAAATTTCCTATTTTTATAGGAAATTTTTCAAAAATTTCCTATTTTTATAGGAAATTTTTCAAAAATTTCCTATTTTTATAGGAAATTTTTCAAAAATTTCCTATTTTTATAGGAAATTTTTCAAAAATTTCCTATTTTTATAGGAAATTTTTCAAAAATTTCCTATTTTTATAGGAAATTTTTCAAAAATTTCCTATTTTTATAGGAAATTTTTCAAAAATTTCCTATTTTTATAGGAAATTTTTCAAAAATTTCCTATTTTTATAGGAAATTTTTCAAAAATTTCCTATTTTTATAGGAAATTTTTCAAAAATTTCCTATTTTTATAGGAAATTTTTCAAAAATGTCCTATTTTTATAGGAAATTTTTCAAAAATTTCCTATTTTTATAGGAAATTTTTCAACAATTTCCTATTTTTATAGGAAATTTTTCAAAAATTTCCTATTTTTATAGGAAATTTTTCAAAAATTTCCTATTTTTATAGGAAATTTTTCAAAAATTTCCTATTTTTATAGGAAATTTTTCAAAAATTTCCTATTTTTATAGGAAATTTTTCAAAAATTTCCTATTTTTATAGGAAAATTTTCAAAAATTTCCTATTTTTATAGGAAGTTTTTCAAAAATTTCTTATTTTTATACGAATTTTTTTTAAAAAATTTCTTATTTTTTAAAAATTTCTTAGTTTTATAGGAAACTTTTCAAAAATTTCTTATTTTATTTTCCTATTTTCAAACGCATTATAATCCTATTATAATGTATTATAACGCATTATAATGCGATTATAACACATTATAATTCGGTTATAATGTATTATAACTCATTATAAAGAGATTATAATGTTAAATGGCGCATTATATTGCGATTGTCATTTATTATAACGCATTTTATAAAGCGAATATATTGTATTATAACTCATTATAATATGATTATAGTGTATTATAACTCATTTTAATGCGATTATATTGTATTATAACGCATTATAATGCGATTATATTGTATTATAACTCATTATAATATGATTATAGTGTATTATAACTCATTATAATGCGTTTATAATGCATTATAATGCGATTATAATGATTTATAACGCATTATAATATGATTATAGTGTGTTATAAAGCATTATAATGCGATTATAATATATTATAACACATTATAATGTGATTATAAAATATTATAATGCCATTATAATGTATTATAACTCATTATAATATGATTATAGTGTATTAAAACGCATTACAATGCGATTATAATGTATTATAACGCATTATAATGCGATTATAATATATTGTAACTCATTATAATATGATTATAGTGTATTATAAAGCATTATAATGCGATTATAATGTATTATAATTCGGTTATATATTTTTATAGGAAATTTTTTAAAAATTTCCAATTTTTATAGGAATTTTTTTTTTTAAATTTCCACTTTTTATAGGAAATTTTTCAAAAATTTCTTATTTTTATAGGAATTTTTTTTTTAATTTCTTATTTTTATAGGAAATTTTTTTAAAATTTCTTAGTTTTATAGAACATTTTTCAAAAATTTCTTATTCGTATAGGAAATTTTTTAAAAATTTCTTATTTTTATAGGAAATTTTTCAAATATTTCCTATTTCTATAGGAATTTTTTTAAAAATTTCCTATTTTTTTGGAAATTTTTGAAAAATTTCCCATTTTTATAGGAAATTTTTCAAAACTTTCCTATTTCTATAGGAAAATTTTCAAAAATTTCCTATTTTTATAAGGATTTTTTTTAATTTCTTATTTTTTAAAAATTTCTTAGTTTTATAGGAAACTTTAAAAATTTCTTATTTTATTTTCCTATTTTCAAACGCATTATAATCCTATTATAATGTATTATAACGCATTATAATGCGATTATAATGTATTATAACTCATTATAATATGATTATAGTGTATTATAAAGCATTATAATGCGATTATAATGTATTATAACGCATTATAATGTGATTATAAAGTATTATAATGTCATTATAATGTATTATAACTCATTATAATATGATTATAGTGTATTATTACGCATTATAATGCGATTATAATGTATTATAACGCATTATAATGCGATTATAATGTATTATAACGCATTATAATGCGATTATAATGTATTATAACGCATTATAATGCGATTATAATGTATTATAACGCATTATAATGCGATTATAATGTATTATAACGCATTATAATGCGATTATAATGTATTATAACGCATTATAATGCGATTATAATGTATTATAACGCATTATAATGCGATTATAATGTATTATAGCTCATTTTAAATAGATTATGGTGTTTAATGGCGCAGTATAATGCGATTATGATGTATTATGACGCAGTATTATTTTTCTCCCCGTGTAAAGAGCACCCGTCCATCTATTTATCCTCAAATCTATTTAAACTTCTCAAAATCGTATCATTCTAGTTTGTTTATCGCTATTTCTGTAAATATTTTAAGACAAAAAAAAAATTCAATATTTTGTGTAAAGTTGTGTCTGTCCAAACTTGGAGCTGCTTCATCTGATACGAAATTTTTTGTAACTCGTTTATTTTTCGATTCTACTTTTAGCAAATTAGTGTAAATAAATAGATTCTAGATGTCGATATTGAAATTAAGTTTCCAAATGCTTGGTTTGCTATTTGGCAAAAATTCAGTTTATAGTTTTTTTTTGTGGCGTTTCTGTTGCTGCTTCTTTTAGACTTTAAAATTCTTGACATTTCTCTTTCTGGGTTTCTGTGTTAAAAAAAAGAAGACTCTAAAATCTAGAGTCTAAATAAGTGAATGTGTATGTACTCGTATGTATATATGTGAGTTTTATTTACATTTAAGTATTTTTGTATGTGTTTTGTTTTTAGCCAAGATTGTCAATATTTATTTGAATTTTTTTTTTTTTTTTTTGCTGTTTGTCGTCGTAGAATCTTTGTTATTTCACGGAATATTTCTATCAAGTCATGGTTTTGGCAAATGTTAGCTTAAAGCCAGAAAAAAAGTTACCTCAAATTAATGTTCGAAAGAGCTTAAAAATGTTTATATGTCGCTTGAAATTCTAGCTCGTTTTAATCATAAACGAAAAACAAGTAAGAGTTTACATTAGGCTTTGCCGAATCTGATATACCCTCCATCAAATTGTATTGAATTTATAAAAATGTCTAAAATAACAACTTTCTTACCTGTATATTTCTATGGTTAAATATGGATCGATTTCATCCATTTTCAATACTAAACTTTTCAAAAAAAAAAATGGAAAATATTCATATCAGATTTAATTGCACTAGTTTTTTTTTCGTTTAAGAGCTATCGTGCTTTGAAATAACTGACAGACCTTAAGCGTATATGGAAGATATCAAAGATAAGCCGATTTGGATTCACAATCTCAATTTGAGTACCAAGAAATGAGAAATATTCTTGCCAAAATTTTGATGACCCAGCTACTTTCATTCAGGCCTTAATCATTTTGAAATATTTTTGAAAATTTTTAGATATCTCTTTGATTTTTTTTTTTTTTTTTTTAATTTATGAATATTTCTATTTGTTTAAACAATTACAAAGACCGGGTATTATTAAAAAATCCCCTATAAAAATTATCAGTTTTAAAAAAACTGCATTAAAGCTACAAACATAGCAACAAGTTTAAGTTCATTTAAATTTTATGCCAGTTCGGTTGAATATAAATATTTCTATTATTTATTTTTTTTTTTATTTTTTATATTTTTTATATTTTGTTATTATTGATAACAAAATTTATAAAGACTTATTAAGACTTATAGAGAGGGTGATACCTTGAATTAGAGTTCAAAAATATTTTTATATTTTTTCCGATAAACTTTATATGTAAAAATTTCTATTATTTTCAATACAAAGAAATTATTTCTTAGAACAATAAAAGAGTTAATTCGGGGGAAAAACAAACATATAAAAAATTAAATCACTTGTTTTTTGTTACGATAAAAATTCAAACCATGACAACTTGAAATCGTAAAACTATAAAAAAAATTGTTTTTCTTTAACGATTGAAAGTGAAGTTTATTAACCCATTAAAAACTTGAGTCAAAAATAAAATTTGTTTTATTTATTTTTTTATTTTTAAGAAGGGGGAACTTCCCCCTTTTGTGTGATATCTTTATGTGGTTTTGTATGATTTTGGGGAATTTAATGTTTCATTTAATTTATTAATATGTTTGTTTTTCTTTGTATTGAAATTTGTTTAACAGCCATAAATACTTAAAAAAGTACTTAAATAGTACTTAAATGCTACTGTAGATTTTAACAAAATTTATGGTAAATTTCTTTTAAATAGTATTTTCCCCTTTCTTTGTCATTTTACAAAAATTTTCAAAATCTGTGAAATTTTTAGGGTATCTATTTATATTATAAGTGTTAAATACTTGCTTTAACAATTGGGGGATTTATAAGGTAAAAAATCAGGTCATATAGTCATAAGGTCAAGAAATCATGGGGTCACATCGCAGCCTTCGATATCGATCGAAATGTAAGATACTTTAGTAGCATTTGTGTAGCATACTTTTAGGATAATCTAAATAATATATACCATAAAAGTTTTATTGCATTAAAACATTTTATAAATATGATAAATGGTATGAGGACTCTGCATCACCCATTTCTATGGTAAAAAAGTGGATCCGAAAGTTCAGTTGAAATCCCTAAATCCCAAACAATTGAAAACAATTCACAATATGGTTTTAGTCGATCACGAAAGAAATTGTGTGTAAGGGGTAAAAATGGTAAACTCGGTTACACATAAATAGATTTGTGAAAGGACAAAATTTGGTAAAGTGCTTTTTTATCAATAACTGGATTATTTCTTTCTTCATATTTTTAACTGAAATTTACAGAGCTTATAAATTAAACCACGTAATTGATATTAAATGGCTCTCGTGGTATTTAAGTGATACGTGGAGCAAATTTATACCTATGATGAAGTGGATGATAGAAAATTAATTACTTGCAAAAAACAATCAAACGAAAACGGATCGGGATTGAATGTCAAAACTCCTAATTCGATAATGTATTTTCATCAAGATAAAGCCCAGCTTCGGTAGTTCAACATCAAAAGATCCTCGAGTTCTTTTGGATGGGTCTAATATAGCTAATATTCCTTAGCAGAATATGAAAAGAAACGAAACCCTCTGCAAAGTTTTGTAGAATGTAAAGAAAGATTCAGCTTTACTTGAATCGTTTTGTTCCATGAACAAACTTTAAGTACAAAACATCCTCAGAAACGTTTGCGAATAGTTCGTTCTGGCTTAAGCTAAGAAAGGAGGCCCATACTGCCAGGAGCCAAAGACTTTTGGTAATTTTCGTAAATATCACGATCACTAATGAAACTTGTGAAAATTAAAAGAGTATCAAAATCATTCAGTTGAGATTTGGATGTTAACAAAGTCGGTTGGTGCCGCTTCGTTAAAAAAAAGACAAAAAGAAAATATACAAGTAACAAAATCACAAAAATTTAACTTAAATTATGTAAGCAAACGTTTGCGAAACGTTTTTGTTCTGAGTTTGTTGTTGTTCTTGAGTTTGAGGTGGTGTTGATATGAAAGCTTAGAAAAACTCATCGGCACTAAAGTCTAGCGTTTTAGCTGTTGATATTTTATGTAACTATTTTCGTGAACCGCCGTGGTATAGCAGGTTAGTCATCCGCCTAGCATACAGAGGTCCCAAGTTCGATTCCCGGTCAGACCCACTTGAAAAAAATAAATTTTCAATAAAGCGGCGGTTCACCTCATAACTCAGCTAGCCACTGGTTATTGAGTATTAGGCTATGTAAAACTTCTCTAACTAATGCATTTGCCGTTCGGAGTCGGCGTTAAAACGTAGGTCCCTTTCAATGAGTCTAAAAATAGAATCGGATGCAGCTCATTGTCTGAGAGAAGTACCCCTTGTTCCAATTGCAATGTTGTCGGGGAATTATATATATATATATATATATATATATTTTCGGGGGGTATATTTATATGGAATTTATAGTCAAATGTGAACGGAATTCCATACAATACTGACTTAGTTGTCAAGCTATTATAACTTGATTTAGTTTATCAGCATTAAAGTTCCCGGGGTAATATGGGAGCTATAATTAAATATGACCCAAATTCGATCCCAAACTTTACAGCAAAATCAAACTGGCGAACAAACAGAAAACATATATCCTTTTTGGTATTTAAGCTGTATCTGTAAGTGGTTAAAATGGGAGCTACAAGTCTTAGAAAAACACATATACAAATTACATGTGAAATTTTTTCAAAATTTCGAGATTTAAGTAATTTTGGGTTAAGGGCCTGATATGGGAGCTAGGGTTAGTTGTAGATCGAATGTTACCAAATTTTGGTTATTGGTTAATATTTATAAAATATTTATCCGTGAAAAGTTTTAGTAATAAAATTCATTAATCTTTGGATTTATAGGCGTTTTTTGTGCTTTTATGGGCATTTAAAGAGTGTTCTAAAAAAAATATACATTTACTATTTTAGACAAAATTTATCCATAGTGCAAGAAATAATTTATTTTTTGATCAAGTTAGTTTCTATAGATATGTCAGATACTATTATTTTAGAAATTATTAATTTTCAATAGTTATTTCAATCAAAATGGACTACGAAAAAAAAGTTCGTGAAAATATAATTAAAACTTTTCAAAAAAATCCGTCATGGACTTTTAAAAAAATAGCTAAAAATTTGAAAGTTGACCCTCGAACGGTTTCTAATGCCATCAGACGGTATAAGGAAAACTTGAGCATTGAAAGAAAACCTGGATCAGGGAGGAAAAAAGGTCCTACAGATATTGGTAAGGCAAAAGAAGTCGAGCGACTCTTTCGAAGAGCGCCTAACACTTCTTTAAGAAAAGCAGCTCGTACGGTGAAATGTTCTACGAATTTTGCACATAGAGTCAAAGCTTATGCTGGGCTGAAGACATACAAAGTCCAAAAGGTTCCAGATCGCAATGCTATAAAGAACTTAGAAGCAAAAAAAAGGGGCGCAAAAATTGAAGTCTGATTTTATAAAAAAATACACCTGTTGTGTGATGGATGATGAAACATACGTACTGGCAGACTTTTCTCAACTTCCTCGTCAAGATTTTTATGTTGCTGATAAACGGGGCAATGTTCGGCAAGAGTTTCGCACAAAAAAACAAACAAAATTCCCTAAGAAGTTTCTCGTGTGGCAAGCTATTTGCAGTTGTGGCAAAAGAAGTAAAGTATTTGTGGCATCTGGCACAAAAAACACAGAAATTTATATAAAGGAGTGCCTACAAAAACGGTTGTTACCCTTTTTAAGAGAGCACAGAGTGACTACATTTTTTTGGTCCGATTTGGCATCATGCCATTATGGAAAAAAGGCACTTGAGTGGTACTCAAAGAATAATGTCATTTTTGTACCACGAGAGGCAAATCCACCTAACTGTCCAGAACTTCGGTCTGTGGAAAGGTATTGGGCTCTGGTAAAAAAGGAATTGAAGAACACAGGAAAGATTTCCAAGAACATGTCCGATTTTAAGCGCAGGTGGAACACATGCTCCAAAAAGGTATCAGAAGCAACTGTAAAATCTTTAATGGGAGGGTTTCCGAAAAAAGTCGATAATTTTGCAAAACCCGAGTACTAAATAAACATTTTAACGCTAAATGATTTTGTATAATATGTCAGTACCTGGTAGACCGAGCCTTGCTCGGAGCTTTATGATAAGCATTTTGAGGAAAATTTTAAAGTTTTTATATATTTTATATTATAAAGTGCTAAAATAAATTTAGAGGAAAGACATTGTAGAAATATTCAGTTAATTTTGAATTATTTGATTTATTTTGTCCGACCAACACATAGTTTGCATAGTTTACAGTTTAACTCATTTTGAATAATTTTGAAAATTATTCATATCAAGAGAAACCTCTGTCGACTCATGCGCAACAACTTTGCTAAAGATTATAGTCTGATCAAATGCACAGTTTACGATTTAATTCATTTTGAGTAGTTTTCTGTGGCGCCACCTATCGGACTTTGCTTATTCCAATTAATAGACCTTCTTCGGCTTATCCGTAACAACTTTGCTGAAGATTATAGCATGATTAAATGTACAGCATACGATTAAATTGACTTTGAGTAAATTTCAGTAGCGCCACCTGTCGAAATTTCTTCATACCAACTAAGAAACCTTCGTCGGCTCATGTGCAACAACTTTGCTAAAGATTGTAGCATGATTAAATGTACAGATTACGATTAAATTGACTTTGAGTAAGTTTCTGTAGCGTCGGAAATTATTCATACCAACTAAAAAGACTTCGTCGGCTCATGCGCTACAACTTTGCTAAAGATCATAGCATGATCAAATGTACAGTTTACGATTTAATTAATTTTCAGTGGCGCCATCTGTCGGAAATTAGTCTTATCAACTTTAAAACCTTCGCCGGCTTATCCGCAACATCTTCGCTAAAGAGCATAACACAATCAAATTCACAGTATACTATTGTATAAAGAACATACATACAGACAAACATTCATTTGTTTAAAATAATACTAATTTTTCCCCCTTTTTATTTCCTAATTTCTAAAAGTTCCATATGTATATTTGGTACTTTTTTGGTGCCAATTGACTTCGGTACATTTTTTTAAAACGCATTTAACATAATGTATAATGTTCCTATTCATATTACTTTGAAGATGTTAAGTTATCATTTTATCCCTTTTGTACCCATTTTGGCTCCAAAATCAAAAAAGTACCAAATACGTGTTTCATGTTTTTTTACATCTATTGATTGCAGTACCAAGTTTCTTTCTATATTATTTAGTTTAAAATATAAGAGTGGGTTAAAAAGGTGCCAAAAAAACTGTTTTCACCCTTTTTTACCCCCTATCGGACATAGTTTCAAAAAAGTACCAAACACCTGTCCGCTTATTTTCAAAGCTGTTTAAAACGTAATTTTAATTTTGTTTCTATACCTATTACTTTAGGAGACATAGCGTTTTCGATTTTTTCCCCTTTTTACCCGTTTTTACCCTCTTAGAGGTAAAAGTTCCAAAAGTCCCTTCTTCTTCGACCTATACATCAAAAAAGATACCCACTGTCCAAATTTTATCAAAATCGTTAGAGCCGTTTTCGAGATAGCCATTCTATATATATATATATATATATATATATATATATATATATATATATATATATATATATACAATTATTGCTCGTTTAAGAATATAAGATTATATTTGCGTATTTTGTAGAGTTTTTATATTAAAAGGTTTGATTTTTATTTAAGAAAATCCAACTACAAATTTTATTTAGAGCACTCTTTAAACTACTTGTGAAAATGAATCTTGTATGGAAGGTATGGTCAAATATGGGCCGATTCCTACCAAATTAGGTACAACGATTAAGGTTATCACAAGCAATATTTCTGCTAAATATTGAAATTTGATACGCCTGGTTTAAAAATCGATGCTCTACATTTACTTCTATGACCCATTTGTATGGGAAAAAATGGGATTTTTTTTTCCGGTTTTTGGTCAATTTCAACAAATAAAGATATGTTTTTGGCAAAATTAATAATTGGATGTAAAAGACAACCAAAAGAGCTTTCATTAACGTCATAAAAACTAAAAATTCAGTAGTTTTTAAGTTATTGCAATTTGCCCCAGAAAATTCGTGTCCTTTTCAACAAGCTTAAGGATATGCAGCAAAAAAAAAATTACAAGAGTACAGAAATCACAAAGTAAGACATTCCTTATTATCTTAAGAGTTATAAGTACTACAAGTAAAATTTACCGAGTATATACTAGAATTTTGCCCAAAAGTTTTCATTTTCGCGAAATTCTTAAATTTTAAGTCGCAGGTACGGCGAAACAGTTCAAGATATCGACCTAAATTTTTTTGAGTTTTATTCTCCCATTTGTGAGTTTTATTCTCCCATTTGTAACACACAGGTGAGTAAATTCTAAATTTGTAATATTTGTTAAACAAATTTTTCGAAAAATTAAAAAATGGTTTTTAAAACTGACCTGAAAAATAAAATGTACAATTTTCCAACATGGAAAAACTAGGTAAATTCGATTCTATTTAAGCTAAACTGAACTATTCAATACAAACGAGTCATCTATATATCTATATATATATTATAAATGTGTTTGTAAGTTTGTTTGTTTATTTGTTTATTTGTTTATTTGTTTGTTTGAAAGAGGTTGACTCCTAAACTGTTTGACCGATTTTGATGAAATTTTGAAATTAGATGGAACATTCCCTTAAGGTGGTTTAAGGACATGTTTTGTTTCAAAACTTGGTCCAGAAAGGGTCCAAATAGGGTAAAAAGTGGACCAAATGGTGCAAAATTTAGTATTTATCATTGAATTTGATAAACAATAAAAGTTAGAAACTTTAAACTTAACAAAAGTAAATTCATTACCAGTGGCCGTACTTCAGAAAAAAATTAAAAGGATCGGAGCAGCGGATGGCTCCTTCCCCGTTACAAATACAATACCTATAACTGGGTAAATTGATTTTGATGATTTTCGAAATATAGATAAAGTTATACTAACATTCCTGAAATTTCGATAGATAGGCTAGGTTTTTTTTGAAATCTCAAGGGGGCGTGACCCCTCCCACATAACTCATAAATTAAAAATTACAAATATAGCTGACTGAGAGACCCGATTTTTCTGAAATTTTGACAGTATGTTAAGGTGTGACGGATGGATAAAATAGGCCAAATTTTTTTTTTAATCTCAAGTGGGCGTGACCCCTCCCATATAAGTCAAATATTGAAAATGACAAATATGGATGACCGACCGGACTGATTTTTCTGAAATTTTAATAGTATGTCAAGGTGTGAATGGTGGTTAAAATAGGCAAGGTTCTTTTTTGAAATCTTAAGTGGGCGTGACCCCTCCCATATAAGACAAATATTGAAAATGACAAATATGGATGACCGAGCTGCCCGATTTTTCTGAAATTTTCACAGTATGGTAAGGTGTGACCGGTGGTTAAAATAGGCAAGTTTTTTTTTAAATCTCAAGTGGGCATGACCCTCCCATATAAGTTAAATATTAAAAATTACAAATATGGACGACCCTGCAGACCGATTTTTCTGAAATTTTGATAGTATGTTAAGGTGTGACCGGGGTTAAAATAGGCAAGGTTCTTTTTTGAAATCTTAAGTGGGCGTGACCCCTCCCATATAAGTAAAATATTGAAAATAACAAATATGGATGACCGAGATGCCCGATTTTTCTGAAATTTTCACAGTATGGTAAAGTGCGACCGGTGGTTAAAATATTCAAGGTATTTTTCTCAAATCTCAAGTGGGCGTGAAATTTTGACAGTATGTTAAGGTGTGACCAGTGGGTAAAATAGACCAGGTTGTATTTTTTTAATCTAAGGTGGGCGTGACCCCTCCAATATAAGTCAAATATAAAAATTACAAATATGGATGATCAAAACAATTTAACCAAATTAATTAAAATTTTAAATGTGGATATTTTCATACTATAGGATAGTTTTTCGCTTTTTGAATTTTTTGAAAATGGACCAAGGAGGACCTGGGAATCGAAAAATGGGGATAAAATTCCCGTTTTCTTAAAAATTGCATCACTTTAGAACGACTGGACCAATCAGGACATTTTTGTTTTTTTTGTTTTCTTTAGTCCAAGTTAGGATTCTACATAAAGAAAAATTTACAATGTCCACTTTTACACCCTCTTTTTTCATTTATCTAAAATCGGAAAACGGCTGCACGGATTGGAAATATGATTATTGTTTGATAATAGCTTGACTGACGATTGTTTGAATATTTTTCATGATTATTTGATGGTTGTTTGACGATTGTTTAACAGTTGTTTAATGATTGATTGACTGATGACTGTTTGAAGATTTGTAAAAATTGTTTGATAATTGTTTCACGATTAACTGGCGATTTTATGACTGTAGTTTGATGATTTTTTGTCGATTGTTTGATGATCGACTGACTACTGTTCAATGTTTTTTTATGATTGTTCGATAATTGTTTCACGATTAACTGATTAATTATTAATTGATTACCGTTTGACGATATTTGATAATCTATAAATATAAAAAAATATTAGCGTCTGTTTTGTATGTGGTTTGACATTTATGGGCCCATTGCAAGCAAAAATCTTTTACTATTAACCCGGGCAACGCCGGGTACAAACAGCTAGTTTAATGATAAATTTTGTCTAATTTTTAAATTTCTTTATTTATAACATACAATTTTTGGTGCATATCCTTAGGCGCGTTTTCAAGGACATACATTTTCAGGGGAAAATTGGAATAACTCCAAAACTACTTCATGGGTTTTTGTTTTTGACTATTTGAAATAAAGCTGTAATAGTTTTCTTTAATATTCCATTATTTTCTTGTAAAAATTCTTTTATTTTTGGTTAAAGTTTCTCAAAAATAAAAAAGAACCCATTTTTCACCACACAAATGGACTTTACAACTTTGGAGCCGATGCCCGTAGAACGTTGTCCGATTTGGCTCAAATTTTCAGAACTCAACTTTTAGACCTATTGTTACAATATTCCGTTGAAAAAGTTATAAAATTCGAAAAAGCATTTTCTTTCATACAAAAAATTGTCACCCTATTGTATATAAGTTTAAAAAAAAAAGTTGTTTGTTTATTGTGTACTTTAATGTACTTTAAAATTTTCTCCTGCTTTTTTATAAGTTCTGAATTAATTTTTTAGCATTTAGTTAATTTAAACATTTTTTATTGACCCTGAAATTTTCTAACTTATCTTAGAATGACGGTTAAAAAAATTAATTTTTTTCTAAACAATTTATTTCAAAATAAATTAAATATAATTAGCAAATTAAGTTTTTGCCGAATTTGAAAGATTTAAAAAAATTAGAAAATCAAATGAGTGACTAAGACCGGCAAAAAATTGAAACAATTTATAAAAAACTACGATACTTATGATAAAAAGTAGCCTACAAAATTTTGAAAAAAATCCAGTAGCTTTAAAATTTTAAGCTTAAATAAATTTAAAAAATCATGACTTTAAAATCACAAAAAAAATTCGATGACTGAAGTAATTGAGTCAGTTTCTGAGTCAGACCAACAAAAAAAAAAAATAAAACGAATTAATGTCAGAGCTAAAGTTTGAAGTTGTTAAGCGATAAAAAAAATAATTAGAGCAGTTTCTGAAGTCTAGAAATTGAAATAAATTATAACAAATTATAAAAATAATGGATTTTGCTTTTGAATAAAAAAAATTAACTTAATTAGTTTTAAATTGAAATAAAAATTGAAAAGTTTAGTGCGATATTAGGCACTAAATTAGGATTTTGAATTTTGAAACAAAAAATTGAAATGAAATTTTTTGCACTTGAATTGAATATTTTCTCTAAGCGAAATAATTCTTCAATTATTAAGATTTTTTCAATCTTTATAAAAAAAAAAGTTCTTTATTGTTTAAACAACTTTTTTCACTTTGTTTTCACAGAAAAAAAGAACTCAATTTGCAATTTGCGTGTGTCTTAAATTATACAGAAACACAACAATAGCAACAGCAACTAAATATACAGTAGAAACCCGATAATGATAACACAGCACAACGAAATAAAAAAAATTTCATGTGCTCTTAAAACTACTATACAATTTTGATGTATCATGACTACCTTTGTACAAAAATGTTAAAATTTTTAAATTCTATGGCAAGATTTTTATTAAATTTTTTTTTTTTTTTAAATTGCAATTTTTTTTAGACGTTTCTTCAAATAATTAATGATAACTCAAAAACTACTAGTCCGATATTATTAAAATAAAATCAGAAAAATTAAGATTTACATAGCCTTTAATTCGTCTATATATCGCGTTTCAATCGGATCAATAGTATCGGAGTTATAATAAAAAACTTAAGAAAAAAATATATTTTTTACGTAAAAATGGCAAAAATTTTCGTTTTAAAAAAATCATGAAAAATCGAAAACGGCAAAAAACTTCCAGATTTATTATTTCATCGCATAGCGACATATAATAGCAACAAAATGAGATATCGACCATATTGTAGCTTATTGGAAAAATCATTGCCTTTGCACTAAGAACCAGAATCCACTTTTTTGCAAAAGGGGGAATAAATAGCTTTAATTTTGCAAAAACTGAAAATTTGAACATTTTTTTTCGATTTAAATTTGGGGCCTATACGCTACGTGTTAACGTTGTCCAATTCGACTAAAAATTTGTGGGTGGAAGTTTCTCACCAAATCTCACAATAATCCGACATGCACCCCTTGATATTGGAAAATTTATTTTTTTCTTACATTTTTTCTATAGAAAAATTTTCATATTGAATTTTTTTCTATAGAAAAATTTTCATATTGAATTTTTTTCTATAGAAAAATTTTCATATTGAATTTTTTTCTATAGAAAAATTTTCATATTGAATTTTTTTCTATAGAAAAATTTTCATATTGAATTTTTTTCTATAGAAAAATTTTCATATTGAAATTTTTTCTATAGAAAAATTTTCATATTGAAATTTTTTCTATAGAAAAATTTTCATATTGAAATTTTTTCTATAGAAAAATTTTCATATTGAAATTTTTTCTATAGAAAAATTTTCATATTGAAATTTTTTCTATAGAAAAATTTTCATATTGAAATTTTTTCTATAGAAAAATTTTCATATTGAAATTTTTTGTATAGAAAAATTTTCATATTGAAATTTTTTCTATAGAAAAATTTTCATATTGAAATTTTGTCTATAGAAAAATTTTCATATTGAAATTTTTTCTATAGAAAAATTTTCATATTGAAATTTTTTCTATAGAAAAATTTTCATATTGAAATTTTTTCTATAGAAAAATTTTCATATTGAAATTTTTTCTATAGAAAAATTTTCATATTGAAATTTTTTCTATAGAAAAATTTTCATATTGAAATTTTTTCTATAGAAAAATTTTCATATTGAAATTTTTTCTATAGAAAAATTTTCATATTGAAATTTTTTCTATAGAAAAATTTTCACATTGAAATTTTTTCTATAGAAAAATTTTCATATTGAAATTTTTTCTATAGAAAAATTTTCATATTGAAATTTTTTCTATAGAAAAATTTTCATATTGAAATTTTTTCTATAGAAAAATTTTCATATTGAAATTTTTTCTATAGAAAAATTTTCATATTGAAATTTTTTCTATAGAAAAATTTTCATATTGAAATTTTTTCTATAGAAAAATTTTCATATTGAAATTTTTTCTATAGAAAAATTTTCATATTGAAATTTTTTCTATAGAAAAATTTTCATATTGAAATTTTTTCTATAGAAAAATTTTCATATTGAAATTTTTTTGTATAGAAAAATTTTCATATTGAAATTTTTTCTATAGAAAAATTTTCATATTGAAATTTTTTTGTATAGAAAAATTTTCATATTGAAATTTTTTCTATAGAAAAATTTTCATATTGAAATTTTTTCTATAGAAAAATTTTCATATTAAAATTTTTTCTATAGAAAAATTTTCATATTAAAATTTTTTCTATAGAAAAATTTTCATATTGAAATTTTTTTTATAGAAAAATTTTCATATTGAAATTTTTTCTATTGAAAAATTTTCATATTGAAATTTTTTCTATAGAAAAATTTTCATATTGAAATTTTTTCTATAGAAAAATTTTCATATTGAAAAAAATGAGCGAATTCACTAAATTGTGAATAAATTCGAAAAAGATCAATCGATTTTTATGGTCGATATCTCATTTTGTTGCTATTATATGTGGCTATGCGATAAAATAATAAATCTGGAAGTTTTTTGCCGTTTTCGATTCTTCATGATTTTTTTAAAACGAAAGTTTTTGCCATTTTTATGTAGAAATATATATTTTTTTCTTAAGTTTTTTATTATAACTCCGATACTATTGATCCGATTGAAACGCGATATATAGACGAATTAAAGGCTATGTAAATCTTAATTTTTCTGATTTTATTTTAATAATATCAGACTAGTAGTTTTTGAGTTATCATTAATTATTTGAAGAAACGTCTAAAAAAATTGCAATTTAAAAAAAAAAATTTTTTTAAAAAAATCTTGCCTTAGAATTTAAAAATTTTACCATTTTTGTACTAAGGTAGCCATGATACATCAAATGTATATAGTGGTTACTCGAGCACATTTTTGCTGTTGACCTGTGTAATCAAAGAAACATCGAAGACTTCAAATTAAAATTTTCGTTAGTAGAGATATTGATAAAAGATATTGCACTCATTACATATTTTTCTGTCAAATGTGAAATTAAAGTGGAAAAATCAAAGAACAAACATACATTTCATGAGCACGTGTGTGTGCCGATGGGACATTTTCGGTATGGGACTTTTCAAAACGACCATACGGCAAATCAATGTATGGAAGTGCAACATCTTTATACTATAGATTCTTTGCATATAAATAATAACAAAAAACTGTTTTTAAACTATTTCTTTAAAAATTTGCTGTTAATAACGAGTCTCCACTGTACCCTAAAGCAGCATTAATAATAGCTTAACAATTAAAATTGCAGTTGGTAGCATTAAAAGTAAAAAAAAGCACATCAACGATAAAAAACTGTGTAATAACAAGTATTTAACTACAAAATATTTATAAGAAAAAAAAAACTTTTACAAAAAAGATTAAAATTCAGAAAACAAGTGGTTGGCATTGAGTTACGGGAAAAAATCAGAAACAATCATTTACCAGATTTATAGTATACAGGGCAGACGGACAAAAAAAAACTGCAAAAAAATATTTCATTGAAAATGTTTTATAAAGGGAGAGAGATAAAAATTTAAAATGAAAAACTAAAATTTAAGAAAATGTAAAAACAGAGGAGGTGCGTGTAATGTGGTATACCTACTTTTTTTATAACACATCCACAAATCGATTTGAGAAAAAAATAAAACCCACAATTTCTAAAATATTTTCAAAATATTTCAAATCCTAATATAAACGATTTTATAAAATGTGTATGTGGTACACCTCATGTCCAGCTCAATGTTTTGTCTAGCGGTTGAAGTTTATGGGTTGCATGTTAGAAGCATTGTGGTCTTTATATAGCGCAGGTTTAATATACTGACCAATAGTTGTAAAAACTTCTCTGTTCTAAATTAAGTTATCATATCTATTACAATTGCATCTAATTTATCAGCAATAATGTGATTCCCGGGGCGGGGTTATATGGGAGGTCTAAATAAATGTAAAACGCCCCTTTTTAATACACAACTTTCTCAACATATCAAAAATACTTTTTTTTTAAATTCGGTCTCTCTAGCTTTTTTAGTTAAGGCGATATTGCGCTTTTATTTGACGGACAGGCCGACAGAAGCACCTTTGTTTTTGGCATTTTTGTGTTTCCGTAAGTTTTTTATATGGGACCTATGGTCAAATGTTGACCGATAGTATTAAAATTGTGCACACTGGATGGCATTGACATAAAAGTTCCTTAGTGGCCATAGCTATTATAGTTTATCATTTATTTAAGTGTATTTTAGGTGGAATTTAGGCAAGTTTCTTAAGTGTTATGGGAGCTATGGTTAGATGTGAATTTTTTTTTTCGAAAGTTTTAATGAACATTTTTTTTTAGAAAATTTCTGAAGAAAATTTTTTATGAAAATTTTTTATAGAAAATTTTTTATTGTAAAGTTTTTTTAGGAAATCTTTTATTGAATTTTTGAATAAATATTGTTTTAGATTTTTATAGAAAATTTTAGATGAAAATTTTTTATAGACAATTTTTGATAAAACTTTTAATAGAAAATTTTTGATGAAATTTGTGATAAAAAATTTTTATAGAAAATTTTTGATGAAATTTGTGATAAAAAATTTTTATAGAAAATTTTTGATGAAATTTGTGATAAAAAAATTTTATAGAAAATTTTTGATGAAATTTGTCATAAAAAAATTTTATAGAAAATTTTTGATGAAATTTGTAATAAAACTTTTTTTTCGAATTTTTGATTTAAATTTTTAATAAAAAATTGTTTATGGTTTTTTAGGAAATTTTTTATAGAATTTTTGAATAAATATTGTTTTAGATTTTTATAGAAAATTTTAGACGAAAATTTTTTATAGACAATTTTTGATAAAACTTTTAATAGAAAATTTTTGATGAAATTTGTGATAAAAAAATTTTATAGAAAATTTTTGATGAAATTTGTGATAAAAAAAAAATTTATAGAAAATTTTTGATGAAATTTGTGATAAAAAATTTTTATAGAAAATTTTTGATGAAATTTGTGATAAAAAATTTTTATAGAAAATTTTTGATGAAATTTGTGATAAAAAATTTTTATAGAAAATTTTTGATGAAATTTGTGATAAAAATTTTATAGAAAATTTTTGATGAAATTTGTGATAAAAAATTTTTATAGAAAATTTTTGATGAAATTTGTGATAAAAAAATTTTATAGAAAATATTTGATGAAATTTGTCATAAAAAAATTTTATAGAAAATTTTTGATGAAATTTGTGATAAAAAAATTTTATAGAAAATTTTTAATGAAATTTGTGATAAAAAAATTTTATAGAAAATTTTTGATGAAATTTGTGATAAAAAAAAATTTTATAGAAAATTTTTGATGAAATTTGTGATAAAAAAATTTTATAGAAAATTTTTGATGAAATTTGTGATAAAAAAAAATTTTATAGAAAATTTTTGATGAAATTTGTGATAAAAAAATTTTATAGAAAATTTTTGATGAAATTTGTGATAAAAAAAAATTTTATAGAAAATTTTTGATGAAATTTGTGATAAAAAAATTTTATAGAAAATTTTTAATGAAATTTGTGATAAAAAAATTTTATAGAAAATTTTTGATGAAATTTGTGATAAAAAAAAATTTTATAGAAAATTTTTGATGAAATTTGTGATAAAAAAATTTTATAGAAAATTTTTGATGAAATTTGTGATAAAAAAAAATTTTATAGAAAATTTTTGATGAAATTTGTGATAAAAAAATTTTATAGAAAATTTTTAATGAAATTTGTGATAAAAAAAATTTTATAGAAAATTTTTGATGAAATTTGTGATAAAACTTTTTTTCGATTTTTTAATTAATTTGATTTAAATTTAAAAAAAAAATTTATGGTAAAGTTTTTTTAGGAAATTTTTTATAGAATTTTTGAATAAATATTGTTTTAGATTTTTATAGAAAATTTTAGATGAAAATTTTTTGTAGACAATTTTTGATAAAACTTTTAATAGAAAATTTTTGATGAAATTTGTGATAAAAAAATTTTATAGAAAATTTTTGATGAAATTTGTGATAAAAAAAATTTATAGAAAATTTTTGATAAAATTTGTCATAAAAAAATTTTATAGAAAATTTTTGATGAAATTTGTGATAAAAAATTTTTATAGAAAATTTTTGATGAAATTTGTGATAAAAAAATTTTATAGAAAATTTTTGATAAAATTTGTCATAAAAAAATTTTATAGAAAATTTTTGATGAAATTTGTAATAAAACTTTTTTTTCGAATTTTTGATTTAAATTTTTAATAAAAAATTGTTTATGGTTTTTTAGGAAATTTTTTATAGAATTTTTGAATAAATATTGTTTTAGATTTTTATAGAAAATTTTAGACGAAAATTTTTTATAGACAATTTTTGATAAAACTTTTAATAGAAAATTTTTGATGAAATTTGTGATAAAAAAATTTTATAAAAAATTTTTGATGAAATTTGTGATAAAAAAAAATTTTATAGAAAATATTTGATGAAATTTGTGATAAAAAAATTTTATAGAAAATTTTTGATGAAATTTGTGATAAAAAAATTTTATAGAAAATTTTTGATTAAATTTGTCATAAAAAAATTTTATAGAAAATTTTTGATGAAATTTGTGATAAAACTTTTTTTCGATTTTTTAATTAATTTGATTTAAATTAAAAAAAAAATTATGGTAAAGTTTTTTTAGGAAATTTTTTATAGAATTTTTGAATAAATATTGTTTTAGATTTTTATAGAAAATTTTTGATAAAACTTTTAATAGAAAATTTTTGATGAAATTTGTGATAAAAAAAAATTTTATAGAAAATTTTTGATGAAATTTGTCATAAAAAAATTTTATAGAAAATTTTTGATGAAATTTGTGATAAAAAAATTTTATAGAAAATTTTTGATGAAATTTGTCATAAAAAAATTTTATAGAAAATTTTTGAAGAAATTTGTAATAAAACTTTTTTTTCGAATTTTTGATTTAAATTTTTAATAAAAAATTGTTTATGGTTTTTTTAGGAAATTTTTTATAGAATTTTTGAATAAATATTGTTTTAGATTTTTATAGAAAATTTTAGATGAAACATTTTTATAGACAAGTTTTGATAAAACTTTTAATAGAAAATTTTTTATGAAATTTGTGATAAAAAAATTTTATAGAAAATTTTTGATGAAATTTGTGATAAAAAATTTTTATAGAAAATTTTTGATGAAATTTGTGATAAAAAAATTTTATAGAAAATTTTTGATGAAATTTGTGATAAAAAATTTTTATAGAAAATTTTTGATGAAATTTGTGATAAAAAAATTTTATAGAAAATTTTTGATGAAATTTGTGATAAAAAATTTTTATAGAAAATTTTTGATGAAATTTGTGATAAAAAAATTTTATAGAAAATTTTTGATGAAATTTGTGATAAAAAATTTTTATAGAAAATTTTTGATGAAATTTGTGATAAAAAAATTTTATAGAAAATTTTTGATGAAATTTGTGATAAAAAATTTTTATAGAAAATTTTTGATGAAATTTGTGATAAAACTTTTTTTTCGAAATTTTTGATGGAAATTTTTTTTTAAGAAAATTTTTGATGAAAACTTTTTATGGAAATTTTTTATAGAGAAGTTTTTTTTTGGGAAATTTTTTGTAGAACATTTTTGATGCAAATTTTTTATAGAATTTTTGTAGAAAATTTTAGATAAAAATTTTTGATAAAAATTTCTTATAGAAAATTTTTGATGAAATTTGTAAATTTTCAAAAAAAATATTTCCTTAATTTTTTTTTTTATAAAAAAGTCTTTCTCTCTAGACTAAGAAATAAATATTTACTCTAAAATACTACAATACAATAAAAAATAAAAATATTTTATTTAAACAACTGTTTCAAGAGCACTTAAATTGCATCTTCCCAAGGTTTATATTTGTGTTTCTGTATTTTTTTATATATCAAGGAGCCCTACTTTAGGTCTAGGCTATGAGACTACAATCACAGACAGTCGAGTAAGTTCGTTGTACATTTATTGCCTTTTATCTTGCAACCACAATTAAGGGTTTTTTTCTAGAAGAACCTCAAGACTCAAGCAGTTACAGAACAAAGGCTCATCACGTGACTTTTTTGTTTGAGAAAATAAAAGAAATACAAAAGGACAGACAGTCAGAGAAGTGAAGTTTTTATTGTTGTCGTATATGTTCCAACATTTTTCAACTGCAATTAAATGAATTTGATAATTAGCAGCTGTTTTTTTGTTTTTATTTTATTTATTTATAAAAATTTTCAAACAAGTACAAGATCAAGTGAAAAAAGCTGGTGTTCGTTCCGAGTTTAATGCCAAGATAGTTCAGGGAAAGAAAGAGAGAAAAATAACTAAACAATCGCCTGACTGTGAATCATTTTGACTTTGAAAGTCTTTACAAATTTTGCAAAAAAAAAATTATTGTAAATTTATAAAATAAAACAAGTAAGAAAGTTCTATAGTCGGTCAAGCCCGACCATACGATACCCTTCACCACTAACCTAGAGGTGTTCTTTTTCCTGTATAAAGACAAATATTTGCTAAATTTTGCCATTATGCAAACATTTTCTCAAAACTTATATGTTTCCGTCATTTGGACTTATATGAGAGCTGGGGTCAAATGTGGACCGATTATCTCGAAATATGGCAAATTGATTACAGTTGTTACAAAAATTGTGTATGCAAAAAGTAAACTTAAAGTTCTCATTGTCTTTAGATTTACGAGCGTTTTACTGATTTTTGTCTCATTTAGTGCTTTTTTAAAGAGTTTGTATTAGAGCTATGGTCAAATGTGGACCGATATCAATGAAATTTGGTACAGTGGTTTTGGTTTACATAAGCAGTATTCGTCTGAAATTTCATTATTTGTGGCCAATATACCAATTCCGGGAAGTGGGACCTATGGGAGGTACCATAAATAATGGACCGAATTTGACGAATTTCAATAGCCATGGTCAAATTATCAAAAAAAAAATGATCTGTGCCAAATTTCATCAAATTACAGCCAGACGGACGGACAGACTGACATTGCTAAATCGACTCAGAAAGTGATTATAACCCATTGGTATACTAAAAGGTAGGTCTAAGACAAATATTTCTATGCGTTACATACATCAGCACAAACTTATAATACCCTTTCCACCTACGGTGGTGAAGGGTATAAATATAAAGGGTTTCAAGAGTTTATTTTATTCGGTTAAACCAGACATACCCAAAATATTAAGATTTTAGTATAAAGGAAAAAATCAAACTGTTTTAATTCTTTTTGAACCGACTTTTAACTCAAAAAAATTTTTTATTCTTAGAAGTTTGGAAAATCTAATAACAGATTTGAAGTCCCAAGACTAAAGGAATAATAAACACAAAATCTTAGTAGCGCAAGTTTGCACTTCTTAGCGTAATTGGCATGCAAATTTGTAAAACGTAAAGAAAACGATTGAAGCATTTGCTTTTTTTCATATTTCGCCTTCTTCTTCATTCGTTTCAACATTTGGACCCAAGTCGTTATTTTACGAAATAGACACTACACTTGGAGGATGAATCCATTGCTCTCTAAACTTAAATTTCGTCACTTCTTATACTACTTAATGGCTGTCAAAGTTTGTAGCACGTTTTCGTCACTTTTTAGTTTTAGAAGTCCAATAAATATATATAGAAGATGAATATATCGTGTCATATACAAGCAGATATAAAGTATGTGGACTTTTGTCTTACTGAACAACATCAGTCCTGGATTGACGTAGAGGTAGTGCGGTTAATGTGGTATACCTATTTGTTTTGATTTTACCCTTTACGCGACACAAATTCTGTGTTTCCACATTTTCATTTAAAAAAAAGTAAGAAAGTGCTATAGTCGGTCAAGCCGGACTATACGATACCCTTCAGCTCTAAGGTCAAATATGTTCTTTTTCCTGTATAAACCAAATATTTGCAAAATTTTGACTTCATACAAAAATTTTCTAAAAACTTATATATTAAAGCTGTTTCCGTCATTTGGACTTGTATGAGAGCTAGGGTCAAATATGGACCGATTATCTCGAAATATGCCAAATTGATGACA
This sequence comes from Stomorhina lunata, assembly GCA_933228675.1. Lineage (NCBI taxonomy): Eukaryota > Metazoa > Arthropoda > Insecta > Diptera > Rhiniidae > Stomorhina > Stomorhina lunata. The sequence goes on along the minus strand of OW121743.1, from coordinate 53,774,911 downwards.
GTTTTTACAAAAATTATGTATGCAAAAAATTAATTAAATTCTTATTATCTTCAAATTTACGAGCGTTTTACTGATTTTTGTCTCAACGCACTAAGCGTTTTTAAAGAAGAGTTTGTATGGGAGCTATGGTCAAATGTGGACCGATTTCAACGAAACTTAAATTTCATGAAAAAATATTGATATTTGTGGCCAAAATATCAATTCCGGAAAGTGGAACCTATGAGAGGTACCATAAATAATGGACCGATTTTGACGAATCAATAGCCATGTTCCCACAATCAAATTAATGATCTGTGCCAAATTTCATCAAATTATCTTTAGAATTGCGACCTGTACTTTGATTACATGGTTTACATGGGGGTCTAGCCAGCCATCCAGCCAGACGGACGGACGGACTGACATCGCTAAATCGACTCAGAAAGTAATTATAAGTCTATTGTTATACTAAAAGGTAGGTATAAGACAAATATTTCTTTGCGTTACATACATAAGCACAAACTTATAATACCCCTTCCACCTATGGTGGTGAAGGGTATAAATATATATTTTAAATTCCATTTAAAGTGATTTTAAAAAATCTGCAGGTTATGTGATACACCACATAATCATAGTTTGTTATAGTGTACAATATTATTTTTGTTAGATTTTTACTGATGAATATACAAAATGGACCAGAGACCCTCGCTTGCCATACATATATTCTTCCTTATTTAGCATTTATCAATTATTATAATCTTTCACTTAAAAATACAACTTAAAAACCCCCCAAAAAAAGTTCTATTACAAACAAAACCAATTTTTTTAACTGACCCTGGGAGGCTTTCCATAATTAAACAGATTGTTATTCTAACATGGTCACTTTAAAAGAAAAGTTACTATACCACATTACCAGCCCTTACTCTAGTATAGATCTTATGCGGGTTCCGGTACCACAGAGACATGCGAGAATGACCTAGAATCTGTTGGAAAAATTCTAGCCACTGCAAACTTCTAGTACAAATAGTTAATCATACAAATCAGCAAATGATAGGTGAACCTTTGTCCGAGGATATTTTCATTCTAGGAAGATGTGGCTCCGTTTATATAGGACACTTTCTAACAGATTGTAACTATTAAGACCCAATTTATCCATACTTGTGTCCGTCATAACAGAAGATCATCTGAAACGTAGTTAAAGATGAAAGTTGGGGCTGATGAATTTTGCAGAATCGTCAAGGTCTATTCCAAAGTCCAACATGACCTAAATTCGTGAAAGACCCCGAACGTGATAAAAAGACTGTCTGAAAGACGATTTCAAGTCATGGGTATTCGTAATTGGCAACAAAAATCGAACAATAGAGAAGAATGAAGATGTGTAACTGATCAAGCTAAAGCTCACTTGAGCTTTAACCCTCTGCGACTAACGTGATATATTTTTGTACAATTCTCTTGATTATCAGCATGTTTTTTTTTCCAAAACAAATTTATGAATCCAATTTATGAATGACGAGACGATTACCCAATGACACACGTGCGTGTGTCATTGGATAATCGTGTAATGTTTCCGAATTAGAGTTAAGGCGGTATATTCTCTTTTTTGTGGGACTTTTCAAATGGACCAAACGGAAAGCCATCTATGGAAGTGCAACATCTTTATATTATAGGGTCTTTGATTAAACGGTATAAAAAAGACTTGAACATTGAAAGACAGCCTGGAAATGGAAGTAGAAAAGGCCTAAGGTCTAACTCTTTAGAAAAGCGTCTTATACTTACACCTGCCTCCTGCGCTCATGCAAGCAATGACGGTAACCAGAGACCCTCGCTCGGCATATATTCTTTGTATAATCTTTCATTTAAAAATACACATTTGAAGCCAAAAAAAGAGGTCTATCGTAAACCAAATCAATTTTTTTAACTGACCCTGGGAGGCTTTCCATAATTAAACAGATTGTTATTCTAACATGGTCACTTTAAAAGAAAAGTTACTATACCACATTTCGAGCCCTTACTCTAGTATAGATCTTATGCGGGTTCCGGTACCACAGAGACATGCGAGATATTTTCATTCTAGGAAGATGTGGCTCCGTTTATATAGGACACTTTCTAACAGATTGTAACTATTAAGACCCAATTTATCCATACTTGTGTCCGTCATAACAGAAGATCATCTGAAACGTAGTTAAAGATGAAAGTTGGGGCTGATGAATTTTGCAGAATCGTCAAGGTCTATTCCAAAGTCCAACATGACCTAAATTCGTGAAAGACCCCGAACGTGATAAAAAGACTGTCTGAAAGACGATTTCAAGTCATGGGTATTCGTAATTGGCAACAAAAATCGAACAATAGAGAAGAATGAAGATGTGTAACTGATCAAGCTAAAGCTCACTCGAGCTTTAACCCTCTGCGACTAACGTGATATATTTTTGTACAATTCTCTTGATTATCAGCATGTTTTTTTTTCCAAAACAAATTTATGAATCCAATTTATGAATGACGAGACGATTACCCAATGACACACGTGCGTGTGTCATTGGATAATCGTGTAATGTTTCCGAATTAGAGTTAAGGCGGTATATTCTCTTTTTTGTGGGACTTTTCAAATGGACCAAACGGAAAGCCATCTATGGAAGTGCAACATCTTTATATTATAGGGTCTTTGATTAAACGGTATAAAAAGACTTGAACATTGAAAGACAGCCTGGAAATGGAAGTAGAAAAGGCCTAAGGTCTAACTCTTTAGAAAAGCGTCTTATACTTACACTTCGATCAGAAAAGCAACTTGTATGATGAAACGCTCTTAAGTTGTGTCCATAGTGCCAAAGCTTATGCTGGGCTGAAGACATACGAAGTTCAGAAGGTTCCAGATCGCAATTCAGTAAACAAGCAAAAAACCAGCGAAAAAATTGAAGACATATTTTATAAAAAAAATCTGCCTGTTGTGTGATGGATGACGAAACATAGGTACTGGCGGACTTTTCCTAAATTTTCGGGCAAGATTTGTATGTTGCTGATGGACGAGGCAATGTTCAGGAAGAGTTCCAAACAAAAAAATAATCAAAATTACCAAAGAAATTTCTCAAATGTCAAAAGAAGTCAAGCATTTGTGGCATCAGGCACTACAAACAAAGAAATTTACCGAGTGCCTACATACTTTTGGCCTGATTTGACATCTTGTCACTATGTAAAAAGGTACTTGAGTGGAATTCAAACAATAATGTAATTTTTGTACCACGAGAGGCAAATCTAACTGTCCAGAACTTCGGCCTGTAGAAAGGTACTGGCCTCTTGTAAAAAAAGGAATTGAAGAACACAGGAAAGATGTCCCAGAACATGTCAGATTTTAAGCATAGGTGGACCACCTCCTTCAAAACAGAAGCAATTGTTAAATCTTAAATAGAAAGACTTCCGAAAAAAGTCTAAAATTTTATAAATACCGAATAATAAATCAACATTTCAATGATAAATGAATTTCTACAATATGTCAATAAATTTTCCTATTTTGAATAGCTTTTATATTGCACATTTCATGATCACGTGTATGTGCCTTAGCTTTCTCTCATTGGATAATCGTCTCCATTAGGAGTTTCCATGGGACTTCTCAAAACGACCACACGGCAAATCAATGTATGGGAGTGCAACATCTTTATATCATAGTCTTTGCTTTTATCTTAACTATTGACAACAAAGGTCAATTTTAAAATTTATATTTAATGGAAAACTTTAAGGTCGATTTTCTCGTTAATTATGATAGATACAGCAAAAATAACGAATTTCTGTTATTACTCATTTTTCACACCAAAAATCGATTTTTTGAAAATTTTATATGGAAAACTTTAAACTCGATTTTCTAGTTTATTATGATAGATACAGCAAAAAATCGAAATATTCTGTGATCACTCATTTTTCATACCAAAAACAACTTTTTTTGAAATTTTTGTATGAAAAACTTTAAAGTCGATTTTCTCGTTAATTATGATAGATACAGCGAAAAAAAAACGAAATTCTGAGATCACTAATTTTTCATACCAAAAATAACTTTTTTTTGAAATTTTTGTATGAAAAACTTTAAAGTCGATTTTCTCTTTAATTATGATAGATACAGCGAAAAAAACAAAATTCTGAGATCACTAATTTTTCATACCAAAAATAATTTTTTTTGAAATTTTTGTATGAAAAACTTTAAAGTCGATTTTCTCGATAATTATGATAGATACAGCAAAAATAAAAAAAATCTGTTATCACTAATTTTTCATACCAAAAATTGATTTTTCGGAATTTTTATATAGAAAACTTCGAAGACGATTTTATATAAAAAAAATATTTTGTTAAACATTTCAATTATATTAAATATTTTGTTAAAAACTTAAAGATTTCTTCAAAATTTATCTTCTTGCTGAAAAAAAAACTGTGTAAACAAGATAAGTAATTTTTTGTAATTCTTAAGAATTTATTTTTTTTTTTAACAAAAATCTTAAAAAGATTCAAACATTAACAGCAGCTGAACATGAACTTTAAACATTTTTTACTCTTATTTTAATTGAGTTGAGAAAAAAAAAATATGAAAAACCCCACGAAAAACTAGATAAGAAATTACATTTTACAAGAATTTAAATGTTCAACAGAAGAAAAAGCTTCTGCTGAACTACTCGAACAATTTACAAAGATAAATTTTAAAATATATTTTTTTAATAAAGTAAAAAAAAAACAAAAATAAACAAAATAATTTATCTTAATTATGTTATATATTATATTTTTTGTTAATTTCTTTGGAAAAAATTATTTTTTCTAACATTTTAAGTAACTAATAATTTTTATCTGCTCAAGTATCAAGCAGCCATATTTTGTAGTAAGAATAAGTTTTAATACTTTTGAGTAAAAATTTAAAAAAAAAACTGATAAAAAATATTGTCTTTTATTTCTTATCTTGAAAGATTCTTGAAGACTTAAGTCTATGAACTTTTAGTTTATTTTACACCCATGAAAAATTATTTGAACAAAGACATTTTTTTCTCATGTCATAATAAAAAAAAAGACTTTGAAATATTTTTGGGCAGGAAAGACCTTTCTTCTTATCTCAACAAATTCCTTTAAAGATTTGAAGAATAAATAAAAGATATATAGTTTTTTTTAAAAAATACAAAATCTTTCTTAAAATATTTTAGGCTTTCCAAAAAATTGTTTCATTTGCTTTAGATTTCATGGTGGATTCTTGGATGATTTTTTGCATTAATTTCTTGTAATTGTTTGCGAGACATAAAGTCAATCACAGTAAAGACTCTATAATATAAAGATATTACACTCCTTACAAAAGAAACTCATAAACGCACAAACAAACATACATTTCATGCGCACGTGTGTCTACCTTAGCTTTCTCTCATTGGATAATCGTCTCTTTTAGTTGTTTCCGAATTAGAGTAAAAGCGGTATACTCTCGTTTTTTATGGGACTTTTTAAAACGCCTATACGGCAAATCAATATATGGAAGGACCCTTTGCAGTACCCGCTCCATAAAGTGGGATACCTGTACAATTCCATTTTGGGCCATTTTTGAGTCCATAACATATAGATTTTTCAAAAAAGTTTAAAATGTCCAAATTTTGTAAAACAAAAAATTCCTATTTTTATTTAAAAACACTTAAAAAGTGTAAATAAGAACCCTTTGGGGTACCCGCTCCATATAGTGGAATATGTGTATACTTCCATTTTTTGCCATTTTTAAAATCTCTAGATTTTTCAAAAAATTTAAAATTTCTTTAAAAAAAAATCTCTTGATTATTTTCGGAAAAACACTTAGAAAGTGTAAATAACAACCCTTTGGCGTACCCGCTCCATATAGTGGAGTATATTAGTATTTTACGAAAACCACTTATAAAGTATCAATTAGGACCCTTTGGAGTACCCGCTCCATAAAATTGAGTACGTGTACAATTCCATTTTTTACCATTTATAAGTACATACATCATTTCTAGTCCGTGACCTCGGAGGGGATCTCGCTTTGACTTGAACCGAAGTTGAGTTCACAGTGATTACACTCTCCGAATCAGAGTCCACCGAGATTATCGCTGAGGTCTGAATAGCTTCAGTGGTATAGATAGAGCCGTACCGTTCTGTCTGACCTGACTCAAACATTAAAGCCTAAAATCTTGGGGAGAACCCGATTGAGTCCGGCCGGAAGTTGAGATAATAATCATCACCGAATTCGACTCTATCCAGAAGTCCGCCAGTATCCTAGTGGCTATAGTGATATGAGAAGAGTCTAGATATTCCAAAAGCCCATTAATTTCCATTAATTCCGTCTGTATAAGTCTCTGCTGTTGAAGAATGCTGCCATTTACGTCGCTAAGGGTTTAGATCGTCACTCCCTACTGTGTGCCGTCTAACCCTGGAACTGTCAAAGGATTTAATGCGGTTTTTGTTTTGATTTTTGTTTAAAGAATTCATGGACTTATTCCCACGAGTACGGGGAAGTAAGTCACCCGCGTGATAAAAAAATTAAAAAAATATAAGCAAAGAACGTTAAAGTACTCAAAAAAGTACGTTATAGTACTACTCAACAGAGTACGTTATAGTACTCAAAGTAGTGCGTTATAGTACTCAAAGAAGTACGTTACAGTACTACTAAACAAAGTACGTTATAAGACTCAAAGAAGTACGTTATAGTACTGTTCAACAAAGTACGTTATAGTACTCAACGAAGTACGTTATAGTACTTCTCAACAAAGTACGTTATAGTACTCAAAGAAGTACGTTATAGTATCATCAACAAAGTGCGTTATAGTACTCAAAGAAGTGCGTTATAGTACTACTCAACAAAGTACTTTATAGTACTTGTTGAGTAGTACTTTATAGTACTACTCAACAAAGTACTTTATAGTACTCAAAGAAGTACATTATAATACTACTCAACAAAGTACGTTATAGTACTCAAAGAAGTACGTTATAGTACTACTCAACAAAGTACTTTATAGTACTTGTTGAGTAGTACTTTATAGTACTACTCAACAAAGTACGTTATAGTACTCAAAGAAGTACGTTATAGTACTACTCAACAAAGTACGTTATAAGACTCAAAGAAGTACGTTATAGTACTATTCAACAAAGTACGTTATAGTACTCAACGAAGTACGTTATAGTACTTCTCAACAAAGTACGTTATAGTACTCTAAGAAGTACGTTATAGTATCATCAACAAAGTGCGTTATAGTACTCAAAGAAGTACGTTATTGTACTACTCAACAAAGTACTTTATAGTACTTGTTGAGTAGTACTTTATAGTACTACTCAACAAAGCACGTTATAGTACTCAAAGAAGTACGTTATAGTACTACTCAACAAAGTACGTTATAAGACTCAAAGAAGTACGTTATAGTACTATTCAACAAAGTACGTTATAGTACTCAACGAAGTACGTTATAGTAGTTCTCAACAAAGTACGTTATAGTACTTCTCAACAAAGTACGTTATAGTACTTCTCAACAAATTACGTTATAGAACTCAATGAAGTACGTTATAATATCATCAACAAAGTACGTTATAGTACTCAACGAAGTACGTTTCAGTACTACTCAACAAAGTACGTTATAGTATTCAACGAAGTACGTTATAGTACTACTCAATAAAGTACGTTATAGTACTCAAAGAAATAGTACTCAACGAAGTACGTTATAGTACTACTCAACAAAGTACGTTATAGTACTCAAAGAAATAGTACTCAACGAAGTACGTCATAGTACTACTCAACAAAGTACGTTATAGTACTCAAAGAAGTACGTTATAGTACTACTCAAAAAAGTGCGTTATAGGACTCAAAGAAGTACGTTATAATATCATCAACAAATTACGTTATAGTACTCAACGAAGTACTACTCAACAAAGTACGTTATAGTACTCAACGAAGTACGTTATAGTACTACTCAATAAAGTACGTTATAGTACTCAAAGAAATAGTACTCAACGAAGTACGTTATAGCTCTACTCAACAAAGTACGTTATAGTACTCAAAGAAATAGTACTCAACGAAGTACGTCATAGTACTACTCAACAAAGTACGTTATAGTACTCAAAGAAGTACGTTATAGTACTACTCAAAAAAGTGCGTTATAGGACTCAAAGAAGTACGTTATACTACTACTCAACAAAGTACTTTATAGTACTTGTTGAGTAGTACTTTATAGTAATACTCTACAAAGTACGTTATAGTACTCAAAAAAGTACGTTATAGTACTACTCAACAAAGTACGTTATAAGACTCAAAGAAGTACGTTATAGTACTATTCAACAAAGTACGTTATAAGACTCAAAGAAGTACGTTATAGTACTATTCAACAAAGTACGTTATAGTACTCAACGAAGTACGTTATAGTACTACTCAACAAAGTACGTTATAGTACTCAAAGAAGTACTTTATAGTACTACTCAACAAAGTACGCTAAAGTACTCAACGAAGTACGTTATAGTACTACTCAACAAAGTACGCTAAAGTAAAAGAAGTACGTTATAGTACTACTCAGCAATGTACGTTATAGTTCTGAACAAAGTACGTTATTTTTAGTGTATTTCGTGAAAGTTCATTATGAAAAAGGTTGTGTATTTTTACAGATATTATAAAATTATAAGGTACATTTAACTTAATTGAACACTTTGTTAAGTATGGGACTCTGTACCAAACTTGCCTACGTATATTACGGTTCCTTTAAACAAAGTATTTTTTCGAACCTTGCATTCTTATAATAAAACTAACCTTACAAATTCATGCTACTCACCTTTTGCTGCACTCATTAAATCCTTAACCTCCTTAATAATGCGCTTAATCTGATGACTAGTGTGATCCAATTCCTTTTCATGACGATTTAAATTGTCCCGAAACTCGGGGCTATCCACAATACACTCCTCAAATTCGAGCGGCTCCAAACCGCGACGGGCATCTTTGACGCCGCCGCCCATTTTCTTGCCAACACCGCCGCCTCCGAGGCCCGCTTTTAAGATATTATTGTTGTTGTTGTTGCGATGATAACTACTAGCCGAGCGACCCACCAAACGATGAGATTTGGATTTGCTCTTGAGGCCCTTTTTGGGAGTTTTGCTGGAGTTAATGATATTATTGTTGTTGTTCGAGGGTGAGGACAAGGATTTGGTGAGTTTATTAGGTCCTAAAGCTGAGGCCGCCGCCGTCGTCGTCGCTGAGTTGGAGTTTAAAGAGTTTTTGTTGTTAAGATAATTTAAATTGTTATTGTTGTTATTGTTATTATTGTTGTTGTTGTTGCTGGCTTTTTGATTATTCTTCATAATTTGTGGGTTTTGGCGTTAGTTTTTGGAGGGTTTTGGAGAGGTTTTTAAGAAGAAGAAGATGAAGAAATAGAGAGAAAAAATTTTTGTTTTTATTAAAAAAATGATTTTGTGGCAAGGGGTTTTTTGTGGTTGCAAGCTTTTTTTCGGCTATAAAATTTTTGTGAGTGTAAAAATTCGTGAAAATCAAAGAAAATTTGAAAGCAAAATCTTAAGAAAAAAACGAGGAAAATTATAAAAAATTATAATTTTTAAGAAATGAAAAAAATAAGAATTTTTTTCTTTTTATGTTCAATTCATTTTGGAGATTAAGTTCATTTTAATTATTTTTAATTGATTTATTATTTAGTTGTTAGAACTATTTATTTATTTGTAAGAATTAATTATTTTAATTAATTCTTTGATTGTTCAAATTAAATCTTTGATTGCTTTAGTGACTTATTTGCTTGCTTGTTGCTTGATTTAATTATTTGTATATATTTAATTGTTTCAATTAACTCTTTAATTGCTTGATTTCATTTTGATTTTTTTATAATTGATTGAATTATTTATTCAAGTTGTTTGAATTAATTATTTAATTATTTTAATTAAATCTTTGATTTTTTAAATTAATCTTTTGATTGCTTTAATCAATTATTTCATTGATTTGATTAATTATTTGCTTGTTTAGATTTTATTTTTGTATTTAATTAGTTTAATTATTTTTTTACATTGCTTGGAGTTAATTATTTAATTGATTGGTATAATTCTTTAATTGATCGATATAATTCTTTAGTTAATTTAATTATTAATTTATTTGAATTTATTTTTTAATTGATTGAATTAATTATTTAACTGGTTTAAAAAATTCTGTGGTTGTTTGTATAATTTTTTAATTCATTGAATTAATTCTGTAGTTATTACAATTAATTATTTAATTGTTTAAAGTGATTATTTAAATGATTATATTAATTCTTTAAACGTTTGAATAAATTATTTGACTTTTAAATTGATTTAATTATTTCATAAATTTTCTTTAATTGATTTCATTAATTTTTTAATTGATTTAATTATTTTTTTAATTGGTTTAATTATTTTTTTAATTGATTTAATTATTTTTTTAATTGATTTTATTAATTTTTAATTGATTTTCTTTTATTTTAAATTGATTTAATTGATTTTTTAATCGATTTAATTAACTTTTTAATTAAATTCATCAACTTTTAAATTATATTTTCGATTTTTGATTGATATAAATAATCGCTTAATCACTTAAATGATTTAATTATTTTTTATATCGATTTAATTAATGTTTAATTGTTTTCATTAACCTTTTAAGTGATTTAATGGATTTCTTAATCGGTTTAGTTAATTTTAAATTGTTTGAGTTAATTTTTAATTAATTTAGTTGAACACTTAATTGATTTAATTAAATTCTTAATTGCTTTAATTGATTTGATTAACCTTTTAATTGATTTAATTAATTTCTTAATCAATTTAATTAACTTTAAATTTATTTAGTTAATTTTTAATTGGATTAATTAATCGCTTAATCGATTTAATTAATCCATTAATTGCTTTAATTAATTTCATTAATCTTTTAATAGATTTCTTAATCGGTTAAATTAACTTTTAATTGATTTAGTTAATTTCTAATTGATTTATTTAATCACTTCATCGATTTAATCATTTTCTTAATTGATTTAATTAAATTTTTAATTGAATTCATTAATCTTTAAATTAATGTATTTTTTTTAATCGGTTTTATTAACTTTAAATTGATTTTGCCAATTTTTTATTGATTTAATTAATCACTTAATCGATTTAATTGATCTTTTAATTAATTTAATTAATTTCTCAATTGATTTAATTAATTTGTTATTGATTTTATTAATCTTTTAATGGATTTAATGAATTTTTTTTATCGATTTAATTAACTTTGTTGATTTTTAATTGATTTAATTAATCTTTTATTCGATTTAATTAATTTTTTTAATTGATTTAATTATGTTTTTAACTAATTTAATTAAATTTTACATCGATTTTATTATTTTGTAATGGCTTTTTTAATTCTTAATTGCTTTAATTAAACACTTAATCAATTTAATTAATTTCGTAATTGATGGAATTAAATTTTTTGCAATTTTGTATTTTTTTCTTTAAAATTTTTGTTTTTTGGGATTTTTCTTTTTTCCCAATTTTAGTCTTTTGCCTTTGATTTGCTGTTATTGTTGTAGTCGTCGTCGTAGTTGTTGTTGTTGTTTGTGCTTTGAAATTCCATTGCACCTCAAAATTACAATTACACGAAAAAAAACAACAATAAAATTTAAAGGTATTTTGAGAAACTTGTAAGTTTGTTTGATTTTGTTGTTGTTGTTGCCTTTACTTTGTGGTTTCCCCCTCTCTTAATGTTGTAGTTGTTGCTTTTGTTTTTAACTTTTTTTTGCTTATTTCCAGTTGCACCTTTTTTCTGTTTTCTATTCTTCTTTAATAATTTTTTATTATTTTCATTTTTGTTGTTTGCTTTGATGCTATTTTGCTTCTTGCTTTTTGTTGTTATTTTTCTCAAACACTTGTATATTTCTCTAAAACTCACATGCTATCTCTTTCCCACTCACTCTCACCCAAACGAGTTTGATGTTGTAGTTGATTTAAGGCAGTTGCGCACTCGCACTTCAAACTCAAAAAAATCACACAACTTGTTTTTTTTGCTGTTCACACACAAGATTTTTCAAAGAAATTTTTTCGTCATATAAAAATTTCTTTTTATTCTCACTTTTCTTGTGAAATTCTTGAAAATTTCTTTATTAAATCAATTAAATTTTAGGCTAATTTCCTTTAAATTAACACTTTAAATAAAATTCTTCTTTAAAAAAAAACCAAAGAAACACAACCTAAAAGAAAACACAAAAATACCAAACAATTAAAAATAAAATTCATATAAAATTAAACCGAAAAAAACACTTCACAAAAAATTTTTTTTTTGACAAAAAAAATTGCAAAAATTTTGTCACTTTTTTTCTTAAATAAAACTTAAATTATTTTAAAAATTTTCCAATTTAATTTTTAATAAATTTAAAAAAACCATTTTTCTTACAAAAAAAAAATACCAACTTCACTTTTTATATCTTTTTTTTTTAACCAAAAATTCGTCAATGTAATGGAATGTTATTTTGTATTTCTTCTTTTGTGCAGTTTTTTCTACTCGAGTTTTGTTGCTATTTTTACTTGTTTCTTTTAAATTTTGTTGTTGTTTTTGTGTTTCTGTTTATGGTCTTTTATTCTCTGAGTTTCCGTTTCGTTCACTCGATCGTGTTTCACTTTATGTTCGCGTTTTCCAACTGTTTTGTTTGCTTTTTTTTCGCTGTCATTTGAGTCGTTTGGTTTTTGTTCGTTGGGAGAATCTGGTTTGAGGTTTTTGCCATTGAAAAAACTGATTTTGTTTCCTCTGTTTTTCATGTAACTTCTTTGGATTTTGATCTTTCATACATGTTCGTCTGCAACCTGGGGAGTTGTGAGCTTGGTGTGATCGTTTAGTTGAGAGTTGCCAGGGTAAAGTTTTGGGGAAGATTTACATCTTCCCTAAAAAGTTATACATACAGGCATGTCACAAAGCACGTTCGGAACTGAAACCATTTCGTAGCTGAATTCCTATCGAAATGCTTTTAGGTTCTATAGATTTCGAAGTATTATAAATGCTCTAAAACATTCTAAAAAACTATATTTTCAATTGAAATCAGTAACTCTTATCTTTATTTCATCAAAAAACATTGATTAATTAAAGAAATTGTTCAAATATTGAAAAAACAAATAAAAACATACGAATTCAATTCAACTTCGAAAATAGAAAGTGGTTTCATTCCGAAAAAAAAAATCGTTTAACATTTTCTATAGAAGTAAAGTACGGAATTCATTCCACTTCCGAACGGAATTGAGTTCCGTGACATGGCTAATATTTATGGAGATTAAAGTAAGATCGTGCAAAAAAATATAAAGATGTAGTTTTTGCAATCCGGAATTAAGGTTTTTCATCAGGAATTCAACGACTTTAGATATCATGAAAAACTAGTTTCCAAGTTGTAATGAACGCGATCATTTTTTATGCTAAGGCTTGATACATTAACATATCGGGTAGGCCATCTATCGGTTTAAATTTGTACCACCTGATATTTTGAATCTGAAACTTATGTATGTTCTTCTTCTCGGTCACAAAATTCATTATATTATCTCCACTGAACAAAATAAGTCTATTTAAGCTTGAGAAACGTTAGGATTTATTGGAAATTTATTTACAAAATAAAAACAATTGGTCAGAAAATGCCAACTGTGTTTTGTCAAAAAAAAAAAAAGTTCTCGGATGGAGCTCATTAGAGCGGAGAAAAAAAAGTTGTGTCAAGTTGTTCCAGTATAAGTCCGATAATTAAATTTTATATATCGGTGTTCGCGGCTCTTTAATTGCTACATTTCTTTAATAGTTTTCTACTACCACGTCAATTTGTGGTTATAAGTTTTAAAAAATAGATTTGTACTCGAATCGAATTTTAAGAAATTATAACTAGAAATTGACGTAGTAAAAAAAAACTATCAAAGAGAGAAATGAAGCCCTTACAGAGCAATTCTAAAGATAATTTCATGAAATTTAGCGCATACATTTCTTTTCATAGTAGAGCCATTGCTATTGAAAATGGCAGAAATCGGTCCACTATTTTTGGTACTACCCATAGGTCTGGTTTCGCGGAACTGAGATTTTGCCCTCAAATTTCAGTACATTTACTGCTTATGTAAACAGAAATCACTGTACCAAGTTTCATTGAAATCGGTCCATAATTGACCATAGCTCCCAATGCTCGTTAATTTGAAGATAATGACTATTTTATGTTTATTTATTGCACTCATAATTTTTTGTATAAGCTGTAATCAAATTACCAAATTTTCAGACAATCGGTCCACATTTGACCCGAATTGTCATATAAGGCCTAATGACAGAAACAGCTTAAATATAAATGTCTTTAAAAAAATGTTTATATGATGAAAAAATTTAGCAGATATGCAAGAAATAGAAGAGACATTTTACCTCAGTGGTAAAGGGTATCAGATGGTCAGGCTTAACCGACAATAGCACTTCCTTACTTGTTTTCATCTCGGTCAAAATTGTGGTATTTAATGATCAGAAATCCGCAACATGGTCTTACAGAAGCCAATGCACTCATCACAAGTGCAAGTCTTGTGGTGCTGAGAAATTATTTGCTCATATTTCTTAAGAAGTAAAGATTACGATCAGCAGATTTTTTATGCTGCTCTTCATGGATGTGAACAATGTTTGGTTTCAACTGGATTGTGCAACTTGCCACACATTTCATCGATTTGTTGCGTCAAATAACAGTCAAGAAGCTGCAATTTAACACCATTGGACCGCCGTTTTCTGTAGATCGCTTTTGAAAAAAAGTGTAATGCCAGTTAACCAGAGACAATTGTCCATTTGAAGGCCAACATTCATGATGCCATATATGAGATACGAACCCATACTCTAGAAAAAAGAAAATTGATCCAATCGAATTGTGAGGCCAGGCTCGGAAGCCATATAAATTTAATAATATTCTATTTCTAATAGGAACAATTCTTAAAACAAGACAAAATGGTAGATGGCGAGTTCAAGGAATATGGGAAATCAAAAGACGAGCAGAATACTCAAGTTTCGTTTAACGAAATATTATAATTTTGGATAGACTTCTATCGAAACCAAACAAAAATAGATAATGGACATGTGCAAAATATCAGCAATAATAGGAATAAAATGCTTAAATTACAGGAACTCGGAACATTAGAATGGACGGCAGAAAGCTCCGTTAATATAACAAACTTTCATGCCGATGTCTAGTACTAACGCCTTTTGGGAAGTCGAGTTCTTGACTAGAATGGATTCCGCAAAATGCACAGCACACACACAGCATTTACAGATATTAGATACCATTCAGATCAAACCAGCAGAAGCCTTGTAAAAGAACAGTCCCTGTGGAGCTTGACTTTTCAAAAGCCTTTGACACAATAAGTCATGCCACCCTCTTCCAGGACTTCCGGAAGAGGTGGATGAGTGGTCGGC
The DNA here is from genome assembly GCA_933228675.1 of Stomorhina lunata. Lineage (NCBI taxonomy): Eukaryota > Metazoa > Arthropoda > Insecta > Diptera > Rhiniidae > Stomorhina > Stomorhina lunata. The sequence goes on along the minus strand of OW121743.1, from coordinate 53,759,568 downwards.
AGACGTTCGTAGAGTTAAGAGACCAACGCTCAATACACAGTATAGTCAAACAGGGAACTCCTCAGGGAGGATTAATGTTGCCACTTCTGTTTACCTTCCACATCTCTAAATTCCCATCTCCACTGCAAGGCGTTGAAGTAATATGATATGTGGAAGATTGCACGATAATGGCGACTAACCATAAATATCATCCAACTAAATCATAAGTGACCATATTTATCACCTGAACAAAAGAAGAAAAGCTTGTCATCGAGCTCGATCGATGTACCAATTCCAACCGTGAACCACCCGAAAATACTGGGAGTCACACCCGACAGCCTTTTTACTTCGTCACAACTATCGCGCATAAATTGCGATGTAGAAACAAAGTCCTTAAAGCACTAGCCGGTTTGATGAATGGAAAAAGAAACCTTGCTGTCTACCTATAAAGCGGTCAGTGGTTAATTATGCTGCTTCGGTATGGTCAGCGTCGTTGTGTTATACTCAGTGGATAAATATCCGATACTGACATAGAGCAAAAACAAGCTGCATACAAACTTGCTCACGACATTATCTTTATTAGAAAAGATCCTTCCAGTAAAGGAACACAGCATTATGGTATCTTAGCAGTTCCTTCTGGGATGTCATCGGAAAAACCATCCAAACTTTAACATCACACAGTTAGCATCTTCCACAACGCATGTGTATGATTACAGCACATGAGCCTTTAGATCATACCACATTCATTGCAGCATTGAACGACATTCATAGAGACGTCACCAACTCCGCAATTTCAGGTTTTGAATGAATGTTGTATTAGAAGGTCGCTAACTGGCCATAGCAAAAGAAGAAAAGAACTTGCCGCGGAAATCAACGGTCGTTCTGGCCCAAGTGAGATCGGGATGGAGCAACAGACTAAACATCTTTTGCTCCCATATAGACCATACCGTCTCCAACGTATGCACAGCCAGAGCTTTGATGAATTTGCTTCGAGAAAATTTCCCCCAAAAATTGATCAGTCGTTTTGAAGACTGATCGCCCGCCAGTTCTGCCAATCCCCAATATCTTGTATCTTTAAATGAACTAAGTTTTTATAAACGTAAATTGTTGACGTTTAAATTTATGAGAGTGGGAGTACTACTACTTAATAATGGCTTCAGTACCTTTTCTGCAGATAAAGATCGGATTCTTACGGATTAAACTAGATTGAGATAGTAAGGAATAGTACCCTCAATAAAATAGTACTATTACGATCAGTTATAAGCTAAATTTTAAAAATTGCAGATACTAAAAACCTATGGAGATGAATATTTAGCTATAGCGGATACACAAAAAAAAACTGAATTTTTAATGAGGCCGTTGTTTTTTTGTGCCGTCCTTAAAACGAAAAATTTATGTATCGGGTGTTTTTTATTGAGGTATAAAACTTTTTTAAGTTGGCATCACTTATTTAACTGGCGGCCATTTTGTCAGCTGTCAAGTGATTAATATTTAGTTTGGTTTGCCATTTCATCATGAACAGGTTGACAAAAGAACAACGCTTGCAAACCGTGCAAATTTATTTCGAAAATAATGGTTCAGTTCGCGAAGTTTACCGCAAGCCTCGTCTATTTTATGGCCGACATAATCGTCCATCAGAGCAATTAATTCGGTTAACCATGGATCGTTTTCGCACTACGTTTACTCTATGTGATAATACGCATCCGCAGCGACGTCGAACAGTGCGCACCGAAGAAACAATTGCCGCTGTAGAGCAAAGTGTTGAAGAGGACCCGTATGAATCGATTCGCCACCGTGCACAGCAATTGGAGCTTTGTCCATCAACTTTATGGAAGATTTTGCGCAAAGATATTGGCTTGCGACCTTACAAGATCCAGCTTGTACAAGAATTAAAGCCGCGAGACCATGCAATGCGTCGTGATTTTGGTGTATGGGCCGAAAATGAGATTGATCTCGATGCTGATTTTCATCGCAAAATTTTGTTCAGTGATGAGGCTCATTTTTGGTTGAATGGCTACGTCAACAAGCAAAATTGCCGCATTTGGAATGAAGAGAATCCACATGAGACCCTTGAGACGCCATTACATCCACAAAAACTGACTGTTTGGTGTGCTCTATGGGCTGGTGGAGTCATTGGGCCATACTTCTTCCGAAATAATGCTGGAGAGTCAGTTACCATAAATGGAGACCGGTATAGAGCCATGATAACCGACTATTTTGTTCCCCAATTGGATGGCATGAATGTGGATGAGTTGTGGTTCCAACAAGACGACGCTACATGCCACACAGCGCACGTCACAATTGATTTATTGAAGGAAACATTCGATGAGCTCATAATTTCGCGGAATGGACCTGTCAATTGGCCACCAAGATCGTACGATTTGACACCACTGGATTATTTTCTTTGGGGATATGTGAAGTCGCTCGTCTACGCCAACAAACCAGAAACGTTAGGGGACTTGGAAGCCAACATTCGTGGCGTTATTGCCATCATACGGCCCCATATGCTCGAAAAAGTAATTGAAAATTGGACCTGTAGAATTGGCTTTATTCGAGCCAGCCGCCAGCCTTCCAATAAAGCCAAATTGATGGACATTAAAACAATTTTCTTGTGTTTTATTTCAATTCGAAGTTCTATACCTCTAAAAAAAACACCCATTATGTTCTGAGCATGAAAATAGTGTGATGTCCGTTCTACTCAAGAGGATCTCGATAGTACAGGAAAGAGCGAAGCCGACAGTAGTTAGGATAACTAATTCTATTGTTTGTCTCTTGCTTCACCACAATGTGTATTGTGATGAAGCACAGGAAAACGACCGTACAGGAAAGTATGAAGGCGGCAGTAGTTAGTGTGGCTAACACGATTGATTCTTTGGTGTTTTGTCGCAATGTGGATAATGGATGATTTAGGGGATCTTGGATACCAAGCAACGGTTCTGATAGGTCTTAATTTGGTAAGCCAAGACTTATCTTGGTCTCATCTCAACACTGACCTCGTTGTGGTATCACCTGTTTAGCTACCTTAACACCCGTTAAAGTAGTGAGCTAAGAAGTGCAGCGAGTTCTCCCATGAGAACTATGAGAATATGGGTTAGGATGTCGGGCTAGTAACCCGAGAAAAAAAACTATTACTATGAAAAAGCTAAAATTATAATAAAAACGGGCACCTTAATGTAAGAAGAGAACGTCCGAAACTTCAATGGGAAGTCCAAGTAGAAGAAAATGAATAAATGAGAGCCTTCAATCTTAATATATAATTACATCAATTTAAATTGTAAATTTTTGTTATTCCCCTGCCAAGCAAACGATGGCCAATGTTGGTCTTAATTTTACAGGAAAGGGAGAAGGTGACAGTATAGCTAACTCTTTTGATTCTCTTTGATTCTCTATCGCTCGATATTGCAATGTTTGGTGATCATCTATGAGTATGAAATCAGGGAACTAGTACCCGTTACCCGCATTTTTGTACAAAGTACTAGTATTTATTTTTCGAGTCACGAGTTTTAGTACTAAAATGGTCACTATTTGTATTCAATATTAGCTATTGCGATTTTCAAGCAACAATAACGACTATGAAGATGATGATTCATTTTAATTTGTATAACTTATAGAAAATTATCAAATACATTAAATATAATTTATTAATAGTATAAAGAAAATCAAAAAAACAATAACGAAACAGCGGGAAACTACTCGTACTACGATATTGGGAAGAATTGTAAAAAAAAAACAAGAAGAAAACAAGCTATTATTTATTATTTAGTAATAAAAAACCACTAACAAACCGCATTTTGAACAAAAAAACACAACGATCAGCAAAAAAACAAGGTTCAAAATTTTAAACAAATAAAAAAAGATAAAAAAAACTCTCACTATTTGTGAAGTGGTATTGGCAAAATAAATGCAATTTTAAAAATTTTATCTCCAAAACATAAAGTTATAGTAAACAAGTAAGAGTGGTATATTCGGCTTTGCCGAATCTTGGATACCCTTCACCAATGGTGTTCCAAAAGTACTTAATGTAATTCGTAGCAATATTTGGTTATACTAGTATTATATGCAAAGAGTCTTTAAAATTAAGAGCCGGTAAACGAAAACCTTTTCGGTGGCGTCATCATCTAGAATAGTTATGCACCCAAAGGTTAGGTTGGGCAGGTGGCTGATGTCTAGGGAAGCTTCACTTGGGTTCTAAAGTGGTCCCTTTGTGAAATATAATGATTACTAGACTACAAGTAGAGAATGCATATTTAAGCCAGCCAGTAGCTTCGAAATAAAATAGACACATATTTTACGAACATTTAATAAAGTTCGATAGACCAGATAAACCATGCAGAAAAGATGCATCAAAATATAGATGCCCTTAGATTTGCAATAGCACATCGATTTGATGAAGTTTAAGTATTCTGACATGCAACCCAAAAACGCTGTGCCCAGTGAGGGTTGTGCACTTTAATTCGTACGAACTATCCAACTAGTAAAAGTTCTTGATTAGTTATGTAAAACTCTGAAGTTAGCGGACTGATTTAGGTCAAAGCTTTAACAATGATTGTCAATGTATACAAGCCTTAAAATTATAGGGTATACACTCTTAGTTTTAGATACATACGTGAAATATATAGCTTTTGAATGGATGGTTATCAGCTTTTTCGGAAAAGTTTACTTATTAACTTGAAGTTAGTTAATTAATTAAAATGAACACTTCATCAATAATATTTGGGATGTATAGTTCTTTCGATCTGTCCGATGGATGTTTGGAAAGTTTTGCTGTAGTTCTTTGTGCAATTTTAATGTGATTTAGTTTATCAGCATTAAATCGATTCCCGGTCGGGTTTATATGGGAGATTTCACTAAATGTGAATAGAGCTCGCCCATTTTCAATATCGAACTTTTCAAGAGATCAGAAATACTTTTGTCAAATGTTGTCCCTCTAGAAAGTTTATTTTAGGCGCTATTGTCCTGAATATCAATATTGTACAACGTCTTTATACTAAATGTCATCATCGTATCTATTATAATTTGTCATTTATTAGCTACTAAGAGATTGCCTTAGGCGAAGTTATACGGGATCAATTGTCAAACGTGAACGGATTTCTCCCAATTGCAATTAAAAAATTTAAATTTTCGTTGATATGTGAGATACTTACATACATATGTAGGTTTTGAACGGATATCATGTAATTAGCTGCATTTTTGTACTTCCTAGGAAGATTACCTATAATTTGATATATAATACATTCTCAAATGTTATCATAATGTTCAAAAGTCAGACACAAAATTAAGATAAATGCAGTGTGTCTGTCTGCTAAAACCAGATTTGTGGAGCTCCTGAATTGTCCCACCCTGAATTTCAACATTGTCGATCAAAACACCATCGCTTAAACGCTAAATTATATCTACCACAAATTTCAGAATGCATCAGGATTTAGATAATCCCCTGCGAAGGACGCTATTAAACTTCATCAAAATAAACATCTGAGATATCGACAAAACAGGAGCTCCAAAAACTTGACTACAACAGAAAAAAGGACAGACGGACGGACATGTAGACTGACGGACAAACAAACAGACGGACGGACGGGCAAACAAACAGACGGACGGACGTCGCGAAATCGATTCTTGTGCCGATTTTGAGTTGATCGGTACAATTTGAATGGTATTCATAATCAGATTTGTGGAGTATATATATCAGATTTTAGAAAATCCTCCCATAAAGAACGATGTCAAATTTCATCACAATCGGTCCATAAACACGTAAACAAAATTTCTTGTTTATGGACCGATTTTGATAAAATTTTACAGAGTGCTTTGGGAAAATATTTCCTACAATCTGATATATAACATATTATCACATGTACACCAGGAGTATCTTTTTTCTCTTGTTATTTAAAAGCGTGTTTCAATCAAAAATTTTCAAATTTTCGTCTAATTTTTGGTATTTTTTCGATATTTTCGGTGTTTAAAAACCGATTTTAATGAAATTTAATAGCGTTCATTGCGGGAGAATTTCCTAAAATCTGATATATAATTTATGTAAGTCCATCCTCCAGGGGCTTCATCGATTCTCCTCCCGATTCTGAGTCGATCGGTATAATTTTTATGGGGTCTACGATCACTAATAATTTGAGAGATATTGAAAATCTTAGGAATTCACATTTCAAATACTCATGGATGATCAACAAACAGGAAAAGCACAAACTGACACAAACATCAGCCAAAAAGAAGAGATTAAATATTTTTTTTAAAATAACAAAAAAATTATACAAGTTTTTTTTTGAAGTGTTTATTTAATCACAGGTTGTTTTGTTATGTTTTGAATTTTTTTTTTTAGTTATTGTTTTGAAACCATTCGATTGTATTTGAAGTGAATACCGAAACGATAAGGATGTCACCAATTGCCATAAGTCTTAGTGTTGTTTTCAATTTTATGAGTATGTACGAGTGAGTGTTTGTGTGTACGAGTATAAGTAAAATGTATTCGGAATCGTGACATTTCGGTAATTTTGTGATAAGCTAAAATTATGTCTATATGGGATTTTGTTCATTGTTTTTAATATGTACATTAATGGGTGTTGAACCAAATCACACTTTCATACATTCATATCTTCACTTCACTCCACTCGTACTCTTAACTGCTTCTGCTGCTTCTCTCTGCAATTAACTAAAGAAAAGAGAAATCGGAACTTAAATACAATTTTTATTTAAGAAACTGGATTTCTTTCCTTGAGTAGAAAAGCATTCAAGACGTGAATGTGCCTTTAAATCAGCCTCACATTCGAAATCAAAACAGATGAGAAACAGGAATTCTTTGTTGTTAATGGGCAACTTTGGTACCAAAGTAGTTTAGGAGAAATGTACTTTATGTGGTCAAATTGGGAAATTTGTATACACACCATCAAAAAAGATGGGGGTATATTGAGCTTGTCATTTTGTTTGTAATTCCCATAATATCGGCTCAAAAACTCAAGAATGATATATGTATGTATATGAATAAGCAAGGCAATTTGATCTATTCCAAAGATCAACAGATGGAATTATGGGAAGGTTATTACAAAAAATTACTGTCAGTTAATCCGGCTGAACTCTGTAAAATATGTGATTGCGATCCTGTGCGTCACAGTAATAATGCTAATAACGATTTTGACATACATATCACCAATATGTCAAAATCAAGAAATAACTGCCACAATTAAACGCCTAAAATCTGGAAAGTTTCAAAGTACTGATGGAATTCCACCTGAATTATTAAAAGCCAATACAATTCTATCCACAAAGCTTTTAAAGTCTCTGATCATAAATCACTGCCAAACGTCCCCAGAGAAGGCCTAATTATAAAAATTCCTAAAAAAAAAGGAATTTGCACGACTGTTTTATATGGTCAAAAAGGTCATAGCCCATATTCTTCACAGTCGCATAGCGTCCATTGTCGAACCACAGATTAGACGCGAACAAGCAGGCTTTAGACCGAATAAATCCTGTATTGTTTATTGATTTTAAACATGAATTTGACACTTTAGAGCACTGCGCTGGGAAGCTTTAAGATACAAAGGAGTCCCCGAGAAGATCATACGATCAAAGAGCTCTACAATAACGCGTTCTGCTGTATTCTCCGTGAAGGTTGGCAGAACAAAACCGTTAGTGTGAAGATTGGAGTCCGTCAGGGGTGTGTTTTATCCCCACTGCTAATTAATATAGTTCTTGATGTTGTGTTGAGTAATTCGATGACTGGGCAACATGGTATCTCGTGGGCTCTTAACGATAGACTAGATGACATCGATTACCCCGATGAGGCGTGTCCGTCTCTCATCGATTCTCAAGCATGTAATCCAAACTCCAAAACTTTGCCTCCCGTGGTGCTCTGGCTGGTCTTCAGATTAACATCAAGAAAACTAAATCAATGCGAGTTAAATTTTATCTTGCTGGACAAATCATTGAAGAAGTTGAAACTTTCTGTTACCTAGGGAGTATTATCTCAAAAAGTGGACGCAGCAGAGAAGACATTCAAAATAGGTTACGCAGAGAAAAGCAAGCTTTTGGAATACTAAGCAAACTCTGGAGATCTCAAAATATCTCGAAAAAATAAAGGTTTTTAACATCAATGTTAAAGCCGTGCTCTTATATGGCTGTGAGACTTGGAATATCTCGAGCAGTGAGATATACAGTCTGCAAGCTTTTGTTAATCGGTGCTTAAGACTTATATACTTAAAATTTTCTGGCCCGTCACAATCTCTAATCAATATCTTTCCGTCCATCTTTATGTTGAAAACACGATAGGACGTGTACGAAACGGGCTAGGACAACAAAATTTGGCGATGTAGAAACAATATCCTAAAAGCACTAGCCCGCAGTACTTTGGAAATGAACAGAAAAACCTTGCTGTCTACCTATAAAGCGCTTGGTCGGTTAGTTGCAAATTAAGATGCTCCGGTGAGGTCAGCGTCGCTAAGGGATACTCAGTGAAGAAATATCCAATGCTTCCAAAATGCAGCCCTAAGAACAAAAACAGACTGTCTACAAATTACCTCACCACATCATCTTCATAATAAAACAAAGATCCCTCCAGTAAAGGAACACAACTTTATGCTATCTCAGCAGTTCCTGTTGGGATGTCATCGGAGAAATCATCTAAACTTCAAGATCACACAGTTGGCATCTACCCCGAGGCTTGCCAGGTTAGGTATTCTCGTTTATGAGGATAGCATAAGAAGATATGTACTAGATCATAATTCGTACATGGCAGCATTAAACAACATTCATACAAACGCCGCCTACTCCACGATTTCAGGTTATGACATGAATGTTGTACTAGGAGGTCGTCCACCGCCCATAGAGGAAGAAGAAAAGAGCTTGCCGCTAAAAACAAGAATCATTCTGGTTAAACTGAGATCGGGATTGAACAACAGATTAAACATCTTTTGGTCCCGCATAGATCGTATAGTCCTCAAAGTATGTCAGCTTGAGGTCATAATGTGGATATATTGAGGACCCTCATAATACCCCGACATTTTCAGCTATACCGACAACTCTAATTTACTTAGTTCTGAGGGTTAGTGGACTCATCCAGCGGATTAGCGCAATTTCTTGGCCTTGACCTAACAGATCCCCCGTTAACAACAAAGCGATAACATTGTAAATGTTGGAGCTGTTATGACAACAACAACAAATTTTTGCAAGAATATTTCATATTTCTTAGAAAAGTTTGGTTTTAAAATTGGTCGGTTCACATTTTACCATAGCTCCCATATAAACTATTTACGGAAACAACTTAAGTATCAAGGGGTCTGCCTGTCAGTCGTTTGAAAGCACGATAGCTTCTAAACAAAAGACGCTAGGACAAAAAAATTTGACATGAATATTGAAGAAAGTATTGAAATTTAAAGGACGTTTGCCAAGTTTTATCTTTTAGACCTAAAGGCTTACTTAAAAATATTAAAAGCTTATTACTTATTTGTACTTTAAGCACATTCTTTAAAGTGATGGAAATTATTCCTGGCCATCAATTCGATTTTCGGGGTGCAAAATGTTACCTTCTTCCTGCTAACAGGTAAGAACTGTATTCAATTCCTACTCTAACCTCCTCGTGGTACATCCTGGTAACCTGATCCATCTAGATAAAGATGCGGTTAATAATCCGGGATTCTAGGTCAGGGCTAATATGAAAGGGAGTTATCTTGGAGCCATTCCGACGTATTTGGTCTAAGGATCTAAGATAATTGTACTTGGTAAAGTACGAAAATGCAGCGTCTGTTTAACATGTTAGTTGCGGCTGCAAGCGGGCGTCTGTCTCGGATCAAGCAGCTCGCTATACAAACGTGACTCGGGTCTTTGAACTCATCAGAACGTGGAGAAGGTCAATTGATGCGGAATTGCAATATAAATAAGATAATGGGGAAAATCGTCGTAGTATTAACACATATAGTTTCAAACAGGTTTAAAGCATGATATAAAGTGTGTCCCAACTAGAACGCAATTTTTAAATTTGGAGCGATTAAAAGTGTCATTGTTTGACATTTGAACAATTGTTATTGTTTGCTAGTATAAGGTACGAGGTTAGTAAAAAATGAAGCGCTACACGAATGAACAACGCATTCTCATTGTGAAATTGTTTTACCAGTTTTGCAGCTACAGTTCGCAAATTGCGATCAATTTGGGGTCACGATAATGCTCCAAAAGAGTCAACTGTAAAGAGATTAATTGATAAATTTGCCGATACTGGGTCTGTTAGTGATGTAAAGACAACAACGCGCCTTCGATCAGGTCGATCGACCGAAAATGTCGCAGCTGTACGTGATGATGTCGCTCAAACTCCATCCACCTCAATTCGACACCGAGCTCAGCAAATTGGTGTCTCCAAATCCACTATGCAGCGAATTTTGACGAAAGATTTGCATCTTCATGCATACAAAGTTCAATTGACTCAGGAACTGAAGCCAGATGACCATGGACAGCGAAGGGAGTTCGTTAATTGGGTATTGGAGAGACAATATAAAAAATACTGATTTTGCCGATAAAATCATCTTCAGTGACGAGGTCCATTTCTATCTTGATGGCTTCGTCAATAGGCAGAATTGTCGCATTTGGGGTGAGGAAAATCCTCGAGTGATTCACGAGAAGCAAATGCATCCTCAACGTGTCACTGTGTGGTGTGGTTTTTGGGCTGGAGAAATCATTGGACCTTTTTTGTGAAAATGAGGCAGTTCAAACGCAAACAGTCAATGGTGTTCGGTATCGTGAAATGATAACCAGTTTTTTCTTGCCTATAATTGAAGAAATGAATGTGGAGGGCATGTGGCTTCAACAAGACGGCGTCACATGTCATACAGCCAGAGAAACAATTCAATTAATAATTATAATAATTCCCCGACAACATTCCAATTAGAACAAGGGGTACTTTTTTCAGACAATGAGCAGCATCCGATTCTATTTTTAGACTCATTTTAACGCCGGCTCCGAACGGCAAATGCATTAGTTACAGAAGTTTTACATAGCCTAATACTCAATAACCAGTGGCTAGCTGAGTTATGAGGTGAACCGCAGTTTTTCTTGAAAATTTATTTTTTTCAAGTGAGTCTGGCCAGGGATCGAACTTGGGCCTCTGGTATGCTAGGCGGATGACTTACCTGTTATACCACGGCGGTTCACATCAGTCATTTAAAAATTGCGTTCTAGTTGGGACACCCTTTAATTGAATGTTTGATCAATCCAAAACAAAATCGTTTTTAATATAGCCTTTTTAGATTGTTCCCACTTATACCGGTTCCCGATATCCTTCGCAAATACAGACATCAGGGATTTTGTCTTACTTTAGTTTTATATTGTCTAAATTTTTAGTCTCCCCACAAACTTTTTTCTTCGATTTTATTGTACACAAAAAAGAGCAAACAGCAACACTTGTTCGTCACTGACAAAAGAAGTTTGAAAAGAATTTTGAACAAAACTTGTCTTAAAGTCAAGTCTGTCGTGTTTTGTTAAATCGGTTGCAACTTTTGATGGGATGGGATTGTTTATTTTTTTAGTTTCTTTATGAAATTCTTAAAGAATTTCTGGTGATAATTTTTGCAATTTTTTTGTTGTTGTTGTTGTTTTTTTTTTAACACAAAAGAAAGGGTTTTTGTTGTTTTTTAATGAATATAAAAATAATAAATAATAAAGTGTCGGTGTTGCAAATGTGGCATTTTTTTTGCTATAAATGCAAGAGTAGGGTTTTTTATGAATTTTAATTACTTTTTTATTAGACAATTTTTTTTAATTTTTTGTTTTTGAAAATCGCATTTGATTACATATTTTCTAATTTTTTTTATATAAATATTCAAATTTATTTATTTGTTTTATCTTCAAATGTTTTTGTTTGTATTTTGATAATTTTTGCGGATTGGAACAAAATATTTTTATTTTTGCTTTTTATATGAGAAAACGAGAGATAAATAAACAATTTCACTTTATTATTATTATTTTTTTTATTATTCTAAATTTTTCTGATATTTCTATATTTTTTTCATATAAAAAATTAAATACACCGCAAATATTTGTTTTATTATTTTTAGTTATACACATTAAGAAAAAAATTTAATATATCAAGTAATTATTTATTCATTAAAATTTTTAAAGGAAAAAATGTAAAACCTTTTCACTTCACTTCTCTTTGGCAGGGAAATCACTCACTTTTCACATTAAGTTAAAAATTTTTCATTATTATTTTCAAATTTGTTTTGTTGCTTTTTGTTGCGGCTGCTGTAGTAGAAGTAGTTGTTGTTGTTGTTGTCTACATTTCCCGGTAATTGTTGCTGTGGTTTTTTGTTATTTTCATTATTGTTGTTGCTATTATTTGTTGAATGTCACCACAGGCAACAACTAAACGTCGTCGTACTTTGATTTTATTACTACGATACTCAGATACAATTCAATCCTATACAGATAAAACTTGAAAAAAAATTTATATTTTTTTTACAAAATTTCATTTATATACTCGCGAGTAATTGTCGTTTAATCTAAATTTTTTTATACAAAAAACCTTTTTTTCAAATTTTTAAACAAAAAAACACTTTTATGTAGTTTCACACTCTCGAATAATTAATAATGTTTCGAAACGTCGTCTAAAGTTTCCGTTATTTCGTTTAATACCGCCCGAATGCTCAATGAAAACTGAAATATTTTCTATTCATTTCCAATTCTCAAACGCAGCGCAACTCAAATAAACACACAGATACTCTACCCTCTGCTTATGTGTTTGTGTGTCTGTTGTATTTTTCCCTATGTTTTTTTTTTTGGCTCACATATTTTGGGAGTTTAAAACTGAAATTTCACTTCAAATAAGAAAATTTTTTTGATTTTAAACATTAAATAAAGACAATTTTAAAAAAATGTTTCCAAATTTTAAAAATTTTTCTTAATTTTGAATGACCAAAATGTAAATTATGCAAAAGAAGTAATCCGATACTTTGCCAGAAGTTTGAAGTTATTACTAAGGCAGTGCAATTCCCAACCCTGCTCGCACATACATACCATCAAATATTTAGCGGAGTGTGTGCAAAGGGAACAATATGAGAAATGAAACAAAGTTAAATGAGAGACAAGAGAACTGGAGAATTCCAGTCAGTGTTACCATAAGGATGGTTTACTTGAAAATAGGGTTTGAAAAGGGTATTATATGTTATGTATGTAACGCATAGAAATATTTGTCTTAGACCCACCTTTTAGTATACCAATAGACTTAGAATCACTTTCTGAGTCGATTTAGCGATGTCAGTCCGTCCGTCCGTCTGGCTGGACCCCCATGTAAACCATGTAATCAAAGTACAGGTCACAATTCTAAAGATAATTTGATGAATTTTGGCGCAGATCAATTTTTTTTGATAGTGAGCTATTGAAATTCGTCAAAATCGGTCCATTGTTTATGGTACCTCCTATAGATCCCACTTCCCGGAATTGCTATATTGGCCACAACTGTCAATATTTCATGAAATATAACATAAATACTGCTTATGTAAACTAAAATCACTGTACCAAATTTCGTTGAAATCGGTTTACATTTGACCATAGCTCCCATACAAACTCTTCTGTCAAAAAGCACTAAATGAGACAAAAATCACTCAAACGCATACATACATAATTTTTGTAACAACTGTAATCAATTTGCCAAATTTCGAGGTAATCGGTCCACATTTGACCCTAGCTTTCATATAAGTCACAGTTGCGAAAAAAGCTTAAATATAAAAGTCTTGAGAGTAATCGGTCCACATTTGACCCTAGCTCTCATATAAGTTACAGTTGTGAAAAAAGCTTAAATATATAAGTCTTGAGAAAATGTTTGTCTTTTTATATCCTTCACCACAATAGGTGGAAAGGGTGGAAAGGGCCCCCCCAAATGTTGACGACTATGGCAAACGAAAAAAGGACCATGATTTAAGGATCAGCACCTGGAACATCCGAACCCTCTACAGAGGAGGTGCTCTGATCCAGTTGATGGATGTTCTCGATGAATATAAATGTGATGTGACTGCTCTCCAGGAAATAAGATGGAACGGCAACGGTGTCGCCAAAACATCAAAAGGTGACCTGTATTACAGCTGCCATGAGAGTAAGCACGAGTTTGGTTGCGGTTTTATGGTTAACAAAAGATTGCGAAATCTTGTTTCCAGGTTCACACCAGTAAGCGAAAGGCTAGCGACAATACGCGTCAAGGCTAAGTACTTCCATCTGAGTTTAATTTGTGCTCACGCTCCAACAGAGGAGAAAGATGATGATGTAAAAGAAGCCTTTTATGAACAACTTGAGGATGTTTACGATAGCTGCCCTAATCACGACGTTAAGATAATACTGGGTGATTTTAACGCAAAGTTAGGGCATGAAAGTTGTTTTGAGCCTACTGTTGGTAAATTTAGTCTACACAGCGTAACCACTGACAATGGTATGAGATTAATCTCCTTTGCGGCTGCTCACAATATGGTCGTGAGCAGCACCAGATTTCCACACCTCAATATACACAAGGCTACATGGGTGTCTCCTGATCAACTAACGAAAAATCAAATAGACCATATTTTAGTTGATGGAAGACACTCATCAAGTGTGTTAGATGTGCGTTCCATGCGAGGAGCTAACATAGACTCCGATCACTACCTTGTTGTAGCCAAGGTGAAAACACGTCTAAGTGTGTCGAGGAGCGTACAGGCAGAAGCGCAAAAGAAGTATGACGTAAAGAAATTAAAATCTCAGCAAATTGCCACTGATTACACCAAACGGACAACTCAATTGCTAAGAGAGAATAACTCAAACGATATATACACGCTTTGGCAACATATTGCCAACTCCATGAAGTCTGCTGCAAAATCGGCAATAGGGTACCAAAGCCCTCATGCTAAAAACTCTTGGTACGACGAGGAGTGCCGCAACGCCACTGCTGAGAAAAATGCGGCCTACAGGGCATGTGGATGTTTAGAAAGATATCGAGAGAAAAAGAGGGAAGAAAAACGACTATTCCGCAAAAAAAAGAAAGATATGGAGAGACGTGTGTTTGAGGAGATTGAGTTGTATAGGACACAAAATGAAATCCGTAAATTTTACCAAAAAATTAAGCATCAGACGGATGGTTATAGCAACTGTATCCTTTCCTCTAAGGACGACCAAGGAAATCTGGTCACAGATACAGAACGCGTATTGAAACTGTGGAAGGAGCACTTTTGCAAGTTGTTGGTTGCAAATGAAAGCGACCAAGATGACACGCCTGAACAAATCAACGATGACGGCGTTATATGTCCACCACCCAACCTGGGCGAAGTTAGAACTGCAATAGCGCGATTAAAAAATAATAAAGCTGCTGGTATTGATGGTTTGCCAGCAGAGCTTTTTAAGGCTGGAGGTGATGAGCTGATAAAGTATATGTCCCGGCTCCTAGAATACATATGGTCAGAAGAACGCATGCCGGACGATTGGAATCTCAGTGTCCTTTGTCCAGTCCACAAAAAAGGAGATAAAACTGTATGTGCAAATTATAGAGGGATAAGCCTCCTCTCAATTGCATATAAGACTTTATCGACCATACTGTGTGAAAGGCTAAAGCCCAAAGTAAACGAAATAATTGGGACATACCAATGTGGCTTTAGACCAGGTAAATCAACCACTGACCAGATCTTTACTCTACGTCAAATCCTAGAGAAGACACAGGAGAAACAAATCGATACGTATCATCTCTTTGTTGACTACAAAGCTTCTTTTGACAGCCCGATACGGAAGAAGGTGTTTGAAGCAATGTCTGAGTTCGGCATCCCTACGAAGCTTATAAAGTTATGCAGGATGACACTTACTAATACAACATCATCTGTTAAGATAGGTAAGAACCTATCAGAGTCCTTCATAACTAAACGGGGATTCAGACAAGGTGACAGTTTATCTTGTGACCTCTTCAATATTGCGTTAGAGAAAATCTTGCGAGATGCAGCAGTTAATACAACAGGAACAATTTTCAATAGAAAACATATGCTACTCGCGTTTGCCGATGACATTGATATTATAGGACGCACTCTACGCGAGGTAACTGCCGCCTTTTCCAATATCGAGAAGGAATCAAACAAAATGGGTTTAGCTGTAAGTGAATCAAAAACAAAATTGATGGTTTCTACAGGCAGACAGACCACTAGAATCGGATCACATGTGTCCGTTGAGAACTATAGCTTCGAGGTTGTAAAAGAATTTGTATACCTTGGTACCGCTGCGAACATTAACAATGTTCAGTTTTGTTTAAACTGTACTTAGTTTATAATATTCTATTTAAGTAAATAATTCAATATTTGGTATTAAAATCTATATTTTTAAGATTGACCATGCTGTACACTGAAACCTACATTTAGAAAGTGTATTTATACCTGAAATAGTATTATCAGTAAATATTTTTACCTACTGTTGCAGTTGTGTATTCCTGCATATTTAAATGATTAAAGGATCGTTTCTATTTAATTGTAATTTTCCACACAAGAGTGGTGTGTGTAAAGATAAGCTATTTTGGGTATTTACATAAGTATTGAAGCAACACATGCTTGCCACATGTGTTGTTAGATAAATTTAGATAATAAGTATTTTAGTTTAGTTTACCTTAGGCTAAGTTTTTGTAAATAAAGATTAGTTGCAATACTCTAGAGAATCAATCGAGTCTTCTTAATTTTCGTTCCGCTTAACCTAACATTTTGGTGACCCCGAGAAGTAACACGCGAGTGATACTTTTAAATAAAAAATATATAAAAAAAAAAATAATAATAAATAAAAAATTTTGTATAAAATAATTGTTTTAGAAAATAAAAAAAAGTGCTAAGTGTTTAAAAAAAAAAAAAAAATATAAGTGCAATTTTTAAAAAATTTAAAAATATTCTAAATTACAAAGAGTTAAAAAAAAAAAAAAATTCGGTTCGGTCGGTGCAAAATATATTAAAAAAAGAAAAGTGAAAAATTAACAAGGTAAGTGTTATATACACATAATTTAATATATTTTTGAAATTAATTTTAAATAAAAAATAAATATATACAATTTTTACCATGGACCCAATGGCCGTCATTAAAGAGCAGGAAGTTTTAGGAAACAAGATTGCTTCTTTGTATAATGCTTTGAGCTCGATAGTTCAAAGTGATGTAGGTAGGCAGGAGTTTAATGAAAAAGTTAAGGAACTAAGGGAATCTTTTAACACCTTTAGTGTAGAGTTCGAAAAGAATGATAGGGAATTGCGACCACCAACTTCCACCTTGCAAAGAAATGCCTATTTTAAAGGCGAATTCGTAGACAAGGTGAGACTTACAATTAAGAATTTTGAGAGTTTATACCAACAAGTAAAAGGGAGAATTGTACAAGAGGAGCAGCAATCCAAGCACTCATCTGTATCCCCTAAAACTTTGGAACAAACCCCAAATAAAGAATGTACTCAAGCAGAGTATAATAAAAAAATTGAGGACAGGCAAATCAGGAAAAATGCTGGACTAGTACGGCAATTCCAATTTGTACTGGACGATTTAGAGTCAAGACTACAGAAATACAATGGCCAGGAAGTGTCAATTGATGTAGTCAAGGACAAATATAAAATTGCAGAGAGTATGTTCCTGCAATATATGGGAGAATTTCCTGACGACGAGCTCACAGAAGTTTTTTATTCACTGAGAGACTCATACCAGGAAATCCCGAACATAGAAAAAACTATAAATTCGCTTCCATTTAAGTTACCATCTATTGAAATTCCAATATTTGATGGAAAATTCACGGAATGGGAGACTTTTAGAGAATTGTTTGAACAGTTGGTAATAACACAGGCAATTCCTAAAACTCAAAAAATGTACATTTTAAAATCAAAATTATCTGGTGAAGCAATAAAAAGAATTTCAAAATTGCCATCCATAGAAGAAAATTTTGATCTTGCATGGAAAATACTAAATGAGTATTATTCTAATAATAGGGCTACAACGTCTTTGTATTTTAAAACAATCGTTGATGCGCCTTATGTTACTTACAATTTAAATAGCGTTAAACAATTTTTGGAAACCACAACAGAAAGTATACAAGCTCTAAATGCGGTAAAAATTGATGCACAAAGTTTGTATCAAGCATTTATGTGTTTTGTTCTTCAGAGAAAATTGGATGAACAAATGCGGATCCAATTTGAGCACCATTTAGGGAAATCGAGAGAATTGCCAAAAGTAGATAATCTCATCGAATTTCTTAGCCAAGTATCATATTCCTTAGAGGCTTGTCAACAATTTGTAGGAAGCGATGCAAAGGCAGCTAATTACAAAGGTAGACAACAAAATCTCTATGATGGAAATAAATTTACAAAATGGCAAGCAAGAAGTGAAGAAACGAAGTCCACACCTTTAAAATTTTCAAATAAATGTATTTTAGGCTGTTCAATAGGACATAATCTTTTTAGGTGCTCGAAGTTCAGAAACCTCTCTATAAATGAAAGACTGGATAGGGCAAATCAGCATAAAATATGCAAAAAATGCCTTAATTCGGGACACACAAAAAACAAATGTGAATCAAACTTCAGTTGTAAAATTTGCAACAAAGATCACAACACTCTTCTACATGACGAACATTTTAATAAAAAAGTAGCAGTTATAAATACTGATGAAGAAGAGGATTGTGCCATGTTGTCAACAGCGATTGTTGAAGTAAAATCCGGAAACAATGAATGGGTAAATTGTCGGGTGTTATTAGATGGTGGTTCGCAGGTTAATATAATAACAGATCATTTTAAAAACAAATTAAATCTAAAAAGTGTAAAAACAAACAAAAGAATTGAAGGGTTGGAGATGAAAACATCTTCAATTCAAGAAAAAATAAAAATAAATATGAGATCAAAAACATCAGATTACGAAGCATCATTTAATGCATTAATAATGAAAAAATTTGTATCTGATGTTCCCACAACAAGAATGGTTGCAGGGAAATTTTCAAAGGATATCAAACTTGCCGATCCGGAATATAATGTTCCAAAGGGTATTGATTTGCTTTTATCCAATCAATTCATTTTTGACCTCATATTAGAAGGAAAAGTTGAAGACAAAGAAGCAGGTACTAAGCTTCAAAAAACTAAATTAGGTTGGGTAGCATATAATATGAAAAAGTCTGAAAAGTTAAAAACTTTAGTTACAACAGACAATTCGAAGTGCGACCAAATACTGCAAAAATTTTGGGAAATGGAAGAAATTCCAAAAATAAAGAAATTTACAGTAGAAGAAACTAATTGTGAAAATCATTTTAAAGATAATGTAAAAAGACTAACGGATGGTAGATTTGAAGTTAACCTTCCGTTTAAAGATTCTATAGAAAAATTAGGAAATTCAAGTTTTATAGCAAGAAGAAGGTTTTATGGATTAGAAAGAAAACTAGAAAAAAAGGCAGACCTTAAAATAGAATATTCAGATTTCTTGAAAAAATATTTAGATTTGGGTCACATGGAACTGATGACTGATAATGAAGCAGTTCGAGGTGGGTATTATTTACCACACCACTGTGTTTTACGACCAGAGAGCTCAAGTACAAAGTTAAGAGTTGTATTTGATGCTTCTTGTAAAACTACGAATAATATTTCTTTAAACAACATTTTACATACAGGCCCAAAATTACAAGATGATCTATTTAATATTCTTTTAAGATTTAGAAAACATAAATATGTATTTTCTGCTGATATAGAAAAAATGTATAGGCAAATTTCGGTTTCAGAAGCTGATAGAAAGTATCAGCTTATATATTGGCGTTGGAATCCAAAAGAGAACCTTAAAACATATGCCTTGAAAACAGTAACATATGGTACTGCATGCGCACCATATCTTGCGGTCAAATGTTTGCAAAAGATTGCAGATGAGACTAAAAATAAATTTAAACTTGAATCTGAAATAATAAGAAGTGATTTTTATATGGATGATTTGATGACAGGCGGAAATTGTCTAGAATCAGTAAAATCCCAAAGAAAAAATATAGATAACATTTTACTAGATTATGGCATGCCTTTAAGGAAATGGTGTTCCAATGAAAAATCTATCTTACAAGATATAGATGAAGAATCAATTGAGGGTAATCTCAATATAGATCCTGGGGCATCTAATTTTGTAAAAACGCTTGGAATCTCATGGGATACACATGCGGATATATTAAGCTTAAAATGTAAGTGGGAAACATCTGAGAGAATATCTAAACGCACCATTTTAGGGGAAATGGCAAGGTTATTTGATCCTCTTGGTCTAGTGGGTCCAGTCATAGTAACTACAAAAATTTTATTGCAGGAGTTGTGGAAATTAAAAATCGATTGGGATGAAAAAGTTCCTGATGAAATTATATCCAAATGGAAAACAATTAAAAACGATTTTGTTTTTCTAAATAAAATTGCTGTACCTAGACACTTCGTTTGTGTTCAACCAGAACATATTGAATTGCATGGATTTTCTGATGCATCTATGAAAGCATATGGTGCAGCCATTTATATAAGATCTGTAGATACCTTTGGAAATATTTATACACATTTAGCAGCATCAAAATCCAGAGTTGCTCCTATTAAAATAATAACATTACCTCGACTAGAACTTTGTGCAAGTGTGTTATTGGTCGAGCTAATGAAATTAGTAATAGAAAGCTTGAAAACAAAATTTACAAAAATTTATTACTATACAGATTCTTCGATTGTTTTAAGCTGGCTTAAATTAGACCCAGCATGTCTGCAAATATTTGTGTCAAATAGGGTGGCATATATTCAGGAAAATAGTCATATAAAAGACTGGAGACATGTCAAATCAGAACAAAATCCAGCCGATATTCTTTCTAGGGGATTATTGGGAAGAGAATTACAAAATAACAAATTTTGGTTTAATGGTCCTGAATTCCTATCAAGCAAAATGGAATATAATTATGATAATAGTTTTGAGATTAAAGAAATACCAGATATAAAAAAAGCAGCAAAAATTTGTATGATTAATAAAAACGATAAACCATTTTTTAATACAATTAATCATAAAAATAATTTTGGGACATATCAGAACATTATTGCTTATGTTTACAAATTCATACATTTAGCTAAGAAAGGAGATAAAAAGTCCTTTGCATACTTTAGGAGGTTGTCATTAACTTCTATTGTAAAATGTATACAAAAGGATAATTTTTCAGAAGAGATAAAATATTTAAAGTCAGATAAAGGTTTGCCAAATACTTCAAATTTAAAAACATTATATCCATTTATTGACGAGAATGGTGTCATTAGAGTAGGAGGAAGATTAGAAAATAGTAGTCTAGCATATGAAGCTAAACATCCAGCTCTTCTTCCTTATAAAAACAATATAGTAGAAATGTTAACAGAATATTTGCATAAAGAACATTTGCATGTAGGACCACAAGGTTTACTAGCCATAATGAGACAACAGTTTTGGCCGCTAAGAGGGCGCCAATTAGTAAAAAAGGTAATCAATAAATGCTACAGATGTTTTAGATTAGAGCCTCGGCACTTACATCAACTAATGGGAAATCTACCTGAAGACCGTGTAATTAGAACGCGGCCATTTTTAAAGATAGGAATTGATTTCTTAGGCCCTATAACAATACATTATAAAGTTAGAGGAAAGAAAACAGACAAATCATATGTTTGCGTATTTGTTTGTTTTGCGACAAAAGCCGTTCATTTGGAAGTAGTGGCGGACTTAACTTCTGCAGGGTTTATAGGAGCTTTAAAAAGATTTGTAGCAAGAAGAGGATGTCCAGCTAAAATTGTTTCCGATAATGGTACTAATTTTGTAGGAGCAGCTAACAGTCTTAATGAAATATATAAAATGTTTTGTGAAAAGGAACATATTGAAAAGTTAAATGAATTTTGTGGTGTAAAGGGTATTGAATGGTTAAATATTCCAGCAAGATCACCACATATAGGAGGATTATGGGAAGCCTGCGTCAAATCCGTTAAAAAACATTTTTATAAAGTGACTCAGGGAATAATGACATACGATGAACTTTATACCTTAATGACACAAATTGAATCGATATTAAATTCTCGACCATTGACTCCATTATCTGACAATCCAAATGATTTAAATGTCCTAACTCCAGGTCATTTCCTTATTGGCGATTCCTTATGTACGATTAGTGATGATTCAACTAACAAAAGTTATAGTGGAATACGAGATCATTGGAAAGCAGTTCAATTAAACTTTGAAGAATTTTGGAAACGCTGGTCATTCGAATATTTGTCCGAGCTACAAAAACGATACAAGTGGAAAAACCCAGTACATAACATTAAGCCGGGTACTCTAGTTCTTCTAAAAGAAGATAATATACCTCCCATGAGCTGGAGGCGGGGGAGGGTCATCCGAACCATAATGGGTTCGGATGGATTATGTAGAATGGTAGACGTAAGGACCAACAATGGGGAAACCAAAAGGTCAATCCACAATGTTTGTCCTTTTCCTACTCAAGAAACCGAAAAGGAAACAACAAACGATTTGTTAGTTGACATAAAAAAGATGGAAAATCCATCTTTAACAAATAATAAAGAAACGGGAAATCCGTCTTTAGATGATAAAAATAAATTAAAAAGAAATTGTAATAATGAAAAAAGAATAAAAAATAAAAATATGCTTATAGTATTTTTAACATTTTTAGCAATTATTAGTCCCATAAAATCACAATTTAATATAAGTAGGTTTGAGAACAAGGCAGGGATATTCTTTGAAAAGGTAGCAACAGTTGGCTTAACGAAGACATCATGGAACATTTTGGTGCACATCAATATAAGTGAATATACAACAGCCATGAAGTCCCTGGATAAAGCAATGTTGTCTATAGCTAAATTAAAGGATAAAGAAGCCGTTTATCAATCATCATCTGAACAGAACTTAAACGCTATATACCAAAGAATATTAAATCGAAACGATATGATAATGTCATCAACTTCTGTAAGACAAAAAAGATCGCTGCTACCTTTTGTTGGTGGCATATATCATTCGCTATTTGGATTGATGGATGAAAATCATGCTGAAGAACTAACAGATAAATTAAAGCAGAATAGCCAAAATGAGGGATATCTGCTGAATATAATGCGAAATCTGTCATCAGTTCAAGACATGACCATGGAAATAATCAAAAATGAAAATAAAGCTGTTTTTAAAAATATTCAAACGCTAAGTGATGCCATACATTCTCTGGAACTAGAAATTCACGAAACTAAAGATGAATCTACTCGAATTAAAGCTGTCTCAAATATTCTTACATCTCTAGAAGTTTACGAGAAAATACAAGATGACATCATTGGAGCAATGTTCAACTCCAAAGGAAGTTTTCTTCATGGAATATTACCAGTAAGAAAGTTCAAAAAACAGATTGAACTTATCAAATCAAATTTAACTAAAAAGCTACGATTGCCGTCTGAACATCCAGTTGAACTAGCTAAAATAGCCAAGATATCAACAAGAACAACAAGCGAATTTGTACTTTTCAACATTCAGATTCCGCTAATAAATGAAGAAGTTTTAAACGCTTATGAAATATATACCTATCCCACAATACATGACGGGTTTTCAATTAGTATACACGTCAACAACAAATATTTCCTTATTGATGAAAGAAAATCTATATACTATATTTTTGAGGATGATAAATTTGAACATTGTCAAAAGATGGAGGAACTTATGCTGTGTCATCTAATTCATCCTCTGTTCAACACTATTTCAACAAGCAGCTGTGAAATTCTGTTATTTTTAAAGTCAAAGAAGATACCAGAAAGTTGTAAGGTTGAAATTAAAAAAGCTTCCAACTACTGGCGACAAATTCATATAACCAACTCTTGGATATTCTCAATAAACGATGATATTTCAGCAGAAATAACATGCCACAAGAAGGTGCAGATAATAAACATTAATGGTTCAGGTATATTAACTATGCAACCTGAGTGCAACTTGGATTCCAATGAAGTTCATCTGCAAGCATATGATGCAGTTTCAACAAAGGTTAATTATGTGTTTCCATCCCTGAACATGTCAATGTTTCTACCTCCAGTCAGTCATCTTAAATTAAAGACTGAATTGGAAATTTATAAAATTCCGGATATACCAAAATCAACAAAAATCCTTGGGTTTCCTATACATCTAGATAGTCATCATGTTACTCATTATGGATTAAGTTTTACAACATTTATTATCATCATTATTATTATCATCATTCTAATTTGGATCATCAAGAAAACCTGCCAGATATCAGCCAAATACTTGCCAGCTACTGTGATGTTACCTCGATTAGCTTAGGGTAGTGATAAGTAAGTAATTTGATTCTGTGTTTTGTTTTGAAAGACTAGGATCTTTCAAGGCCGGCAGAATGTTCAGTTTTGTTTAAACTGTACTTAGTTTATAATATTCTATTTAAGTAAATAATTCAATATTTGGTATTAAAATCTATATTTTTAAGATTGACCATGCTGTACACTGAAACCTACATTTAGAAAGTGTATTTATACCTGAAATAGTATTATCAGTAAATATTTTTACCTACTGTTGCAGTTGTGTATTCCTGCATATTTAAATGATTAAAGGATCGTTTCTATTTAATTGTAATTTTCCACACAAGAGTGGTGTGTGTAAAGATAAGCTATTTTGGGTATTTACATAAGTATTGAAGCAACACATGCTTGCCACATGTGTTGTTAGATAAATTTAGATAATAAGTATTTTAGTTTAGTTTACCTTAGGCTAAGTTTTTGTAAATAAAGATTAGTTGCAATACTCTAGAGAATCAATCGAGTCTTCTTAATTTTCGTTCCGCTTAACCTAACAAACAACGATATAAGCTTTGAAATCAAACGTAGAATCATACTTGCCAATCGATGCTATTTTGGACTAAGCAAACAGCTAAGAAATAAAGTCCTCTCTGTAAGAACTAAAATCACGCTATATAAAACGCTCATACTACCCGTGTTATTGTATGGTGCTGAATCATGGGCACTTGCACAGACAGATGAAGCTATCCTTGGAGTATTTGAGAGGAAAATTCTACGAAGAATCTTTGGACCAGTCTGCGTCAACAATGAGTATCGACATCGAATGAACCATGAGCTGTATGAGTAATACGCTGACATAGACATAGTAAAACGCATTAAGCAACAGCGTCTGCGTTGGCTAGGACATGTTGTGCGAATGGATGAAAATACTCCGGCAAGAAAAGTCCTCGATAATGATCCAGAGGGAACGCGTAGAAGAGGGCGTCCAAAACTTCGAAGGAAAGACCAAG
This sequence comes from Stomorhina lunata, assembly GCA_933228675.1. Classification (NCBI taxonomy): domain Eukaryota; kingdom Metazoa; phylum Arthropoda; class Insecta; order Diptera; family Rhiniidae; genus Stomorhina; species Stomorhina lunata. The sequence goes on along the minus strand of OW121743.1, from coordinate 53,734,364 downwards.
TAGAAGAAAATCTTTTGAAACTTGGTATACGAAATTGGAGAATATGCGCACAAGATAGAGGCGCTTGGAATTCTAAAATATGCTCGGCCTTTGACCTAAACAGGTTGTAATTACAGGCCATTTAAGTAAGTAAGTAAGTAGCTTCGATATATGTGTCTATTTTACGAACACTTAATAAAAGATGCTTCAAAATGTAAATGCCCTTAGATTTGCAAAAGCACATCGATTTGATGAAGATTAAGTATTCTGGCATGCAACCCAAAAACACAGTGCCCAGTGAGGGTTGTGTACTTTAATTCGTACGAATTATCCAACAAGCTTTTACAATGATTGTCAATGTAAACAAGCCTTAGATTTATAGGGTATAAACTCTTAGTTTTAGATACATACGTGAAATATATAGCTTTTAAATGGAATTAAGATGAATACTTCATCAATAATAATGTATTGTTCTTTCGATCTGTCCGATGGATGTGTGGAAAGTTTTGCTCTAGTTCTGTGAAATTATAATGTGATTTAATTTATCAGCATTAAATCGATTCCCGGTCGGGGTTATATGGGAGATTTCACTAAATGTGAACCGAGCTCGCCCATTTTCAATGCCGAACTTTTCAAGAGATCAGAAATACTTTTGTTAAATGTTGTAGCTCTAGAAAGTTTATTTAGGCGCTATCGCCCTGAATAACGATATTGTACAATGTCTTTATACTAAATGTCATCATCGTATCTATTATAATTTGTCATTTATTAGCTACTAAGAGATTGCCTCAGGCGAAGTTATACGGAAGCAATTGTCAAACGTGAACGGATTTCTCCCAATTGCAATTAAAAAATTTAAATTTTCGTTGATATGTGAGATACATACATATGTAGGTTTCGAACGGATATCATGTACTCAGTTGCATTTTTGTACTTCCTAGGAAGATTTCCTATAATTTGATATACACTGCGGTTCATCAGGATAGAACCAACACATTTTAAGTTAAAAAAGCTGTATAAATTACAAATACAGTTAGAATAAAAAAAAATTGTTTTGCAGAAAAATAGTTGATACTGTAAATGATAATTTAAACACAAAAAATCATATAAAAATGGATTATAACGGTACTTTTTCTCTTTGTTTGTAGTCAAGAATAAAAATTTTCATTTATTTTTTGGTTCAACAGAATAGAACCACCCATTATTTGTCCCATAAATCAAACATACATGTTTTTTTGTGCTTGAAGATTGATTTTATTTTAATTATTTTCTCCAGATAACTATTTAATAATGTGTAAATTTACCGTTATTCACAATAACTTCATAAATTCTGTTTTTCATTGATTCGTATAGGGATTTTAAATAGTCGAGGGATATTTCACTCCATGCAGCTTTTATTTCAACAATAAGCTCACCCTTGGTTTCATATTGCTTTCCTCCCTCGTATACCTTACGCGTTAGCCAACCCCAAACATTTTCTATAATGTTAAGGTCGGGTGAATAGGGTGGCCAGTTTAAGATCTCAATATTTTGGTTGGCAATCCACGATTTTACTACACGTGCTGTGTGTATAGGTGCGTTATCATGTTGATAAATCCACTCTAGTGGTCCAAAAATATCTTTTATCTTAGGGAAAGTTTGTTCCAATAGGGTTCTGTAATTATTTCCGCTCATTCGGGTACTTTGAATAACAAGGTCAATAGTGCCGTAGTATGAAATTGCAGCCCATACCATAACGCCCCCCTCTCTGCTGTGATGGCGGCTCAGAAATTTTTCGTCTTTACGCATATCGTGAAAATAAAAGTTATAGCCATCGGGGCCATCCAAATTAAATTTTTTTTCATCCGAAAAAATCACTTTTCGCCAATCGTTATCGCTTAATTGTTTTTGAACATCCCATGTCATATGATCTTTGGCAAACTGAAGGCGCTGTTGTTGACGGATTGCATTTAATGGAGGTTTTTTCTTTAGTTTCCGGAGTTGTAAATGTTCACTGCTTAAAATAGCGCGACGAACTGTTGATTTGCTTGCATTAACTCCTGCTAAATGCTTAATTTTAGAGGTAGAATGAGCTGAATTTGAGGCAATTCGAAGAATTTTCCGCTTTTCCTGTGGTGTTAGAGCTGTCGAAGTTCCTCCTTTGTAATTTTTATTATATGTTTCACGATGTTTTATGTAATGCATTACCACAATATGACTTCGTCCGATTCTTCTAGCGATTTCGCGATAAGAATAATTTTCAAAGTGGTAAACATCAATTTTTACCATTTCCGACGAATTTAAAGAACTCTTTCTTCCCATATTGATTTAGCTAACTGCTGTAATTTTTTATTATGTTTTTATAAAGCTTTATTATAACCGCCTACTTATTTACGTAAAAAATGCAAGTGGTTCTATTCTGTTGAACCAAAAAATAAATGAAAAATTTTATACCCGACTACAAAGAAAGAGAAAAAGTACCGTTATAATCTATTTTTATACTATTTTTTTTTATATATATATTTATTTACAGTATCAACTATTTTTCTGCAAAACTAATTTTTTTTATTGTATCTGTATTTGCAATTTATACAGTTTTTTTTACTTTAAAATGTGTTGGTTCTATCCTGATGAACCGTAGTGTATAATACATTCTAAAATGTTCAAAAGTCAGACACAAAATTAAGATAAATGCAGTGTGTCTGTCTGCTAAAATCAGATTTGTGGAGCTACTGGAAGGTATAAACATATGCATTTTACACAACATTTTAGGATATCGTAAATTTCATCATTGCCGATCAAAACACCTGAAATATCGCTTAAACACTAAATTATATCTACCACAAATTACTGAATGCATCAGAGTTTAGGTAATCCCCTGCGAAGTACGCTATTAAATTTCATCAAAATAAACATCTAAAATATCGACAAAACAGGAGCTCCAAAAATTTGACTACAACAGAAAAAAGAACAGACAGGTAGACGGACGGACGGACAGACAGACAGACAGACAGACAGACAGACAGACGGACGGACAGACAAACAGACGGACGGACGGACGTCGCGAAATCGATTCTCCTGCCGATTCTGAGTCGATCGGTACAATTTGAATGGTTTTAATAATCAGATTTGTAGAGTTTATACATCTGATTTTAGGAAATCCTCTTACAAAGAACGCTGTCCAATTTCATTACAATCCGTCCATAAACACCTGAGATATCGCTGAAACAATACTTACAAAATGTAAACAAAATTTCTTAGACACGTACTTTGGGCAATTTGCTGTACATCACAAATAGTGTTTTCGCGATATCTCAGTTGTTTATGGACCGCTTTTGATAAAATTGAATAACGTGCTTGGCGGGAGAATTTCCTAAAATCTAATATAAAATTTATGTATGTCCGTGCTAAAGGAGGATGGTTTTTCCTATTTCTGCATTTAATTTTTTCAACAAATATTCTCTAATGCGTACTTTGGCAATTTGCAATAAATCAAATTTAGTGTTTTGGCGATATCTCAGTGGTTTATGGACCGATTTTGATAAAATCTTTTTTCTCTTGTTATTCAAATGTGTGTTTCAATCAAAAATTTTTAAATTTTCGTCTAATTTTTGGTATTTTTTCAACATTTTCGGTGTTTATAAACCAATTTTAATGAAATTTAATAGCGTTCATTGCGAGAGAATTTCCTAAAATCTTATATATAATTTATGTAGGTCCTTTCTCCAGGGGCTTCAGAAACTTGATTTCAACAGACAGACAGACAGACGGACATCGCTTAATCGATTCTCATCCCGATTCTGAGTCGATCTGTATAATTTTTATGGGGTCTACGATCACTAATAAAAAAATTACAAACGGAATCACAAACTTATAATACCCTTTCACCTATTGGTGAAGGGTATAAAAAAATTATATTAAAATTGCTTATAATATCTTATATTATTAAAATCTATGCATTTAAAAAAATATCTCAGAATAATAAATGTTATAAAATTTCTTCTCGGCAATACGTTGCTACAACCATACTACCATTAAGTACTGCATTACCACATTGGCGTTATATATTTATTTAATAACGTATATAATGTTAGCGCCCTCTTTAGTAGAATCTCATTTTAATAAACACTTAGCTAATACACAAACCTTCTAATAACGTGTTTTAAAATTGTCATGAAACCACAATCTCCCAGGCAATAGTGAATGATTGTAAGCAAAGACTTTTACCCGGTTATTCGATTAAAACTTCAAAATATAAGTCCTAATTCATAAACGAAAAATATAGCTATACTAGCTTATAATTTCAGTTTTCCATGCAAAATTCTTTGCTTTTTTTCGTTTATTAAATAAAATATTTAAATTGGATTTTTTTCCGATTTCCTTTATTCTTGTAAATATTTAACATTTTAAATAGTTCAACAAATCTACAAACTACTTTAATAGATATACATATATATGTATGTATGTATGTATGTATGTATGTATGTATGTATGTATGTATGTATGTATGTATGTATGTATGTAGTATTTAAATATAGCTTTAACAATTTACTTGAGGTCATTAGACGGGTTACGTTTCATTACCAGGTGTTTCATATCACTTTTGTTCCAGGAATTGATTGATTATTGAAACTTTGGATAAAATTGTTTTGGTTTAAAATATCACTACTTGTTTAAATATGTTTGGTTTAACTCTTATAAATTATAATATATGTTTAATAATTTAATAACAATTATAAGTTTTATTTAATTATATGATAAGTACTTTCTTCGTTGTTTTCGAAAATTTTGATACGTTTCGTTAATTGATGGGTTCAAAATTGATTAAGATTGTTCATAGTAGTCGTAGAAGCGGATGACAGGTTTCTGCAGCAAAATTTAAGTACGACCGGGTGCACTGGGTACATATTTCTCAGAAGGTTGATATTGCCATTGAGCGCAGATTTCATCTTGTTCGGTTTGATTGTAGCCAGCTCTGGAAAAGTGATAATTAAAAATTTTGTAAATAGAAGACATGAAAAATTTTACTGAAATAAACAAATTCTAAAGTGGAAAAAAAAACTTACAAAAATTATGGGATTCAAAAATCATAAAAACTTGGGGAATATTAAAAAAATGTGGAACATTCTGAAATTTTCAATTTATATAATAAAAATAAACTGATAATTTAGTTATTTTTTGTATAAAAAACTTTGAAATTTTTACAAAAAAAATTTGTTTTGTAATTTATCTATAAATTAAAAAAAGTAAAATTTTGAAAATTTTACAAAAATAAATATAAAAATATTAATAATAATTAAAATATTAATAATTAAAGTCTTCCTATCGTCAACTTTTCTATAGTAAGGTCTTCCTATCGTCAACTTTTCTATAGAAAAGTCTTCCAATCGTCAACTTTTCTATAGAAAAGTCTTCCTATCGTCAACTTTTCTATAGAAAAGTCTACCTATCGTCAACTTTTCTATAGAAAAGTCTTCCTATCGTCAACTTTTCTATAGAAAAGTCTTCCTATCGTCAACTTTTCTATAGAAAAGTCTTCCTATCGTCAACTTTTCTATAGAAAAGTCTTCCTATCGTCAACTTTTCTATAGAAAAGTCTTCCTATCGTCAACTTTTCTATAGAAAAGTCTTCCTATCGTCAACTTTTCTATAGAAAAGTCTTCCTATCGTCAACTTTTCTATAGAAAAGTCTTCCTATCGTCAACTTTTCTATAGAAAAGTCTTCCTATCGTCAACTTTTCTATAGAAAAGTCTTCCTATCGTCAACTTTTCTATAGAAAAGTCTTCCTATCGTCAACTTTTCTGTATAAATGTCTTCCTATCATTAACTTTTAATTAATACTAAAATTATAGAATTTTTATAAAAATTTCAGAATTTTATAAAAATTCAAAATATTCGGAATTTAAATTTCAGAATTTTTATAAATATTAATGTTTTGGAATTTTTTCAAAAATTAAAATTTCAGAATTTTATAAAAATTAAAATTTCAGAATTTTATAAAAATTAAAATTTCAGAATTTTATAAAATGAAATTTTAGAATTTTATAGAAATTAAAATTTTGGAATTTAAAAAAAATTTAATTCGGAATTTTTATAAAAATTAAAATTTCAGAACTTTGAAAAATTTAAATTTTAATATTTTATAAAAATTTAACTTTCAGAATTTTATAAAAAAATTTCTATTCTTTTCTTTTCTATAGAAAAGTTGACGAATTTCAAAATTTTTATAAAAATAAATATTTCATTATTTTTTATATAAATTTAAGTTTCAGAATTTTGCCAAAATGAAAATTTCAGAATTCTTATAAAAATTAAAATTTTAGAAATTTATAAAAATAAAAATTATAGATTTTTTTTAAATTAAAATTTCAAATGTTTTTTTAAGAATTAAAATTTCAAAATTTTTATAAAAATTTTATAAAAAAAAAATTTTAAATCTCATAAAAATTAAAATTCCAGAATTTTATAAAAATAAAAATTTTTGAATTTCTAGAAAAATAAAAATTTCAAAATTTTATAAAATTTAAAATTTCAGAATTTTATAAAAATTTAAATTTCAGAATTTTATAAAATTAAAAAATTTCAGAATTTTAATAAAAATTAAAATTTCAGAATTTTATAAAAATTAAAATTTCAGATTTTTATAAAAAATTAAAATTTTAGAATTTATAAAAATTAAAATTTCAAAGCTTTTATAAATTTAAAAATTTGAAATTAAATTTCAGAATTTTATAAAAATTAAAATTTCATATTTTTTTCAAATTAAAAGTTCAGAACTTTTATAAAAATACAAATTTCAGAATTTTTATAAAAATAAAATTTTTGATTTTTATAAAAATAAAAATTTTAGAATTTTTATAAAAACTAAAATCTCAGAATTTTATAAAAATTCAAAGGTAAAATATTTATAAAATTAAAAATTTAAAAATTTTATAAAAATTAAAATTTCAGAATTTTATAAAATAAAATTTCAGAATTTTATAAAATAAAATTTCAGAATTTTATAAAAATTAAAATTTTAGAATTTTTTAAAAATTAAAATTTCAGAATTTTTATAAAAATTTAAAATTTTTATAAAAAATAAATTTCTGAATTTTATAAAAATTTAAATTTCAGATTTTTTCTTAAATTAAAATTTCAGAATTATTCTAAAAATTAAAATTTTAAAATTTTATAAAAATATAAATTTCAGAATTTTAATAAAAATTCAAATTTCTGAATTTTATAAAAATAAAAATTTTAAATTTTATAAAAATAAAAATTTTAAATTTTATAAAAATAAAAATTTTAAATTTTATAAAAATTAAAATTTTAGAATTTTTATAAAAACAAAAATTACAGTTTTTTTTTAATTAAAATTTCAAAATTGATTAAAATTAGAATTTTATAAAAATTAAACTTTCAGAAATTTTATAATATTTCAGAATTTTATAAAAATATAAATTTAAAATTTTTATATAATTAAAGTTGCAGAATTTTATAAAAAATAAAATTTTAGAACAAATTTTAGAATTTTTATAAAAATTAAAATTTCAGAATTTTTATAAAAATTAAAATTTTAGAATTTTATAAAAATTTAAATAGAAAAAATTAAAGTTCCAGAGTGTTATAAAAATTAAAATTTTAGAATTCTATAAAAATTAAGTTTTCAAAATTTTAGAATTTTTTTTTAAATTTTAATTTCAGAATTTTAAAAAATTTATATTTCAAAATTTAAAAATTTTATAAAAATTAAATAAAAAATTTTGAGTTCAAATAAAATGTTCAAATTACAAATAAAACAAAGAATAAAACATTAAAATAAAAATTAAGATTTTTTAAATTTTTTTTATTTTTCAAATTATATTTAAAATACTGGGATTGAACTTAAAATACTGGAAACTTAAAATTAATGCTAAAACTAAGAAATGGTATGGCAATTATTTTATAACAAAAATTTATAACAATTTTGGAAATTAATGATATAATGCAAATGTTTTGGTAAAGAGGTTGCCAGAATTTTCAAATTTTGTTGATCTCAAGTTTATAAATTTTCAAAAATTATCTCGTCTTCCCTTAGTGGATCTATATATAGGGCTGTAATGAATCACTTAGTGACAATACAATCTTAAATAAGGAGGTAAAGTTAAAAATTACTTGCAAAAAGTTTAAAATCTCAAACTCTTCTAGTTTATCAGATATACCATATTCGATTTTTGACCCCTTAATCGAAAATGTACCGAAAACATCTTTGATACTTTCTCTCTTCTAGTTTCGGAGATATAACGTAACCAATTTTTGTCTTATCTCCGAAAATTTCCAACATTTAAAAAAAAATCTTTGATACCTTTTCCCTTTTAGTTTCGGTGATATAACGTCTTTTCTATCTAAAAATTCCCCTCATCATTCCTTAGTGAATTTATATATCGGAAAAGGTATCCACTGGTAACTCTCTAGTTTCAGCCGTTTGGGCTGGGTGGGCTATAATGAATCCGTCAGTTATACTACAGTTTTTAATAAAAATTCAAAGTAGTTTAACTTTAAACCTGAAATCGTGAATATATAGTACAAATATATCTAATAACTGGCCAACTCTTTCCAAAACTTTTCTTCAAACTAATAATGACTAAAATGCGATACTAAAACTAATGGAAAATTTCAATTAATTTAACTAAAATTTCAGTCTTAATTCAAGCGACATTTCACTCAATAATAATGCCAAAAATTATTGGGCGATCTATATTGATAACCATAACCGGAAGGTCGGGAATATTGATATCTTTGCGGCGCATTATTGCGACTATAATAATTTGAATTCGTCGGAACATTACGACTAACGGGAGAATTTAAAGTATTCCAAACATTCCGAGGACTTTGGACTATTTCACGGAAAATATTACGGGCAGCCAAGCCCACCGAGGCCAGTTTGACACCCACACGACGTTTAACATTGGAAAAGGGATTAGTGTCGGCAAAAGAACGGCCATTTAAATAGTTATTGGGCGAAAAGTATTGGTTTACCAAACCATAGGGTTGAGATAAGATCTTTTGTATAAGATTGCCGGCACTGGGTGGTACAAATAGATCGGATGGACGAAACTCTAGATCACATTGATTGGCTCTGTAAAAGAAATTCTCAAACCTTTGATGGGCCGAGCAGGGACTGCGCTCCTGGAAGCAAGTAACCTGGACAACGTTGTAGAATATGGCGCCCAAGGTATTGGCGGTTTCTAGGGAATAATAAAAAACAGGTTTGATTTATAAATAAAAAATATATATACATAATATTAAAAGCTTACCCGTATTCAACGACTGCAAGCATCTCCTCAAGCGAGCATCACAATCACAATGAGACCGTGTAAATGTTCCCGTATTGCACAGACCTCTCCTGCATTCACCCACATTCAAGACATTCGGACAGTTATCATGCTCGCGACAGCAACGATCCTCATCAGCATGGAAACCCAAATCATTATAATCTGCCGCAGCTGTACCAGGTCCACACCATTTGGTGCCGGGATATATAAAACCTAAACCTCCCCTGAATTCAGTGCCATGCGAACCAGCACTCAAGCAAACACCCTCCAATTCCATAACCGATTCTCGGGGTACCTGACGTATGCGCCTGGGGTCAGATTGTAAGAGCATGCGTTGGATATCTCCTCTGTAAAGTTTATAAAAATTTTTAGTATAATAGTTATAGGTGTCTTAACGAGGTAGTAGGTATACCTACCGATCTGTATGCATCTTACAGAATGGATAACGTGATGACAACTCCACCATTACCGACATGGTCATATCCGATATTAGTACCGCTGAACTGCTTACCGATTTTATGGGCATCGTTACAAATAGTGCCACCGTGAGCACTAATATGAAGAGCTTTAGAGACATGCTAAAAAGATAAATTGAATAGGCACATATTAGATATATCATTTAGTACAAAGATTGGCCAACAGTTCAAAATTTCTAGACCAAACTCGGGAAAATTTCAAATGTTATATATCACATTTGAAACTCTCCTATTGATAAGTTGCAAGGGGAAGTCTTAGAAGGTTTATAATACGAGGGGCCTATGCTCCACTGGGAGCCAAGGACTACAGAAGAAGAATAATACGAGGGCAGGTTAACAAATCGGTGTTTTTTTTATAAAACGCAGATTTTTATACGAAAAGTTAAGTTATACTTCAACTTAAACTTATTTTGGCTTTATAGACTTAAATAGTCTTTCATAGAATTATTTCTTCAATTTTGGAAACAAGAAATAGTCACTCGGTATAATTTTCCATAGAAATTTTTCATATAAAAATTTTTATAGAAAACTTTACATACAAAAAATGTTATAGAAAATTTTACATACAAAAAATTTTATAGAAAATTTTTCATATAAAAATTTTTTTCTATTATTTTATAGAAATTTTTATATGAAAAATTTTCTATAGAAATTTTTTGTATGAAAAATTTTCTTAAGAAACTTTTATATGAAAATTTTCTATAGAAATTTTTTTTATGAAAATTTTCTATAGAAATTATTCTATGAAAAATTTGTATAAGAAAAATTTTTTATAGAAATTTTTTACATAAAAAAATTTTCTATACTAATTTTTTAAATGAAAAAATTTTATATACTAATTTTTTAAATGAAAATTTTTCTAAAGAATTTTTTGTATAAATAATTTTCTATAGAAATTTTACTATGAAAATTTTTCTAAAGAATTTTTTGTATAAATATTAAAATTATTTATTAAATAATTTTTTATAAAAATTTTTATAGGAAAAATTTTCTGTAGAAATTTTTATTGGAAAAATTTTCTCTAAAAATTTTTATAAGAAAAATTTTCTCTAGAAATTTTTATATTAAAAATTTCCTATAGAAATTTTTTATATGAAAACTTGTCTGTAGAAACTTTTTAAATAAAACGTTTTTAGATATTTTTTAAACAAAAAATTTTCTATAGAAATTTTTTGTATGAAAAATTTTCTTAAGAAACTTTTATATGAAAATTTTCTATAGAAATTATTCTATGAAAAATTTGTATAAGAAAATTTTTTTATAGAAATTTTTTACATAAAAAAATTTTCTATACTAATTTTTTAAATGAAAAAATTTTCTATTCTAATTTTTTAAATTAAAATTTTTCTAAAGAATTTTTTGTATAAATAATTTTCTATAGAAATTTTACTGTGAAAAATTTTCTAAAGAATTTTTTGTATAAATATTAAAATTATTTATTAAATAATTTTTTATAAAAATGTTTATAGGAAAAATTTTCTGTAGAAATTTTTATTGGAAAAATTTTCTCTAAAAATTTTTATAAGAAAAATTTTCTCTAGAAATTTTTATATTAAAAATTTCCTACAGAAATTTTTTATATGAAAACTTGTCTGTAGAAACTTTTTAAATAAAAAGTTTTTAGATATTTTTTAAACAAAAAATTTTCTATAGAAATTTTTCTGAGAAAATTTTTCCAAAGAAATTTTTATATGAAAAATTTTCTATCGAAATTTTTTATATGAACAATTTTTTAAAAAAATTTTCTATATGAAAAATTTTCTATAGAAATGTTTTAAATAAAAAATTTTCTTAAGAAATTTTTATATGAAAAATTTTTTTATAGAAATTTTTTGTATGAAAATTTTTCTAAAAAAATTTTTATATAAAAAATTTTCTATAGAAATTTTTTATATGAAACATTTTTTAAAGAAATTTTTATATAAAAATTTTCTATGGAAATTTTTTGCATGAAAATTTTGAATAACAATTTTTTTATCAAAAATTTTTTAAAGAAATTTTTATATGAAAAATTTTCCATAAAAATTTTTATAGAAAAAATTTTCTCTAGAAATTTTTCTAAGAAAAATTTTCTATAGAAATTTTTATAGTAAAAATTTTCTCTAGAAATTTTTATATGAAAAATTATCTAAAGAAATTTTTATATGAAAAATTTTGTATAGAAATTTTTTGTATGAAAATGTTCAATAAAAATTTTTCTATGAACAAATTTTTATAGACATTTTTATATAAAAAATTTTCTACAGAAATTTTTTGTATGAAAATTTTTAATAAAAATTTTTGCATCAAAAATTTTTTAAAGAAATTTTTATATGAAAAATTTTCTATAGAAATTTTTATAGAAAAAATTTTGTATAGAAATTTTTCTAAGAAAAATTTTCTATAGAAATTTTTATAGGAAAAATTTTCTCTAGAAATTTTTATATAAAAAATTTTCTAAACAAATTTTTATATGAAAAATTTTGTATAGAAATTTTTTGTACGAAAATGTTCAATAAAAATTTTTCTATGAAAAAATTTTTATAGACATTTTTATATAAAAAATTTTCTATAGAAATTTTTTATATGAAAAATTTTCTAAAGAAATTATAATGTGAAAAATTTTCTATCGAAAGTTTTTGTATGAAAATTTTCAGTAAAAATTTTTCTATAAAAAATTTTCTAAAAAAATTTGTTTATGAAAACTTTTTTAAATTTTTCTAAGAAAAATTTTCTATAGAAATATTTATAAGAAAATTTTTCTAAAGAAATTTGTATAAGAAAAATTTTCTATAGAAATTTTTTATATGAAAAATTATCTAAAGAAATTTTTTAATGAAAAATTTTCCAAAGAAATTTTAATATGAAAAATTTTCTATAGAAATTTTTATAGGAAAAATTTTTTATACAAATTTTTTAAATGAAAAATTTTCTAAAGAATTTTTTTGTATAAATAATTTTTTTATAAAAAATTTTCTAGGAAAAATTTTCTCTAGAAATTTTTCTAAGAAAAATTTTCTCTAGAAATTTTTCTAAGAAAAATTTTCTCTAGAAATTTTTCTAAGAAAAATTTTCTCTAGAAATTTTTTTAAGAAAAATTTTCTATAGAAATTTTTATATGAAAAATTTTCTTTAGAAATTTTTTATATGAACAATTTTCTATAGAAATTTTTATATGAAAAATTTCCTATAGAAATTTTTCACATGAAAGATTTTCTAAAGAAATTTTTATATGAAAAATTTTCTATAGAAATTTTTATATAAAAAATTTTTTATAGAAATTTTTTGTAAATAAAATAAAAATTTTTCTATGAAAAATTTTTTATAGACATTTTTATCTGAAAAAATTTCCTATAGAAATTTTTCACATGAAAGATTTTCTAAAGAAATTTTTATATGAAAAATTTTCTATAGAAATTTTTATATAAAAAATTTTCTATAGAAATTTTTTGTAAATAAAATAAAAATTTTTCTATGAAAAATTTTTTATAGACATTTTTATCTGAAAAAATTTCTGTAGAAATTTTTTATAAGAAAAATTTTCTAAAGAAATTTTTACATGAAAAATTTTCTATAGAAATTTTTACATGAAAAATTTTCTATAGAAATTTTTTATATGAAAAATTTTCTATAGAAATTTTTTATATGAAAAATTTTCTATAGAAATTTTTTATATGAAACAATTTCTTAAGAAATTTTTACATGAAAATTTCTATAGAAATTAAAAAATGAAAATTTTTTTAAAGAAATTTTTTATGAAAAATTTTCTATAGAAATTTTTTATATGAAAAATTTTCTAAAGAAATTTTTATAGGAACAATTTTCACTAAAAATTTTTATATGAAAAATTTTCTAAAGAAATTTTTATATGAAAAATTTTCTAAAGAAATTTTTATATGAAAAATTTTCTATAAAAATTTTTTGTATGAAAATTTTCAATAAAAATTTTTCTATGAAATTTTTCTATGAAAAAATTTTCTACAGAAGTTTTCTTTAAAACATTTGCAAAATGACTGCATAAATGACAACTAATTTCACATATGAAGCTTCAACCGTTTTTCACTGTCAAAGCTACGAGGAAGTGCCTTATTAAAAAAAAAAAAATCACTTCATTTCCATTTGACATATGTTAAACAAATTCAAACATTTGTAGCTGTCAAAATGTTAATAAAGTTTGACATTTAGCTTAAATAATTGAGTCTTCTAATGGTACATGCTTTGTACAAATAATCGCTGATTTGTTGATAAAATAATCCATTTTTGGTCTTGTCTTAAAAAAAATTCTATAATTGAAATATTTCTCAACTCAAAATTATTTTTGACGGCTATTGAAAAGATCTTTAGATTAATGGTCAGTCAATGTTCTCAATATTTTAAGTTTTTTTTTATTATTTTATATTTTGCAAAAAAGCAAAACAAGTTAATACTTTTAAAATAAAAATAACATTGACATTGAGGAAACGTCACTTGTCAAAAAAATCTTTTATAAACATCCAACCATAATTGGCATGATCGGCGGTTATAGTGGTTTTATATTTTAAGTGTTGACAATTAATAATGACGTATTAATTCATATTTTTTTTTTTTGAATTTGCAAAAATTCAAATATTATTGAATTTTTGTATATAAATGATTAGGCCGTTTAACTATGAGAATGATTAATTTTGGAAGTTGTTATTTCCGTAAAAATATCAAAATGAAGAAAACGAGATGTTTAAAAAAGCCGGTTAAGTGAAATATGGATTTGATCGTTGAAAAGATTAAAAGAATGACTTCAGTAGATTATTTTTACTAAGTAAGTTCGTAATGTTAAAATTCTTACTAAATTCTCATGGGGACTATTCATAAATTATGTAACGCATTTAGTGGGTGGGGGGTATGACTTTTGTTATGGATCAGTAACTTTGTATGCTTTCGTATACGTATTTTTGTTATAATGTCTGTAACACACAGGAGGTCAGAATTTTCCTCGGAAAATTTTTTCTATAGAAAATTTTTCATATAAAAAATTTCTGTAGAAAATTTTTCATTCAAAAATTTCTACAGAAAACTTTTTTATAGAAAAATTGTTTCATAGAAAAGTTTCAATAAAAAAAAAACTTTTATAGAAAAGTTCTATAGAAACTTTTTTTCTCATAAAAAAATTTCTATTGATTTCTATATATTTCTATATATTTTTTATAGAAAAATTTCTCTAAAAAAATTTTTATAGAAAAATTTCGATAGAAAATTTTTATAGAAAAATTTCGATAGAAAATTTTTCATAGAAAAATTTCTATAAAAAAATTTTTCATATAAAAATTTCTTTAAAAAATTTTTGATAAAAAAATTTCTTAAGAAAATTTTTTATAGCAAAATTTGCTTAATAAAATTTTTCATAGAAAACTTTTTGTGAAAATTTTTCATATATAAATTTTTAAAGGCAATTTTTTGTATAAAAAATTCTAGAGAAAATTTCTGTCGAAAATTTTTTTTTCAAAATTTCTATAGAAAATTTTTGTAAGAAAAATTTCTATAGAAAAATTTTCTTATAAAATTTCAACAGAAAATTTTCTTATAAAATTTCAACAGAAAATTTTGTTTATAAAATTTTCTATAGCAAATTGTACTTATAAACATTTCTGAAGCAAATTTTTCTTACAAAAATTTCTATATAAAATTTTTCATCGATATAAAATTTCAATAAAAAAATTTTACATAGAAAATTTTTATAGAAAATTTGTTCATATAAATAATTTCTATAGAAAATTTTTATAAAAAAATTTTTATTGAAAACTTTCATAGAAATTTTTTCATTGACAAATTTCTTTAGAAAATATTTAATAGAAATATTTCTATAGAAAATCTTTTATATAACAGTTTCTTTAAAAAATTATGTGTATAAAAATTTCTTTAAAAAATTTTTTATAAAAAAAAATTCTTTAGAAAAATTTTTGTACTAAAATTTCTAGAGAAAATTTTTTATAGAAAAGTTTCTGTAGAAAATTTTTTATTAAAATATTTCTATAGAAAATTGTTTATAAACAATTTCCTATAGAAAATTTTTCATAGAAAAATTTCTATAGAAAATTTTTCATAGAAAAATTTCTATAGAAAATTTTTCATAGAAAAATTTCTATAGAAAATTTTTCATAGAAAAATTTCTATAGAAAATTTTTCATAGAAAAATTTCTATAGAAAATTTTTCATAGAAAAATTTCTATAGAAAGTTTTCCATAGAAAAATTTTTATAGAAAATTTTTCATAAAAAAATTTCTATAGAAAATTTTTTATAGAAAAATTTCTATAGAAAAATTTTCATAAAAAAATTTCTATAGAAAATTTTTCATAGAAAAATTTCTATAGAAAATTTTTCATAGAAAAATTTCTATAGAAAATTTTTCATAGAAAAATTTCTATAGAAAATTTTTCATAGAAAAATTTCTATAGAAAATTTTTCATAGAAAAATTTCTATAGAAAATTTTTCATAGAAAAATTTCTATAGAAAATTTTTCATAGAAAAATTTCTATAGAAAATTTTTCATAGAAAAATTTCTATAGAAAATTTTTCATAGAAAAATTTCTATAGAAAATTTTTCATAGAAAAATTTCTAAAGAAAATTTTTCATAGAAAAATTTCTATAGAAAATTTTTCATAGAAAAATTTCTATAGAAAATTTTTCATAGAAAAATTTCTATAGAAAATTTTTCATAGAAAAATTTCTATAGAAAATTTTTCATAGAAAAATTTCTATAGAAAGTTTTTCATAGAAAAATTTCTATAGAAAATTTTTCATAGAAAAATTTCTATAGAAAATTTTTCATAGAAAAATTTCTATAGAAAATTTTTCATAGAAAAATTTCTAAAGAAAATTTTTCATAGAAAAATTTCTATAGAAAATTTTTCATAGAAAAATTTCTATAGAAAATTTTTCATAGAAAAATTTCTATAGAAAATTTTTCATAGAAAAATTTCTATAGAAAATTTTTCATAGAAAAATTTCTATAGAAAATTTTTCATAGAAAAATTTCCATAGAAAATTTTTCATAGAAAAATTTCTATAGAAAATTTTTCATAGAAAAATTTCTATAGAAAATTTTTCATAGAAAAATTTCTATAGAAAATTTTTCATAGAAAAATTTCTATAGAAAATTTTTCATAGAAAAATTTCTATAGAAAATTTTTCATAGAAAAATTTCTATAGAAAAATTTTCATAGCAAAAATGTTCATAGAAAAATTTCTATAGAAAATTCATATAAAATTTTTTTTAGAAAATTTTCTATTTAAATTATTTTTATAAAAATTCTTAATTTAAAAAATTTCAAAAGAAAATTTTCCTTTTAAAAAATTTCTATAGAATTTTTTTATATAAAAATTTCTATAGAAAATTTTTCATATAAAAATTTCTATAGAAAACTTTTCAAAACTTTCATAGAAAAATTTTTATAGAAAATTTTTATAGAAAAATTTCTATAGAAAATTTTTTATTTAAATATTTTCTATAAAAATTTTTAATTTAAAAAGTTGCTATAGAAAATGTTTTACTTAAAAAATTTCAATAGAACATTTTTCATAGAAAAATTTCTATAGAAAATTTTTTATAAAAAAATTTCTATAGAAAATTTTTCGTCAAAAGATTTCTATAGAAAATTTTTCATTTAAAAAATTTCTATAGAAATTTTTTCATATAAAAAATTTTTATAGAAAATTTTTCACATAAAAATCTATAGCAAATTTTTAGTATAGAAAATTTTTCATATAAAAAATTTCTATTGAAAATTTTTCAGATAAAAAATTTCTAATGAAAATTTTTCATAAAAAAAAATTCTATAGAAAATCTTTTATATAGAAAATTTTTCACATAAAAATTTTTAAAGGCTATTTTTCGTATAAAAATTTCTTTAGAAAGTTTTGTATATAAAAAAATTCTGTAGAAAATTTTTCACATAAAAAATTTCTATAGAATTATTTTTGTTTTAATTTTTTGTAAAAATTGCTATAGAAAATTTTTCATATAAAAAATTCCTATAGAAAATTTTCCATATAAAACATCTTATAAAAATTTTTTTATAAAAAAATTGTCTATAGAAAGTTTTTCACATAAAAAATTTATACAAAAATTTTTCATATAAAAAGTTTCTTTAGAAAATTTTCTATAGAAAATTTTTCATAGAGAAATTTCTATAGAACATTTTTCATAGAGAAATTTCTATAGAAAATTTTTAATTTAAAAAATTTCTATAGAGAATTGTTTATAAAAAAAATTGTATTGAAATTTGTGTATATAAAATTTAAGATGTGAACCGTCTACCGAAAGACTCTATATAACAAACGAATTATAATAGATCAAAGAATGAATAATTTAAATCAAAAACTGGATTGAAATTTCAATAGACCTAAAAAAGATTTAGTCATAGGCTTCCCCAGACACGTTTAACTGTCAAATCTTAAGGAAATAAATTAAAAATATCTTATACAAAGTTATCACTATAATTTTAGCATTTGACTCTATTTATAAACTGTTTAATTCGAATTAATTATATATTTAACTATTCACGATCGGTGGATCTCGCCACTAAATTTATAGTTCCTCTATTAAAATCATTAACATTTTTAGCCGTATTTTTAACAAGTTAAAATTTTTGCTGTTATTTTTGTTTATAGTTTTGTTTATTGTCCCCATTTAACGTTAAATATTTATTAAAATCATCTTCATTTTATTGATCATTATAACGACGATGAAGATCGTCATCATCATGATCAAGTCCATTGACCGCATAAATATTTTTAGTATCTCAAATTTTTCAATTTTACTTTCCGGTTACCAAATTTCAAGTGTTTTTGTTGTAAAAAAAACTGATCATTGTTAAGGTTTTGACCGTTATAAAGAGGCTGGTGGTGTTTAGATCATTTTCAAGTGTAAAATAAATATTGATTTATCGATCGTTTACCGGATAAATGTGATCATTATCACGCAAACTACTTATTCAAAACGATCTAAATTACTACTCGTATTTACAATTTAAACTATTTATTTAGTTTTGAAAAATATCTTTAAAATTTTTTAAATATTGATATTTGAAAGTTCCTTCCTCGTTTTAAAGAGATCATATCTGTTAATAATTTTAATTAAGCTTTTTCTTCTTGGTTAGTAATTTATTTGTTTAAAACCATAGCCAGTCTCGTATAAATAACAATTAATTAATGCCGATTTTAACGCTTTTAATGACACGGAGCTTTTGTAATTAATTACTTTTTGTTTATTTTTTATAATTTTTTTTTTTTTGACAAAACTTTAAACCTTGATTTTTAAATTAAACAGTAGTAATTGATAAATTAATTATGTTTTAACTTTGTTTTGATTTTTTTTTTCAAATTTTTATTATCGTGTTAAAATGTCAGTTCAAAAGCCAAAAAAAAAAAATTTCATAGAAAAATTTAAACAGAAATTTTTCTACGATTTCTGTAGAAAATTTTTCATAGAAAAATTTCTAAAGAAAATATTTTATATAAAAGTTTCTATAAATAAATGTAACAGATTTGGGTTCTAACAGATTTGGGATCAAATACGAATACTCTTTCTTTTTAAAAATGTTTCATATACAAATTTTTCATAGCTAAATTTCTAAAACAAAAACTTCATATAAAAAATTTCGATAGAAAATTTTTCATATAAAAAAATTCTATAGAAAATTTTTCATATAAAAAATTTCTATAGAAAATTTTTCATATAAAAAATTTTTATAGAAAATTTTTCATTTAAAAAATTTCTATAGAAAATTTTTCATATAAAAAATTTCTATAGAAAATTTTTCATATAAAAAATTTCTATAGAAAATTTTTTATATAAAAAATTTCTATAGAAAACTTTTCATATAAAAAATTTCTATAGAAAACTTTTCATATAAAAAATTTCTATAGAAAATTTTTCATATAAAAAATTTCTATAGAAAATTTTTCTTATAAAAATTTCTATAGAAAATTTTTCATAGAAAAATTTCTATAGAAAATTTTTCATAGAAAAATTTCTATAGAATATTTTTCATATAAAAAATTTCTATAGAAAATTTTTCATATAAAAAATTTCTATAGAAAATTTTTCATATAAAAAATTTCTATAGAAAATTTTTCAAAAAAAAAAAATTTCATAGAAAAATTTAAACAGAAATTTTTCTACGATTTCTGCAGAAAATTTTTGATAGAAAAATTTCTAAAGAAAATGTTTTATATAAAAGTTTCTATAAATACATGTAACAGATTTGGAATCGAACAGATTTGGGATCAAATACGAATACTCTTTCTTTTTAAAAATTTTTCATATACAAATTTCTATAAAAATTTTTCATAGAAAAATTTCTACAACAAATTTTTCATAGAAAAATTTCTAAAACAAAAAATTCATATAAAAAATTTCGATAGAAAATTTTTCATATAAAAAATTTCTATAGAAAATTTTTCATATAAAAGATTTCTATAGAAAATTTTTCATATAAAAGATTTCTATTGAAAATTTTTCATATAAAAAATTTCGATAGAAAATTTTTCATATAAAAAATTTCTATAGAAAATTTTTCATATAAAAGATTTCTATAGAAAATTTTTCATATAAAAAATTTCTATAGAAAATTTTTTATATAAAAAATTTCTATAGAAATTTTTTATATAAAAAATTTCTATAGATTTTCTATAGATAATTTTTCATAGAAAAATTTCTATAGAATATTTTTCATATAAAAAATTTCTATAGAAAATTTTTCATATAAAAAATTTCTATAGAAAATTTTTCATATAAAAAATTTCTATAGAAAATTTTTCAAAAAAAAAAATTTCATAGAAAAATTTAAACAGAAATTTTTCTACGATTTCTGCAGAAAATTTTTGATAGAAAAATTTCTAAAGAAAATGTTTTATATAAAAGTTTCTGAATTTTTCATATAAAAAATTTCTATAGAAAATTTTTCATATAAAAAATTTCTATAGAAAATTTTTCATATAAAAGATTTCTATAGAAAATTTTTCATATAAAAAATTTCTATAGAAAATTTTTTATATAAAAAATTTTTATAGAAATTTTTTATATAAAAAATTTCTATAGATTTTCTATAGAAAATTTTTCATAGAAAAATTTCTATAGAATATTTTTCATATAAAAAATTTCTATAGAAAATTTTTCATATAAAAAATTTCTATAGAAAATTTTTCATATAAAAAATTTCTATAGAAAATTTTTCAAAAAAAAAAATTTCATAGAAAAATTTAAACAGAAATTTTTCTACGATTT
This sequence comes from Stomorhina lunata, assembly GCA_933228675.1. Lineage (NCBI taxonomy): Eukaryota > Metazoa > Arthropoda > Insecta > Diptera > Rhiniidae > Stomorhina > Stomorhina lunata. Next base: position 53,713,391 of record OW121743.1, on the reverse strand, counting down.
CTGCAGAAAATTTTTGATAGAAAAATTTCTAAAGAAAATGTTTTATATAAAAGTTTCTGAATTTTTCATATAAAAAATTTCTATAGAAAATTTTTCATATAAAAAATTTCTATAGAAAATTTTTCATATAAAAAATTTCTATAGAAAATTTTTCATATAAAAAATTTCTATAGAAAATTTTTCATATAAAAAATTTCTATAGAAAATTTTTCATATAAAAAATTTCTATAGAAAATTTTTCATATAAAAAATTTCTATAGAAAATTTTTCATATAAAAAATTTCTATAGAAAAAAAAAATTTCTATAGTAAATTTTTCATATAAAAATTTCTAGAGAAAATTTGTCATATAAAAATTTCTAGAGAAAATTTTCATATAAAATTCTATAAAAAATTGTTCATATAAAATTCTATAAAAAATTGTTCATATAAAAAATTTTTCATATAAAAAACTTTTATATAAAAATTTCTTTAGGAAATTTATCATACACAAAATTTCTATAGAAAATTTTTCATATAAAAATTTCTAGAAAAAATTTTTCATATAAAAACTTCTACAGAATATTTTTTCATATATATAAAATTCTATAGAAAATTTTTTATATAAAAAAATTCTATAGAAAATTTTTCATATAAAAAATTTCTATAGAAAATTTTTCATATAAAAAATTTCTATAGAAAATTTTTCAAAAAAAAAAAAATTTCATAGAAAAATTTAAACAGAAATTTTTCTACGATTTCTGCAGAAAATTTTTGATAGAAAAATTTCTAAAGAAAATGTTTTATATAAAAGTTTCTGAATTTTTTATATAAAAAATTTCTATAGAAAATTTTTCATATAAAAAATTTCTATAGAAAATTTTTCATATAAAAAATTACTATAGAAAATTTTTCATATAAAAAATTTCTATAGAAAATTTTTTATATAAAAAATTTCTATAGAAAAAAAAAATTTCTATAGTAAATTTTTCATATAAAAATTTCTAGAGAAAATTTGTCATATAAAAATTTCTAGAGAAAATTTTCATATAAAATTCTATAAAAAATTGTTCATATAAAATTCTATAAAAAATTGTTCATATAAAAAATTTTTCATATAAAAAACTTTTATATAAAAATTTCTTTAGGAAATTTATCATACACAAAATTTCTATAGAAAATTTTTCATATAAAAATTTCTAGAAAAAATTTTTCATATAAAAATTTCTAGAAAAAATTTTTCATATAAAAACTTCTACAGAATATTTTTTCATATATATAAAATTCTATAGAAAATTTTTTATATAAAAAAATTCTATAGAAAATTTTTCATATAAAAAATTTCTATAGAAAATTTTTCATATAAAAAATTTCTATAGAAAATTTTTCATATAAAAAATTTCTATAGAAAATTTTTCATAAAAAAATTTTCAAATGAAAAATTTCTTATAGAATTTTTCAAATGAAAAATTTCTTATAGAATTTTTCATAGAAAAATTTCTAAAGAAAATTTTTCATATAAAAATTTCTAAAGAAAATTTTTTTATAGAAAAATTTCTACAATAAATTTTTCACAGATAAAAATTCTATAGAACATTGTTCGTGGAAAACTTTCTTTAGAATATTTTCATAGAAAAATTTCTATAGAAAATTTTTCATATAAAAAGTTTCTATAGAAAATTTTTCATATAAAAAATTTCTATAGAAAATTTTTCATATAAAAAATTTCTATAGAAAATTTTTCATATAAAAAATTTCTATAGAAAATTTTTCATATAAAAAATTTCTATAGAAAATTTTTCATATAAAAAATTTCTATAGAAAATTTTTCATATAAAAAATTTCTATAGAAAAATTTCTTTAGAAAATTTTTATATAAAAATTTCTTTAGAAAATTGTTTATTTAAAATATTTCTATAGTACATTTTTCATAAAAATTTCTATAGAAAATTTTTGATATAAATTTGTATAGAAAATTTTTCATATAAATTTCTATAGAAAATTTTTCATATACAAATTTTTTTAGAAAATTTTTCATATAAAAATTTCTGAAGAAAATTTTTCATATAAAATATGGTATCGGCACTCAAGGTACAGGACTAGTTTGGTTTTACTTGCTTGGGGTCAAAATACTTTCTCTCTGAATTTGACTGCAGTTTTGGACATCGATTTGAAGGAAGATTTTGGTAATTACTAAAATTGAAATGAAATTTCAACGAGCTTTTCCGAAAAAAAAAATCATATTAGCTTTCTAGCTGGTCGTGAATTGATATGAAAGTCAAAGAACCAACAAGAGGGAGAAATTCTACATTAATCCGAATTACCGAGAAGGTTATCTAGTTTGGATATTGGACTTTTAACCAAGGATATTCAGGATCTCGTATAAAAAGTTTTACTTCTTATTTTGTACAATTCTGTCATTTTTTTTGGCATCAAAGCAACGTTTTAGCAAATTTGTTAAAAAACATTTTTTTGATATTCAAAATTTTTTAATCCGCATAAATTAGTGCAAATTTGTTAAATAATCATAAAACGATCCCACGCTGTGATTTAAATATTTTATGAAATTAAAGTTTTCTTAACATGAAACCGTAAAAAGGCAACAAATAATATGTGGAAAAGTTTTTTTGTAATCAAAACTTTAAGCCCTGATAATGAATAAGCGGAATTTAAAAGGTTAAGGTGACCAGATATCATGATTTTTGAAAACTGAAAGAAATCATTATACCCTTCACCAACATAAGTTGAAAGGGTATTATAAGTTTGTGCTGATGTATGTAACGCATAGAAATATTTGTCTTAGACCCACCTTTAAGTATACCAATAGGCTTGGAATCACTTTGTGAGTCGAATTAGTGTTTTAGCAGTTCGTTCGTCTGGACGGCTGGCTGGACCCCCATGTAAACCATGTAATCAAAGTACAGGTCGCAATTCTAAAGATAATTTGATGAAATTTGGAAAATATTATTTTTTTGGGACCATTGCTATTGAAATTCCTCAAAATCGGTCTATTATTTATGGTACCTTCCATAGGTCCCACTTCCCGGAATTGATATATTGGTCACAAATACCAATATTTTTTCATGAAATTTAAAACAAGTACTACCTATGTAAACTTAAATCACTGTACCAAATTTCGTCAAAATCGGTAAACATTTGACCATACCTGCCATACAAACTCTTCTGTTAAAACGCACTAAATGAGACAAAAATCAATAAAACGCTCGTAAATCTGAAGATAATGGGAATTTTAAGTTTGTTTTTTGTTATGCATAATTTGTAACATCTGTAATCAATTTGCCAAATTTCGAGATAATCGGTCCACATTTGACCCTAGCTCTCATATAAGTCCAAATCGCTTAAATATATAAGTTTTTAGAAAATGTTTGTATGATATCAAAATTTAGCAAATATTTGTCTATATACAAGAAAAAGGACACCTTTGACCTTAGTGGTGAAGGGTATAGTGTGGTCGGGCTTGACCGACTATAGCACTTTCTTACTTGTTAAACATTATATCAACATAACCTATCATAACTTTTCAAAAATAGATTTATTCATAAATGCAAATAAAATCCAAGATATTGTTTTTTTGAACACATCTGGTCACCTTAAACGTTTTCAAACATCACGTTAAGGTTGTTGTACTAAAATGTTATTGTTTAAATTCATGATTTGTTTATATTTTGAAAAGATTTTTGTTATTTTTCTGCAAATTCGCAAAACAAAAATCAATAATTAATCTTTCTTTCCCTTTTAATATAGACGGACTGACTGACTGACAGACAGACTGACAAACGGATCAAAAGTACAAAACAATCTACAAGATTTTTAGAATGTTTTGGCTTTTATTTTTGAGATCAATTTCAATTTCAATAACTCAGGGTTTGAATCTGTTTATGGTTAACCATAACTTTAAGCTTCCGTTACGCTATAGTATGTTGTTGTAGGTCGGTAATTTTTATGATTTTTATACGATTTTGCTTAGTTTTGAATTCGTTTCAGGTTATGATTTTTACTTTGAAATTAAAAAATAAATTACCAAACAATTGTTGATATGTGATGTATCATCACATAACCAGCGTTTTCAGAAAATAACTCAACATTCACATGGTTTAATTATTGACCTGTTTTAAAGGTAAAGGTCAATTTTTGTTACAGTATTTAATTTATATTTTACTTTAATTTAAACAATTGTGGTCTTCTGTTATATGTCATTAAAATACAAGAGAAGACTACAATTATTTAAATTAAATGAACGATGTTAAAACGTTAATAGTGAGAATTTTTATTAAAACAACGGATTTTTTTTAATTCATCTAATTTTTGTTAGCATCTTCATCATTTCTAAATAGAAAACCCTTCCTACTGTCATCGTTTTAATATAAAATCTTCCCACTGTCATCGCTTCTATATAGAAAACTCTTCCTACTATCATCGTTTCTATATAACTCTTCCCACTGTCATCGTTTCTTAACAGATAACTCTTCCTGCATTTACGACACAATGTCTATGTAAAAAAAAACTCTTCCTATCTTCTTAAAAAAATATTTAGGTCGAACATTTTTTTATAAAAAAAAGTTACTTTAAAATTTTTCAGTGAAAACAATTTTCTTTAGAAAATATTTAAGTCGAAAAGTTTTCTATAGAAAATAATTAAGTCGAAAAATATACTATAGAAAATATTTATGTCGAAAAATTTTGTACAAAAAATATTAAAGTGAAAATATTTTCAACAAAAAATATTTAAGTCAAAATATTTTCAACAAAATTTACCTTAAAATTTTTGAGGAAAAAAACTTTTTATAGAAAAAATTTAAGCCGAAAAATTTTCTATAGAAAATAATTAAGTCGAAAAATATTAAATATTAAGTCGAAAAATATTAAAATATTTATATCGAAAAATTTTCCATAGAAACTATGAAAGTGGAAAAAATTTCTATACAAAAATATTTAAGTAGAAAATTTTTCTAACGAACAAATTATAAATTATAGAAATATTTTAAATTTCGAAAAATTTTCTGTAGAAAAATTTTTAATAAAAAAAATTCTATAGAAAACTTTTTAATATCGAAAAATTTTTTATAGAGAAATTTTCTATAAATTTTCTATAGAAAAAATTTTAATATCGAAAAATATTCTATAAAAAAATTTTTATTATCAAACAATTTTTTATAGAAAAAATGTTTGTATCGAAAAAATTTTTATAGAAAAAATGTTTATATCCAAATAATTTTTATAAAAAAAAATTTTAATATCGAAAAATTTTTTACAGAAAAAATGTTTGTATCGAAAAAATTTCTATAAAAAAAAATTTTATATCAAAAAATTATCTATAAAAAAATGTTTAAGTCGAAAAATTTTCTATAGAAAATTTACCTTAAAATTTTTGAGGAAAAAAACTTTTTATAGAAAAAATTTACGCCGAAAAATTTTCTATAGAAAATAGTTAAGTCGAAAAATATTAAATATTAAGTCGAAAAATATTAAAATATTTATATCGAAAAATTTTCCATAGAAACTATGAAAGTGGAAACAATTTCTATACAAAAATATTTAAGTAGAAAATTTTTCTAACGAACAAATTATAAATTATAGAAATATTTTCAATTTCGAAAAATTTTCAATAGAAAAATTTTTAATAAAAAAAAAAATTCTATAGAAAACTTTTTAATATCGAAAAATTTTTTATAGAGAAATTTTCTATAGAAAAAATTTTAATATCGAAAAATATTCTATAAAAAAATTTTTATTATCAACAATTTTTTATAGAAAAAATGTTTATATCAAAAAATTTTCTATAGAAAAAATTTTAATATCGAAAAAATTTTAATAAAAAAAAAATTTAATATCGAAAAATTTTTTACAGAAAAAATGTTTGTATCGAAAAAATTTCTATAAACAAAAATTTTATATCAAAAAATTATCTATAAAAAAATGTTTAAGTCAAAAAATTTTCCATAGAAAATTTACCTTAAAATTTTTGAGGAAAAAAACTTTTTATAGAATAAATTTAAGCCGAAAAATTTTCTGTAGAAAATAATTAAGTCGAAAAATATTAAATATTAAGTCGAAAAATATTAAAATATTTATATCGAAAAATTTTCCATAGAAACTATGAAAGTGGAAAAAATTTCTATACAAAAATATTTAAGTAGAATATTTTTCTAACGAACAAATTATAAATTATAGAAATATTTTCAATTTCGAAAAATTTTCTATTGAAAAATTTTTAATATCGAAAAATTTTTTATAGAGAAATTTTCTATAGAAAAAATTTTAATATCGAAAAATATTCTATAAAAAAATTTTTATTATCAACAATTTTTTATAGAAAAAATGTTTATATCAAAAAATTTTCTATAGAAAAAATTTTAATATCGAAAAAATTTTAATAAAAAAAAAATTTAATATCGAAAAATTTTTTACAGAAAAAATGTTTGTATCGAAAAAATTTCTATAAAAAAAAATTTAATATCAAAAAATTATCTATAAAAAAAAGTTTAAGTCGAAAAATTTTCCATAGAAAATTTACCTTAAAATTTTTGAGGAAAAAAACTTTTTATAGAAAAAATTTAAGCCGAAAAATTTTCTATAGAAAATAATTAAGTCGAAAAATATTAAATATTAAGTCGAAAAATATTAAAATATTTATATCGAAAAATTTTCCATAGAAACTATGAAAGTGGAAAAAATTTCTATACAAAAATATTTAAGTAGAATATTTTTCTAACGAACAAATTATAAATTATAGAAATATTTTCAATTTCGAAAAATTTTCTATTGAAAAATTTTTAGTAAAAAAAATTCTATAGAAAACTTTTTAATATCGAAATACAAGAGAAGACTACAATTATTTAAATTAAATGAACGATTTTAAAACGTTAAAATTGAGAATTTTTATTAAAACAACGGATTTTGTTTAATTCATCTAATTTTTGTTGGCATCTTCATCATTTCTAAATAGAAAACCCTTCCTACTGTCATCGTTTTAATATAAAATCTTCCCACTGTCATCGCTTCTATATAGAAAACTCTTCCTACTATCATCGTTTCTATATAACTCTTCCCACTGTCATCGTTTCTTAACAGACAACTCTTCCTGCATTTACGACACAATGTCTATGTAAAAAAAAAAACTCTTCCTATCTTCTTAAAAAAATATTTAGGTCGAACATTTTTTTATAAAAAAAGTTACTTTAAAATTTTTCAGTGAAAAAAATTTTCTTTAGAAAATATTTAAGTCGAAAACTTTTCTATTGAAAATAATTAAGTCGAAAAATATACTATAGAAAATATTTATGTCGAAAAATTTTGTACAAAAAATATTAAAGTCAAAATATTTTCAACAAAAAATATTTAAGTCAAAATATTTTCAACAAAATTTACCTTAAAATTTTTGTCGAAAAATTTTGTACAAAAAATATTAAAGTCAAAATATTTTCAACAAAAAATATTTAAGTCAAAATATTTTCAACAAAATTTACCTTAAAATTTTTGAGGAAAAAAACTTTTTATAGAAAAAATTTAAGCCGAAAAATTTTCTATAGAAAATAATTAAGTCGAAAAATATTAAAATATTTAAATCGAAAAATTTTCCATAAAAACTATGAAAGTGGAAAAAATTTCTATACAAAAATATTTAAGTAGAAAATTTTTCTAACGAACAAATTATAAATTATAGAAATATTTTAAATTTCGAAAAATTTTCTATAGAAAAATTTTTAATAAAAAAAAATTCTATAGAAAACTTTTTAATATCGAAAAATTTTTTATAGAGAAATTTTCTATAGAAACATTTTAATATCGAAAAATTTTTTATAAAGAAATTTTCTATAAAAAAATTTTTATTATCAAACAATTTTTTATAGAAAAAATGTTTGTATCGAAAAAATTTTTATAGAAAAAATGTTTATATCGAAAAAATTTTTATAAAAAAATTTTTAATATCGAAAATTTTTTTACAGAAAAAATGTTTGTATCGAAAAAATTTCTATAAAAAAAAAATTTTATATCAAAAAATTATCTATAAAAAAAATGTTTAAGTCAAAAAATTTTCCATAGAAAATTTACCTTAAAATTTTTGAGGAAAAAAAGTTTTTATAGAAAAAATTTAAGCCGAAAAATTTTCTGTAGAAAATAATTAAGTCGAAAAATATTAAATATTAAGTCGAAAAATATTAAAATATTTATATCGAAAAATTTTCCATAGAAACTATGAAAGTGGAAAAAATTTCTATACAAAAATATTTAAGTAGAATATTTTTCTAACGAACAAATTATAAATTATAGAAATATTTTCAATTTCGAAAAATTTTCTGTAGAAAAATTTTTAATAAAAAAAATTCTATAGAAAACTTTTTAATATCGAAAAATTTTTTATAGAGAAATTTTCTATAGAAAAAATTTTAATATCGAAAAATATTCTATAAAAAAATTTTTATTATCAACAATTTTTTTATAGAAAAAATGTTTGTATCGAAAAAATTTTTATAGAAAAAATGTTTATATCGAAAAAATTTTTATAAAAAAAATTTTTAATATCGACAAATTTTTTACAGAAAAAATGTTTGTATCGAAAAAATTTCTATAAAAAAAAAATTTATATCAAAAAATTATCTATAAAAAAATGTTTAAGTCGAAAAATTTTCCATAGAAAATTTACCTTAAAATTTTTGAGGAAAAAAACTTTTTATAGAAAAAATTTAAGCCGAAAAATTTTCTGTAGAAAATAATTAAGTCGAAAAATATTAAAATATTTGTATCGAAAAATTTTCCATAGAAACTATGAAAGTGGAAAAAATTTCTAATTTTTCAAAATATTTAAGTAGAAAATTTTTCTAACGAACAAATTATAAATTATAGAAATATTTTCAATTTCGAAAAATTTTCTATTGAAAAATTTTTAGTAAAAAAAATTCTATAGAAAACTTTTTAATATCGAAAAATTTTTTATAGAGAAATTTTCTATAGAAAAAATTTTAATATCGAAAAATATTCTATAAAAAAATTTTTATTATCAACAATTTTTTATAGAAAAAATGTTTATATCGAAAAATTTTCTATAGAAAAAATTTTAATATCGAAAAAATTTTAATAAAAAAATTTTTAATATCGAACAATTTTTTACAGAAAAAATGTTTGTATCGAAAAAATTTCTATAAAAAAATGTTTAATATCGAAAAATTATCTATAAAAAAAATGTTTACATCGAAAAATTTTTTACTGAAAAATTTGTATATCTAAAAGTTTTCTATTTAAAAATTTTTATATCGAAAAATTTCCTGTAGAAAAATTTTTGTATCGGAAAATTTTCTATAGAAAAATTTGTGTATCAAAAAAATTTCTATGGAAAAATTTTTATATCGAAAAATTTTGTATAGAAAAATGTTTATATTGAAAAACTTTTTATCGAAAAATTTTTATGGAAACATTCTATGGAAACATTTTTTAAAGAAAAATTTTTATATGTAAAATTTTCTATAAAAAAATTTTTATATCGACAAAATTTCTATAGAAAAATTTTTATATCGAAAAATTTTCTGTATAAAATTCTTTGTATCGAAATTTTTTTTATAGACAAATTTTAATATTGAAAAATTTTCTACAGAAAAATTTTTATATCGAAAAATTTTGTATAGAAAAATGTTTATATCAAAAAATGTTCTATAAAAAATTTTTTATATAGAAAAATTTTAATATCAAAAAATTTTCTATAGAAAAATTTTTATATCGAAAAAATATTTATATATAAAAATTTTCTATAGAAAAAATTTTATATCTAAAAATTTTCTGTGGAAAAATTTTTATATCTAAATATTTTCGCTCTGTCTTGAATTAGGTATAATCCTCCTGATCCAACCATCGAAACGCATTGGGGAAAGGTTTCCCCACCAACATTTTTTGGTTTTAACAAAAAACTATTTTTTATAATAATAAATAATTGTAATAAATTGGGATCTTAGTGCAATACACTACAGTAAAACTTTATAATTAAATGTTTGATGTTCTAAAATTTTGATAAGCCTTTTAAAAATTTTATATTGAACAATTTTCTATAGAAAAATTTTTATAACGAAATGTTTTTTATAGAAAAGTTTTCATATCGAAATATTTTCTATAGAAAAATTTTTATATCGAAATATTTTCTATAGAAAAATCTTTATATCGAAAAATTTTCTATAGAAAAATTTTTATATCGAAATATTTTTATATCAAAAAACTTTCTACAAAAGATATTTTTATTATGAAAAATTTTCTGCAGAAAATTTTTTTTATAACGAAAAATTTTCTATAGAAAAATTTGTATATCGAAAAATTTTCTATAGAAACATATTTATATCAAAAAATTCTCTATAGTAAAATTTTTATGTCGAAAAATTGGTTTGCAAAAATTTTAACATTAAAAAAATTTCTATAAAAAAATTTGTATATCGAAAAATTTTTTATGGAAACATTTTTATATGAAAAATTTTCTATAGAAAAATTTTTATCTGGAAAAATTTTAATATCGAACAATTTTCTATAGAAAATATTTTTATAATGAAAAATTTTCTGCAGAAATTTTTTATAACGAAAAATTTTCTATCGAAAAATGTTTATAACGAAAAATTTTTTATCGAAAAATTTTTATAATGAAAAATTTTCTATCGAAAAATTTGTATAACGAAAAATTTTCTATCGAAAAATTTTTATAATGAAAAATTTTCTATCGAAAAATTTTCTACAGAAAAATTTTTATATTGAAGAATTTTCTAAAAAAAATTGTTATATCGAAAAATTTTCTATAGAAAAATTTTTGTATGAAAAAATTTTCTATAGAAAAATTTTAATATCGAAAAATTTTCTATTGAAAAATTTTATTATTGAAAAATTTTGGATATACAAATTTTGTATGGAAAAATTTTTATATTAAAAAATTTTCAATATAAAAAATTTTAATAACTAAAAATTTTCTATATAAAATTTTTAATATGAAAAATATAAACATTTTTTTTAGAAACTATTTTTATAACGAAACATTTTCTGTAGAAAATTTTTTTATAACGTAAAATTTTTTTTATAACGAAAAATTTTCTGCAGATTTTTTTTTTTGTAATGAAAAATTTTCTATAGAAATTTTTTTTAACGAAAAATTTTCTATCGAAAAATTTTTATAACGAGAAATTTTCTATATAAAAATTTTTATATCGAAAAATTTTCTATAAAAAATTTTTATATCGAAAAATTTTCCATAGAAAAATTTTTGTATCAAAAAATTTTCTATAGAAAAATTTTCTATTGAAAAATTTTAATATTGAAAAATTTTGGATATACAAATTTTGTATAGAAAAATTTTTATATTGAAAAATTTTCAATAGAAAAAATTTTAATAACGAAAAATTTTCTATATAAAATTTTTAATATGAAAAATATTAACATTTTTTTTAGAAACTATTTTTATAACGAAACATTTTCTGTAGAAAATTTTTTTAAAACGTAAAATTTTTTTTATAACGAAAAATTTTCTGCAGATTTTTTTTTTTTTGTAATGAACAATTTTTTATAGAAATTTTTTTTTTAACGAAAAATTTTCTATCGAAAAATTTTTATAACGAAAAATTTTTATGACGAAAAATTTTTATATCGAAAAATTTTCTATAAAAAATTTTTATATCGAAAAATTTTCCATAGAAAAATTTTTGTATCAAAAAATTTTCTATAGAAAAATGTTCTATTGAAAAATTTTGGATATACAAATTTTGTATGGAAAAATTTTTTCTATTGAAAAAATTTCAATAGAAAAAATTTTAATAACGAAAAATTTTCTATAGAAAATTTTTAATATGAAAAATATAAAATTTTTTTTTAGAAACTATTTTTATAACGAAACATTTTCTGTAGAAAATTTTTTTATAACGTAAATTTTTTTTTATAACGAAAAATTTTCTGCAGAATTTTTTTTTATAACAAAAAATTTTCTATAGAAAATTTTTTTTTGTAACGAAAAATTTTCTATCGAAAATTTTCTATAAAAAATTTTTATATCGAAAATTTTTCTATAGAAAAATTTTTGCATCGAAAAATTTTCTATAAAAAATTTTTATATCGAAAAATTTTCTATCGAAAAATTTTAATATTGAAAAATTTTGGATATACAAATTTTGTATGGAAAAATATTTATACTGAAAAATTTTCAATAGAAAAAATTTTAATAATGAAACATTTTCTATACAAAATTTTTTATATGAAAAATATAAACATTTTTTTTAGAAACTATTTTTATAACGAAACATTTTCTGTAGAAAATTTTTTTAAAACGTAAAATTTTTTTTATAACGAAAAATTTTCTGCAGAAATTTTTTTTCTATAGAAAATTTTTTTTTTGTAACGAAAAATTTTCTAAAAAATTTTTTTTGTAACGAAAAATTTTCTATGGAAAAATTTGCGTTCCGAAAAAAGTTTTTTATAAAAGAATATTTGAAAGACATTCTATAGAAAAGTTTTTATATTGAAAAACTTTCTAGAGAAAAATATTTTTTGAAAATTTTTGGCTAAAGTAATTTTTATATTGAAAAACTTTCTATACATTTTTTTGTTTAATTTTAAAAATTTTTAATTTTATATCAAAAAATTTTCTATGGACTAATTCTTACGTCAAAAAAATTTCTGTAGAAGAATGCTCTTATTGAAAAATATTTTATAGAAAAAAATGTATATTCATAAAAATAGTTAATATCTAAAAATTAAATTCTATTGTTTGCTTCAATTTTATATTTAATTATTTAATTAAAAAAAAAACAAAATTATGACTCAAATTTTTTAAATCGTCTAAATACTTAAGTGTTTATTTCGCTAAATTGTACTTTATATATAATTTTACCGTTTTTTTTTGTTCAATTTAAAGAATATCGAAATAAAAATAAAATAACAAAAATATATTAAATTTCAAAACAAAGTTTCAAAACTGGTTTCCTTGATTGGGTTAAGATCAAATCTTAAGTTAAAGAAACTGAAATGAAAAGTAGCAACGACTTTCAGAAGGTGGTTTCTTCAATGTCACAAAAAAACTGCAATCGGACGGACTTATTTTTCTTCTGACTGATTTTGTGCACCAGAGACTGACTGACCGACTGATTTACTTGGTTACACATAAAAATATAATTAAAATAATGATAATTACAAATTAAAGTTTAGACATTAAACTTCTGAATAAAATGTATTAATTTTGATTAAACTAATTAATGGACTTTGTTGTCCAAGTATGAAGAATAGCCGGGGCTAAGCCGCTTAAGAACTCCATTAAAAAATGTTTGTTACAAAAAAACTCCATAATAAAGACCTGATTTTCAACAAAATCTGATGATAATGATGATGTATGACCACAACTTAATTTTTTTCTCTTTTTGAACAACCATAAAAAAAATTAAATGTTTTAAAATTCTGTAACACTTAAACCAAAAAAATTAAATAAAAATAAAATCTGTTTAAGGTCATCTTGGCCACAAAGTACTTGTACTCCTATTAAAAAAAATGCTAAGAAGATTTATAACCCGTCTTTACATGACAGCAATGTCATGTCATATTTAAGAGGCGTGCAATTATGTATTTAAATTTTTAAACATTTATATTGCAACTAAAATTAATTATTGAAAATGTCTTTACAAAACCAAAATGTTTCAATATATAAATTTTAGACTAGATCAAGTTAGACCGGCATGTAAGCTTTCCTTTCTATAAAAAATTTGTTTATATACAAATTTTTCTATAGAAAATTTTTCGATATAAAAATTTTTCTATAAAAAATTTGTTATATTAAAAGTTTTTAAATTTTTTTTTTTTTAATTTTTCTATTGAAAATTGTCTAAAAAAAAAATTACAAAATAGTTAGAAAATTTTTGTATAACAAAAAATTTTGTATAGAAAATTTTTGATATATAAAATTTTCGTTATGAAAAAACTTTCTATAACAAATTTTTCATTATGAAATAATTTTCTATAGAAAAATTTTCAATAATGAACAATTTTCTATAGAAACATTTTTATATTGAAAAATTATTTATATCGAAAAATTTTTTGTTATGAAAAAATTTTTTTATAGAAAATTTTTCGTTATGAAAAAATTTTCTATAGAAAATTTTTCGATATAAAAAATTTTTCAATATAAAAATTTTTCTATAGAAAATTTTTCATTATTAAAAATTTTTCTATAGAAAATTGTTTGTTATTAAATTTATGTAGAAATTTTTCAGTATGAAAAGTTTTCAATAGAAAATTTTTTGAGACAAAAATTTCTCTATAGAAAATTTTTAATAGAAAACTTTTTGCAATAAGAAATATTTAACAGAAAACCTCTTATAATGAAAAATTTTGTACAGAAAGTTTTTTGTATGGAATAATTTTCTGTCGAAAATTTTCTATAGAAAATTTTTCGTTCGTAAAAATTTTTCTATAGAAAATTTTTCGTTCGTAAAAATTTTTCTATAGAAAATTTTTCGTTCGTAAAAATTTTTCGTTCGTAAAAATTTTTCTATAGAAAATTTTTCGTTCGTAAAAATTTTTCTATAAAAAAATTTTTCGTTCGTAAAAATTTTTCTATAGAAAATTTTTCGTTATTAAAAATTTTTCTATAGAAAATTTTTCGTTATTAAAAATTTTTCTATAGAAAATTTTTCGTTATTAAAAATTTTTCTATAGAAAATTTTTCGTTATTAAAAATTTTTCTATAGAAAATTTTTCGTTATTAAAAATTTTTCTATAGAAAATTTTTCGTTATTAAAAATTTTTCTATAGAAAATTTTTCGTTATTAAAAATTTTTCTATAGAAAATTTTTCGTTATTAAAAATTTTTCTATAGAAAATTTTTCGTTATTAAAAATTTTTCTGTAGAAAATTTTTCGTTATTAAAAATTTTTCTATAGAAAATTTTTCGTTATTAAAAAATTTTCTATAGAAAATTTTTCGTTATTAAAAAATTTTCTATAGAAAATTTTTCGTTATTAAAAAATTTTCTATAGAAAATTTTTCGTTATTAAAAAATTTTCTATAGAAAATTTTTCGTTATTAAAAAATTTTCTATAGAAAATTTTACGTTATTAAAAAATTTTCTATAAAAAATTTTACGTTATTAAAAAATTTTCTATAGAAAATTTTTCGTTATTAAAAAATTTTCTATAGAAAATTTTTCGTTATTAAAAAATTTTCTATAGAAAATTTTTCGTTATTAAAAAATTTTCTATAGAAAATTTTTCGTTATTAAAAATTTTTCTATAGAAAATTTTTCGTTATTAAAAATTTTTCTATAGAAAATTTTTCGTTATTAAAAATTTTTCTATAGAAAATTTTTCGTTATTAAAAATTTTTCTATAGAAAATTTTTCGTTATTAAAAATTTTTCTATAGAAAATTTTTCGTTATTAAAAATTTTTCTATAGAAAATTTTTCGTTATTAAAAGTTTTTCTATAGAAAATTTTTCATTATTAAAAATTTTTCTATAGAAAATTGTTTGTTATTAAATTTATGTAGAAATTTTTCAGTATGAAAAGTTTTCAATAGAAAATTTTTTGAGACAAAAATTTCTCTATAGAAAATTTTTAATAGAAAACTTTTTGCAATAAGAAATATTTAACAGAAAACCTCTTATAATGAAAAATTTTGTACAGAAAATTTTTTGTATGGAATAATTTTCTGTCGAAAATTTTTTATATAGAAAAACATTTAATAACGAAAAATTTTCTATAGAAAAATTTTTAATAACGAAAAATTTTCTATAGAAAAATTTTTAATAACGAAAAATTTTCTATAGAAAAATTTTTAATAACGAAAAATTTTCTATAGAAAAATTTTTAATAACGAAAAATTTTCTATAGAAAAATTTTTAATAACGAAAAATTTTCTATAGAAAAATTTTTAATAACGAAAAATTTTCTATAGAAAAATTTTTAATAACGAAAAATTTTCTATAGAAAAATTTTTAATAACGAAAAATTTTCTATAGAAAAATTTTTAATAACGAAAAATTTTCTATAGAAAAATTTTTAATAACGAAAAATTTTCTATAGAAAAATTTTTAATAACGAAAAATTTTCTATAGAAAAATTTTTAATAACGAAAAATTTTCTATAGAAAAATTTTTAATAACGAAAAATTTTCTATAGAAAAATGTTTAATAACGAAAAATTTTCTATAGAAAAATGTTTAATAACGAAAAATTTTCTATAGAAAAATTTTTAATAACGAAAAATTTTCTATAGAAAAATTTTTACGAACGAAAAATTTTCTATAGAAAAATTTTTACGAACGAAAAATTTTTACGAACGAAAAATTTTCTATAGAAAAATTTTTAAGAATGAAAAATTTTCTATAGCAAAATTTTTTATATCAAAAATTTCTATCGAAAATTTTTTTATATCAAAAAATTTTTTATAACCAAAAATTGTTTATGTTTAAAAATTTTCTATAGAAAAATTTTTAATAACGAAAAATTTTCTATAAAAAAATTTTTAATAACGAAAAATTTTCTATAGAAAATTTTTTAATAACGAAAAATTTTCTATAGAAAAATTTTTAATAACGAAAAATTTTCTATAGAAAATTTTTTAATAACGAAAAATTTTCTATAGAAAAATTTTTAATAACGAAAAATTTTCTATAGAAAATTTTTTAATAACGAAAAATTTTCTATAGAAAATTTTTTAATAACGAAAAATTTTCTATAGAAAATTTTTTAATAACGAAAAATTTTCTATAGAAAATTTTTTAATAACGAAAAATTTTTCATAGAAAATTTTTTAATAACGTAAAATTTTCTATAGAAAATTTTTTAATAACGAAAAATTTTCTATAGAAAATTTTTTAATAACGAAAAATTTTCTATAGAAAATTTTTTAATAACGAAAAATTTTCTATAGAAAATTTTTTAATAACGAAAAATTTTCTATAGAAAATTTTTTAATAACGAAAAATTTTCTATAGAAAATTTTTTAATAACGAAAAATTTTCTATAGAAAATTTTTTAATAACGAAAAATTTTCTATAGAAAATTTTTTAATAACGAAAAATTTTCTATAGAAAATTTTTTAATAACGAAAAATTTTCTATAGAAAATTTTTTAATAACGAAAAATTTTCTATAGAAAATTTTTTAATAACGAAAAATTTTCTATAGAAAATTTTTTAATAACGAAAAATTTTCTATAGAAAATTTTTTAATAACGAAAAATTTTCTATAGAAAATTTTTTAATAACGAAAAATTTTCTATAGAAAATTTTTTAATAACGAAAAATTTTCTATAGAAAAATTTTTAATAACGAAAAGTTTTCTATAGAAAATTTTTTAATAACGAAAAATTTTCTATAGAACATTTTTTAATAACGAAAAATTTTCTATAGAAAAATTTTTAATAACGAACATTTTTCTATAGAAAAATTTTTAATAACAAAAAATTTTCTATAGAAAAATGTTTAATAACGAAAAATTTTCTATCGAAAAATGTTTAATAACGAAAAATTTTCTATAGAAAAATTTTTAATGACGAAAAATTTTCTATAGAAAAATTTTTAATAACGAAAAATTTTCTATAGAAAAATTTTTAATAACGAAAAATTTTCTATAGAAAAATGTTTAATAACGAAAAATTTTCTATAGAAAAATGTTTAATAACGAAAAATTTTCTATAGAAAAATGTTTAATAACGAAAAATTTTCTATAGAAAAATTTTTAATAACGAAAAATTTTCTATAGAAAAATTTTTAATAACGAAAAATTTTCTATAGAAAAATTTTTACGAACGAAAAATTTTTACGAACGAAAAATTTTCTATAGAAAAATTTTTTATATCAAAAATTTCTATAGAAAATTTTTTTATATCAAAAAATTTTTTATAACCAAAAATTGTTTATGTTTAAAAATTTTCTATAGAAAAATTTTTAATAACGAAAAATTTTCTATAAAAAAAAATTTTAATAACGAAAAATTTTCTATGGAAAAATTTTTAATAACGAAAAAGAGAAAAATTTTTTATAACGAAAAATTTTCTATATTATATTTTTAGAGACAATAATTTCTCTATAAAAAATTTTTCAATACAAAAATGTACCAAAAAAATTTTTAGAGATAAAAATTTTTTTTAGAAAATTTTTCAAAAATTTCTATAGAAAATTTTCTATATAAAAATTTTTTGTATCGAAAAATTTTCTGTAGAAAAATGTTTTATATTGATGTTATATATAAAAAAATTTAAACAAAATTTTCTATGGAAAATTTTTCATTATTAAAAGGAAATATTATAGGAAATATTTTGTTATTAAATTTTTTCTAGAGAAAATTTTGCTTTTTTAAAAGTTTTCTATATATGTTTTAAAAATATGTTATTAGAAAACGTATTCTTTATTCTAGACAGATCGAAAACCACTCATTATATCTAATTTCTGAATCAAATTAAATGCGAATTATAGTGTCTATGAAAAATATCAAAATAAAACTGAATTTTTCTATTAAAAATTTTTTTATGTCAAAGTTTGTGGAAAAATGCCTCTAAATGCCCTCATTACTAGACAATTGAGCTTCTAATCATAAAATTTATTGATTATTTGGGGATAACAGAATAAGCCTCAGGGGTTCAAAGTTGAGCTACAAGTTTTTTTGGTTTTCAAAACTATACAATTGCTTAGGGAAATAACGATTTCCAATTAACACTTTCGATTTTTGGTTTTCAAAATATGACCACCCAAAAATAAGTTTAAAATGCCCAAAATGGAAGAAACGATTGGAAAAAAAACTAAACAAAAAAATTTATTGTTTTCTGTTCATTAGTCAAGAGTTCATTAACATTTTGATGTTTTTAACAATAAAAATTATTGAAGATGATTGTTTACAATCAGATGCTGCTACTCGTATTGAAGTACTAGATATAAATCCATCTGATAGATCTAAGTTGTAAAATACTATTAACATGTTTATACGGTTGATAACATTCATGTATTCAGAAACTCATAAATACCTTCTGAATTGATTTGATGGATACATAAGATGACTTTTCAAATCTGAATAATGTGCTAATGGAGACGATCAACAGTATTTAACCATAAATACTTGGATTTAGATAGACATTAGAAGTATTCAATGTCTATAACGACCTTGTAGCTTAATTCCGCTTCAAACAATTGCTTTATAATTCGCATTTGATTCGATTTTGAGTCCTTTAACCACTTTTTAGAAGCCTTAGATTTTTGCAAATTTTTTCCAAATTCCTCTAATTGATTCCCTGAAGATTTTATTAAATTTGTTAACAAAATTTAAATAAAAAACAAACCTTGGATATTTTAAAAACTAGACATTTTCTTGTTTAAGATAATTAATAAAAATTTAATGGAATCTGGGTTTTTTATGATAGGGAAGAGGGTTAATATTAATGATTAATTTGATGTAAAATTTTTATATTGCTACCGTGATTAATCTTATCAAATGGGTGTAACAAATTTATGCATATAAATTTGTATAAAACAAGTGAAAAATTTAAGGTATCGGTCTACCTCGATCATTTACTGAACAACATTTTTTACAAGAAAAATTTGATATCAAAAATTTTTCTAAAAGAAAAATTTTATATCAAAATTTTTCTACAAGAAAAATTGTATATTGAAAATTTTTCTAAATTTTATATCAAAAATTTTTCTATAAGAAAAATTTTTTAACTAAAATTTTTCTGTAAGAAAAATTTGTAACGGAAATTTTTCTAAAAGAAAAATTTTTTAACGAAAATTTTTCTATAAGAAAAATTTTTTAACGAAAGTTTTTCTATAAGAAAAATTTTTTAACGAAAATTTTTCTATAAGAAAAATTTTTTAACGAAAATTTTTCTATAAGAAAAATTTTTTAACGAAAATTTTTCTATAAGAAAAATTTTTTAACGAAAATTTTTCTATAAGAAAAATTTTTTAACGAAAATTTTTCTATAAGAAAAATTTTTTAACGTAAATTTTTCTATAAGAAAAATTTTTTTACGAAAATTTTTCTATAAGAACAATTTTTTAACGAAAATTTTTCTATAAGAAAAATTTTCTAAAGAAAATCTTTCTATAAGAAAAATTTTTTAACGAAAATTTTTCTATAAGAAAAATTTTTTAACGAAAATTTTTCTATAAGAAAAATTTTTTAACGAAAATTTTTCTATAAGAAAAATTTTTTAACGAAAATTTTTCTATAAGAAAAATTTTTTAACGAAAATTTTTCAATAAGAAAAATTTTTTAATGAAAATTTTTCTATAAGAAAAATTTTTTAACGAAAATTTTTCTATAAGAAAAATTTTTTAACGAAAATTTTTCTATAAGAAAAATTTTTTAACGAAAATTTTTCTATAAGAAAAATTTTTTAACGAAAATTTTTCTATAAGAAAAATTTTTTTACGAAAATTTTTCTATAAGAACAATTTTTCTATAAGAAAAATTTTTTAACGAAAATTTTTCTATAAGAAAAATTTTTAAAAAAATTTTTATCAAAATTTGGGACATCAAACATTTAATAGAAAAATTTTGATACCAAAAATTTTCTATAGAAAAATTTTGATACCAAAAATTTTCTATAGAAAAATTTTGATACAAAAAATTTTCTACAGAAAAATTTTGATACCAAAAATTTTCTATAGAAAAATTTTGATACCAAAAATTTTCTATAGAAAAATTTTGATACCAAAAATTTTCTATAGAAAAATTTTGATACCAAAAATTTTCTATAGAAAAATTTTGATACCAAAAATTTTCTATAGAAAAATTTTGATACCAAAAATTTTCTATAGAAAAATTTTGATACCAAAAATTTTCTATAGAAAAATTTTGATACCAAAAATTTTCTATAGAAAAATTTTGATACCAAAAATTTTCTATAGAAAAATTTTGATACCAAAAATTTTCTATAGAAAAATTTTGATACCAAAAATTTTCTATAGAAAAATTTTGATACCAAAAATTTTCTATAGAACAATTTTGATACCAAAAATTTTCTATAGAAAAATTTTGATACCAAAAATTTTCTATAGAAAAATTTTGATACCAAAAATTTTCTATAGAAAAATTTTGATACCAAAAATTTTCTATAGAAAAATTTTGATACCAAAAATTTTCTATAGAAAAATTTTTGATACAAAAAATTTTCTATAGAAAAATTTTGATACCAAAAATTTTCTATAGAAAAATTTTTGATACAAAAAATTTTCTATAGAAAAATTTTTGATACAAAAAATTTTCTATAGAAAAATTTTTGATACAAAAAATTTTCTATAGAAAAATTTTTGATACAAAAAATTTTCTATAGAAAAATTTTTGATACAAAAAATTTTCTATAGAAAAATTTTTGATACAAAAAATTTTCTATAGAAAAATTTTTGATACGAAAGATTTTCTATAGAAAAATTTTTGATACAAAAAATTTTCTATAGAAAAATTTTTGATACAAAAAATTTTCTATAGAAAAATTTTTGATACAAAAAATTTTCTATAGAAAAATTTTTGATACGAAAGATTTTCTATAGAAAAATTTTTGATACAAAAAATTTTCTATAGAAAAATTTTTGATACAAAAAATTTTCTATAGAAAAATTTTTGATACAAAAAATTTTCTATAGAAAAATTTTTGATACAAAAAATTTTCTATAGAAAAATTTTTGATACAAAAAATTTTCTATAGAAAAATTTTTGATACAAAAAATTTTCTATAGAAAAATTTTTGATACAAAAAATTTTCTATAGAAAAATTTTTGATACAAAAAATTTTCTATAGAAAAATTTTTGATACAAAAAATTTTCTATAGAAAAATTTTTGATACAAAAAATTTTCTATAGAAAAATTTTTGATACAAAAAATTTTCTATAGAAAAATTTTTGATACAAAAAATTTTCTATAGAAAAATTTTTGATACAAAAAATTTTCTATAGAAAAATTTTTGATACGAAAGATTTTCTATAGAAAAACTTTTGATACAAAAGTTTTCTATAGAAAAATTTTTGATACAAAAAATTTTCTATAGAAAAATTTTTGATACAAAAAGTTTTCTATAGAAAAATTTTTGATACAACAAATTTTCTATAGAAAAATTTTTGATACAAAAAATTTTCTATAGAAAAATTTTTGATACAAAAAATTTTCTATAGAAACATTTTTGATACAAAAAATTTTCTATAGAAAAATTTTTGATACAAAAAATTTTCTATAGAAAAATTTTTGATATAAAAAATTTTCTATAGAAAAATTTTTGATACAAAAAATTTTCTATAGAAAAATTTTTGATACAAAAAATTTTCTATAGAAAAATTTTTGATACAAAAAATTTTCTATAGAAAAATTTTTGATACAAAAAATTTTCTATAGAAAAATTTTTGATACAAAAAATTTTCTATAGAAAAATTTTTGATACGAAAGATTTTCTATAGAAAAATTTTTGATACAAAAAATTTTCTATAGAAAAATTTTTGATACAAAAAATTTTCTATAGAAAAATTTTTGATACAAAAAATTTTCTATAGAAAAATTTTTGATACAAAAAATTTTCTATAGAAAAATTTTTGATACAAAAAATTTTCTATAGAAAAATTTTTGATACAAAAAATTTTCTATAGAAAAATTTTTGATACGAAAGATTTTCTATAGAAAAATTTTTGATACAAAAAATTTTCTATAGAAAAATTTTTGATACAAAAAATTTTCTATAGAAAAATTTTTGATACAAAAAATTTTCTATAGAAAAATTTTTGATACGAAAGATTTTCTATAGAAAAACTTTTGATACAAAAAGTTTTCTATAGAAAAACTTTTGATACAAAAAGTTTTCTATAGAAAAATTTTTGATACAAAAAATTTTCTATAGAAAAATTTTTGATACAAAAAGTTTTCTATAGAAAAATTTTTGATACAACAAATTTTCTATAGAAAAATTTTTGATACAAAAAATTTTCTATAGAAAAATTTTTGATACAAAAAATTTTCTATAGAAACATTTTTGATACAAAAAATTTTCTATAGAAAAATTTTTGATACAAAAAATTTTCTATAGAAAAATTTTTGATATAAAAAATTTTCTATAGAAAAATTTTTGATACAAAAAATTTTCTATAGAAAAATTTTTGATACAAAAAATTTTCTATAGAAACATTTTTGATACAAAAAATTTTCTATAGAAAAATTTTTGATACAAAAAATTTTCTATAGAAAAATTTTTGATACAAAAAATTTTCTATAGAAAAATTGTTGATATAAAAAATTTTCTATAGAAAAATTTTTGATACAAAAAATTTTCTATAGAAAAATTTTTGATATAAAAAATTTTCTATAGAAAAATTTTTGATACAAAAAATTTTCTATAGAAAAATTTTTGATACAAAAAATTTTCTATAGGAAATTGAAACAAAAATTTTTTATAGAAAAATTTTGATACTAAAAACTTTTTATAGAAAATTAAAACAAAAATTTTCTATAGAATATTATTACGAAAAATTTTCAATAGAAAAATTTTGATATGCAAATTTTCTATAGAAAATTGAATCGAAAACTTTTCTATAAAAAAATTTTGATACAAAAATTTTTCTATAAAAAATTTTGTACATTTTTTTTTCAAATGTGAAATTAAAGTGGGTAAACAACAATGAAAAACTCATAAACGCACAAACAAACATACAGTTCATGAGCACGTGTGTGTGCCTTTGCTTTCTCTTATTGGATACTCGTCTCCATTTGTTGTTTCAAACTTGAGTAAAAGCGGTAAACTCTATTTTTTAATGGAACTTTTCAAAACGACCATACGACAAAGCAATGTATAGAAGTGCAACATCTTTATATTATATAGTCTTTGCTTGAATGCTTCTTTTCACACTTGAATCCAATTTTGGCATTATTTAAGTTTCAAATCTTAGCAAATTATTAAAAACTGTACCTTTATTTGCTCCGATCTTTAACATACAAATTTTAATTAACAGATGTTGCTTCTGTCTATGAAAAATCACTTGAATTTACTAAATAAAGTCAATGTACCCGAAACTATTAGGAAAGAAATCAAGAACACTTTAAGTCAATAATACTTATAAATCTAGCTACAGTAACTAGTAGTTACTTGGTACAAGTATCTACAGATTTATATTTACTTAGATATTTGCAGAATTTGTGTAAATTTGCTAAATCAATAGACAAAATTGTTGAGAAATATATTTTTTTTAACAATAAATAGTTATTCATGTTAAGATCTTCTTTTTTTTTTATCAAATTTCTCAAAATGTGATGATGCTGACCTTTAAAGCTGAAATACAATTTATGATCTTTGCGAATTCTTTACTTTAGTTTGAGATGCTAATCATGATCACATTAAAATAAATTAGATATTTTCATAAAATACACACAAAAGATGCCTTTAATTATGTAAATTGATTATGTCTGAAGTTAAGATTTAAATTTTGCAAACAAAATAGAAATCTTGTAGAGATAAACGTGAAATCTGAGTATTAATAAAACAAAAGTAGAATAATTTACATTTTTACTGCAAACACCCACACTGTATGACGCATATTGGGGTAGTATTAAGAAAAAAATGTTACAAAAAATTTTTTGAAGCAAAAAATTTCGATATAAAATTTTTCTTATAGATAATTTCGATATCGAATTTTTCTTATAGTAAAATTTTTCTTATCGAAAAATTTTCGATACAGAATTTTTTTTATAAAAAAATTTTCAATATCAAATTTTTTTACAAAAAATTTTTTATAAGAAAATTTTCTTTCAAATTTTTTTTTTTGGTACAAACAATTTTCTACAGAAATTTTTTTTGATACAAAAAAATTCCTACATAAATTTTTTAATACAAAAAAATTTTCTATAGGAAAATTTTGATACAAAAGTTTTCTATAGAAAAATTTTGATACAAAAGTTTTCTATAGAAAAATGTTGATACAAAAAAATTTCTATAGAAAAATTTTGATACCAAAAATTTTATTTTTTTTTTGATTTTTCTTTTAAATATAAAATTTTTCTAAAAGAAAAATTTTCGATATAAAATTTTTTATAGAAAAATGTTCGGTATAAAAAATTTTTCTTATAGAAAAATGTTCGTTAAAAAATTTTTCTTATAGAAAAATTTTTGTTAAAAAATTTTTCTTATAGAAAAATGTTCGTTAAAAAAATTTTCTTATTGAAAAACTTTCGTTAAAAAATTTTTCTTATAGAAAAATGTTCGTTAAAAATTTTTCTTATAGAAAAATTTTCGTTAAAAAATTTTCTTATTGAAAAACTTTCGTTAAAAAATTTTTCTTATAGAAAAATGTTCGTTAAAAAATGTTTCTTATAGAAAAATTTTCCTTAAAAAATTTTTCTTATAGAAAAATTTTCGTTAAAAAATTTTTCTTATAGAAAAATTTTCGTTAACAAATTTTTCTTATAGAAAAATTTTCGTTAAAAATTTTTTTTTATAGAAAAATTTTCGTTAAAAATTTTTTTTTATAGAAAAATTTTCGTTAAAAACTTTTTCTTATTGAAAAATTTTCGTTAAAAACTTTTTCTTATAGAAAAATTTTCGTTAAAAAATTGTTCTTATAGAAAAATTTTCGTTAAAAAATTGTTCTTATAGAAAAATTTTCGTTAAAAAAATTTTCTTATAGAAAAATTTTCGTTAAAAATTTTTTTTATAGAAAAATTTTCGTTAAAAATTTTTTTTTATAGAAAAATTTTCGTTAAAAACTTTTTCTTATTGAAAAATTTTCGTTAAAAACTTTTTCTTATAGAAAAATTTTCGTTAAAAAATTGTTCTTATAGAAAAATTTTCGTTAAAAAAATTTTCTTATAGAAAAATTTTCGTTAAAAAATTGTTTTTATAGAAAAATTTTCGTTAAAAAATTTTTCTTATAGAAAAATGTTCGTTAAAAAATTTTTCTTATAGAAAAATGTTCGTTAAAAAATTGTTCTTATAGAAAAATTTTCGTTAAAAAATTTTTCTTATAGAAAAATTTTCGTTAAAAAATTTTTCTTATAGAAAAATTTTCGTTAAAAAATTTTTCTTATAGAAAAATTTTCGTTAAAAAATTTTTCTTATAGAAAAATTTTCATTAAAAAATTTTTCTTATAGAAAAATTTTCGTTAAAAAATTTTTCTTTTAGAAAAATTTTCGTTAAAAAATTTTTCTTTTAGAAAAATTTTCGATCAAAAATTTTTCTTTTAGAAAAATTTTCGTTAAAAAATTTTTCTTATTGAAAAATTTTCGATCAAAAATTTTTCTTTTAGAAAAATTTTCGTTCAAAAATTTTTCTTATAGAAAAATTTTCATTCAAAAATTTTTCTTATAGAAAAATTTTCTTTAGAAAAAGTTTCTATAGAAAAATTTTAATACAAAAATTTTCTACAGAAAATTTTTGATACAAAAAATTTTGATGCAAAAGTTTTCTATAGAAAAATTTTTAATACAAAAAATTTTCTACAGAAAAATTTGATACAAAAGTTTTCTATAGAAAAATTTTGATACAAAAGTTTTCTATAGAAAAAATTTGATACAAAAGTTTTATATAGAAAAATTTTTAATACAAAAAATTTTCTACAGAATAAATTGATACAAAAATTTTCTATACAACAATTTTGAGACAAAAAATTTTCTACAGAATAAATTGATACAAAAGTTTTCTATAGAAAAATTTTGAGACAAAAAATTTTCTAAAGAAAAAATTTTTCAAATAAAAATATTTTCAATTTAAAATTTTTGTATCAAAAATTTTTCTATGGAAAATTTTTTGAATCAAAAATATATATATAAATATATCAATAGAAAATTTTTCAAATTAAAAGTATTACTATATAAATTTTTCTATGGAAAATTTTTCTATAAAAAATTTTTCTATAGAAAATTTTTCTATACATAGTTTTTTTTTATAAAATTTGTTTGTACTAACAGTTTCCTATATAGTATCTTTCATATAAATTTTTTTTATAGAATATCATTCATTTCAAAATTTTTCTATAGAAAATTCTTCATTTTTCTTTTTTTTCTATAGAAAATATTTTGTGTCAAAATTTTTCGATAGAAAATTTTTGGGTTATAATTTTTCTATAGAAAATTTTTTGTATCAAAAATTTTACTATAGAAAATTTTTTGTATCAAAAATTTTACTATAGAAAATTTTTGGTATCAAAAATTTTACTATAGAAAATTTTTTGTATCAAAAATTTTACTATAGAAAATTTTTGGTATCAAAAATTTTTCTATAGAAAATTTTTTGTATCAAAAATTTTACTATAGAAAATTTTTTGTATCAAAAATTTTACTATAGAAAATTTTTTGTATCAAAAATTTTACTATAGAAAATTTTTTGTATCAAAAACTATACTATAGAAAACTTTTGGTATCAAAAATTTTACTATAGAAAATTTTTTGTATCAACAATTTTTCTATAGAAAATTTTTTGTATAAAATTTTTTTTTTTTAAACTTTTCGTATACAAATTTAAAAAAAAAATATTTAGTATCAAAATTTTTCTATAGAAAAAGTTTTGTCTCAAAATTTTTTATAGAAAATTTTTTAGTATCAAAAATGTTTCAATAGAAAATTAAAAATTTTTCCATAGAAAATTTTTCGTCTCAAAATTTGTATATAGAAAATTTTTTGTATCAAAATTTTTATAGATAAAATTTTTTGTATCAAAATTTTTCTATAGAAAATTTTGAAATAAAACAAAATTTCGTTGATTAGATTTTTTCATAAGATTTAAAATATTATCTTACTCCCAAAATTTGTTTAACCCTAATAACTTAATGATCCTTATCTAACATCTTCTGGCATCTTTCCTAGGAAATATTCTAAGTGTTATCATAAAACAGTTAATTAATTTGTTTATTTATTGCAATAAATATATTGCAATTCCTTATTCTTTGATCGAAATCAGTTAAGAATTCAAATGAGTTATTTCAAAATTTTAAAAGTTAAAACACGCGCAAGACGTCTCATATTTATTGGCATTATGGTAGAAACGCACTATTTTTATAGGATTTTCTTCATTAAATAATTGATATTAAATCACGTACGAACGCTTTAAGAAAATACATTTATTTATGTGTTTAAATTTAAATATCGAGTAATAAATTTAAAGTGTTTATAGGCTCGAACGACAAAATGTTATACTTTATCGTTCGATCCTATAAACACTTAAAATTTATCACTAGATATTCAAATTTAAACAATAATAAAATTATATACATTATGAATGAATTCCGGGATATAATTTGTTCTTTATCAAAATCCGGTATGATTTAAAATATAAATAAGGTATTTAAGATTCTCCCTACGAACTTTTAGAATTATACCATATGAAACCACTTTATTTCCCTGCCTTTATTTCACCAACAATTTAATTTCTTTAATTTTCATATTGATTTTTTTGTGTGACCACAGATGTCAGAATATTCTATGTACAAAAACAAATATTCACCTATTCATTCAAATTTTTGTTGGTTGACACATACAAACGTATGTACCTATACAAAATAATATAAAACACTACATACATACATATACTCGTACATACAAATACATAAGTGGATACAGAACTGTCTGTATATTTCTCCATTTACAACAAACACTTGACTTGTTGTACATATACATAACATGACCTTCAAAATTAACTCCTGTTCTTTTATCCAAAACAGGCTGTCATATAAAACACAATCAAAGCGACCAACCACAATTCAGTTGTATTTTTGGAATATGTAACTGTCTCCCAAAATGTTATTTTTATAATTCGAATAATATATATATAGAATGGCTATCTCGAAAATGGCTCTTACGATTTAGACGGTGGGTACCTTTTTTGATGTATAGGTCGAGTTAAAAGGGACTTTTGGATATTGTGCTTTTGAGAGAATAAAATCGGATGAAAAGGGGAAAAAATCAAAAACTTTATATCTCCTAAAGAAATAAGTATAGAAACAAAATTTAAATAGCGTTTTGAACAGTCATGAAATAAGTAGACAGGTGTTTGCTACTTTTCTAAAACTATGCCCGACATGGGGTAAAAAAGGGTAAAAATAGATTTTTTGGTACAGTTTTTAACCCACTCTTATCTTTTGAACCAAAGAATACAGAAATAAACTTTGTACTGCAGCCAATAGATGTAAAAAAGATATTGAATACGTATTTGGTACTTTTTTGATTTCGGGAGCCAAAAAAGGCATAAAGTAATATGAATAGAAACAATATGTTAACTGCATTTTTATAAAATGTACCGAATTTAATTGGTCTAAAAAAGTAGCAAATATGCATATGGAACTTTTTTCAAATTAGGGGATAAAAAAGGGGACAAAATTAGTAATGTTATAACCTTTAAACAAATGAATGTTTATCTGTCTGTATGTTCTTTATAGAATAGTAAACTATGCATTTGATCAAGTTATGCTCTTTAGTGAAGATATTGCGAGTAAGCCGGCGAAGGTTTTTAAGTTAGTAAGACTAATTTCAGACATATGGCGCCACTTAAATTACTCAAAATTAATTAAATCGTAAACTGTGCATTTGATCATGCTATGATATTTAGCAAAGTTGTAGAGCATGAGCCGGCGAAGGTTTCTTAGTTGGTGTGAACAATATCCGACAGGTGGCGCTACTGAAAATTACCCAAAGTGAGTTTAGTCGTAAACTGTGTATTTAATCATGCTAACTTAGGGACTTAACCCTACCTAATGATTACTGGTGCCTTAAGAACAGCTGTCGAACTAATGGCACAACAAATTGCTCTTAACTCGGCTGTCCAAATTAGCGCTATCGGATCCTTGTCCCACTCATCAATAGGACACTCTACTATTCTGGATAAATTTACTTATGTTCCTGACTACAATAACTACTGCATATCCACCCCTTTCTTTGAAAAATCCTTTGCTGTAACTATCTCTGAAGATTCCTTGATGACGGATGTTTAGAATTATACACGGACGGCTCTAATTTACAAAAGGGTGTAATGTGGCTTGTTCATCCCGCTTTACATGAAGGAAATTTGTGTAAGGCTTCCTGATCAATTTAGGATATTCATTTCTACCATAAAATCCCTATCTTATGTCCATACGATATCTGTTCTTATTCGCGAATGCCGGGTATCTCTTAACGAGATGGCGAGACATTGTAACATTGAACTTTTTTGGGTACCGGGCATAACAACATACCTGGTAACTCCACTGCAGACAAACTTGCTCTCCTTACCGATATAGCGGATAGCGCGCTATTCGCCTGCAAATCAATAATTGTTCAATTTCTAATCTATAAGAAAATTTTTTTATTGAAAATTTTCTATAAGAAAATTTGATATCGAAAATTTTCTATAAGAAAATTTTATATATATTTTATATTTCTTAAAAAAAAATTATATCTATGATTTTCTATAAAAAAAATATATAAGAAAATTGAGAATTTTTATATTGAAAATTCTTTAAGAAAATTTTATTTTGAAAATTTTGTATAAGAAAGGCTTATGTTGAAAATTTTCTATAAGAAAATTTTAAATTGAAAAATTTTTAAAAAAAAGTTTATGTTGAAAATTTTCTATAAGAAAATTTTATATTGAAATTTCTTCAAAACAATTTTGTGTCGAAAACTTTTGTTTAAAAATACTTTATATCGATTATTTTAAAAATTTTATCTAAGAAAATTTTATACTAAAAATTTTCGATAAAAAAAGTTTATATTGAAAATTTTCTATAAGAAAGTTATATAATGAAACATTTTTATAAAAATATTTTGTATCAACAAATTTTTGTTAAGAAAATTTTATATTAAAAATTTTCTATAAGAAAATTTTATACTGAAAATTTTCTACAAAAAAATTCGATGTCAAAAAATTTTTATACAAATATTTAAAATTGATAATTTTAAAAATATTCCATAAAAAAATTTTATGCTAAAAATTTTCTATAAAAAAAATTATATTGAATATTTTCTATAAGAAAGTCTTATTTTGAAATATTTTTATATAAATATTTTTTTTACAAATTTGATTTGATATCGAAAAATTTGTATAAAAATATTTTATATCGAAAGCTTTTGTAAAAAAAAACGACAATTTTAAAAATTTTCTAAAGAAAATTTGAAACTCAAAATTTTCGATAAAAAAATCATATTGAAAATTTTCTATAAGAAAGTTTTATATTGAGAAATGTTTCTGAAAAATATTTTACATCAGCAAATTTTTGTTAAGAAAATTTTATTCGATAATTTTCTAAAAAAAAAAATATGTAGAAAATTTTCTATAAAAAAAATTGAATCGATAAATTTTTATAAAATTGTTATATCGATAATTTTCTTTAGTAATATATTAAAAATCTTCTACAAGAAAAATTTCTATTGAAATTTTCTTTTATTCTCTTAACAAATAGTTAAAAATTTGGATTGTCGCTTAGTCTCTTAGTCGCAACAATTGCATTTTACATAATTGACCAATTAAAGGGCAGACACCGAAAATATTCCAAATATGTACCCATTTACTTGCACTTGAACTATATTCTTATAATCAAATAAAAATAAGAAAACACCAACACAACTTACTTTTATAAATTTTTAAAAATTGTTATCAAATTTTGAAGAATTTTCTTAAATTTCAATTTAAAATTTAAACAAAATTTTTTGTAAAATTATTAAAAATTGTTTCCAATATATTTTTTTTTTTGTTTTGATTATTTTAGGATTTTTTAAATCTTTTTTTAATTAATATTAATTGATTTTATCAAAAATATTTTTAAAATTTAATCACTTTATTTAATTAAAATTTTTATATAAATTTTATTCTTTTTTTAATTTAATTAATGATTCTTGATTTTTGCGTTAAACCGTTTTTTATTGTTTTCCTTTAATTTTCGTTGCGTATTTGCGACTTTATTTTAACACGATTGCGGTAAGACTGAACTTGATTCTTAAGCACAAAAAAACAGATAAACTTGGACTTGGCCTAATAGCGGCAACAGCGTTGGCAACGGCTACACCAACAAAATCACACACTCAAACACACACACTTCAAGCGCAAAAAATAAAAGCCACTAAAAACTTAACAGCAGCAGCAAACGGCAGCTGCCTCTAACAGAAAACTCTGCTGGCACTTTAACGTTGACGTCAACTTTAAAACTTCTTAACATTCTTTTGCCACTTTTATCTTTTATTAAAGCTTTTTTGGCGCCATCCAAAAACAATTTTTAATGAATTAAAAGAAAAACCTCCCCTACAATTCTTTTGCCACTTTTATCTTTTATTAAAGCTTTTTTGGCGCCATCCAAAAACAATTTTTAATGAATTAAAAGAAAAACCTCCCCTACAATTTGCACAAAAATGAACAGGAAATAAAAACTAACAATAAATTTCACGGCCAAAGCTTTAAGTTTTCTTCGTTACATTTACAAATTTTCTTACTTATATACTGTGTGATTTTTTTATGGATGTGTGTGTTGTCAGCAGTTTTTTTTTGTATGTGTGTGTGCGAGTTTTGTTTACATTCTTACACTGAATTTATGAATGAAAAGCTTGAAGACTAATAACGGTTAATGACGTCAATTGACAAATTTGAATTACATTTTGTCTTTTTTTTATTTATTTATTTATTTATTTATCTAAATGTTATAAAGACAAAATCATAAATCAAGTTAATTGACCCGAAATTAATGGTAAATGTCATAAAAAAATAATTAGATCGTGCAAATGATAATATTAAAGATAAATGGTACCATTTATATGCAAATTATTTTCTTTAGTTTTGTATTACAAATTTTCTTTAAGGAAATTTTGTATTGAAAATTTTCTTTAAGAAAATTTTGTACCAAAAATTTTCTATAATATTTGAACATTTAATATCAAAAATTTTCTATAAGAAAATTTTATATCAAAAATTTTCTATAAGAAAAATTTGTATCAAAAATTTTCTATAATGAAATTTAAAATCAAAAATTTTTTATAGGAAAATTTTATATCGAAAATTTTCCATAAGAAAATTTGATATCGAAAATTTTTTATAAAAAAATTTTATATCGAAAATTTTCTATAAGAAAGTTTTAAATCTAAAATTTTATAGTAAAAATTTTCTATAAGAAAATTCTATATCGAAAATTTTCGATAAGAAAATTTTCTACAAGAAAATTTTATATCGAAAATTTTCAAACGAAAATTTTGTATTGAAACATTTCCATAAAAAAATTTATATCGAAAATTTTTTATAAGAAAATTTTATATCTTATATCCTATAAGAAAATTTTATATTGAAGCGTTTTTTGATAAAATTTTATATTGAAAATTTTCCATAAGAAAATTTTGTATCGAAAATTTTCTATAAGAAAGTTTTAAATCTTAAATTTTATGTTAAAAATTTTCTATAAGAAAATTCTATCTCGAAAGTTTTAAGAAAACTTTATACCGAAATTTTTTTATAAGAAAATTTTATATAGAAAATTTTCTATAAGAAAATCTTATATTGAAAATTTTCTATGAAAAATTTTTAAATCGAAAATTTTCTATAAAAAAATATTACATCGAAAGTTTTCTATAAGAAAATTTTCTATAAATTTTCGATATTTCGAAATTTTTCTATAAAAATACTTAACATCAAAAATTTTATATCGAAAATTTTCTGTAAGAAAATTTTATATCGAAAAATTTCTTTAAGAAAATTTTATATCGAAAATTTTTTATAAGAAAATTTGAAATCGAATACTTTCTATAAGAAAATTTAAAATAAAAAAAAAATTATAAGAAAATTTTCTATAAGAAAATTTAATATTAAAAATTCTCAATAACAAAATTTGAAATCAAAAATTTTCTATAAGAAAATTTTATATCCAAAAATTACTACATGCAAATTTTATATCAAAAATATTCTATAAAAAAATGTTAGACCGAAAATTTTGTATAAGAAAATTTAATATCGAAAATTTCTATAAGAAATTTAATATCTAAAAATTTCTATAAGAAAAATTTATATTTAAAATTGTCTATAAGAAAATTGTATATATGAAAGTTTTATATCGAAAATATTCTATCAAAAAGTTTTTTGTCAAAAATTTTTTAAAGAAAATTTTCTATAAGAAAATTTTGTATCGAAAATTTTCTCTAAGATAATTTTATATCGAAAATTTTCTATAAGAAAATTTTATATCGAATTAAATCGAAAATTTTTTCAAAGAAAATTTTATATCGAAAATTTTCTTAAAGACAATTTTATATCAACAATTTTCTGTAAGAAAATTTTAGATCGAAAATTTTTTATAAGATTACTTAAAAAATATCGAAATTTTTCTCAAAGATAATTTCATATCAAAATTTTTCTATAAGAAATAAGAATAAGAATATCAAACATTTTCTATAAAAAAATTATATCAAAAATGTTCTATAGGAAAATTTTATACCGAAAATCTTCTATTAGAACATTTTACATAAAAAAATTTGTATAAAAAATTTTTATATCGAAAATCTTTCATAAAAAAAATTTTATATCGAAAATTTTATATAAGAAAATTTTATATAAAAAATTTTCGATAAGAAAATTTTAAATCGAATACTTTCTATAAGAAAATTTAAAATAAAAAAAAATTTATAAGAAAATTTTCTATAAGAAAATTTAATATTAAAAATTCTCAATAAAAAAATTTGAAATCAAAAATTTTCTATAAGAAAATTTTATATCCAAAAATTACTACATGAAAATTTTATATAAAAAAATTTTAGACCGAAAATTTTGTATAAGAAAATTTAATATCGAAAATTTCTATAAGAAATTTAATATCAAAAAATTTCTGTAAGAAAAATTTATATTGAAAATTTTCTATAAGAAAGTTTTATATCGAAAGAAAGTTTTATATCGAAAATTTTCTATCAAAAAGTTTTTTGTCAAAAATTTTTTAAAGAAAATTTTCTATAAGAAAATTTTGTATCGAAAATTTTCTCTAAGATAATTTTATATCGAAAATTTTCTATAAGAAAATTGTATATCGAATTAAATCGAAAATTTTTTCAAAGAAAAAGAAAATTTTATATCGAAAATTTTCTCAAAGACAATTTTATATCAAAAATTTTCTGTAAGAAAATTTTAGATCGAAAATTTTTTATAAGATTACTTAAAAAGTATCGAAATTTTTCTCAAAGACAATTTCATATTAAAAATTTTCTATAAGAAATAAGAATAAGAATATCAAACATTTTCTATAAAAAAAATTTATATCAAAAATGTTCTATAGGAAAATTTTATATCGAAAATCTTCTATTAGAACACTTTCATAAAAAAAAATTTATATCGAAAATTTACTATAAGAAAATTTTATATAAAAAATTTTCGATAAGAAAATTTTATATCGAAATCCAAAATTTTCTATAAAAAAATTTAAAATCGAAAATTTTATATAAGAAAATTTTAAAATTAAAACTTTCTTTGATAAAATTTTATATCAAAAATTTCCTATGAGAAAATTTTATATCGAAAATTTTCTATAAGAAATTTTTCGATAAAAAAATTTTCGAAAATTTTTTATAAAAAAATTTCATACTGAAAATTTTCTCTAAAAAAATATAAAATCGAAAATTTTCTATAAGAAAATTTTATATAAAAAATTTTATTTGATAAAATTTTATATCAAATTCCCTATAAGAAAATTTTTTATCGAAAATTTTCTATAAGAAATTTTTATATCGAAAAATTTTAGACCGAAAATTTTGTATAAAATAATTTTAAGTCGATAACTTTTTATAAAATAATTTCAAATCGAAAATTTTGTATAAGAAAATGTTATATCGAAAATTTTCTATAAAAAATTAAAAATCGAAAATTTTTAATAAAAAAAATGTTATATCGAAAAATTTCTATCTAAAAAAATTTCATATCTAAAAATTTTCTACGAGTATTGCAAATTTTCTATAAGAAAATTTAATATCGAAAATTTTCTATAAGAAAGTTTTATATTGAAAATTTTCTATAAGAAATTTTTTTATATAAAATTTTCTATATGAAAATTTTCTTTAAGAAAATTTTCTATAACAAAATTTTATATCGAAAATTTTTATAAGAAAATTTACAATCGAAAATTTTATATACGAAAATTTAAAATCGAAAATTTTCTATACAAAATTAAAAATTGTAAGTTTTCTATAAAAAAAAAAACTTAAGATTAAAAATTTTCTGTTTAAAAATTTAAAATCGAAAATTTTATATGGAAAATTTTTCATAAGAATATTTTATATCGAAAATTTTCTATATAAAAAAATTTCAAATCGAAAATTTTATATAAAAACAAAATTTATATAGTAAATTTTCTATAAGAATTTTTTATAAGAAATTCATAAATTTTTACAAAAAAAATCGAAAATTTTCTATAAGAAAATTTTATATCAAAAATCTTCTAAAGAAAATTTTAAAATCGAAATTTTTCTAAAAAAAAAAATTTATAAGGAAATTTAAAATCGAAAATTTTTATATGAAAACTTTTTGTCGAAAATTTTGTATCAAAAATTTTCTACAAGAAAATTTTATATCAAAACTTGTCTACAGGAAAATTTTATATTAAAAATTTTCTACAATAAAATTTTATATCAAAAATTTTCTACAAGAAAAATTTGAAACGAAAATTTTCTATAAAAAAAAAATTTTTAACCAAAATTTTCTATAAGAAAATTTTACATCAAAAATTTTCTAAAAGAAAATTGTATATGAAGAATTTTCTACAAGAGGGTCAGCTGCTAACCGATTTTCTCGAAATTTAGCAATTTGGTTACAGTTTTTACAAAAAAAAGTCTTGTGTAGGAGATATTATCAAATATGGACCGATTTGAACAAAATTTGGTGCAGTGACTTTTGTTTATATAAACCATACAATTTCAGGAGACCTTTTGTAGAAATCAATAAAAATGTACCAATTTTGGTCATTAAAGCCAATTTTACCAGAAAAAAACATATCTGCGCCAAACTTTATAAAGATATGCTTTTATCTTTGTGGCTTTGAGGAATATAAAGCTTTATTCCGGGAAGAAAATTGTTTTTTTTTAGCTACATATTTTGTTGCAAATATTTCGTGCCAAGTTTAATGAAGGTATCTTGGAAATTGTGATAATATTTTATTTTTTTAATAGACTTTATATGACATATTTTTCGCTGAAATCTGAAATTTGTCATGGTTTGAAGCAATCCAAGAATAAATCCAATTTTTACTTCTTCATAAGACCGAAAGTTCTGGTCAGCCAGGCCTTATACCATTGATCGAAACAAGTGATAGTCAGAGGGAGCAACGTCTGGATAATAAAAGGACTTCCCATTTCAACATTTCCAATAGGGTCGATCATGCTGTAAAATCACTTTACATGTTAACATGGAAGCCATCCCTTATAAGTAGCCTTACCATAGGTATTTGAGAGCATTTAATGAGCCTTATATACAGAGTTTTTTTTATACTAAAGCAGAAAATTAAAACCTTATGCAAATTACTAGAATTTGACTCACACGCTGACATGTTTAATCGAGAATAACTTTAGGATGCAGACACAAATCGACTAATATTTCGATGGCGTTATATATACAGCTTATTGTATGACATCTACGATCTATTTATTTCGATTACCACTCACTGCTATAGACATCTATAGCCAAAATAAGCAACAAATATCTTACATTGATTGTAGTTTTAACTGTTGAAAAGTGTTTTTTTTCATCTCAAACTTTTTTAGAGATTAAGCTAAAATGTAAATTTCTATATCGTACTATACCTATTTTGCCACCTCCACTGTATTATGGTAAAGTTATTAACTGAACATACCCCAGGGGAAAAAACATGTTTAAAAATCAGCTGTTTCATTTAACACTCAAGAAACTGCGGTAAATAAAAGATTACGGTTTATGCGAAATTATTACAGCATAATCTAAAGAAACAATGATTGTGTAGTTTAAAAATAAATTAAAAAAGTTAACAATGAATTTCATACGGATCGCTTTGAAACAAGGCATTACCGCTGTCACAATTGGAAGATCAGCGACCGTAGTAAGAGTCCACAGAAATTATGTCTCGCAAAAAAGTAAAGTCAATCTAATAAAATTCCATTTGGAATCAAAGCTGCAGCATTTAGAAGCTCGAGCCCTGTCAACGCCAAAATCCTTAAGGTTAGCACACAAAGCGGCCGTTCCACTAACAACCAATGCTACACCACAAACTGCCATTGCTGCCTTAAACCAAATCAGCAAGAAACGTAAAAAACGAGCAGGGCAGACCGATATGTCTGCTTTGGGGTTCTTTAATGTCTCTGCCTTTTCAACGGCCGAGGAATATGATTTGGAAAGTTTATTTATAGCCCTAAAAGAACAAAGGTTGTACGATGCCAAAAAGTTTTTTTCTACCGACAATTTGGGTGTGGACAAAGATGTGCTTTATGTCACCGCCAAATACCAGTTGGGCGAAGAAGTTCGAGACATATTTTTCTTTCGAGAAGGTTCAGTGGTTTTGTGGAATTTCAGTGATCTAGAAACCAATAATGTATTATCATTTCTAAGACCATTTCAAAAAGAGGCTTATTTAAAGCCTTTGGTGCGCAGTGAAAGTGAAGTAATGCCCTACACCTATATACCAGCCTCAGCTGTAGATGTCGAAGGTGATTTGGTCTCCTCAAATGATATGGAAACGGCAAAAGCTTTCTTTCAAAATGGCAAATTCTTTTTGACCTCCGGTGAAGATAATTTCTATAACAAATATACATTTTCCAATGCCATAGCTACTTCTATTAAATTGGGTATATGGGAAGCTACTCTCGATCGCTATATAGATTCTATGGCCTTTATAACAGACGACATGAAGAAGGGTCGGCGTATACGTATTTCCCGGGCAGAGGTTTTACGCAAAACAGGCGAACTATTAGCTTTAAGACATGTCATTAACTTATCTTCTGATTTATTGGATACCCCAGATTTCTATTGGGATCGTGAAGAACTGGAAGCTTTATATTTACAGGTCTGTAATTACTTTTCAATATCCAGACGCACCAAGGTAATGAATGAAAAAATTAATCATTGCGTTGAGTTGGCTGAATTGATATCGCACAATTTAAATGAAGCTCACAATACTCGTCTAGAGTGGATGATAATCATATTGATTATGATTGAGGTGGGCTTTGAAATTATCCACTATGTTGATCGTTATTATGGTAACGAAGAAGAGCATGACCACAAAAGTAAGCATTTGCCCGTAAATCCTAGCATACAATAAGATATTAGTGCGTAATTAAACATTTTATATACAAAAATATTTAAAATTTTGAAAATATTGTTTCAAGTGTACAAGTAAAAAAAAACTAAAAGTTTTTGTTACAATTTACGTTATGAAAACAAATTTTGTTTTATTTAAAATGAACTTTTAAATCTTAAATTTAATGGTGATTATTGGGATTAAAGTCCCAATAAATTAGAAAACAAGTGTGAGTATTAAAAAAATTATAAAGTTTTTGTTACAAAAAAATTACAAACTGAATGACAAACTTACAATTACCTTTCACATATTGGTGAAGGGTATAATTATGATATATAATAATGTCAACGAAATTAAAAATGCCGTCTTAAGTTCAACATTAAATTAAATATCGAGCATTTACTCTTTGTTCTCAATAAACTACAAAAAATAAGCAAAATCTATCCCTGTAGTCTAGTGGTTAGAATTCTTGCGCTAGGATCGTAAGTTCTATTCTCTTCATAGACAGTTTTCTATTACACTAATTCGAGCATATAATATACAAATTATGCTTGTATAGTAATAAAAAAAATAAGAAAAATCTAGTCTCATTTGATATCGCAAACATTTTTGAATACTTAGATGATCGTAAAATTTTCTATGATCTTTTTGTAGATTCTAAATATTCCATTATACTAATTTACTTATTAAATTCTCTGTATTAAAAATTCCACTACAAATATCAAGAAAGAAAACCAATAATTTAAATTTTTAAACGTTTTTTATTACTTTAAGATTTTGATTTTATATTTTTACACGATGTTTCTTTTTTTTCACTCTCGACTTTTTACTCTCATATGTCTCTTAAGACAAAACTAAATTCATAATATTTTTTTTATAACCAATTTAGTTGATGCTATGACTGTATACCCAATAATGGTGTAGACTCTACAGCTGACGAGGATGTCACTATTGTATCAGTAAAGATAACATTACGAGGCCTATTATCACCTTCCTCTACAATCTCAGTACATTGCCCACCACTGGGTGACTTATTTGCTTTGTGATGAATTTCATGCATATATAATGCACTTAAGCACATATCGGCCACTGTCAAATCGTTAGGTTTATTATCCCACAACGAATCGGGACCGTAAAGGCTATAAATGAGAGACTGCTGTTGAGAGGGGCCATCTAGGCTGCCCTCTAGCTTAGATACACGCAATCTTTTCATTTTCTTTGATGGAGCTGGAAGATTGTCCGTTAAATGCGAGTGATGATCAGCTCCTAGACTCTGTTGCAACATTTGTTCAAAATAACATTGACACTGTTGACCTCCAGCTATCTGTTCGCCCTCAGAGTTCTTAGGAATTTGGGCATTATGTCTGAACAGTAAAGATTTGGCTACTGAGGAGTATTCATCCTGTATGGTACCAAATGAAAGAAGACTTTCGGCTAAGGGATTGAGATTAGCAAAATCCCTTTTCTGTTTGGTGGTGGCTGCTATGCCACCCACATTGGCAGCTTTATTTAGATCAGTTAAAGCAGTTTGACGTACAGCGTTTACAAAGTCCAGAGCTTCTGGAGGCATTTGCCATTCGGGATTGGTTAGAGTAAAGTGCAGCAATGACAATTCTGTTTTACCATTATTTGTGGCAGCGGCCATATTTTCGGATTGATGTAGCGAAGCAGTAGATAATTCCACTTGCCATTCCGGATTACCATGCTTGCGCACATCCATTTGGGCAAAAGAACACACATTACCCACTCCCCTTACTGAGACTGTAAAACTTCTAAAGAACTTTACAATTTCCAAAGCTTTAGGACGGAACACAAATAATAACTGGAAAGGCGTTATAAGGGGACTTATAATTTCATTGAGAAAGTAGGCGGCTTTAAACTGGAAAAAGTTTCCAAACTCTTTTTGAACCAAAGAAGTGTGCGCTTGATTTTTCCAATTACTGGGCAAGTAATGTACATGAGCTAAAATGGCAGTCATTAATTGTTCCGGACACCAAATCATATTTTCATCCGGTATCATACTGCGACATATCAAACCAACCACTGACAGTACTGTGATTATGGTAAGCATATGTTCCACTTGAAAAACATATTCATCGTAGATGCCTAGAGCCAATAGAAGCAAAAGCAAACCTCCGGAAATAAATAATATATTTTTAGCCAACACTGCCATAAGAGGAGAGGAAAACGAATTTAAGTAACGATTGCCATATTCGTAGGCACGATTAAGTCGAGCATCCAGTTCATGATCCAATTCATTAAAATGTCTCAGATAAAGACGACCATAGTTAGACCATGTACGCATACCCAATGCTCCGGGCTCTTTTTTCAAGATATTGGCATAGGTAAAAGAGAAATAGATCAATTGCCAAACAAATATGAGAGGAGCTAATAAGAAGTTAGCTATGGCTATCCAAAAAATAAGATTCGACAATCTTTTGGCCAACTCTACTTGATTTCCTCGTATGGAGTAGTCATCCCTTAGTTGCCAGTTGTTTTGAAATGGTGAACCTGGACTGCGAAACAATATCAAATCGATGTTGAACAGCAAACCCCTAGAAAGCATAACCACCTCAC
This sequence comes from Stomorhina lunata, assembly GCA_933228675.1. Lineage (NCBI taxonomy): Eukaryota > Metazoa > Arthropoda > Insecta > Diptera > Rhiniidae > Stomorhina > Stomorhina lunata. The sequence goes on along the minus strand of OW121743.1, from coordinate 53,671,673 downwards.
CACACAGGGGCATTGAGAAGCGTACTGGCAGCAGATTTTTATTCATTAAAGCCACCAAATAGTTCTTAAATCTCAAAATACGATGATATATATCCAAATCTGTTAAATGATCCTTATCAATACACATATGCTGCTCGGCCTGAACCTCTCTAACCTTCTTTTTGATCTCGTGCCAGGTTATATTATCCAAATTGCCATCTTCGATGTGTAAAGCTGTATTGTAAAATTTCTTAATATCCCAGTATTGGCACAGATGATATAAAACTTTGACGCTGCGTATTATCAAATAAATCGACGCAATAAACAATACCAACACTGTCAGACCTCCAAACTTATCTACGCACTTGTCCATAGGTATTATGACGTCAGATATAGAAATTTTCGTATGATTGTCAGCTGGTAGCTCATTGCCAAAGAGTATATCATGATTAATACAATGTACAGTGAATGTGATGAGCCAGATGACAAAGGCAAACTGTACAAGTTGGAATATCTCATCCAAAACAATTATCACAAAGCCATGCTTTTGGTGATAGTGATACATGCGTGTAAAAAACGAATCCAAATCCTCGATGTGATTCCATCGTGATCGATTTATTTCGGGTACTGTGTGCAAAAGAACACCACTGTTGCGAGGAGTGTCCTCATCATTGTTTGTTCCTTCGTTATCTGCGTTGTGCTGCTGTTGCGGAGGCAGATGATGATGTTCGTGAACTAAATGTTTATTTTCTTCGTCGCTTAATGTCTTATAGTTAATATTTTTTGAACCACTGGCCATGAGAATTATTTTCTAATAACTTTATTCTTGATTTTGTTAGATAGAATCGTAATTTGCTTTGTTTGACCTTCTTTATAACTAGAGAAAAAAACAAAAATATAATATAAACACAGAGAAGAGAAGAAAAACCACTTTATACAACAAAAACGATCAGCTGTTGACTTTTAATCAAAAATATCCCCCATCACTGTTTAAGGTTGCCACATTATCTGAACCAGACGAGCAAAGCACTCATCTGCCTTTATTTCAAATGGTCTTCAAACAAGAACATTGTGTTGGTTTGAGTCATAATTTGTAATATTAAAAATGATGTATTAACCGCTTTCTTAGACATCAAAAGGCTTTTAATGACATCACAATTATTGTCATTAGATACGCTCACTCGCATAAATATGTATCCAAACATTTACTCGATATTTAAATTGAAATAACTTGTATCTTCTGGTGACCAATGCGTTTTGAGTTGATCCTCATAGATTTAATTTCCGCGGCCCTTTCAGTACAGTAGATCCACTTTTTTATACTATACCAGCAAAGTCTCTTTATGTATGATGTTGGTTATGTAAATTGACTGCCAGGACTTTGATCTTAGTAGGAAGTATTCATATTTTAGGGTCCATGCTCCCTGCGAGTCAAGGATAATAGAAGAAGAATATGTGGATTAAAATTTTTTTTTGTAACGTGACAAGTGTTAAAAATAGAACCAAGCTATTTTATTATATATCGAAGATTTTTTAGTTTATGAATTAGGGGGTAAGTTTTTACCATATATTAGGGAAATTCTAAATTCTATAAAAATCGAATCAATGAAATAAGCCAAAAATAAGTAACTTCATTTTAAGGACAACTATCTTGATACTTTCTATTGAGTTCTAAAATTTTAAGACCTTAGTATTTTATTATATATCAAAGATTTTTTAGTTTATGAATTAGGGGATAAGTTTTTACCATATATTAGGGAAATTCTAAATTCTATAAAAATCGAATCAATGAAATAAGCCAAAAATATGTAATTTCATTTTAAGGACAACTATCTTGATACTTTCTATTGAGTTCTAAAATTTTAAGACCTTAGTACCTTTAAAAAATAACTATAAAAGAAATTTGTTTAATGAGTGTGGGCCTGTTCGGAAATGCATCACTGCGCTGCATCACGACTTTTAGCACTTGATAATAAGCAAACTGTATTATTTTACTCCAAATTTTTTACGCAAGTAGAAAGAGTGCTGCTCAAAAATATGTACGCCTTAACAGCGCATCATAGTGTTTCATGCTGCAAAGTTTGCAATCATGATGCGGTGCAGTGATGCATTTCCGAACAGGCTCTGTTTTCCCTTGAGGATACAGATATACAGGGCTTTCTAACGGAGTGGATAGTAACCGTGCTTAATAGTAGGATCGTCAACTCAAGCTTTGCAGACATAAAAGTGAAAAGAAGTACCCCCACAGGAGTCTGGGAAAAAATGTTGTATTCTTTGCTGTGACGAAGTAATAATAGTATCTGGGAAAATCCTTCCTACAATTTAGTAAGATTATTAAATCGGCGCCAGCAGAACTATCTTTCTAACCTAGTAATAAGGGGCTGTGGGTGAATCCCGAAAGAATCAATTTCAAATTACCGATACTTAATGGTATAGAGCTGAACTGTTATTTGAGGCAAAATTTCTAGGCTTGAGGGACTCGACGCTTATTACTTCCTTAGGAACTTGGTATAAAATAATTGGGGACTAAGATCCGATCTTATGTACGGTTGCGCGGTATGATGGGAAGCGGTAAATTAAGTCTCCTTTAAAGATTTTCTCAATAAAGTGCAGCGTTGAGCTTGTTTTGGACTTCACAAGGACTTTGTTTTATCCCCTTGGATCTTTCAATAGGGGGATTGTCAACTAGAAGTATGTTGAAGCTGAAAGTACTCAAGTGTACTCAAATATAGACAGTTAGAACCCACCAGTCTTCTAAACTTAACAAGCCTTCAGGAATTTGAGTCATTATCACTTCTTAAAGCCCTCTAAGGAGAAAGCAAATGCCAATGTCAATATTTGGCTACTTTGATTCAATCATTGCATTAGATTTCCTTCTTTCCCACTTTCATTTGGCTCCAACAGCTAATCTCTAACATAACTCAGAACAGATTTATATTATTTGGGCCATGTTACTATGAATTTATATAGAAAATAAAAACTTTAAATCAAATTTTTTCAAACTATTTTCTATGACATTGGCAGGAATTTTAGAAATTTGCAGAACATATCCTCTGTCTAAGACTTCATCCATAGAGGCTTAGGTTTTTAGGTAGTAGATTCCACGAGGAACTCCAAGACATTCAACGGTTTAAACTGGCTAATATTTTAAGTTTTATAGCTGGACTCTGCTGGTTTAATGATATAAAAAAAATTAATGATATAAATATGACAAAAATAGAATATGGCAAACTTAAGAAAATTTGAAAAAATCTATATGTAACAGCGCATAGAGAAAGGGACCTAGGGGTATTTTGCACGCATAGAGAAAGGGGCCTTTGGGTAAAAAATAAGGGTAAGGATAAAATAATGATATTTAAATCCTCAAAATGGCTCTCCTGAACAAACCCGTTTTTACCCTTAAGTCCCTTTCTCTATGCGCGCAAAATGCCCTTAGGTCCCTTTCTCTATCTAATGAAAATTTAAATTTATTTTATCTTGTTCCACTGGGAGTCAAGGATAATATAAGAATCTTTTCAAAAAAAGTCTTTAAAAAAACTTTTTATAAGACTTTTTTCCTGATTTATAAGCATGATTTTTTGTTTGTAGGCAAATGTGAAGAAGTCAAGACAAGAATCATGTTTTCTGTTTTCATGATTTTTTTGACGTTACTTTTAAATTTGTTCTGTATGTCTGATTATTATATGTAAAATCATAAAAAAATCAAGCTTAAAAGACATAATGTAAATGTTTACGACTTTTTGGAATAAAATTAAAATGAAATGAAAAAGAAGCCATGATTCAGTAATTATACTACAAAATCCTCTTGCATTGCACATTAATTAAAAAAATACAGTGGCAACTTTAAAGCTCTAAGTAATCTCTTTCACTGAACATACATCCAAGCAAAAACAGCTGATAAAATTTCCCAGTTTTCTTAACTGTCAAACTCATTGAATTCTTTTTTTTAACAAGATTCATGCAATTTTCCAAATTGTTTATATAAATCACTGGAATTTTCAATAAAAACTAGGAAAAAATGCGTTTAACTTTAATAAATCTATTCAAGGACACGGTACCCGGTCACATCTTCCGCGGCAAGAGACGCCTGGTTAAGCCAGTCAGTCGCAAAGCCATGGAAACACTTCAACGTGAATACGAACGTCAAGAGAAAACTATGTTGCTCTTGAGACATCCATATCTAACAGTGGTAAGTGGATACATTTGTGGAATAGAGCTTTTAAACTGGTTTAACTGAATGACTTTCCTCTTTGTGCAGGAAGAATCTACAGGCCATGTAAAGGACTTAAAGAAATCTGAAGCAAAAATTAACATGTGGAATGATAACAAAACAATGAAAAAATTGAAGCCACATGTAACCCTGGAGGATCGCTTGAATCATCTGAAAGTAAAGGAAGCATGGGATTAATAAGATGTGTTCGAATTGTTGCTAGTTGTTTTCTTTAAGTTAAAATAAAATTTTAGAAAATTTAGATCACGTTTTTGGGTGATCTAAGAACTTTGATGAAATTTTCTTTGGTAGTTTTAGACCGGTTTGGAAAAGCCTTAGCATGTCGAGGCACCTTACAAGGAGGTGTTTTACATTTCTTCTATGGAACCTTGTTAATTCTTAACTTATCATGAAACTCAAATCCATGATATTCAACGCCGTTGAATATGCAGACAATGGTGCAGTAACGGACTAGGATAAATTCCCTAACACCTGTAGATCATTTCCAATATCTTGATAGTCAATTACGCCAAAATAGAACTTGAATTATATACGAGCATTTACCCTTCGAAGTTTGGACAGCGTAAAACTTGTGCTCACTGAGCGTGGTCAAATATCGTGTGGTCGGTTTGGCCTCGAAACTTTGCAAACGCTTATTCTCGAATGAACCTTCATTGCAAAATTTATGTGAATGTCAAACTTCTGTTCAAGTTTGAAAAAAGTTTGAGAAAAATGTTCGATATCAAATGTAAAAGTCATCATATTCAAACTGTTCTTGCTGGAATTTAAAGCCTGAGCATTGCCTAGAGCTTTTCCGCATGAATAGGTGCGCTTGTCTGGTTATGATGATGATTATTTTATGACTAATGATGTCATTTAGACCACACCTTCCAAGCAACTTTTGTTATGTTAACTGGTCATGTACAGATCGATCAAGTGGCGGAAGAACATAGAACGAAGATAATCTACATTGATTGCAGGTGTTGCGACCTTTAAAGCAATTGGTCGGTCCGTGGCAAATTATGCTGCTTACCGTGTGGTCACCAAGTGTGAGCGAAACGCAGTTGTCAAAATGCAGCCCTCAAAACGATAACAGGCTGACTAAAAATGTCCCCAGAAAACCATCTACATGAGGAGACGAAGGTCCTACCACTTAAGGAACATAGCCAAATGCTAACTAGGCAATTTCTTCTCGGATGTCATAGGAGAGATCATCCGAACCACCATCTAACGGAATAAGATCACCCTCTACGTCATGTTAGGGAGGACCTTCGTTACTGGCACAACTAAGATCAAGATATTGTAGTCGACTTAATTCGTACTGGTCCAGAATTAATCCTACAATACCCAGCACCAACTAACTTCTGATTCCATATGGACTAACCCTATTGATGCGGAACGTCATTTGGGGCTTGATTTAGATTTTGGAGAAGATTAGTGATACATTTTTCATATTTCTGATTGCAGGTCACGCTATTACAACAACAACAACAACGAAGATAATCGTTTTTATATCGACAGTTAGGCCGCCACTAAATCCCTATTGAATGCCAGGCATCTCTTAATCTGGTCATAAAAACGTTAATGGCAACATTACAAAACATGACTCTTTCATAAAAAATTTATTTCTCTCTCGCCACTGACTATCCAACTTGACCTTTAGAGGCCACTGTGTTTTTGGCTTTCTTGCCAGAAGGCTAAATCTTCAGAGTAATGACTACTGTCGTAGTTTTCATAACGTTGAGGAGGAGAAACACTGCCCGCCCAAGCAAATCTATAATTTTTTTTTATCTTTTCTGCTCGATTTATTCGATCTATTAAATATATAAATCTTTCCAAAATAGACACATCTATTGAAGTTTCCGGATGGATCAAATAAGACTTTTCTATGATGTCTAGAATTGTTCTCCTCAGCCACCTGCCTAAACTTACCTAAGGCACGGGTGCAGCCGGATTTATGAAAAAAGATTTTTTAAATATAATGTTGTGTATAGCACTAGCATTCCAATTTTGTTTAATTTGTTTAGTATAATTCAAATAGTACTGTTACAAACTGTAAAGCTATCATTTTCTTGATCTTTAAATAGTACGAAGAACAAGCATCTCATATAACAGCCTAGCAGTGATGTTAACTTTTCATTTGTGATGTGAGCTAAATAACATTAACTGCAAATGATATTAGGCTTATTTATTATTTAAAATATGAATGTTTCCATTATTTTTCCAGTCAAAATATTAAATAAAATTCAAAATTATAAGTTATTTTGCAAAAAATAAAAATCTTCAAAGTAAGTTTTGCATCTTTTTCGTGTATGCATTTTATATAAACATTTCTTTTTTAGCAGTTGTCATCACTGTTCAGTCATCTGCTTAAAATACCGGCATGGAACAGAAAAAAGTTAAAAATTGAAAAAAACTATAAATAAACCATTAACAATAAATTAAAATGTTAAAAACATGTAGAATAACATTGTGGCAATTCAAGAATAAACCCATTGGCCTAAAGTAAGTGAAAAGGATTAACCAAATACTCGAAATTCACACACGTAACAATCTATTATCAAGTTTAGACTTCACACGGCAATAACACGTTTAGTTAATTCCAAGGCTAATGCTGCAGCAGCTGCAAATTCCAAAGAATCATCGAACAAAGAGGATGAGTTAAAGGATTTTCATAACATCCCAGTGGAACATATACGCAACTTTAGTATAATTGCTCATGTCGATCATGGCAAAAGTACACTGGCCGATCGTTTGCTAGAGCTGACAGGCGCCATATCACGTAACTCCGGCAACCAGGTTTTGGATAGTTTACAGGTTGAAAAGGAACGTGGTATTACGGTGAAGGCACAAACGGTTTCCATATTTCATAACTACAAAAATGTCAAGTATTTATTAAACCTCATTGATACTCCTGGTCATGTTGACTTTTCAAATGAAGTTTCAAGATCCTTGGCTGCCTGCGATGGTGTTATTTTGCTGGTTGACGCCTGCCACGGTGTACAAGCTCAAACGGTGGCCAACTATCATTTGGCAAAGAATCGTAATCTAGCCGTGGTTCCTGTACTAAATAAAATCGATATCAAACATGCCAATCCCGAGAGGGTTTGTAAAGATTTAAAGAATTTATTCGATATTGATACTGATCGAGTTCTTAAGGTATACCTAAATTTTAATTAATTTAATAAAACTTGCTTTAATGAAGAGTTATCTCATTTCAGGTTTCTGCCAAACTTGGTACCGGAGTTCCTGCCGTCCTAGATAGAGTTATTGAAGTTATACCTCCTCCGAAAGTTCATCGGGATTCTGCATTTCGTGCTTTGCTTTTTGATAGTTGGTTTGATCGTTATCGTGGCGCCTTAAATTTGATTTATGTTCTAAATGGAAAACTTGAAGTGGGTCAAGAGATTCAATCATTAAACACCAAAAAGTTTTATCCAGTGAGGAATATTTCATTGTTGAGACCAGCCGAAACGGAATTGAATTGCATGTAAGTAATTTATTAACTGTAGTGTAAATTTGGCCATTAATAAACTAGAGTATGCTTTATTCTCTGTCAGTTAAAATTTAACTTAATGTTTGAATTTGAAATCAGCCTAGAATACCGCACTATCAGAGAGAAGGCGCTCAAGTATTAATATTACTTTGAAGTCTTTTGAAAGTCTTTTGAATACCCATAAAACCATAAAAACGCTTATAAATATTAAGATGTTTGCTAAAACTTTACACAGATAAGTAATAATATAAGCCGAAATTTGGTAACAATCGGTCCACATTTGACCCTAGCTTCCAAATTAAACCCTCTGGCGGAAATGACATAAATGTACTTAAATCTCGAAGTATTGTTCTATACTTGTGCCGTTGTACTCACTAAACCCTTTGTTAGATAAGAATATAATTTAATATTACTTTCAGTTCCGCCGGCCAGGTTGGTCTTATAGCATGCAACATGCGAAACAGCAAGGAATCTATTATCGGCGATACAATACATTTGAAAAATGAGAAGTGTGACTCCGTGGGCAATTTTAAACCTCAACAACCCATGGTATATGCTGGTATATTTCCCGCCGATCAATCAAAACATGTAGCTTTACGTAGTGCTATCGATAAACTAATACTTAACGATTCTGTTGTTACAATGAAAGTTGATTCTAGTCCCGCCTTAGGACAGGGTTGGCGTTTGGGTTTCTTGGGTCTCCTGCACATGGAAGTATTTTGCCAACGTTTGGAGCAAGAGTTTGGTGCTGAACCGATTATAACTGCACCTTCAGTCACGTATCGTGTAGTGTTAAGGAATCCCAAAATGATTAAACAAATGGGTACGGATACCATGGAAATATCCAATGCTGCCCTATTTCCTGAACCCATAAATATCAAAGAATATTATGAGCCATTGGTAAAGGGTACCATCATAACACCGAATGAATTTGTTGGTCAAATCATAAGTTTGTGTGTTGAACGTCGGGGTGTCCAGGAGAGTTCCATTAATATCGATAATGATCGTATGCTCATGAATTATATATTACCTTTAAGTGAAATCATCTTAGATTTCAATGATCGTTTAAAATCTCTCAGTTCAGGTTATGCTAGTTTCAACTATGAAGATCATGGCTATCATTTAACTAATTTAGTACGTTTGGATATTCACTTAAATAGTAAACCTGTCGAGGAGTTATGTCGTATTGTCCATGTTACAAAAGCGAAAGATGTGGGACGTGATATGACGGCAAAACTTAAGGAAATGATACCTAAGCAAATGGTACAAATTGCTATACAGGCCTGTGTGGGCAGCAAAGTATTGGCCAGGGAGACTATTAAAGCATATCGTAAAGATGTTACTGCTAAGTTGGTAAGTTTTTAATATTGAATATAACATCAGAACAAGTAAAGGACTTTATCGGGACAATATCTTGATTCTTATTGTAGCAAAATGTTGTTCCGATAAGATACCAAGATTAAGTGCACCATAGATTTACATAATATGTATCGTTCTTTAGAATTTATAGTTGTCTACAAACATTATCTTTTATTTTTCAGTATGGCGGTGATGTTACGCGACGCATGAAACTACTGAAACAACAGTCTGAAGGCAAAAAGAAAATGAGACAATTTGCCAATATCCGTGTGCCTCATGAAACATTTATCAACGTTTTGAAACGTTAAGTGAATTCAATAATTGTTGTTACGTAGCCGTAGCCAGAGATAGATTTAAGACAATGCCGTGAGTTCTTATTTTTTCATTATTATTTTATTTTAATTATAGCAAAACCGTTAATAAATTTTCCTATTCAAATATATACTCTAAGAACTAACACTTTAGAATAATAGAAAATCTTCTTGATTCTCTTCAAATTAAAATTTACAGGCGAATAAAGTTCTTATGCATTTCAATATCGTTATTAAAAAAATGTTTCAAAATTTATTTCACAAAGTGCAGAAATGGATAATCAACAAAATGTGAGAGAAAAAATTGTTGAAATTTATACAAAAAAATCCAAGCCGTACATTCAAAACGATTGCCTTTAAAGCAAATGTGTTGTTGTTGTAACTGCGATATTATTGTAATGTCGCAAAAGTGGCAGTCCTTGGTCAGAATTCTGAAATTTCAGAGTCGTTTCGGTACGAAGAACCGACTGTCGTGGGAACGGATCAAAGCAAATATGTCGTGAAATACGGTTAGGAAGTATAATGAATTCGGTATTATTAAAGAAACCCGCGAGCTGTTTTCGGAAAGGGTATTTTTGATCTTAATAAGACAAAACAAATTATGTTTCGTTTTAGAGAAAAATCTTAACTTGTCCATCACAAAAGCAGCATATAAAGCAAATTGTTGATTTTTGTCAGAAAAGTTAAGAATAGTTATCGGCTAAAGTCGTATAAAGTACAAAAAGTGCCTGATAGAAATTCCGCAAAGAATAAGAAAGCGAAACAGCGAGCTAAAAAAACTGCATTACAATTTCTTAACAAAATATAATTGATATATAATCGACGATGTTCTTGCCGACTTTTCTCAGCTTCCGTGACAGACCTTTTAGGTTGCCGATGCAAGAGGAAATGTAAACAAAAAATTCCCAGTTGACATAATATAAAAAAGGTCTAACTCGATTTTTTGTTGCTTTACAGAAGAAGGAAAAAAGTTCGTAAATTTTTAGATACAGCAAAATACATGTTTTTATAAAAAAAAAAGCAACAAATTAAAAAAAATGTTTGTTGTATTTAAAATTTTACGGTTTTCATGTAAAGAAACAAAAAATCGAGGCCTTTTTTATATTATGACATCGATAACTATCTTGAAATCAGGCCAGCTGAGAGATATTGATCCCTCAAGGTCACAAAAGGACTCGCCAAAGACAGAACAGCAAGAAGGTATAAACTAACTATACTATAAAAACCCTAATGGGAAATATTTCGAAAAGAATTACAATTTTTGTACACAAAATTTACCATTACAAACCTTTTTTTCTATTGAAATTGTTTGACTCTATCAAAAGTTATAGTAACTACCCGAGATTATATTAGGGATTATCATTTTCAATTTCCACGTAAAATAATTAGTGGAGTTTAACAACGGAAAAATACACTTTTGTTACATACCGCACAAATTTGCCAATTATATTTAAATAATTTACTTGCGATCTGGGCCCATAACCTATTGGAACCCACAAAATTAGAACTAGTAAGATTTGCATTAAAAATCTGAGTAAAACTTTTTAATGAAAAATATTTTCTTTTACTACTTAAAAATCAATAAAAACATAATTTAAATTTACAAAAGTATTTTGTTGATAAGTAAACATTTTATACTAACAATAATTTATTTTTTGAAAAGTTAAATTTCTCAAAATGCATTTGCTTTTTTAAAAGTTAAAAGATTTTTCTTCTATCCTATTTAAATTAAGATATCTTCTTATTGTTAAGAGTTATAGATATATTTTGATGTATTTTTTTAAACATGACTAAAAACAGTGCATTTTAACGCATTTTCCTTTGAAAAGTGTGTGAAGATAGAATAATGTTAAAATCACATTTAAATTGTTTGTATTACTACTCATTATATAAAATAAGTTTTAAGAGTTTTACGTTTTTACAGATTTTTAGTTTACAACTTCTATAGTTATTTAGCAAATACGATGTAGAAAAACCATTGTATATGTAGATCAGCCAAAAAAATGTCAATATGTACGAATATATGAACATTTTGATATGGGTAAAGCGCGTCATACGGAGGCGTATGGTATCAAAATCTTAATTTCTCAAATCTCCTTAATATCTAGATATAGGCAGACGATATAAAAAATAATTTATATCCATAAAAAATGTTTTGCGTCTGTTTGTATGTTGTTTGTTATGAGGGATCTCCGATACTAGCGGATCGATTTTTCTGAAATTTTGACAGTGTGGTATGGTGTGACCGGTGGTTAAAGTAGGCTAGGTTTTTTTTTTGAAACCTCAAGTGGGCGTGACACCTCCCATATAACTCATATATTAAAAATTGACAAATATAGGTGACCGAGAGGCCCTATTTTTCTGAAATTTTGACAGTATGTTAAGGTGTGACCGATGGATAAAATAGGTCAGATTTTTTTGTTGAAATCTCAAGTGGGCGTGACCCCTCCCATATAAGTCAGATATTAAAAATTACAAACATGGATGATCAAAAAGACCGTTTTTTTAAATTTACACAGTGTGGTAAGGTCTGACCGGTGGTTTAAATCGGCTAGGTTTTTTCTGAAATCTCAAGTGTTCGTGACCCCTCCAATATAAGTCAAATATTAAAAATGAAAAATATGGATGACCAAGCGGCCCGATTTTTCTGAAATTTTGACAGTATGGTAAGGTCTGAACGGTGGTTAAAATAGGCTAGTTTTTTTTGAAATTGTAAGTGGGTGTGACCCCTCCTATAAAAGTCATAAATTAAAAATAACAAATATGGATGACCCTGCGGACCGATTTTTCTGAAATTTTGACAGTATGATAAGGTAATTAGTTAAAAAAGGCAAGATTTCTTTTTGAAATCTCAAGTGGGCGTGACCCCTCCCATATAACTTATATACTAAAAATGACAAATATATATGGCTGATCGGACCGATTTTTCTGAACTTTTGACAGTATGTTAAGGTGTGACCGGTGTCTAAAATAGGCTAAGTTTTTTTAAATCATAAGTGGGCGTGGCCGCTCCCATATATGTGAAATATTAAAAACGACAAATATGGATGACCCTGCCGGCCGTTTTTTTTTAAATTTTGACAGTATGTTAAGGTGGTTAAAATAAACAAGGTTTTTTTCTGAAATCTCAAGTGGGCGTGACCCCTCCCATATAACTCATATATTAAAAATGTCAAATATAGATGACCGGGGGGACCGATTTTTTTTAATTTTGACAGTATATAAGGAGTTACCGGTGGGTACAATAGGCTAAGTTTTTTTTTGAAATCTCAAATAGGCGTGACCCTCCCATATAAGTCAAATATTAAAAATGGCAAATATGGATGACTGATTTTTCAGAAATTTTTATTGTATGTGTGTGACCTGTGGGTAAAATAGGCGTGGTTTTTTTTAATCTCAAGTGGGCGTGACCCCTCCCAAGTCAAATATTAAAAATGACAAATATGGATGATAAGATGAAAACGATTTAACCCAATTAATTAATGTTTTAAATGTGGATATTTTCATACTATAGGTTTTTCGCTTTTTGAATTTTTTGAAAATGGACCAACGAGGACCTGGGAGTTGAAAAATGGGGATAAAATTCCATTTTTCTTTAAAATTGCATATCTTGAGAACGGCTGGACCAATGAAGACATTTTTTCTTTCTAAACATTTTTTTTAGTCGAAATTAGGATTTTTACGACCTCTTTTTTTGATTGGCGTTTGATAATAGATTGACTGACGATTGTTTGAAGATTTTTCATTATTTGATGGTTCTTTGACGATTGTTTGTCAGTTGTTTGATGATTGATTGACTGATGACTGTTTGAAGATTTTTTTTTGACTGTTTGAAGATATATATGCAAATATATTAATAAAGGATTCAATTAAAAAAATTAATAAAAGTATTTCATAATTGTTAATTTTTAAAGAAAGTGTTAACACAGTACTAAGTTAAAATCTTTAACTACCAATCCGGGCAACGCCAGTTAAAATTAGCTAGTATTTTATATAATAATAACCCCCTTATTCATAAACAAAAAAATATAGCTTTGACAAGATAATAATTAAAATTTTCCATACAAAATTCCTACTTTAAGACTTTGATAATTTAATAATTCATTTATGAACTAGGGGGTAAGCTTTAATAACTATGGCTTTCATACTGACCTTTGGCGGCACTGGTAAACGTTATACGATATAATATTCCATATTTCGACTATTAGGATAAAAAGAAAAACAACTAAAGGGTACGCTTATCTGATTTCGAACAAAAAATTTTCCCATACAAGAGTGGGACATTCTTACTAGTAATTCGTACTAGTCGACTTAAGTTGGTAATGGAAACACTTTATCTTACGCTAGTCTTACTAAGGGGTTGCTTTATCCATTATACCTTATACACTTCTTACCGCCCCGCATACCAACACATAGATTTGTCATATAAATAAATGAAAGGGTATATGTATGTACTTTAACAAAAAACTAAGATAAATAATCTTTTTGTTTAAATCTATTTATTTGCATATTTCATAGAATTTATTATCATTTTTTTTTTGTTTTTGTTTAATATTTATTGATGTGACAAAAACAAAAAAAAAGTTATTTTTAAACATAAATAATAAAAATAACTAAAAAGAAAAAAAAATACATAAATAAATAAACAAATTTAATACAAAGACAAAGTTGAACTTCGAAGAGGAATGAGAAAAGAGAATGAAAAAGTAAATATAACACAGATACACTCATACAGTCTTAACAATTTACAGCTGATCAATTTTCGCTCTCTTGAAAAAGAAAACACAAAAACAAAATAGAAACCATTTTTAATTTAATATTTAAATTAAAATAAAATTTAAAAATTGAATAAACAAAATTGTTAGATAAAAAGTAATTTAATAAGTTTATTTTACATTTAATTTGCTTTAAAAATATTTCATTTTAATTTAACAATTTTATTTTAATGAAATGACATTAAATATTTCTTTGTTTTCAACTCTCTTTCATTCTCTTTTTGTTTAATTATTTTCCCTTCCTATGTTCGCAATTTTGCATAATAATTAAATTTAATATACAATTTCAAAATAAACCAAAACAATTTTTATAAAATTTTATATATGAATATTCATTTTTCAAAATTGTTATTTAAAAAATCTTTTTTAAAATTTTTATTTAAGAATCTTTTTTTTTGCATTCAGATTTTTATTCATTATTCTGTTTTGTTTTTATTTTTCTCATTTTTTCTTTCAATTGAGTTTGTTTACGTTTCTTGCCATTATACAATTTTGTTTTTATTTTCTTTTTTTTTTTTGTTATTGCATAAACTAATACAAGTGCATTAAACAGCTGGTCGTTTCGTTTATCTCTTATCTTCTAGTTTACTTTTGTATTTGGCTGGTATGGGACTTTTCAACTGTTAATTTGAAATCGTTAATATAACTCCTGACCTTTTTGATTTTTAAAAGAAGTATTTTATTTAAGACCTTACAATCATTAATATAATTGATTTTAATGATTTTTGAAATGTAGATAAAGTTATACTAACAAGTTTCAATCATCTGCATCCCATTTTAAAACTTAGTCCGAGAAGGGATCGAATATGGCTATTTCTATACATGTACAGGGTGGCCCAGAAAGACCGAAGTGGTGTGAATTGCTTATAACTTTTTATTTAAGAGATATTTTTTTAATTTTTTTTTTTAATACATTAAATTTATGGGGAATATTTTTGGATTAGTTATTAAAAATGATATCCCGCAAGTGGTGGCCATATTCTGCTTCGCACAAATGTGCTCTTTCCAACACATTTTCCATGACCTTTCGCAAAACTTCCGGTGGTATGTTGTTAATTTCTTCTCGAATATTGGTTTTTAACTCCTCAATAGTCCTAGGCTTATTAACATAAACTTGCGCTGTGGCTCCATCCTGTTGGAACCATATTTGCGGATGGTTTTCCACGGCTGGCCTTACAAAATTTTGCAACATGGCCCGATATCGATCACCATTGACGGAAATGGCGACACCTTGTTCATTTTCAAAAAAAATGGGCCAATGATCCTTTCTGAAGAAACACCGCACCAAACGGTACACTTAACTGGGTGCAATTGTCGTTGATGAAGTACTCTCGGGTTTTCCGTAGCCCATATCCTACAGTTTTGCTTGTTAACGAACCCATTTAATTGAAAATGGGCTTCGTCACTCGTTATTAAGTTATGAATAAAATTTGGATTCTCTTGTGCTTTTTGCTGGAAATAAATTGCATAGTCAAGTCGTTGCTGGTAATCTGTTGGTTTCAATTCTTGGACAAGTTGAATTTTGTATGGAAACAATCCTATGGTGTGCAAAATTCGCTGCAGCGACGTTCTTGAGAGGCCCAGTTGTGACGAACGTCTCCTGGTTGATGTTTCTGGATCCTCCCGAATACTCTCCTGTACCACTTGAATATTGTCAGCCGTGTGGACAGTTCGGTGTCTGCCGGGACCAGGAAGGTTCTTTACTGCTCCTTGTTCTCGAAAATTTGCAACCAGACGGTTTATTGTTGACTGAGAGGGTGCAACCCGCACATTAAATTGACGACGGTATGCACGCTGAGTCAACACAATGGACCGTTGATTTGAAAAGTAAATTTCAACAATTTGGGCACGTTGTTCAATTGTGTATTGCTCCATTATAAATTATCCAAGTCTTCTTTACAAAATACTGAAAAGAAAAGAAAAAAAAATTATAACAAAAAAGTTATAAGGAATTCACACCACTTCGGTCTTTCTGGGCCACCCTGTATAATATAAGTGAAATTGTAAGTTTGTTTTTTCTTTTGTTTGTTTGAGATTAAATAATTCCTTAACGGCGAAATTTTTAACTTTAATTTTCCCTTAAAGTGTTAAAGGTCAAGAAATATGTTTTGTTTCGAAACCTGGTCCGGAAAGAGCTACGATAGGGTAAATAGTACACCAAATAGGGTAAATAGTGCAAAATTTAATATTTATCATTGAATGATAAGCTATAAAAGAAAAATTCATTCAATTTAAATTTATTTTATTCCCTTATTTTAATCCCTTCCCCGTTTTAAAAAATTGTGTTTAAAACGGTAACTGTTTAAACCAATTTTGATGAAATTTAAAACTTAGATAAAGTTATACTTACAAGTTCCAATCGTCTGTGTCCCATTTTTAAACTTGATCCGGAAAAGGGTCTAAATAGAGGGTCGAATTTGGCTATATTTAATACTTATAATTTAATATTTGATAAATTAAAGCGGATAAAAACTTTTAACTTAATACAAGTAAATTTTTTTTCCAATGGAAGCACTTTTGACAAAAATGAAAAGGGTCGGAGCAGCGGAAGATTTTCCCCCATACCATAATACTTATTTTAGAGTATTATTATAGTTATAAACTTGCTGCAATCGAAAATTTTCCTATTGGTAATAGTTTGAACCAAATGTGGTAAGATCGGCGCACGGGGAACTCTGTGAACCATGCAAATTATTAGACTATCGGGAGAACAGCAACGCCAGGCAGTTTTAATAGTTGCGGAGAAGGAGGATTAAACCAATTCATGTCGTATTGCTTAGAGAGCAGTCTACTTTGAGGGCTCATATGACCGAAGATCATAGAAATATTCGACTTTCGAGAGAACGGCAACGTCTGGCAGCTTTAACAGCTGCGGAAACGAAAGATGAATAAGATTTACAACGCATTGCTCAAAGAGAACGTCAGCTTACTTTAAGGGCTCATTAGACCAAAAGTCATAGAAATATGAGACTATCAGAAGAACAACAGCTCAATAGCAGCAGAGACGGAGGACGAAACCAATTTACGACGTATTCGGAAGAATCAACGACATGCTGCCTTTATCAACAGGCTAATATTTAATACATTAGACAAAATCAACGTCAGGTTGCAAGAACTTTCGTGGAAAACTACCCGAGCATCGCCGTGTTCAACAAGCTAGTTTTTAATATAATTTGATAAAAAAAAATGACAAATATTTGTTCATAGCTTTTTCATATTGAAAATGGCTATGATCTTTAGTTTTGAAATTACATTAAATATAAGTTTGTGCTGATTTATGTCACAATTCGAAATATTGGTCTTACACCCACCTTTAAGTATACCAATATAATTGAAATCACTCCCTGTGTCGATTTAACGATGCCAATGCGGTCATCTGGACCCCCAAAGTTTTTAATCAAGGTACTGGTCGCAATTCTAAAGGGTACAGACTTTTTTTTGGCAGTTGCTTTTGAGAGAAGGATAAAGAAAATGGAAGATATACTTTTTAAGATATCCCCGAGTTAAGAACAAAATTCACATAAATTGTTCTCCAATACATAATTAATTTTTTTAATTTAAAGGACATAAAACTGCAGGACATACGTTGAAATATGAACCTTATTTTTTAAAAAAATCAGATGACCGTATCAAAGGTTATAGGCATACATATATGTTTTGAAAAAAAATGTTGATAAAAATGAATATCGAACCGCCATAAAATCTGAACCAAAGCAAAATTTAAAATTTTGAAAAACTCGAAAAATTGTATGGACTAGGAGAACGTATATGGGCAAATCCGAAAAACATTAAACCAAGGACAACATTTGTAACCTGTCAAAATCACATATTTGTGTTTATGGAAAAATTTACCATATATTCATCCTTCAGAATATTTAATGGATACAATTTTTGATTGATCTCTTCGTGAATGGCAGGTCTTTATTTGTACCCATCTCGACTTTTTATAAATTTTTTCAAATAATAGGTTATTAAGTTTCAGTAGGGACTCAAAGTCTGCTTAATTTTATAATATTAGATGTAAAAGACCGCCGTGTTATAACATGTTAGTCATCCGCCTAGCATACCATAGGTCGCAATTTCAATCCCCGGCGACCCACTTGAAAAAAAATATAAATTTCAAAAAAGCGGCCACTGGTTATTGAGTATTAGGCTATGTAAAACAGAGACCGAATATTGTTTTATTTTTTAAATCAATCAAGTATAAATATCATTTCCGATGAAAATTTATTTTCATTTCGAACGATGAATAAAAATGAGGGATTTATATTTGAAATATAAATATCCCTCATGATGAAAATTTTAAACATCTTTAACGATAAATATCCGAACAGAAAAATATTTTATTGATTGTTTTATTTTTGAACTTCTGTTTTGACTTTGAAAAAATAAAATATTTTTGAAATTTTAAAATTTTCAACAATGAATGTATGAATATGTTTCCAATTAATTGCAATGTTTTAGGACAAACCCATGAAATAATAATAACAAGGAAGTTTCATTCTCTCTCTTCAAAATTATTTTGAAGTATATTGGGTTTTTGAAGTTTGATATTTGAAAACAAATGAAAGAAAAATGTTGCCACATTAAGAAAAGGGGTACGAAATACATTGGGAATAATTATCAAAAATGTATAATTTTGAAGTTAAACATATAATGAAGACATTCAATATTAAAGAAATAAATTTGTATGATTGTATGATTGTTTATTGAACATTTGTAGTAAATATTTATAAGTTTTTTATACAAAAATTTTGTCATCATACAATATTAGAAAAGTGGGATTGTCGGCAAAAATATGGTAGCACAAACTTTCACTATCCTAACAAACGTCAGAAAGTTATCATGGCGACAAAAAGAGAGAATGGAACAACCTTCAGTATTATTAAGTCATGGGACAAACCTATTAGTCCGAATGGAACTATTGGTGGTTTCTTTGACTCGCAAAACCATTTCAACATATTTTTGCAACAATAATTTTTATTGTTATTTAAACGTCCTAAAGACTTTTTATACCAGGACAAATCTTCTTCTTTTGTCATCCTTGACTCCCAGTGGAGTATAGGGCCTGGGAGGATGCAGCAATTGCCTGGCTTCTCTAGCTACCAGGTAAGAACTGTATCCAATTCCCACTCTAACCTTCTCGCAGTACATCCTGGAAACCTGAGCAACCTAGTTTTAGATGCGGTAAACAACCCGTCTGGGATTCTAGGTCAGGGCTAATATAAAAGGTCTGAGGGTCTAATATAATTGTACTTGGTAAAGTACGAAAATGCTCAACATGTTAGTTGGGCTACAAGCGGGAGTCAGTCTTGGAATTAGCGCCTCGCTATACAAACGTGGCTTATGTCTTTGGACCCATCACCCATCGACTTAGCACTCACGATGTTTTAAGCATGGAAAGAAACAACATTACAGAATATACTACTCCAAAGGGTAATCATGCGAGAAATCCAGCTGCCGCAAGGATTTTGGAGTTACCTAATCTATGCAAGAACATTATGATAAATGAAGCCAGGACAAATACAAATTTGAATATGTTCTATAAAATCTTTTTACATCGGATGAAAAAAGATGAAAATTATTTTGAACTGATAAATATGGCAAACGATTTTTTTATTTTTTATTTTCATCGGATTGAAAAATGATACAAAATTTTTCGAACAATTAAAAATCTTTAGGGATTTTTATTATTTTTTAAACTTCAATGATTGTTTTTGTATGGATTAAAATATGAAAATATTGTTTTAAAAGTATTAATATTCGGTCTCTGATGTAAAACTTCTCTAACTAATGCATTTGCCGTTCGGAGCCGACTTTAAAACGTAGATCCCTTTCAATGAGTCTAAAAATAGAATCGGATGCAGCTCATTGTCTGAGAGAAGTACCCCTCGTTCCAATTGGAATGTTGTCGGGGAATTATATTTTTATACCAGGACAAATATATATATATATATGTATATATATATATATATATATATATATATATATATGTATATATATATATATATATATATATATATATATATATATATATATATATATATATATATATATATATATATATATATATATGTATATATATATATATATATATATATATATATATATATATATATGTATATATATATATATATATATAGATTTAAAAGACCATATCAAAAGTAATTGGAGTGATATAAACAACGTCAAGTAAAAAAGGGCTCACAGTGTGTAGCGTCCGCCACAGAAATAAGGTTTTGTTTTTAATTTGACTAGTGCAATTTGACTTTTTTCTAAAATTAAACTTGGTTCGTAAAGAGAACTTATAGTATACTTTACATTAGGCTAAAAATATATAGATGTTAATATAGCATTTTACAGAAAAATATGTAAAGGAAAGTGTGCGTCCGTCACAGTATATATTTTTTCCAAAATGATATCTATTAAATACAAAATTTACGGACACGTATCTATCTTATATAAAGGAATAACACTGTCTATATACACAAATTAAATTTAAGGTATTAGATATTAAAAAAACACACTGTGGGGCAAATTTAAAAATTAAAAAAAAATTGAATTTTTGGGACACTTTAAGTGCTAGCCGCAGCATTCTTGGGACGAAAAATAAGATGTAAAAAGTATGTAAAGAAGTGTAAAACTTTAAATAAATATATCGCACTTGTTCAACAAGAGGGTATTAACTCAAAATTTTTAAATTTTCACTTTTTTAAAGAAATTGATGTGTAGTAGTCTTATCTACCCACTATAAAAATCTGACATCATTCTCACTATAATTTCACCAAAAAAAAACTACAGTTTTACCCCTCTTCCTTATATGAAAGTAGTAGTAAAATAAAATAGTTTTTTGACTCTACTAAAAATTTAAAAATTTTAAGTTAATACCCTCTTGCTGATCAAGTGCGATATGTATTTAGCCGTTTTATGAAATATTAAATTGTGCCCACAAATCGTATTTTTAACCGCGAACATGAAGAGCAAGGAGATGAAATTTGGGAACAAATAAATAAATTTGGGAACCATTAGATTCACTGATTTACGAACCATTAAAAAAATATGAAATATGAATTTTTCCTAATAAAAAACATTGAAGTAAAAACTGTATCGTCCGTCACATAGCGTCCGCAACAGTTCTTTTATGGATTTTTGACGCAACTGGAAACCTTGATATATTTTATGAAAGCTGTTTTGTAATCCTCTGATTTTCCTCTAAACTTCAATGTATTTACAATTTTTTTATTACTATGACCCATTTGATAAAAATTACAGAAACACTTGTTGACAAAAAGTTATTTCCATTTTTTGTAGCGTCCGCCACAGCACTTTAAAAGCGAATATCTTTTTCCACCAAAACATGTATATAAACAAGTAAGAAAAGCTATAATAACCTTCACTACTAAGGTCAAATATGGACCAACAATTAAACAAGTTTTCCTTAAGTCTTAGAGACATACATACATACATACATACATATACTATGTGCTATTTTTCCAAAATTTCGAGATTTATATCATTTCCGGCTAAGGACCTGATATGGGAGCTAGGGTCAATTGTGAACCGATTGTTACCAAATTTTGATTATTGGTTTATATTTACAAAATATTTATCTGTGCAAAGTTTAAGTAATCAAATGCATTTATCTTTAGAGTTATTAACGTTTTTGTGCTTTTATGTGTATATAAACGTCTTTTGAGAATGTGACTTGTATGGGAGGTATGGTCAATTATGGGCCGATTTCTGCAAACTGATTTCTGGAACACTGATTAAGGTTATGATAAGCAATATTTGAGCAGAATATTATTAAAATACAACTAAATTTGTGGCTGTAAAGGACCAAAAACTCTATTCCGGGAAGGTACCCAAAATAGTAATCCGATTGTACCCAAAAAGTACAAGTATGAACCTGTGCCAAATTTCATCAAATTATCTTTAAAGTTACGACCTGTAGAGTGATAACAAGCTTACATGGATAACCGGCCAGCCAGCCAGCCGGACGGACATCGTTAAAACAACTCATTCTAAGTCGATTGGTATACTAAAAGGTAGGTCTCTGACCAATATTTCTATGCGTTACAAACATCAGCACAAACCCAATATACCCTTTCCACCTATGGTGGTGAAGAGTATAATTAGCAAATGCCATTCGAGAGCGCAATCGTTGGGCTATAATTCTCCGAAATCTGTGCAGAGATATCTCGTGTAAAACGACAATGGGATTCATTTAAGTAAAACAAAATTCGTACAAATGTATCGTCCTTCACGCAGGATTTGCCCATATTGCAAATAGTTCCAATTTTATAACGTTTTTTCCCTCTTCTGTAAACTGTTGAAAACTGCAGAAAGTTTATTTCGTCTTTTAGGTGACGATATGTATCTTTGTCTCTAAGACTTAAGTAGTAAAGGGTATCATTTGATTTTGGAACTAATTTAAAAAATATGCCCCCTCTAAGGCCAATTTAACTTTTTGTGGGCCAATGTAGTGAAGATTTTAACAATTTTTTGCAAATTCTCCCAAATTTAGCTAAATTCGATAAAATTTAAAATCATGAAAGTAAAAAAAAAACTAATGAAACTAAATGACTGTAATGAAACTTAAAGAGCTATAACTTAAAAATTCGAGCCAAATTTTTAAAACCCTTTGGGGTTTGAACTACTAATAGTCTATTTTCACTTTCCTTGGGTCTCTTTCGGAAAAAATTGATTGGCGCACAGTGTTGTGTGTTATTTATCCTAAACTAAAAATTTTATTTAGGTTCAGCAACGTAGACGAGTTTCTTATACATTTAAAATAAAGGTAGGCATTATAATCGAGTACTCCCAGCTCTGTTTGTTTTGTTGACGTTGCCTGTTTACAGATGCTTTCTGTTTTCGTTGCTAATTTCAATACGATTGTGTATTTTATACTTGTCACAGTGTTTTCTTTTTGCGTTCAGATTTTATTAAAAATTTCTTTTCTTGATATAAAAATTAAAAAAGTTTCATTATTAAATAAAATATTATTTTTTTAATAATATGAGATACAATTAAGAAAAACTTTTGTTTAACTTCAAATTATAAAGAAATAAAAAAAAAACAAAGAAAAAAAGTGGCAACTACATACGATACACCTGCAGTATTGAATATTTTCTTGTTATTTTTGGGTAAATACTTTTACAATCTCATACATTCAATCCAATTCAATTCAGTTCAGTTTTAACAATATATGAACGTAAAAATATATTATTAAACAACAAATACAATTAAAAATTGCATTCGTATTTTTTGTTTTTATATATTATTTTTTAAATTTTCTGTATACATAAAATTTTTTTAAAACAAAATAATTTATCAAAAACAAAAAAGGAAAAAATCAAGTTCTTTATACTTTTTTTTTTTTTTTTTTTTTTTGTTTTAATTAAATTCTTTATGTGTACAAACATTATCATTGAAATTTGTTCTTTTTTTATTTTCCTCTTTTAATTCCATCATTTGTTTGTTATCTTCAAATTTACAACTACATACTTTTAATTATAATACATATTTAGTATTTGTTATTAAAGAATTTAATTATTGAGTTTAACTTAAACTTTAACTTAAACTCATGACTTAAAAATTATTGAACGTGTGTCAAAAATTATTGAAAAAAAAAACTCAATGTTGTGTCATTATATTGTGCAAAAAGTGAGCTACTTAATAATATCATTATTTTTATTGTTACCGATCAATTTCGTAATTAAACGCCATATTTAAATTAAATATATATTTACCTACATACACTATCTATAAAATACTTGTCACTCATACATTCAAACTATAAAAGGCAATTTCGCCATTTTATTAAATCTGCAATTACAGTTATTCTCTTTATTAATAGGATATTATATACATATACAATAGAATTCTTATAACGGGAATCCCCAGTGTTTTTTTTTTATTTAAATTTAAACAAATATGAAAGTATTACAGAAAGAACTATAATCGGCCAAATCCGACTATTTAATAGCATACTCTAACACACTGAATTAAATGTTGCCATCAAGACTTATGTTTTAGTCTTTTCCGGCGATGAGTCTATAAACGTTTGACGAATATAGGGTTCTTTTGCTATAATGATTGTATAATAGTTCAGTATTAGATACAACAAATTTGTCAAAGGCTGTTTTTAGAAGTAGATTGGGGCAAAAAGAAAGAAGTTGACCTCTGTGAAGTCGAGCAGTTGCAACAGGTTCGAACACTACTGTTCATTTATTTAAAGGCACTAATAATTCCGCATTTCGCAGCCTGTATCTTTCGCAATTTTTATCTTGAGATATAAAAATTATGAAAATAGTGGTTCGTTAACCATCAATGGCCTATCCATCGCACACCTACACATCCAATAACCTTGCTATCCACATTGATGTGTGTTGACAGATTTGAGCCATAGCCTCCAGGCATAATATTTATCTTAGAAATATTGACTTCCAGTCTCGGGCAGATTCAACAGTGATAGTGTTAGTATTTTCTTGAAGGTGGCCTGAGCTGTGGCTTAGAAGACATACGTCATCAGCAAATTCCAAGCCCTCGAGTTGTTAAAAGGGTGTCCATTGTATACTGCGTCTACCATTCAAAGACGTGAGCATTATATTGTCGATGACAAGGTTAAAAAGTAAAGGGGACAAGATACATCATTGCCTTACTCCAGTAGTGACTTCAAACGGATTTGACAATTTACCCTTGACATTTAAAATCCACGTACATTGCCCGAATTATGTTCAGAATTTTCGTTGCATGTTACGATTTTCTAAAATTCTCAATAGATAGTTTCTATTGACACTGTCAAAGGCCTTCATAATGTCGATAAACGCTAGATAAATGGGGGTGCGGAATTCATTACTCTAGTACTATTCTTACTGGACCCAAACTTTTTCGCGGAGTATAGAGGAAACTGTGTCGAATATTCGATTAAAAATTACTCGACTTAGAACTTTGCTCGGAATTGAAAGAAGTGTTATATCCCTGTAGTTATTGCAGTCTTTAGAGTCAACCTTTTGGGTATTTTGACTAGTAGTATACCTTCATTCCAGGAGGTTGGCAGAGTTTCTTCTTCCCATATTTTGCACACAAATGGGTGCCACAGTCTCGCTGATCCTTCAACATCACATAAAAGCATCTCCGCTGAGATATTGTCATTACCCGGACCTTGTTGCGATTAAGTTTTCAAATGGCGTTCTTTACTTCTTGTATTGTTGGGGTTTTGTCTAAAATGTCAATAAATATACTTTCATGTTTGGTTCCATTATACACTTCCATCAGTGTTGTTAATCCGAATCTAGCGTATTCATCCGAAGTTAAAAGAAGAGTACCACTTCTACTCAATACGGGACTGTTGGTTTGCCACACAACGCTCTTGATATATTGTATAAGGTCTTCATGTTGCCAATACTTTCAGCTGATTCAGCTTGGCTAGCTTGTTCGTCTATCCACATTCTTTTGTCCCTCCTTGCAGACCGTTTTATTCTATTGGATAGGTCACGGTATGTTGTACATAGCACTTCAACATCTCCGTTTTCATTTATTTAAAATTGTATTTTCATTAAAAATTGTATTTTTTAGAATTTTACGTTGTTCAACCAGGTCCCATGTTGTTTGGTGAGCCAAATTTTCCTTTTACATATGATCTTGCGTCTGAATGACACTTCTAGAAATTTCGTTAATACCGCCGTCGTTGTTGTTAATAACATCTGAGAGCAGATTCCTTATGAAAGCAATAATGGCATTCCGATATCTTTCCGATTCCAATTTTCCTGCATAAATTTTCCGATCGTCTTTTGCCGTATCAGACCTTAGAGCCGCTACTTTAAATCAAAATTTACACATTACTAAATCGGGAGGTATTATGAAGCAAATAGCGTTTTTATTTACGTTTTGTCTTCGACCTTTTTTAACCTTCGGTTAAGGTTTAAAAGCCAAATGTTTCCGTTCAAAAATTACCAGTACCTAGTTTCTGTATTTCTTGCATCGAGTAGTTTCTAACATAGAACAGTGAAATTGTTAAAAGAGTAATGAGTGTTGCCAACTAATGTTTCAGCTAACATACTTTTCGGATATTTTCACTTTTCGATGTGAGAAATTACTCGATGCGAAAAATACAAAAACTAGGCAAATTTTGTAAGCAAGTCCAAAAATCTCCATAACATGAATATTGGTAACGGTGTTCTCTTAAATAAAACCCGATTTTAAAATATTTCTGCTTTTCAATTAAAAAATTATTTAACTGTTAAATTTTTTAGTATTATTTTCAATTCCGATTTATCTATATTTGTCTCCTTATCGCATTCTTATCACATTACAAAAAAATACAAAAAAAAAACTGCAGTTAAATTTCATTATTTGTGGTCTTTATCGTTCTGTTAATAACTAAAATATAAGCCCGACTCTAATAGAACTCCTCACCACAAACGAATATTATATAAAGACTGATTTTTAAGAAAAATATTATTTTTTAGTCAACCACAATTATTTTTATCTCTTGGCAATTACTTTTAATTAAAATTTTCGATTTAAATGTTTTTATGAGAAATTTAAAAAAAAAAAATTGACTTAAGGGTTAAAAACTATAGTTGGTAATTTTTTTGAAATTATTATTTTTCTGTAACGACCAATCAAAATCCAAAAAGTACCAATTATTCGTCTTCAATTTAAATTTTGTTTCCATACCTAATACTTTAAAAGTTCTAAAGTTACCAATTTTTTCACTTTTTTATCCCCTAATTTCAAAAAAGTTCCATATGCATATTTGGTACTTTTTTTGGTACCAATTGAATTAGGTACATTTTATTAAAATGCAGTTAACATCCTGTTTCTATTCATATTGCTTTTTATATTATAATTTTATACTTTATGTACCTATTTTACCCCCCGAAATTAAAAAAGTACCACTTACGTGTTCAATATTTTGTTCACATCTTATGATTGCAGTACAAAGTTTATTTCCATATTTGTTGTTTAAAAAAATAAGGGTGGGTTAAAAAAAGTACCAAATTAACTATTTTCACACTTCTTATCTCCTATTGGGCATAGTTTCTAAAAAGTACCAAAACTCCGCTTATTTTTATAGCTGTTCAAAACGTAATTTAAATTTTGTTTCTATACCTATTACTTTAAAAGATATAACGTTTTCGATTTTTCAAATTTTTACCCCTTTAGTGGCAATATTGCCCTTGCACTTTTCATGTACAAAATACTTTTTTTCTTGAATGGACACAATAACTTCACACATTGCACCGTGCATCCCAAAAAACGGTCTGCCTGACTTTATTGGCTGAAAAACCCCCACCTTTGCCTTCCTTGAAGACGGTTCAACCAGACCCCTCACCCAGGCCTCTAGTGTGTTGTGGTGGATCACATTGCTTAGACTTCTACACTTGTGAAAACACTAGTTTATATTGGTGCTGACCAAGGCAAACATTTAAGCGTTTTTAGTTGATTGTAAGCAAATTCGGCAGCCATTTTGTGAAAAGCTTTCTCATACCCAGGTGATAATTTTTTTGATTATGGAACTAAAAAAAATTTTGGGTAAGGAGCATAGAGGAAGTATTATTAAGTAAGTTGAATATTGAATACCTTCGCTTTATATTTAACGCGATCGAGAAGCTCCAAAATAGACTTTGAAGCCCAGTCCATACATGGGATTTTTATTTCATTTTAGGACAGACATAGATGGTATAAATAGTAAGGACATCAGATGGAGTGAAGTTCAATTTGCAATGCTTTAAAAACTGGAGACATTAAAGTGCTTCTTTTTACACTCCAAAAATGTGTTCGGTCCAACGGACTGTATTTTAATGCCTAAAACATTAAGAATTTCTGATTCCGCAATATTTGTACCACCCATTATTACAAATAAAGTGTGTAAGGGTCTAAAGGGCATTTAAATCGACCCTATTAGCACGACCCGATTCAGAAATAATGTTTAAGTCTTAATTTAGCGTATCATGTTTTGCCTCATGCTTCTAGTATCTGACATGTTTGATCTACAATTGAAAGAATACGAGTGACAAACGTTGCTGTCATGTGCAAAAAAAATATATAGCATTAAAAGTTTGACATAGGTCTTTTAGACATAGAGTATGAGAAGGAACAGAAACTTGCGGTAACCCCGAATTAATTTTGAACTCGTTTGGTGATATCCCATCTATAACAACTCTTATAGTGCGATCTCTGAGAAAACTCGATATAAACCGATAAGAGTCATTACCGAAACCAAGTTTTGATAGAAGTGTACCATGTTAAACTCTTTGGAACGTCTTAGAAATAATGAGAGCCACAACTTTACTTTCGATTTTTTTGAATTCTTTTGGATGTAGAGACCTTAACTGAGCGTCAGAACGTTCGTCATCATCCGTGCTGTTGTGGCCACATCGAAGTAATAAACTTCTTTACTATAGAAATGGAAGCATAACCTTATTTTGAGTTATGGTGTTTATAACCTTCACCACCATAGGTGAAAGGGTATTATAAGTTTGTGCTGATGTATATAAAGCATAGAAATATTTGTCTTAGACCTTTTAGTATACCAATAGGCTTAGAATCACTTTCTGAGTCGATTTAGCGATGTCAGTCCGTCCGTCTGGCTGTCTGGGTGAACCCCCATGTAAACCTTGTAATAGAACTACAGGTCGCAATTCTAAAGATAATTTGATGAAATTTGGCACAGACCATTTTTTTGATAGTGGGACCATGGCTATTGAAATTCGTCAAAATCGATCGATTATTTATGGTACCTCCCATAGGTCCCACTTTCCGGAATTGGTATTTTGGCCACAAATATCAATATTTTTTCATGAAATTTAAAGCAAATAGTGCTTATGTAAATCAAAATCACTGTACCAAATTTCGAAATCGGTCCACATATGACCATAGCTCCCATACAAACTCTAATGTCAAAACGCACTAAATGAGACAAAAATCTCTAAAACGCTCATAAATCTGAAGATAATGAGAATTTTTAGTGTATTTTTGGATACATAATTTTTGTAAATTTCGAGATAATCGGTCCACATATGTATGACCCTAGCTCTCATATAAGTCCAAATGATGGAAACAGCTTAAATAAATATATAAGTTTTGAGAAAATGTTTGTATGATGGCAAAATTTAGCAAATATTTGTCTTTATACAGGGAAAAGAACACCTTTGACCTTAGTGGTGAAGGGTATCGTATGATCGGGCTTGACCGACTATAGCACATCCTTACATGTCTTAATAAGTAGGTGAGAAATTGAAAAGACAACCACTTATTGACCTGCCCTCGTAGTATTTGAATTTTGAACGGAATTTTAGTATCCCAAATTGATATTTTATTAATGGTTGTTTTTAAAAATATTGTTGCTAACTGCAATAACTTACGGGTACTAATTATGTACATACATACGTGAATATTTATAAATTGTTTGTTAAAGATGAATAATATAGAAATAATTATAAACTGCGCATTAGTATCGTTTGTTATCTTTACTTTCGATTCTATTATGAAATATTTGACTGAACGTTTGTAGGTACGTACTTATTTGTATCGAGTGCATGCACGAGTCTTTGCTAAAATTTCTTTAAAAGGTTGTTGTACTCTAATCAATGCATTAGATTATATATTTATGTATCTTTTCAATTAATACCTACATACTTTTGAATACAAAATAAACATACTTATACATATACTTGTAGTTAATCAGTAAATTTTTATACAAAAATGTTATAAAAAGGTGTTAATATGATAATTAGTTTTTGCTATAGAAAAATGCATGAGAATGTTTTAAATACTATATCGGAAATAATTTCAATATAATGTATTAAAAACCTATATATCCATTATATTTATTATATACATCGTAGGTAGGTATAACTAAGTTATACATATATAAATATCTTAAAATGTCTTTGACCGCAGTTTATTTCCGTCTTTTATTATATTATTTATTGCATTGAACGTGTCATTACGCCTGTCTGTCCATTCGTAAACAATACACTTTTTTGTTGTATAGAATACAAAAAAAAAACATTTTAAACAAATCACCTCAAAAACAATTTAAAAGCATCAACTCGTCTATATCCAAAACGGGTTATCTGTCAAAATCAAATTGTTTAGAAAACAAAATTTTAATCGAAATATGAAATTTTTATCATAATAATTTCCACAACAACATTCCAATTGGAACAAGTGGTACTTCTCTCGATAATGAGCTGCATCCGATACTATTTTTGGATCATTAAAAGGGACCTACTTTTTAACTCCGGCTCCTAACGGCAAATGCATTAATTAGAGAAGTTTTACTTAGCCTAATACTCAATAACCAGTGTCTAGCTGAGTTATGAGGTGAACCGCCGCTTATCTTGAAAATTTATTTATTTCAAGTGAGTCTGGCCGGGGATTGAACTTGGGACCTCTGGTATGCTAGGCGGATGACTAACCTGCTATACCACGGCGGTTCACAAATGAAATTTTTGGAAATCGAAAATATCCCCTGAAATCATTTTCATCTGAAAAATTCGACATTCTGTATTAATATTGAGTTTCTGTGGACCATATACCTAATCAAATCGACCTACTCTTTAAGTTGTAAGTAGGAAATTCAGAAGCTTGAGGCTTTTATGTATGCCACATCCTTTGCGACCGACAATCGACAATATCAGCGTCTTAAATTAACACTTGTCATACTTCACTCATTTTCTTCAGATATACCCTTTACGATATAGCCCTTTTATTTTGACCTACATCTCCATGAGGACTTGGAAATACACATAGTATTAGAAATACAACTTTGCTTTCGAAGTTTTTTTTTCCAAAATTCGGGGCTTTATTCTAATAAACTGGTTATACATTTATGACTCAAAGTATTGTCCATCTTTCGGGGATCGTACAAGTCTCGAGTTAAAAAATCTGGTCATCTTCTAAAGCGATCTACAAATCGATCAAATTTTTTACTTCTTAATAAGACCGGAAAAGTTGGTCAGCCAAGCCGTGTGTCGTTCATCGAAACAAGTGATAGCCCGAGGGAGCAACGTCTAGAGAATACGGTGGGTGGGTTTCCAAGTATATCTTGACTACATTAGCGACATGGGGTTGAGAATTGTCATGCTCTTAAATCACTTCATCATGTCTTTCGTTGTATTGCGGCCGTTTATCTTCCAATGTTGAGCTAAAACGCGTTATTTGCTTTACAGCCTTTTGACTCGAGTCTTGATGTAATGCCTCCAATTCTTCTTTCAAAAACCTTCTCTTTTCCACAGCCATGCCGGTATTCGACGTCAAAATCACCGTTCTTGAAGCGTTGAAACCACACTCGGCACGCTCTTTCACAAATAGCGCGAATAATATTCGCGACAGCAGTGATATCCCCGATTAAAACAATAACATGCGTAGCCAGGTCATTTAGTCCGTGTTCTTTGGAATTTCCCGACTACTTATTGAAATGATAACACTGCCCCTTTCAATATAAAACGATCAATTGACTCCAGCCTAAATTTAAACAAAAAAGTTTTCTCATTAAGAAAACGACCGCCAGTATGGATTTCGTAGGTGACGCTCTGCGAAAGACTTACTGGTATTATTATGGTGCCGTTCAATTCGCCGGCTTGGCGAAAGTAAAGTTGTGGCTTAGATATTTCCAACTTTACACGACGTCTTAAAATTTTGTATCATAACTTTCTGATTTAGGAGATATAAAACTTTAAAAATCTAAAAAAAGCAAATACACCCCTACCGCGAATATCATCTCCCCAAGGGAATCGTGTTCCCAAAACTTGTTTCTTATATGTTTTACAGTGTAAAACAAGTTTTGGGAACACTATTCCCATGGGAAATGATATTCGCGATAACAAATACCGCCATTTTAGTATTTTGTTTACTGTGTCGCCATTTTAAGTCCGATCAAAACATTAAATAAACCGGTGTTCGCGGCTCTGTAAGGGCTACATTTCTCTCTTTGATAGGTTTTTACTACCACTTCAATTTATAAATTTCTGAATAGATCGGTAGCGATATCAGACCAATACTGCTATACTCTACAAGTATGATAAAAAAACATACATATAATACCGTTCCTACCCTATGGTGTTGTAATATTATTAAGTTAAACCATTTTGAATATACCCTGTAGATATTTATAAAAACAACAAACAAAAAAAAAATTCAAATAAAAGTGAAAAAATTAACACACTTTTGCATTTCGTTTTTGTTTCGCTTCAGGTTGTGAATTTAATTCTTTATTTAAATTTCTTTCTGTTTTGTTCTGCATCTACTCACTCGTACACACATAGAAACTAATTTAAATAAAGAAGACAGACAAACATAATAAAAAATCGAATTTTCATGACCCTGAAAAAGTACGCGCTACTATACATACTATACACAACATACAGACGGATTCGTAGATGTTAAATGACCGATAAACCGACTTTCAAATATAAAATACAAATAGTTTGTAGTCATGTCATTCCCATATACCCAGCAGTTTCATATTGAAGAACAGCCTCGATTAGCGTTTTTAACATGAAATTCACATTAAAGTAGGTCAACTAAAGTAACTGTTTGCACAACCAGGAGTCAGTTCTCCGTTGTCCACAAAAAACATATTCATTCAGGTTCTTTAGCTTGGACCTCTGCTTGTTGGGTATATACAGACGAAAATGGGAACATGTGTATATAAGTAACTTTTAACCAAATGCATATTTAAACTTAAACTCAAGCGTCTAGATGTTACAGTTTTTTTCGGAAGGAGACGGAAGGAAACGACTAGACAATCAAGTAGCAATAGTGCTACCAGATGGATTGTATATCAATGCATAGATTGTATATCAGGGATGATACATATATTACGATAGTACTTTCTTTAGAACCACGAAAGTACGGCTGTGCTACATTGACAAATTGAGTACTATTAAAATATTTTATTCTTTTTTGGGTGTAAAAGAAATTCTAAAGATTTTCAAAGTATTGAGCACCTTTCCCTTTCTTCTTTTAAACTGGAATTCGTACTAAATTGTTAAAAAAAATGTAGATATCCATGATAATGTTCTGATGTGACCAAGTTTCTGAAAAATATTTTTATACCCTTCACCACCATAGGTGGAAAGGGTATTATAAGTTTGTGCTGATGTTTGTAACGCATAGAAATATTTTAGTACCAATAGACTTAGAATCACTTTCTGAGTCGATTTAGCGATGTCCGTCCGTCCGTCCGTCTGGGTGGCTGGACCCCCATGTAAACCTTGTCGCAATTCTAAAGATAATTTGATGAAATTTGGCACAGATAATTTTTTTGATAATGGGACCATATTGAAATTGGTCAAAATCGGTCCATTATTTATGGTACCTCCCATAGGTCCCACTTCCCGGAATTGCTATATTGGTCACAAATATCAATATTTTTTCATTATTATTATTATTTCATTATTTTTTCAGATACAGATACTGCTTATGTAAACTTAAATCACTGTACCAAATTTCGTTGAAATCGGTCCACATTTGACCATAGCTCCCATACAAACACTTCTTCAAAAACGCACTAAATGAGACAAAAAATCACTAAAACGCTCGTAAGTCTAAAGATAATGAAAATTTTGAGTTTATTTTTTGCATACATAATTTTTGTAACAACTGTAATCAATTTGGTAAATTTCGAGATAATCGGTCCACATTTGACCCTAGCTCTCATATAAGTCCAAATGACGGAAACAGGTTGAATATATACGTTTAAAGAAAATGTTTGTATGATGGCAAAATTTAGCAAATAACACCTTTGACCTTAGTGGTGAAGGCCCTTCACTGAAGGGTATCGTATGGTCGGCTTGACCGACTATAGCGCTTTCTTACTTGTTAAAATTGCTAATGACTAATTGCTAATGACTTAAGAAAAATTCGATCTTTAGCCGTAATTATTTATTGACCAGCTTATATAGGTGTTTAACGTTGCTTCCGCCGTTTTTTTTTTTCTAAATTCGAGTCGTTACTATAATAAACTGGTTATACATTTATGATTCAGAGCATTGCCCATCGCTGGTCACTACTTTCTCCCATCTTTGATTCGAATCCCGCGTTAAAAAGACTGGTCATCTTTTGAAGCGATCCACGAATCGATCCAATTTTTTGCTTTTTTATAAGACTGGTACTGCTGGTCAGCTGGGCCATCTGTCATTTTGAACATACCAAAAAAATAAAAGAAGTTTTTGGGAATTTTTTAAGAGGATCCGTTATATTTCCTTCATTTCAATTCCCCCACTTCAGCATCATCACAGAACTTAAGGAGAAAGGAAAGAGTTTATCCCACTCTTTCCTTCCCGACCAACGTATTTTTTAAAACACGTGTGTAGTTAAAATGTAAATGCGTCTGAGTTAAATGTAAACAAATCTTCTGGCCCAGACTATATACCTCAAATAGTTTTATAAAAATGTTCATCGTCCCTGGCTTGTCCTTTGCGTTATCTTTAAAATATTAATAATTGTTGGGAAATTGCCAACGTACAACCAATACTCAATAACCGTCCTATTGCCTTATGTTCAACACTTCTCAAAGTAATGGAAAGTATGCTAAATCACTATCTTGTTAGTTATATTGAATCCAATCACATACTTAACGATAAACATTATGAATTTCGTAATGGTCTCATTTAATGGCATTCCTTTCTGAACAGTGGTCCCATTCAACTCATCGAATAGGTAAGTGAAAAGTAGTCTCATTAGACTGCATTTGACTGAATGTGTCATAAATATTTACTTTGAAAGCTTAAATCTTTTATAGTAAATGAAGTATTCTCTTATAAAGGTCTTAATAGAAGCAGTCTTCAAACGATTTTGTACTGAATTATGGTGTTCCTCAGGGTTATGCTTTATCGCTGACATAATTTACTCATTCGCGGATGACAGTAATCTCAGTCACTCATACGCTTTCGAACGATTTTATACTGAATTATGGTGTTCCTCAGGGTTATGTTTTATCGCTGACATAATTTACTCATTCGCGGATGACTCATTCGATTGACCTCCGAGATCAATCTTTTGCAGATTTAGAATTTTTTTTATATGCTTGTATTTGATTATTGAACCTTTCTGAAAAGAAAATAACAATACGTAATCAAATCTTAATCTAAAATAAAATTATATTGAGCTTGCCATGCAACTCTATTTAAGATTTATTCGAATTTGAAGAAAATTAGTGAGTGACTAGGTCCAAGGTCCTTCTTAATCGTTGGTGACCTTGCAAAAGCTGTCTTGCAAGAATATTTGGGTGAACATGCAGCTTGGAAATATATTTTGTACAGAACCTTCTAATCTTTTCTTGGACAAGGGGAACATTTAAATCTCTATGGATATTATTATTTCTGATGTACCAGGGGGCACCAGTTATTAAACGTAAGATCATTGATTGTCTTCTCTGTAATTTGGCAATGTTCGTAGCAGAAGCCGTTCCCCATAGCTGAAAACCATACGTCTATATTGGTTTAATAATTAATTTGTACAAATTTGTCTAACTCCAGAGCAGATTATGGGTCAATGAGCCAGTTTAGTTCAGCGGATTTCAATTTAATCTGAGTTAACTTGCAATCAATGTGATGGGACCACGTGAGACGGCGATCTAAGTGTATACTAAGGTACCTAACGTGTGAACAATCGGGAATCGTCATGTTGTTAATCATGATTGCAAGACAGTTATCTCTTCTCAGAGTAAACGTTACATGAACACACTTTGTAGGATTTACCTTAATTTTCCATTTGTTCAGCCATATTTCCAGCTCGTGAATATGGGATTGTAATAGTGCAAAATCAAATCTGGGATCGAAATTAATACTAATAAATGTATGGAACACAAGCAGCAATTTTCTTAGGAGAAGAATATTCATCTTTTGATCGAACTCGGAAGGTTCTATTGGACAAATAACTTTTTAGAAGTTTATGTGTACTTGCTGGAAGCAGATTTACAATCTTGCTTATAAGTCCCTCATGCTTATCGAATGCTTGTGAAATATTGATGAACAAGGCGGAACAGTATTATTTATTTTCGAAGGCCTTTCTGATCATTGTTGTTATTCTATGTACTTGTTCAACTGTACCATGACATTCGTGGAAACCGAATTGATGATCA
Source organism: Stomorhina lunata (assembly GCA_933228675.1). Lineage (NCBI taxonomy): Eukaryota > Metazoa > Arthropoda > Insecta > Diptera > Rhiniidae > Stomorhina > Stomorhina lunata. Next base: position 53,635,444 of record OW121743.1, on the reverse strand, counting down.
GTGGAAATAAGTAGCTTTTCAAACAATTTCGAGATAATTGAAAGTTAGCTTATAGGCCTATAAGATGAAACTTGAGTAACGTCCTTGCCTGGTTTTGGAATCAACGAACGATTTCTGATATCTTCCAGAACATTTGAAAATGTCAATCGAAGAATGGCGTTGTATATAAATAATGAAATTCCTAATGCTGAATTAGGAAGGTTAATAACACTGCTCTGCAGCCAAATCCTCCTTTTAATAAAACTATGTGGACTACATGGATTTTGATGCGCTAAACTCAGATCCGTTGTCGGTTTTTTTCCATCAGATCTTGATCATTTATCATTCATGAAGATAAACAGATTCATTCATTCTAAATCTTTCCTTACGTGTATCAAATATACAAAAACTTAACCTAAAAAAGAATTTCTCCGTCAATGATTACACTGCTCTGAAAAAATCCATTCTTTGTCTTTCTTTTTAATAAAACTATGCGGACTATATGGCAAATTTTTCCCCTTAAATTAGTCAGGTACGGAGACCTATTTCGTCCTAACTCGAGAACGACTCATCCGATTTTCATAATTAAAACACTTGAAGATGCATAACAAAATTGCATTTATTTTAATCTAATATAATTTCTGTATCTCTTATCGTTTAGGAGTTATTTAGAAATCAATTTCGTGCGAAATTCGTAATTTTTTTCAGGTTAAAAATGTAATTAAAAAAAGATAAAGTAAAATTTTAACATTTTAAACATTTTTCTAAGAGCTACATATCTTAAGAATGAAATAAGCTATAAACCATAAAAATCGGTTTAAAAATGTGAATTTTATTACCAATTTACCGCAGGTACCCAATGTATTTTATAAAAAATACCGTTGTATTTTAGCTTCATTACCTAATGAAATCTTATGGTCATATGTAAGTTTTTTGCATTGCAATTTTGTTATGCATCTTCAAGTGTTTTAATCGGATGAGTCGTTCTCGAGTTAGGACGAAATAGGTCTCCGTACCTGACTAATTTAAGGGGAAAAATTTGCCACGCCCATAAAAAAATCCAGATCTCATGGAGAAAAACCGAAAACGGATTTGAGTTTAGCGCATCAAGATCCATATAGTCTGCATAGTTTTATTAAAAGGAAAGACAAAAAATGAATTTTTGCAGAGCAGTGTAATCATTGACGGATAAATTCTTTTTTAGGTTAAGTTTTTGTATATTTGATACCTATACGTAAGGAAAGATATAGAATGAATGAATCTGTTTATTTCATGAATGATTTAGGCGCTATTTTCGCTGTTTTTAGTAGGAGTAGGAATTTTTGAGGCCCTGTGCTCCACTAGGGGTCAAGGATAACAGAAGAAGGAATTTTTGCTAGATTATTATAAAATAAATCTATTACAATTTCCCAAACTAATATCTAGGGAAATAACATCTGGCTACCCCATAATACAGTTAGATGAACTACAACAATACATTTAAATACATACGGTGTATTTGTTCTTGACGTGCCTTGTGACCTTGAAAATGTTTTATTCACTTAAAATGGTAACAAAACAATAATGAATTAAAAACATAAACATCGACATATGATTTTAAATATGTATGTATGTTAGTATGAATGTATGTGAATTGTGTTTGTTTTCTTTTACAAGGAGTCGACGTGAAATGCATCAAACAAAAAACCGAGCGAACAACGAACCCCACAACTTTATACTGTCAATTCGTTAAAGCCCCAAAAAGTTGTGCCCTTTGTTTAAATTTTGTCCCATCCTCTTTTTTAATAAAATAAGTAATATACTCTGATATAAGTTATGTATAGTATATTAAATAGGTAACATAAAAACAAACATTACTTTTTTGAACATTTGTATTTTATAAACAACAACACACTAACACATAAACAAACTTTGTGCAAAATATCTTAAAGCAAAAATTATAATAAAATGTATTTGTGAAAATTAGCAAAGTGTTGCACTCAATTTAAATTGTATCTATATATTTTTCTCTTTCGTTTAGTTAACAGAATGATACTTCGTTGCACAGGGTTGCCAATAAAAGCTTTAACTTAAGCCTTATTAAAAGACTAAAAGCGTATTACACTAATCGACCAATAAACATATTTATTGGTCGATTAGTGTAATGATAAGACTTAACGAGGGCAAAACGAGTTATTTTACTGTTGCATATTTTTAAAGAGCCACAAAGAGAAGAAAATTTACCTATTTAAAAAAGGGTCCTTTTATTGATAATGACGGAATATGATCAAGGAATGAAGCAAATGATTGGTCGGGTTCAACTGAAGATAGTATAAGAAACAAGTAATTATTTAATTATGGTTTGCTCCTTACATAGGCAAATGTTAATTAAGCATTAAAATAATAAAAAATAAATATTAGGATATTTATTTAAATAAGACCCTGATTTTCCCCCATCAATCTTGTCGTTCCAGCCATAACGCACTATTTAAACCTGTTCATTACTTCATTAAGCGATGTTTTCACATAGATACTACAAGTTATTTTACTTCTGAAGATGCAAAAATGGAAACTTGTGGAACATCCTGAATGTCAGTAGACTCAGTAGCTAAACTATTTTTTTTACATTTTTTCTAATTTAGCCAATTCGGAGTGACATTTTCAATTTATATAGTTTTGCGTTGCCAAGTTCCAAAACTTAAATCTTATTTCAGGATTCTCATATTAGATTCGCCTTCTCCATACGTCCGAGCGTTATCAGAATTAAACAAGTTAAGGTTTAAGCAAGTGTTTTCCATGACTTAAATTGCTCTGTTTTCAGTTTGGAATTCATTGGATACATGTTAGTAAAAATTTTCAGTAAATTTATTCTTTAAATTCAAGAAAAAAATTTGGTAAAAAAAATCAAAAAAATCAAATTTTTAAAGATCCGCAGTCAAGGCTCATATATACAGGTTAACGCATGGCTATAACAAATACAACAAGCCAAAAAACAACATAGATTTTGTTGTTGGATAATAAGACTTTTAATGCCAAAATTTAAAACAACAATTCTACAATTCAGAATAACAACAATAATTTGACATTAGAAAACTTAAACAAATTTTGAACTAGAACAAATTTTGAAAAAAAGAGCTGACGAGTGCAGTCACTTGTTATAATTACAGTTCCTACAGTTTAAATTTGTAAAATTTCTTGCAGTAATTTATATTTTTGACTTCGCATAAAGTGGCCTAGGTAATCCGTCTTTCGTTTCTTGATGATGACAAGTTTCTTCTCTCTACTCTTACTGGTACCTTCCATAGGGATGCCTTCAAGGAATAGTGTTTAAGGCCTTTTACAGCCACAAATTTAATTTAATAAATATTGCCCATATCTCCCATGCAAGACACAATTTCTAAAGAAAAACTGAAAACTTTAATGGCGATCTTCAGTTATTCCACCGAAAATACTTTACATTTTAAACTTGGCAACTCTATGGAAATTCAAGTGCAAAAAAGAGACAGAGTCTGATTGTTTGTGTTCAATGAATTTGTGAAGTGAATTGCTTTGCAATTTTTTTTTATTTTCATTAGAGTTGAATTAAATTTGACATCATCAACATATCAGTACAGCTGTAAGTTCAATTTTAATATTTCTCTTTAATTGAAAATACAAAAATAACCAAAAAGAAAATATGTAATTCAAAAATCATAAACTAAACGTATTTTAAATCTATACAAATATAAAAAATGTTATTTACAAACAAACGTAATTTTTCATTAATTAAAAAAGTCAAGAAAACTTATCAGCTGATTCTAAAAAATACATAAATGAAAAGAAAGAAAAACAAAGCAACAATTGGAAAAAATAATAAAACGGAATTAAAAAAAATATGTATGAGTTAAAATCATTTGTGTGAGTGCAATAAATTGAGTACAAATATTTAAATGGGGAAAAAGTGAAAATATGACATTTTATTAGCAATTTTAATAAAATTAAAGAAATTTGTTATAAAAAACTGGACAATTTATCTTTTTTAATAAATGGGTTTTAGTTTTTTTATAAAAAAAATATCCAATTATTTTTATTTACTTCAAATAAAATCAAGTTCAAGTAGAAAAGAAAGAGAAAAACGTCAACAACTTTTGGGTTGGTGTGTGTCTTTTGTTATTGTGTTGTGTTTTGCTTTGTCGCGGTGTGTATGAGTGAGTGAGATATTTTCATATCTTTTGCTGTTCCTTTTGTTTTATATTTTAGTGGTTTTGTCTCAGTGCTGCCAGAGAAATAAGTTCACTGCTTATTTGTATTCCCACAATCAGGGATGGAAAATATTTTTTTTTTTTTAAATTTAAAAACAAAATGTATTTTTGAGGCAAAAATCATTTTTTCTATTTTTCCTTATTTATTTTTAAATAACACAAAAAAAATCATAATGTAAATGTTTACGACTTATTGGAAAAAAAATTAAAAAAAAAAATTATAATAAAGAAGTTATGATTCAAAAATCATGGTATAAGATCCCCCTATGGTCATGAAGATACCATTTTTTTTTTAATTGGTATCAAATTTGAAACTAGACAATGGATTTTTTGGATGCCTTTTTATCTGGCAAAAGTATTAAAAATTAAAATTTTTCAAATAATTGAACTTTTTGAATTTTATTATTAATATTATTATGAAATTTTCCGTAAAACATAAACTCAAAAACGAATTTTTGTGAAAAAATAAAACTCTGGGCTTATAGAAACATTATTATCTCAAATTTAAAATTATACAAAGGATTTTTTTGATGCCCTTTGATCTGACTAAAGCATGACAACTTTACATTTTTCAAACAATTGAACTTTTTTGAATTTCATTATAAATATTATGAAAATTTTTGTAAAATATGGATTTCAATTTTAATCCCGTTTCACATGAATTATATTTACTTGATTAAATTTTCTTTAAATTTCTTTTGAACCTACATTCACGTTCACACACGAACATTTTCTTCATTAGTTTTTAATTTATTTTCCTACAAATTTTTGTTAGTTTAAAAAATCGTCTTCTTAATCCTTAAAACTAAGATCTTTTGTTTGACAATATACCACAGCTTTGTTCTGTTGTGTTTCTTATATTTTTTTCTGAATGTACCATAATCGAAAAAGATCCAAATAAAATGTTTTTGTGTTAGACAAAAATTTAGTTCTTTTAAAGACAAAGTAGTTAACAGTCACTATTAATAAAATTAGAAGTAAAGAAAATGTTTTTATAATTATTAAAGCCATGGTTAAAATTCGGTATAAAAGTGCATTTTTTAACTTTTCTTCATTTTTAAAAACAAAAATATCGTACCTGTGCCTAATTTTTTTGAAACCAAATGTTTATTTTTTTGAGAACTATCTGTCATTCAACAACTTATATCAAATTTATTGGTAATGTGCTAGTAAAACTGTTTCTGTATGCGAATAATGAGAAAAGTTTTTCATTTTATCTGTCAAAACAATCCGCACGTATTTTAGGCACCGAAAAAGAAACATTCGAACTAAAAAGTAAAAACTAATACATTATCAAAACATATAATTAAATAAAATGTAATTAATTGCTTCATTTTATTTATTTAAATATTTTCCAATTTAAATTATTTCAATTGTTAAAAATGCGATGGTTTTGTTCGGCAACTAACATTAACACACTAAACACTTAAAATAATATATAAATATATATGTCTATATATATATCTATTTTTTCTTTGTTTTTAATACATTTTTTTTAAATCTTTTTACTAAAATTTTTTTTGGACACAACTTTTTTTGATGATAAATATTTTTTTCTTTTGACAGATTTGACAGTTTTCTTTTTGACAGATGCACTGGAAATTTCCAATAAAACGCAATAAGTGTTGCTAGTTCTCAATTTGAGTTACAGAAACAGTTTTTTCTTCCAGGTTGAGAAGCGGTGGAATTTTTGTTTCATACTTTTTGCTGTGAAAACTTATCACTTTAAGTTACAGAAACGACCTACTGATTTAGCAGTATTTATTTCAAACATTTTCTATTATTGGATTCAACAGTTTTTCTTATCGAAGCTTTTCACACACTTTAAGGCTCAAATTAATGAAAACTTATATGCTAGTCGACGGGGAATATCTTTCTCTACCACATGGCATTAAAATCTCAATTTACTTAAAAAGTGTACTTAGAAGGTTTTTATATTTAGCCGACGATATGTTATTTTGGCAGGATATAAAAGGATATTAACCTTCTTTTCTTTCGTTGCACTATTTCTTGGTGACAGCTATCAATATAACTAAACATTTCATTTTTAGTTTCATTGTACAAAAAATCATCCGAAACCTCTGTTGCCTTGTTACTTTTCACGTGTCTAAGAAGTTCAATGCTGTACACACACTTTAAGCTGTTGAAGAAAAAGTAAGAAAGTACTTGAGTAGATCTCGACTAATTCTTTGATTATCACAAATGCTCGAAGAACGATTTTCTACAAATCTTCAAGATATTGTAATGCTTAGAAAAATATCTGTGTTAAATTTTGTCATCATACGAACAGATAATATGAGATTTATTTAGGCAGGTTGTCACTTGTCAAAAGATCAATTTTTTGGGAAACGAATTTAAAATCAAATATGGCAACCCTGTTTTCTTATTGGTTTGTTTTCGTTGACTTTTTTTTATCGCTCAGTTAATTTTGTTTTATTTACTTTTTTCACTTCACTCTGTGTAATTGATTTGTGATTTGGCTGTACACGTAGCGCATTCGTCAAACAGCAACAATATTCAAAGGAATACCATAGGACAAGGAAATAAGTTGCAATTATTAATTAAAAGATACAGAAAAAAATAATATAAAGAAATTATAATTTTTTTAATAAAAAAATATAGTTCAAAAAAACGGTAAGTTTGTATCATTGAAAGAAAAAGATTTTTCTTTTAACACATCAAAAATTTCAACAATTATAAGAAAAAAATATTTTATTTTTAATTAATGATAAAAATAATTTTTGTGAAAGAGAGAGTGAGTGTTTTTATGCAGTTTTCTGTTTTGTCATTTTTCGTTTTCTTTTTGCACCTGTAATTTGTGCTCATTTAAAATTTACTCATGCAACGAGTGTTTGTGTGTGTTCTGCTCGCGTTTTTGCCATTTTTTTTAACTCATACTCCAACGCAAATTCGTATGAAGTTGTGAATTGAAATGTTTTGTTTTGTAAACAATGTTTTTGCATTTTTGCTTTCGCTTTACTTTTTTTAAAGCAAAAGCTAATATGGAGTTGCCATATCAAAATAACACACTTAGAAAAATTATATGATAAAGGAATCATAGGGTCGGGCTAAAAACATCTCTACATTATTTTTTCTAGGTTAGCACTAATCAGTGAGGTCTTTTTGGGATAGTAACAAAGTATTAGGGGCGTTAGTCGTTAGGTAGGAAGTAGGTGACTTCAAACTACCAGAACTATTGTTAAAGTGGCAACAAAGCAAAGGTTTTAGAGATTATCTAGGATAGCAAGTTGACATGAATAAATGCTTACCACTTCCGCAGAAAGATGTTGTTGTAACTGCTATATTGTTGGTAATATCGCAGAAGTGGCAGTTCTTGGTCATAATCCTAAGATTTCCGAGTCGTTCCGGTACGTAGAACCGACTGCCGTGGGAACGTCTGTAGGCATGGTGATTTCTCCTATTCTCATATATTTCTAAATGATCCTCTATGTTAAACATACAGTCTTATCTACTCATTCAGTTACAGCCTAAGCTTTTTAGACATTGTGGGAAATATTCAGAAAATCAATAATACGATAAATTTAGACAGATTTTCAATATTCGAATTGGGTCAATATAAAATAAACGTAAGACGGACAATTTTGCTTCATATGTTACTAAAGGTGGTATTAATATTGAGAAATAAGTACCATAAGTGGCCATAAAAATGCAGTGTGATATCCGAACTAATACGAATACAGGCAGTTACTGCGCATCTCGATTCGAAAATAAAACTGTTCGAATTTGTATGCTTAAAGCATTGTGTTTCGAAAATACTTTCTTTCGAATCGAGTTACTCGGTAACCCCCCTGCTCTCATGTAAGGAATGTTCCCTAAAAATCTATTTTGGAGTTGTACAGAAAAGGGGCGAAGGTATTTATAGGAGACAGTAGGGTAGTTAACTTTATTGATTCCCTTGGCTATTGTCGCAATATGGGATGTGTTTCACTGTTTCATCGATATTATAATGCTATGTTTTGAGATGAGGGACTTTGTTCCCAAAACCCAAACTTTTGAACGTATCACTCGTATACCTTCTAGAACTCATTCATTTGTTATCGATTGGTCAGTGGATCTCACAACGCAATGCAGAGAACATTCGTTCTTTATCCGCACTGAGCAATCTTTCCAATCATTTATGACATCAAATAATTTAAATCGAATTTCAACATGACTCATTTTAACTTCCTTGCTGCAACAACTTCTCCTAGTTTCTTCACAATATAAAGCATAAGTAGGGGTCATGCCGAGAATGTTGGCCCAGTCAAAAAAGGCTTTTATATTTCTATATCAAATATAATAAATCTATAAATTAAGTTGTAATTACTGACAGGCAAATTTTACCTTTGCCGGATTGATCAAAGATGGATATTGGCGCGGGTTCTCGTATTTTCATGATTGAACCAGGTGTCAGGAAGTCGTAAAGACTTGCTTGGGGATGGTATTATCTTACTAACAGCGATTTTGAGATAATTAAGGTAACCATGTTAATCTCAAACATTACAGCTAGGGATCGTTAGGTCACATAGTCAGTCTTTACAAATACAAAGCAATACATTAATAAAATGTAAGTTAGCTCTAATGGACACATAGGTCAAGTACTGAGTAATACCCTACTGGGATCTCCTATCTGCCATCAAGTCCTGGATTAAAAAGGAAATGGCGAAGACCAGGTAAGACCTGGAGGATTATAGAGTATCTAAGGCTCTATGGCAATTATTAGATATTTGGAGGACCAGCATAGGAGCAATATTTTGTTTAATTATACCAACACTCAGGGGATACCCATATAAATGCGTTGCATTGTGTTGATGTTAGAAAATAAAGGATTGGGTAGGAGAAAAGATAGAGTAGTGTTTGTGGATATTTGATCTGAATCGTTGGGTATTGTATTAGGTTGGAAAAACATAATCAGGAAGAGAATTTCACATTCGAATAGTTCGGCCAAAAACGAGTTTTCTTTGTAATGCGTTGTACGACTCTTATTCCAACTAATTACAAAAGGATGCGCTCTGTTTGCTAAACGTGTGTTTCGTCTAAAAGTATGTGCATTTGGAATAAGACTACGTTTGTTGTCAGAACATTTACCATGGTAATATCTGTAGAACAATGAAAGGCATCCTACATTTCGACGATGTTCGAGTGTATTTCAAGATTTACAAATAGTACTATCACCTATTAGGTCAATGGCTCGCATTTGAACACGATCCAGCATTTCAAGACTAGAACGTGCAGCACCTGCCCAATCGTGAGAATTGTACTCCATTTTTGGACGTATGTACGTGGTATATATCCGGAGTAGGTCGGTTGGTGAGAAATATATTCTACATAGTCTTAAAAACCAATCGTCTTGATTGGTGAAATGCATATTATGTTTAGATGGGGACCCTTCGATATCGAAGAAACACAATCTCTCTTGTAGTTCTATCCTACAAAGTCAGATAATGAGAGTTATAGGCAGAAGATTTCACGATGAACTCCATGACATCCAGTTGAGCAAATTCTATGATGTTGTGAGTGAGCTTCATTGTGGAACTCAGCTGGTTAGATATGATCTTAAATTATCTATTTTAGTCGCATTTCAATTCTCTTTCTACATTTATATGCTTCCTTTCCACTTTATGTAGTTGAAAGGATTACAAATGGACTAATTAGGTTTCTATGTACTAAAAGTCCTTTAATTTAAACATTTTTCTGATGTTATAAACATAATTTGCTATTTATTGTTACTTAAATATAATAACGATTTGATAATTTATCTTTTCTTTTAATAAAATTTCAGTTTGTAATGTTTTAAAAAACGTATTCAATCAATAAAAATCAAAAAATGATCAATAGTGTAAATGCTTTGGAATTTCTTAAACCAAAATTAATAACAATGGATAAATACAATTCCACAACAACCACAAAACTACTTCCACCTACTTCACTCGCAGCGGCAAGAACATTCGTAACGATTAGTGGTCATCATGCTCATCCCAGCGCAACAACTATTGATTCCCATCAAGAAAAGCAACAACAAAAACAACAACAACAATCTTTATTTAATCATGAATTCAAGCAGCAGGAACGTGTTAAAGTACAACATTTAGAAAATCATACAAAATTACAAAATAATAAATGTTGGAATAATTTTCGTACCTTATACACCTCCACCTCCTCCTTAGATGTTAAGAATGACAATGATAGGGAATTATTGGATAAAATAAGTCAAACAGTAAAAGACGATAATGAAATAGATGTGGTAAATGTTGAACATTTATCCTCTAAAGCAGCAACAACAATAACACCAATTAATATACAAAATAAAAGTGCCTTTACTTTAGATTTAAATAAAAAGAATTATTACAACAATAATAATAATAATAATAGTATTTGTGGCAATAATAATTATAATTATATAAAAATGGATGCATCTCTAAAAGGAAAGGAAACCAATAATAACTTTCAAGTTTTTTGCAAACAATATAATAATAATTATATATCACCCACAACACCAACTACAACAGCAATGATTGGAATGTCATTAGCAGTGCCTCAACAACCACAACCATCTACAATAATTCCAACATCAACAACTCAACGTACTGAAGATCAAAATATGGCTTATCGTCATATTGAAAGTGTCCACAATTATGCTAAATCAAAATCATACGAAGATGATGAAGACAATCAATCGCCGAATGGTAGTCGTCATAGTAGTTATTTGGATGACGAAGACGAAGAAGATGATGACGACGAAGAGGATGAGGATGATAACGGCATTGAAGCTGTATACGATAATGACGAAGATGACATTGATTATGAGGAACGTTTAGATGGCGATTATGAAGATATCTTCAATCGCAGACATAAAAGATTTCAAAAATTGTCCACTTCATCCGATGGTGCTCTTACCATAAGATCCAACAAATTATCTAATAGAGGAGTTATTTTTGAACAGAGTAAACCTCAATTTCTAGCAATTACAAAAGATCGCAAAATACACTCTGTTAAAGTAAACAACAAACAAAACGAGGATGAGGAAGTTCATGTTGATGTAGATGTGGAAACTATTGAAACACAATTGTCACCATCGCTTCCGGGCGATATGAAGTCCACGAACTCAATGGGAAACGAATTGTCTGCCATAAATAAACCAGATCATCATGCTCGGCGTCCTATGAACGCCTTTTTGATATTTTGTAAACGTCATCGGGCAATTGTTAAGGAACGTTATAAAAACTTGGAAAATAGGTGAGTTGACAATTTAATAAATGTAATATATGTAATAATATTAAAAATTTGCACGAAAACTTAAGAACGGTTAAGTTGTAACTTCTGATCAAATAGAACTCCTGATCAAATAAATATCGGCACCGGCTCGGGTGTCTATTTATTTGAACAAAACATCAGGATATCGTAAAGACAGTAAGTGTCCTTCAAATCACTCCGAATCCGTTAAACATATAAAAAATTATTTCAAACCGACTAAACAAAATCGAAGAAACCGTTCCAAAGATATGATAAAATCGATAGACTAGAGGCTGTATCACCAGGTGACGGATAGGGGACCCCACACCCATGAATGCCTCCCATTCATGGGTTGGGAACCAGCCACATAAATAGGTGGGAGGAACTTCTTTTCATGCGTGGGTAATAAGAGAAAAATTAATCGCGGACCAAATAGTTAGTAGTGAATTGATACTTCAAAAAGCCCCAAGCCCCAGTGTCATTGCTAACCATCCCATAGGCTTTTCGGTACGCAGTCGATGGTAAATGTAAGACTTTCTTTCAACGGCGCACTGGTCGGATAGGTGTTACGCGCTATTTTAATCATCCCGAAAAGTAACAGCAATTACAATTTGAAAAATGAAATATTACACTAGGTTAAAAAAAAGGCATATTAAAAGATCTTCCGACTAGCTACTGGCAGACTGGTTCTCAACCCGGAGTAAAGCGCATAAACATATAAATACTCCTAATGCCTATAAATCCAAGGAGTATAAAAAAGATAGGAAAAAAAAGAGGAAGGTTCCATAATAAGTATTAAGCTAAGCTGTGGCAGGTGTTGTGCCATTTAGGGTAATTTGTTTCCCGCCCAATTGACAAACTGCCAAACTCCTTGACAGACCGCTTACCCTAGACAATTTTCAAATCTGTCCCTGTAATATGATCCACTAGCACGCCACGTTTTCGTCACCTAACATTCCTTTATGAAATTATTTAACGCTTCATTTTAATTTCAATTGAATTCATGTTTATTTAATAAAAAAAAATCTGGGATTTTAATAATGTCATTTAGAAAAATACTTATAGCTTAGTTTTAAGTATACTTTAGTTTAAGTTAATAAACATTTACCAATAAAATAATTTTTATAATAATTATAGTTTTACATTTATATAATCTAGATTATATTTATAAGTAATATGTATTAATAATAATTAGTTTTAAGAAAATAAGTATACACACTACTAAAAGTTCTATTTACAAAAATACTACAATATAACTAGGGTTTATTTCTCCCTGTTGTCTTCTATTGAACATACCGACTGGTTTGATGATGTTATTGCTATTTTTGTTAATTTGAAGATGATGTTGCTAAACATTGTTGATAGGCCTTGACAGATGATGATGAAGATGTTGATGGACTTGTAGCTGATGGTTAATTTTGGTGATAATGATGCCGAAGGTGGTTAATTTTGGTGGTAATGATGCCGAAGGTGGTTAATTTGTTTGTTGTTGTTGGTTTTGCACGCAGGTAGTTTTTTTTTTTCTTTCGGTTATGACAACAGGGGGGGGGGAGGTTGCTAAATATGTACAGATTTCAAATTTTCTTTGCTTAATTATGATTATTATTAATTTGTTTTAAGTTTTTATTAATTATTTAATTGTTTTAGGCATAATTTTACACTTTTATGAAACATTAAAATTTTCAAAACTCTTAGAAATTTGTATTTGGCTGTCTCATTGTAGTTGTTTTTTTTTTCATTGAAATTTAACAGGATACAACAAAAAAAACTGAATTATGTACGATTTGGATAATATGCATTTACACTTTGACTTCCAACTAAGAAAAACGTTTCCATTTTTTTTCTTTTCCGTTTAACCGCCTGGGTCAATTAGAATTTAGCTAAACACTTTTCCCACTTCTATTATTTCAGCAATTAACTTTATTTTTGCAGTCACTTTAAAATAAAAAGTTTGTTTGTTTATACATATTAAATTTAATAAACTTTATTCACAATTTGCTTTTTAATTAAGTGTCAGTATTTCTTGTTGTATTAAAAAAAATAATTTCCGAATGGTAAAAAAAAAACAACCAACTTATAAGAAAACTGCGACTTTTTTCTTCAAGAATTTTTTCACAACTCTTGTTGTTAAACAACCGATCTCCTTTGAATTTATCCAGCAACTAACTCTTGTTCAAATTGTCATGCCTCTTCTAAACCTTTTTTTTCATCCCATTTGTTCCCTATGTCATTTGATCTAACGGGACTATGATGTGACTTTCGATATGTAGAGAAAATACGAAGACGATAACAGAGGAATATGTGAAATTCCTCTCATGATATTTTAACGGGATTATCATACCACTCATGAATGCAGAATAAGAAGAATCATGGATGAAGGAATTGTCAACATTTTCTCATCTTCAGTGACGTCATGGGCTTATACAAGAAAAGGGTTGCCAATTCACTGTAAAGATGGAAAAAAAAGTATCGATCTGTTTTATCGTCTGGGACAGTGAATTACGACGTTATCTTAAACTCATGAAAAATAAATGTGAAGAAACGTTACACGATTTGAAAACATAAAATCCGTAACATAGGTTAGGTTAGGTTGAAAAGATAATGCCAGGGAAGCCATCTGAGTCCCAATATAAAACCTACAAAGTCAGTCAGTTCGCTCTGCTGTATGTCGCCCAGTTCCTCATGGAATCTATTTCCTAGAAATTTAAGTCTCTGGTTTTGGAACATAGGACAATGGCAGAGGATGTGCTCTTCCGTTTCGGACGAATCCGCGTCCGAGCATAGTCTGCAAATGTACTGATTTCTGACATATATTCAGCCTAGAATTCAGGGCGCAGAGGCCACTTAGAAAACTTATACATTTCCTAAGACTGGCTTTGCTAAGACCTAGCAAGAACTTGATCATGCGTATATTTAAATCCGGCCATTAGGTCCTAGATATTATGCAAGTGACCAAGTTATGTCAGTTCTTAGCTGTTTCCTCACCGATCTAAGACATATAGGCGGTGCTATCTCTGTCACCGCGAGCATCAGTTCCATATCTTGTGATTTCGTTTGCAGTTTCATTGCCTTGGATGTCGCAATGACCAGGAACTCAGCAAAGCCTATATGTAGCATACAAGCTGATGATTGCTAATCTACACGACTTGACTAGTTTTGAAGTGATACAACATCCTTCCAGGGCTTTTAGAGCAGCCTGGCTGTCAACATAAATTGTCACCTCGCTATCTAAAGGAATATTGTAAGTAATGAGCTCAGTGGCTTTCAGAATGGCAAAGATTTCTGCCGGTCGGATACCTTAACGCCTCCACCAGTATTTAGTTATTTCCGCGTCAATGGTGGGAATAAGTCATGAACAAAAACAATTTCAATAAAAACAACAAAACACAACTAAATCGTACAGGACAACCTTGAAAGACAGTTTCAGAGTTAGATAGGACATTGTAGAGATTGACGACTTAGATGAAATGAGGACATACTCTAACAGGAGAGACTTCTAATGACGAACTTATTGGAGATGGATTGGTTTCTGGATGATCAAGATTCATCTTATACCATTAAAGCTACCCCGGTTCCGACCAATCCAATCAAGATCTCCTTGAGGATCTTTTGCGGTTCTCTCGCTGATCTCTGTTTTGGAGAGTATGATCACTGTGATCTCAACTCCGATTTCGACTTCGGCCCAGAGTAAAGCAAGACAAAAAAGTTGAATTTTGCAATGCACACCAAAGTTTTATAATTCTTGTGACGTAAAATTTTGTTTCCTTTATTTTTTTTTAATATTATTTTTTTTTCTTTTCAGAGCTATAACGAAAATCTTAGGTGACTGGTGGGCCTTTTTGGATACAAATGATAAAAAGTGCTTTACAAATTTAGCTCAACAGGTACATTAACAAATTCTAGTAAACCATCTTCAATCCACAATAATTTATTGGTTTATTTCCTTTTATTCTTTACAGAACAAAGATGCTTTCTTTTCAGCTAATCCCAATTTCAAATGGTACAAACTACCAGCACCTCCTCTTCGTACTCTAACCACACGTCCAGCCAATGCCTTTGGCCAAGAATATCCCGATGATAACGAAGCCGCCACCAACTCTTCTAACTCCCCTGAAACTATAAGCAATAATATACGTATGAACAATAATCATAGCAACTACTTTAAACTAGCCGATGAAGCACAAATGGGTGATTTAAGTCATTTAATGCAAGATAAATCCAAGGACACAAAACAAACCGCAGACTTGCAACAAGCTCTGGGTGAAACATCACAATTTATGAGTGCTCATATTACAGGCAACGCCGAAGTCTTGGAAGAAAATCCCTTAAAAAGACGTTTTATCAGTGAGAATAGTTTCTCGAGCAACAGTAGCGAAGAAGACAGTTTGGAGCCAAAGAAGAAAAGTGCTAGATCTTGTAAGGGTAAGAGATATCAAGAATTAATAAATTCCGGTCAAATAGCTACATCTGTAAAGAAGACAAAGCCCTCAGCTCGTACTGGTGCTATAATGGGGGACCATATCGATTTGAATATTAAACAAAACTTGTCAAATGTTAATAATTTGCCTAACAATCTGCTTGGTAATAGTAATATCTGTCAAAAGCGTTCTGTTTCCGAATGTTGCGATAATATGTTGCCATATGAATTTAATAGTTTTGATCTGGAAGAAAGAATCAAAGAATTGCCTGCTTTAAATTTGGATGATTATTTGCAGCGTAAACGTAATACAAAAAAGAAAAAGAAATTCTCAACGAATGGCAAGAAGAGGGGACCACGCAATGAAAAATCCTCCAAACAATTGCAAAATTCTGTTAAGGCTGGTTATGAAAGCTTTAAACAAATTTCAGGTAAACTTCTACAACATATCCCAGCCACAGCCACAGCTGTGGGTAGTCAAAAGCGCAAGGCTCGTAAGGAGAGCATTACACGTCGTGATGTTTCAGCCATAGAACAGGAAGTTGCCTCTTTGTTACCTTTAACAATTAATGGTTGTTGCTACTTCCAGGAAGCTCCTTATTTAAAAAAAGAAAAAGACGAGGTAGCAATAAGTCCTAAATATATAGAAAATAACGAATGTCATAAGACATTCGAGCGGAACTGCATAAAAGTTGAAAAAGACACGGAATTAATAACACCACAAACACTTAATTTTACATCAACATCACCAATCATTCCTTTACAACACCAAACTTCTTCTACATTATCATCAACATCAGTATCAGTTGACATCTTTAATGATGACAAAAATATTACTAACAACAGCAACACTTTAAATGACAATATATCGTCGTCTACCTCAGATTTACTCATACTGGCCGAAGTAGCTGCCAATCGCACTGAACTAAAGCATTAATTTGTTTTTAAATAATTTGTGGAACATACTTACATTTTATTTGGGATGTATGTATGTTGTTATTATTACATTTTCTAATAATGATGATATTTATTTAAATCTAGTTTAATATGTTTGTGTTAATTAATTTAATATCATTAGTTTTTTTTTTCTAAAACATTTTTAAAATGTGCAATATTTGTTAATTTTTAATTTTCCATTTCTTTTCTTTCTCCTATAAAATATTTTTAGTTGTTGTTAAGAACGAGGTAAGAATCGAGATTTCAAGTGCTAATAATGACTTTCAGTAAAATGTCATGCCCCTATTGCTGTTCTCAACTCAGTTTGGTCGTCTGCCAGTCCACCAAACTTTCACTCAACCAAATTATTTTTTGATATTGCGGAAGTAAAAACATTGAGTTCTGCAATATCAAAGAATAATTTGGTTGAGTAAAAGTTGGGTTGACTGGCAGACAACCAAACTGAGTTGAGAACTACAATAGGGGCATTATTAATTTTATAAAAACTTTGGTTTTTTGGTTAAAATTAAAGAAGCTTTCATTAAAAATATTAATTTTTATTAGAAAGGTACTTATGAAGTTTACAACTTTGCTTCCGACGTTTTGCAATATATGACTGACTGTTGCGGTACGTGGTAGTAAAAATATATATATATATATATATATATATATATATATATATCTAAGATGTCATACATTGTGCTTAGGTATTTGTAAACATAACGCCATCGAAATATTTGTCGATTTGTGTCGCCAAATTATCGTCATTTGCGGGAAATTTTAATTTTCTGCTTTAATATGAAGAATGCTCTCAAATACCTTTAATGTGCCCACTAATTGTGAAAGAATGTTCCGAAAGCTGACCAGCACTTTTGGTCACTTCAAAAGATGATCAGTTTTTTCAAAGCGAGATTCGTACGCTGCCCGAAAGATTGGAGAAAGTAGTGGCCAGCGATGGACAATGCTTTTAATCATTAATGTAAAACCTGTTTATTACAAAAAACTCTCGAATTTCGAAAAAGAACCAGCGGAAGCAAAGTTGTAAACCAAATAAAGTCTTTTTTTATGAAAATTTGAGCTTTGGTAGTACATAGCAAAATTTTTTAGGTAAAAATTAGATAATTTGAAGTAAAGACTCTATAATATAACGATGTTGCACTTCCATACATTGATTTTGAAAAGTCCCATAAAAAGAGTACAGCGCGAGAGTATAGCGCTTTTACTCTAATTCGGAAACAACTAATGTAAAGTATTCGATGAAAGAAAGATAAGGCACATGCAGATGCTCATGAAATTGAATGAAATGAATTGGTAAAAATTTCCCATCTTAATCATGAACAAAAAGCCTTGATTATTTTATATTAATCGTTGATGAATATGAGGATTTATTTTTAATCAAAATTTAAATTTTTTAAAAGTTTAACAATTTTCACTTTTTTACATTTTTACTAAAAATTAGAAAGTTCGAATTCGAAAAGATTAAATTTCGGTAAAAAAAATATAATTTTTAACAAATTCGCTTTTAATGAAAATTTTAATTTTTACTAAAAAATTTTGGGGGAAAGTTGAATTTTTCAGATAAAACTTATTTTTGGTGCAACCATAACATTTTTAGTAAAATTTTTGTAATTTTTATCCAATTTAACATTTCAATTTCATTTATTTAATACAAAACAAATTGTCTCAACTTTCAACTTGTTTTTATCCCTAAAAAGCACTCAAAACAGATTCTTAACATCACATAAAAAATCCCTAGAAGAATTTATATCCAAAGGATTCTTGGACTAACAAAGATTCTTTAAATAAATAAGTTAATCCAAAAAAATTAATCATTTTTATATTTTTTTAATTCTAAAGGCATTTGTTTTTAATTCTTATTTAGTTGCTCCTTTCTCTTATGCTGCCTAAATTGCAAAAAGAAAAAAAATCATCTAATTTAATTTAAATTGTTATTCTTTTTAGTCAACATTATATAAATAATTGTTTTCTAAATGTTTTCTTGAATTAAGTAGAGTTTTAAGCAAAGATTTTAAATGTTTTCTTTACAAAAAAACATTTAAAATAAAACTGAATAAAAAGCCTTATTGTCATATTATATTAAATTGTTATAAACAATTATTGTTGTAGCTTAAGTCCATTTTATTATTATTATTTTTATTATTTAATTTTGTTATATTCGAAGGAGAAAAAAAAAACAAAGAAATCTTGTCTTTAATATATTTAACACAGAGCAAACAAAACAAACAAACAGTTTATAACAATTAGAAGAAAATTTAAATTAATCTAGTTTGTTAAGTTTTATCTCTTTGAGTCAATACAAAATATTACAAATATTATTATTATTATCATCAAATAAAGTTATATTTGTTTTTAAGAAGGAAATATTGAGATTAATGCCTTTTAATTTAATTTCATAAGGGTTTCAAATGAGGGTTGCCTTTTAAGTTGTAAGTTTAAAGAAAATAAATAAATTTAAATTCTCTATAGAGATTTAGAAAAAAAAATTTTATAATGAACATTTTTCTATAGAAAAAATTGATAATGAAAATCTTTTTATAGAAAAAACTTGTAATAAAAATTTTTCAAAAAATAACAAAATTGTCGAGATGAAAATATAATTCAAAAAGAAAAGTTATTTGCATTTTATCTCGATCTGTTACATTTATTAATGTAACAGACAATTTATTGATAAAAGACAAAAAATGTTTCTGGGATAACCAATAACGCGTTTCAATAGTTGGTTAGACCATCTCTTCAGTAGGAGTCTCCCTACTTTTAGATAGATCGAAAACCTCGCATTAGTACTTACTTTACAAGCACAATCCTTACGAATTGTGTTTCTAAACCACAAGTAAAAGCTCAGGGGGGTTACCGCGTAACTCGATTCGAAACGGAAAATTTTCGAGTTCGTACAAATGGTACTGTCTAATACGATCTTCGTATGTTTTGTTTCGAAAGTGCGGACAAGTTTTTTCCCTTTCGACAAATAAATTTCCCTTTCGTAAATCCAACTGTGTATTACGAAAACGGACATTTTTGTCGTTTAAAATGATAGGAAATTGTTCGAAAGCTATTTAGGTAGTGACAGTTGGGGAAAATGTAAGTATTTATAAAAATTATACTTTTTTAAATAAAAATCCATTTTTATAAAGTGAATCAAATAATAAATTAGTATTGTTAGCATTTTAAAGGAATATTCCGAAAAAATATATTTACACAACCAAAAAAACAATATGAGGAAATGGTGGAATATATGACAAGTTTATTTTTAGGTTTGGGCTTTCTACAAAAATAACGTAAGAAGCAAATGTCATAGGAAGCAGATTAGAACAGCAAACGTCCAATTTTCTTTCGATAGATGAAGCTGTAAGCGGAATGTCTGGGACACAAAAGTTTGGAACAAAAAGCTAATCACACAATGTGCCAACATTAATACGAAGATGTAGTCTTGAAAATAATTTAAATGAAAATTTCAATTCCTCCAATCAAGAAGATATCCTAGTAATTACCTTTTATAATAACAATAACTGTTTTTAAAGTATAAACTCGAACTCCTAAATTAAATTTAGAAATTTAACTTAAAAAAAATCAACTTAAAAAAGAAAAATTAAACTACTAAAAGAAAAATTCGATTTCAAAAAATTAACAGAGTTGGAAAAATCCAAAAGAAAGGTTCAACAATTGGAAATGAAGAAAGCTATTGTAGACCTTGATTTGGAAATTGTTAAACAATATACTCTAATTTAATTGTGGTAATTGTTAATTTAATTGTGGGTGTATATGGTCATTTAAATTTTATTAGAAAGATCCATTATGTTTGAAGAGTCTCTAATTAATTTTTTTTGACTCGTTCAGGTGCCGTATCATTCTCATCATCGAACAATAAGGAAACGCAATTTATATTATAAAATTATTTAAAAATAACTTGAAATTGCTCATTGATATGTTTTGTTTTGGGAAATTTGTGTGTCAAACAGCAGTGCTACCAACATTTTCACAAATTTTCCCTTATGTTTGTGAATACAACACTGTGTTCGTTTCGAACGATTTACACGGTACGGTTAACCTTTCGATTCGGAAATTTCTTTCGAATGATTTTACTTTTCGAATCGAGTTACGCGGTAAGGGCCCAGGTTATCAACTGAACAAAAGCAAACACAAACATTTTTCAGTTTCATTTTTTTTAGAAAAAAAAATTATAATAAAAATTTTTCTATAGAAAAAATTTGATATTGAAAATTTTTCTATAGAAAAAATTTGATATTTAAAATTTTTCTATAGAAAAAATTTGATATTTTAAATTTTTCTATAGAAAAAATTTGATATCGAAAATTGTTCTATAGAAAAAATTTGATATCGAAAATTTTTCTATAGAAAACATTTGATATTAAAAAATTTTCTGTAGAAAAAATTTTATATCAAAAATTTTTGTATTTAAAAAATTTTATAATGAACATTTTTCTTTAGAAAAAAAAAATTATAACGAAAAAATATAGAAAAAATTTAATATCGAAAATTTTTCTATGGAAAAAATTTTGCATCGAAAATTTTTCTATAGAAAAAATTTTAATATCAAATTTTTTCTAAAGAAAAAATTTTACATTAAAAATTTTTCTATGGAAAAAATTTTATATCGAAAATTTTTCTACAGAAAAAATTTGATATCGAAAATTCTTCTATTGAAAAAATTTGATATCGAAAATTTTTCTATTGTAAAAATTTGATATCGAAAAATTTCTCTAGAA
This sequence comes from Stomorhina lunata, assembly GCA_933228675.1. Lineage (NCBI taxonomy): Eukaryota > Metazoa > Arthropoda > Insecta > Diptera > Rhiniidae > Stomorhina > Stomorhina lunata. The sequence continues at coordinate 53,613,914 of OW121743.1, read as the reverse complement.
AAATTTTGATATCGAAAATTTTTCTATAGAATAAATTGATATTAAAAATTGTTCTATAGAAAAAAATTTTTATCGAAAATTTTTGTATTGAAAAAATTTTGTATCGAAAGTTTTTCTATTAACAAAATTTGAAGAAACTGTTTCTATAAAAAAAAATTTGTTATCAAAATTTTTTCTATAGAAAAAATTTGTTATCAAAATCTTTTCTATAGAAAAAATTTTATATCGAAATTTTTTCTATAGAAAAATTTTTAGAAAAAAATTTATAACGAAAATTTTTCTAAAGAAAAAATTTGATATTAAAAATGTTTCTATGGAAAACAATTTATATCGAAAATTTTTGTATTGAAAAAATTTTATATAGCAAATTTTTGTATTGGAAAAATTTTATATCGAAAATTTTTATATAGAAAAAATTTTATATCAAAATTTTTCTACAGAAAAAATTTTATATCAAAATTTTTCTATAGAAAAAATTTTATATCGAAAATTTTTCTATAGAAAAAATTTTGTATCGAAAATTTTTCTATAGAAAAAATTTTATATCGAAAAATTTTCTAAAGAAAAAATTTGACATTAAAAAAGTTTCTATGGAAAAAATTTTAAATCGAAAATTTTTCTTTTGAAAAATTTCAGATCGAAAATTTTTCTATAGAAAAATTGTATATCGACGAAGTTGACTTTGCAATTTGATTTTATAGAAAAATTTTATAATAAAAATTTTTCTTAAAAAAAAAATTATAATGAACATTTTTCTATAGAAAAATGTATATCTAAAATTTATCTTTAGAAAAAATTTGATATCGAAAATTTTTCTATAGAAAAAATTTATAATGTATATTTTTATAGAAAAAATTTTTAAAAAAAATTTATATCGAAAATTTTTCTATAGAAAATATTTGATATCGAAAATTGTGGTATAGAAAAAATTCGATATCGATCAAAATTAGTGAAGTGTATTAGAGTTGCGGCATAGTCGAATATAGCACTCTTGTTAAGTTTTAATGCATATATTTCTGCCTATATACGTTTAATACACACAAAACATTTCCGCCAACAACACTTAAATTTCGCTAAAAACATCATTTAATTAGGAATTTTGATAATGTATGTATTAAACATTTTTAAAGAGTTAAATTCATTATAAAACTACTTAACGATTGAAATTCCAACAAAATTCACTTTATAAATTCAACTATATTTTCATTTGTTTAAAACCATATGCTAATTTAAAAAAATCAATTAATTAAAAAATTAGATAAAAAAAATTCATCCTTTACTAATCATCATCGGAAGTAGGATTATCAACTTTTATCTTCGGATTACTGCCATTATGTTTACGGGCTGAAGTAACCAAGCGGGCCGAACGAGATTGAACTCGCTGAACACTGCTAGAACGTTGCATGTGTGAAGGCGAGGGTGTGCCACGACGACGATCCATTAACCGTAAATCAGAAGTGGAAGCTGCGGCACTTAACCGACGAGTATGAGCTGCTAGGGGCACATGTGTATAATGATTTTTTGGTGTAAGATCTGTTTCAACTTCCTGTTCATCATTCGAAAAAACTGGCGTAGAGCGATGATATATGGGCGTGTTCAGGCGTGGTGTTATTATAATCGGAGGCTTTTCGCTTAATATAAATGAGCCATCGGGTAGTGGATACAGTTTTTGCTTTGTCAAATCGTGTTCTCCCAAACTTACATCTGAAGCTGAAGGATATTCTTCACCGCTCAAGTTATTCGAGCCAGAGTTGTTCATGTTGTGTTTAGGTATTAAAAGCTGTTCGGGCCCTAAATTGCTTTTTTGACTAGCTTTAGTTTTAATCTGTTTAAAGATAACATCTTTTTAATAAGGAGCTTTAAATTGGAAAAAATTTGTTCTTTATTACCTTCCAATCCTTATATTTAGGACTATTTAAGCGCCACTGTTGACAGTCATCTCTTAGTTCCTTGGCTTTCGTTGCTGTACCACCATAATTATTTTTCTCGTTTAAACATTCTTTAGAAGTTCTACCTCTCAAACTCATTATGCGCTTTAAGACACGAGGAAAATAATAAAGTGTTATGGTCATGAGTATTATGGCTGTACTGGCTTCCTTAAAATTGCTGGAAAAATATATTAATGCCAAAGACATAAGCTGTAATAGCCACTTGATAATATTTTTTGAACGTTTGTTCTGCGGTGGTCCCCAGCGGTAACAGAAAAAGAACGAAATAATGCCGGTGATAATAATGTACCAGCAGACATAGTTGCGATAGGTCATCATAATTAATTGAATGTTATCCCACAGCATACGTATGATATAGAATCCAACGGTCCAGCCGCCTATTAAAACGCCGTACATCATGGTACGCCTGAAATGGAAACGAAGGTCTTGTTTTTAAATTGTATTTAATTTTAACTGATTTTTTCTATAAAAAAAAACTGAAAACCTGATTTTTTCTATAGAAAAACTGATTTTTTCTATAGAAAAACTGATTTTTTCTATAGAAAAACTGATTTTTTCTATAGAAAAACTGATTTTTTCTATAGAAAAACTGATTTTTTCTATAGAAAAACTGATTTTTTCTATAGAAAAACTGATTTTTTCTATAGAAAAACTGATTTTTTCTATAGAAAAACTGATTTTTTCTATAGAAAAACTGATTTTTTCTATAGAAAAACTGATTTTTTCTATAGAAAAACTGATTTTTTCTATAGAAAAACTGATTTTTTCTATAGAAAAACTGATTTTTTCTATAGAAAAACTGATTTTTTCTATAGAAAAACTGATTTTTTCTATAGAAAAACTGATTTTTTCTATAGAAAAACTGATTTTTTCTTTAGAAAAACTGATTTTTTCTTTAGAAAAACTGATTTTTTCTATAGAAAAACTGATTTTTTCTATAGAAAAACTGATTTTTTCTATAGAAAAACTGATTTTTTCTATAGAAAAACTGATTTTTTCTATAGAAAAACTGATTTTTTCTATAGAAAAACTGATTTTTTCTTTAGAAAAACTGATTTTTTCTTTAGAAAAACTGATTTTTTCTTTAGAAAAACTGATTTTTTCTTTAGAAAAACTGATTTTTTCTATAGAAAAACTGATTTTTTCTATAGAAAAACTGATTTTTTCTATAGAAAAACTGATTTTTTCTATAGAAAAACTGATTTTTTCTATAGAAAAACTGATTTTTTCTATAGAAAAACTGATTTTTTCTATAGAAAAACTGATTTTTTCTATAGAAAAACTGATTTTTTCTATAGAAAAACTGATTTTTTCTATAGAAAAACTGATTTTTTCTATAGAAAAACTGATTTTTTCTATAGAAAAACTGATTTTTTCTATAGAAAAACTGATTTTTTCTATAGAAAAACTGATTTTTTCTATAGAAAAACTGATTTTTTCTATAGAAAAACTGATTTTTTCTATAGAAAAACTGATTTTTTCTATAGAAAAACTGATTTTTTCTATAGAAAAACTGATTTTTTCTATAGAAAAACTGATTTAACAGATTTAAAAACTTACTTGGGCATCAATTTTCCCGACAGCCATATGAGAAACAGAAATGATGAACATATTCCAAAGGCTATGCCAGTTATGTAGTAAAACAATGAATTGCTACTAAGAATACCTGCAAACAGGAACGTTACAATGCCACCGAACAACTGGATCGAACGATAATAGTCAATCTTCTCTTGGTATAAGGTAACATTATACGACTTAATCGTCTCGATACCAATACATTGTTGCATAAATGGGGACAAGGAGAGACGGGAGCGTTTCTGAGAGAATAAATTCAAACTAAAGATAGAACGATGTTCGGAATAGTGTTCCTCGACTTCTGATGGTGTAGCACCTTCATACTGTGTATAATCATCGCCTTCAATTTCTAATTGTAGCTCAATGGTTTCCAAAACACGTCCCAAAGTTTTTGATGCACCCGTATAGCAATAGGTGTTCAAGTATTTCTCAAAGTAACCACGCTTAGTAGGTTTAAATTGAAAGGTGGTATTCGGTTCCAAGAAGTGAACTGAAATAATATATGTATTAAGTTTTGCATATCCATTTTATAAAATATGTACTGTAACAGACATATTTTCTGCATCAACTTTACCTTTAAATTGATCTGGAGGTTTAATATTTGGCTTTAATTTTGGTTTTAATGTTTTAATGTCTTCACTTAACGCAAAAGGTAAAATTAATAGCCATAACAATTTAAAAACTAATAATGAATTCTTCATTTTATAAAATGTTTAGTTCTTTTTTTCATGTCTTTATTCTAAAGGGTGAAACTAAAGTAAAAATGAGGTGGAATAAATTGTCAAAATAATTCCAAGATAACTGTAAATTTCCAATTGTTTGGTTAAATTAGCGATTAACTCGCGAAATTAAGAAATGTCAGAAATATGTATTAAACCAAAAAGAGCAGTGTTTTTTTTTTAATGGAAATATTTTAACAGATGAGCTGAAAATTTCTTAGCTGATTTAATTTTTTTTTTTTCAAATTTTTGAAATGTCTGGTCCATCGACTTTAACTTGTTTTTGGAATAGATAAGAGAAGAAACACTCAAGAAAACACTGCCTATACAATTGTATTTCATGTAGAAAGGCCTTAACTCACACTTTTTCCAAATTGTTTTTTTTTTTTTATAGAAAAACAATTTAAGGCAATTTTATCAAAATTGGCGGCTATTTAAGTAATTTTCTAAACTTATTATTTATGTGTCCTTGCATCAACAAACAATAAAAACATTCGAATCTTAAAGCGGTTGGAAAAAAAGATTTCTTATAATTAAAAAAGATTTCTAAAATTTTTCGGATATATTTGAATATATAGGTAACTTTTAATATCTAAACTTTCTACTAAAAACATTCTTCATCAAAAGCTTTCCAACAAAAAACTCATTATTTGTCTAAAGTTTTCTTATATAAAACTTATATAAAAAAAAAATGTTGAAATTATTTCTATAGATTTCTTATATGAAGACCTTATTTTGAAAGTGGATTAAGTCCATTTTTTTAAATTGAGATATAAAGGGTTTTCGTTTTAGTGATTTTAAAAATATAGGTGACAAATTTTAGTAAATTTAAAGTTTTGATCAGAACCTATCAAATTTATTCATTCATAAAAATAAAATTATAAAAACCATTGTTGATTAGTTATATAGTACATTTTTACATTATAGTAGAATTTTTTGTTAACTTTATATATGGCCCTTTGGGCTCAGTTAACTGTAAATAAATAAAATATTCGTATAACATAAACATTTTCTCAAAACTTAAAAAACCATTTGAAAATGCATTTTTTAGCGGGCTTAATGGACTTATACCACTTTCAAAACAAACATTTTAAAATATTCATTTTTTGAATTGAAAAAAAAAAAACTGTTTTGAAAACAAATAAAATTAAAATTTTTGGTTTTGTATGACAAAAGTTTTCTTTTGAATTGAAAAATGTATGGGACTTAATCCACTTTCAAAACAAATGAAACGAAAATTTTTGTTTTAAAAAATTTTTGCAAATATTTTTCAAAGCAAAATTCCTAAAAAGTACATTTTTGAAAAAATTCATATAAAACGCAAATTTTTTAAAAATTTTCTATAAAAAGTAATTTTTTGAATAATTTCCTATAAAAAGTAAATTTTTGAAAAATTTCCTATAAAAAGTAAATTTTTGAAAAATTTCCTATAAAAAATAATTTTTTGAAAAATTTCCTATAAAAAGTAAATTTTTGAAAAATTTCCTATAAAAAGTAAATTTTTGAAAAATTTCCTATAAAAAGAACATTTTTGAAAAATTTCCTATAAAAAAAACAAATTAGTTTGATATTTTTTTTTTTTTTTTTTTGAATAATTTTTTCTTTTAAATTGAAAAATATATGGGACTTAAACCACTTTCAAAATAAAAATTTGTATCAAATCGTTAACTAAAAAATGTTTGAATGTCAATATTTTAGTAGGTTTTGTAAATATAAAATTAATTATTTTTCGCATAGTAAGATTTACAATTGCAGAACCTTTCCCCATCATTAACTTAATTTTTTTGGAATATGGACTTATTTCACTTTCAAAATAAAGTCTTCATATAAAACATTTTTAATCAAAATATTTCAGATAGAAAACTTTTTATTTTGCAATTACTGTTTTAAATCAGTTTTTACCTACTCCTGTGACGTTTTAAATATGCGAGTTAGGGCCTTTCTACATGCGAAGATCCACTGTTTTAACTACAGGATCCCATCCATGATTTTTTCTCAATTGAAGGCTTTTATAGGTGGAAAGGGTATATTGGGTTTGTGCTGATGTTTGTAACGCATAGAAATATTGGCCTGAGACCGACCTTTTAGTATACCAATCGACTTGTTTTAACGATGTCCGTCCGGCTGATAAATATTTTATCAGCCGGACGGCTGATAAACAATCGGTCCACAATTGACCATAGCTCCCATATCAGGCCCTTAGCCGGAAATGATATAAATTTCGAAATTTTGAAAAAAATAGCACATAGTATATGTATGTATGTCTCTAAGACTTAAGGAAAACTTGTTTAATTGTTGGTCCATATTTGACCTTAGTAGTGAAGGGTATGATATAGTCGGGTTTGACCGACTATAGCTTTTCTTACTTGTTATAACTAGGAATGGTGATCACTTGTAATGTAAAAAAGTTCAACTTTGTGTTACTCTTATTTAACAAAAAAAAAATTGTTTAGAAAAAAATAATTAAGCCGATTGACGTTCACTATAAAACGTTTTTTATATTTTATTTTAGAATATTAAAAAAAAAATAAACTTAAAAAAAACAATAACATACAAATTAAGTTGTAATTATTTTTTAAATTTTTGTTTGCTTTTCTTCTGTTGCAACTGTTGCTTCTGGGGTTGGAATTTCTTTTTCAATTCCTGCTTACTTTTGTTGTCCAATTTGAGTTTTTTCTTCTCTTCCTCTTTGTGTTTAGCAATTTGTAATTTATGTTTACGTGATTTGGGTAAACGAATTTCCGGCTCTGGTTCACTATCATCACTATCGTCTTCAAGACTATCATCCTCTTCATCTTCATCATTATCTTGTTCTTCATCAGCATCTTCCTCGGCTACACTGTCTGCTTCATTTTCTGTATCATTTTCTTCGTTATTACCACTATCATCTTCTTCATCTTCGACACTGTCTTCTTTATCATCTTGATTGTCATATTCAATTGTAACTATTCCTCTTTGTGGTGCCTTGGTTTTTGAAGTGGTTGGTTTGACATTGTCTTCTTTAGATCCTATTGTAGAGCTTGTCACGTAATTGGCTCCGAATTGTTCCAAATCTAAAATGCTTAAACAGGTGGGACGACAACCGATATTTGTTGAAGCTAGTTCCTTAAGTTTTTTGTTGTTTCCAATTTGCCATAGTTTAATTTCACCGGAACTAAAGAAAAATGTTAAGATTAAAAAAAAATACTTTTCGTAAACCACTATTTGGGTAAGAATTTAAGATGTTAATATTGCTTTAAAGTGTGTCGCAATGAATTCGAAAATTAAATCCCCCGTACGAGCGTGGGACAGTCTAACATACATATGTGAAAAACCTCATATAAATTTATGACTGAAAGAGGGCCATAATCTCGGTCAAGCAGTCTAATGGAGGTTCTTATGAACCAAAAACAAATCTAAACGATACTTTACACCCTTAATAAATTATTTTTAACCTCAGTATCTAAGGTCGCATTTTGTCCATTAAGCCTTTTTAAAAATGTTGGTTTTATCGCTTACCTTGAAGCTGTGACTAAATTCTTCTTAAAGACACACATTGCTTTTACTCTAGAATTATGGGCAATTATTTCCTAAATTAAAAAGAAAACTTTAATTAATAAACAAAATTTAAGAGATTTTTATATAAATATAAATATCTACCTTTTCTTCCTCACCCTCCGGTGAAAGCCACAATATTTTTCCATCTTCCAAACCCACAAGACAAGCATCATCCATAACCCAAGTCAGACATATAGGCTTCGATTTAGTCTTATGAGAACGTACAACATCGGCTGTTTTTATGGACCAAAATTCTACAACACGTTGACCAGTTATGGTGAAAAGATCTCCATTAGGCGACCAGGCCAAACAGTCGGGTAAAGAACCCAAAGTATTGCGACTTTTTAAATTTGTTTTATATGCTACACGACCCTTAACTAAATTCCATGTCCGTAGTACCAAATCTGAGCCCAAGGATAAGGCCAATTTTCCACTGGGATGACAACTAATATGGGTGACAGGTGAACCATTGTGTGCCTTCTTCCAGGTAGCTTCGGTAAACCAAGTTTTTAGACGTGTTGCTACCATGCGTCCATCTTCGCCACCTGTTAACAAATGTGTGCCGTCTGGTGTAAAGGCTACTGAATTGATGGTGCCCTCATGGGATAGTAAAATCTGAAAGATTTCAAAGAAGTTTTTATACGTACAGGTTTGTTTAATGCCTTAAATACCTGTGACTGCTTTCTGGTGCTCATATCATAAATAAAAATGCGATCATCTGTACCACCACTTGCCACCCAGCGTTCTTGAACCGCTACGCATCTAATAGAGCCAGAATGAGATTTATCTGCAAACGACTGACTTAGGGTAGGCTTTTCATTCTAGAATATCAGATTAATAAGGTTTCCAAATTATTATATTCCACGAAAAATTCTATCGTCTTATACTTACTTTTATTTCGAATTTATATCCCAACAAAAACTCCTCATAGGTGCCAATTATAATTTCTATGTTGGCAGACATTTTTTGAAATGTTTATAATTATTTACGATTTTGCTAGGTTTTTAATACAAGTTATTTTTATGGTTTAATTTTCAACATTAATACTACAACTGAATTACGAAGCGGCACACGTGCATGTGTTTTGTTTTTCTATCTTCTTCTTCATTAAATTAATAACCAATGGAATGATAACCTATGTACACTTAGAGAAAATGTTAACAAATTTAAAAAATTAACAAGCAAAACAGTTGCATTTAGTTAACGAAAAATGTTTATATAAAAAAATTAGACAAAAAATTTTTCAATATAAAAATTCTATAGAAAATTTTTCAATACAAAATATAGAAACATTTTCAATATAAATTTTCTTTTACCAAAAAATGTTCAATATAAAAATTTTTCTAAAGAAAATTTTTCAAATTAAAGGTTTTTCAATATAACAATAATTCTATAGAAAATTTTTCAATATGAAAATTTTTCTATAAAAAATTTTTCAATATGAAAACTTTTCTATAGAAAATTTTTCTAAACAAAATTTTTCTATACAAAATTTTTCAATATAAAAATTTTTCAATATAAAAAATTTTTTAATAGAAATTTTTTTCAATATAATTTTTAATTTTAATAGAAAAATTTTAAAATATAGAAATTTTTCTACAGAAAAATTTTTGTCTAGAAAAGTTTTCAATATAAAATTTTTTCTATACAAATATTTCAATATAAAAATTTTTCTATCGAAAATTTTTTAATATATAAAAAATTTGTATAAAAAATTTTTGTATAAAAAATTTTTTATATAAAAATTTTCCTATAGAAAATTTTTCTGTATCAAAATTTTTCAATATAAAAAATTTTCTATAGAAAAATTTTAAATACGAAAATATTTCTATAGAAAATTTTTCAATATAAAAATTTTTCTATAGAAAAATTTTTCAATATAAAAATTTTTCTATAGAAAAATTTTTCAATATAAAAATTTTTCTATAGAAAAATTTTTCAATATAAAAATTTTTCTATTTTTATATTGAAAAATTTTTCTATAGAAAAATTTTTATATTGAAAAATTTTTCTATAGAAAAATTTTTATATTGAAAAATTTTTCTATAGAAAATTTTTCTATATTGAAAAATTTTTCTATAGAAAATTTTTCTATATTGAAAAATTTTTCTATAGAAAATTTTTCTATATTGAAAAATTTTTCTATAGAAAATTTTTCTATATTGAAAAATTTTTCTATAGAAAATTTTTCTATATTGAAAAATTTTTCTATAGAAAATTTTTCTATATTGAAAAATTTTTCTATAGAAAATTTTTCTATATTGAAAAATTTTTCTATAGAAAATTTTTCTATATTGAAAAATTTTTCTATAGAAAATTTTTCTATATTGAAAAATTTTTCTATAGAAAATTTTTCTATATTGAAAAATTTTTCTATAGAAAATTTTTCTATATTGAAAAATTTTTCTATAGAAAATTTTTCTATATTGAAAAATTTTTCTATAGAAAATTTTTCTATATTGAAAAATTTTTCTATAGAAAATTGTTCTATATTGAAAAATTTTTCTATAGAAAATTTTTCTATATTGAAAAATTTTTCTATAGAAAATTTTTCTATATTGAAAAATTTTTCTATAGAAAATTTTTCTATATTGAAAAATTTTTCTATAGAAAATTTTTCTATATTGAAAAATTTTTCTATAGAAAATGTTTCTATATTGAAAAATTTTTCTATAGAAAATGTTTCTATATTGAAAAATTTTTCTATAGAAAAATTTTTATATTGAAAAATTTTTCTATAGAAAAATTTTTATATTGAAAAATTTTTCTATAGAAAAAATTTATATTGAAAAATGTTTCTATAGAAAAATTTTTATATTGAAAAATTTTTCTATAGAAAATTTTTCTATATTGAAAAATTTTTCTATAGAAAATTTTTCTATATTGAAAAATTTTTCTATAGAAAATTTTTCTATATTGAAAAATTTTTCTATAGAAAATTTTTCTATATTGAAAAATTTTTCTATAGAAAATTGTTCTATATTGAAAAATTTTTCTATAGAAAATTTTTCTATATTGAAAAATTTTTCTATAGAAAATTTTTCTATATTGAAAAATTTTTCTATAGAAAATTTTTCTATATTGAAAAATTTTTCTATAGAAAATTTTTCTATATTGAAAAATTTTTCTATAGAAAATGTTTCTATATTGAAAAATTTTTCTATAGAAAATGTTTCTATATTGAAAAATTTTTCTATAGAAAAATTTTTATATTGAAAAATTTTTCTATAGAAAAATTTTTATATTGAAAAATTTTTCTATAGAAAAATTTTTATATTGAAAAATTTTTCTATAGAAAAAATTTATATTGAAAAATGTTTCTATAGAAAAATTTTTATATTGAAAAATTTTTTTATAGAAAAATTTTTATATTGAAAAATTTTTCTATAGAAAAATTTTTCAATATAAAAATTTTTCTATAGAAAAATTTTTCAATATAAAAATTTTTCTATAAAAAAATTTTTCAATATAAAAATTTTTCTATAGAAACATTTTTCAATATAAATTTTTTCTATAGAAAAATTTTTCAATATAAAAATTTTTCTATAGAAAAATTTTTCAATATAAAAATTTTTCTATAGAAAAATTTTTCAATATAAAAATTTTTCTATAGAAAAATTTTTCAATATAGAAACATTTTCTATAGAAAAATTTTTCAATATAGAAACATTTTCTATAGAAAAATTTTTCAATATAGAAAAATTTTCTATAGAAAAATTTTTCAATATAGAAAAATTTTCTATAGAAAAATTTTTCAATATAGAAAAATTTTCTATAGAAAAATTTTTCAATATAGAAAAATTTTCTATAGAAAAATTTTTCAATATAGAACAATTTTCTATAGAAAAATTTTTCAATATAGAAAAATTTTCTATAGAAAAATTTTTCAATATAGAAAAATTTTCTATAGAAAAATTTTTCAATATAGAAAAATTTTCTATAGAAAAATTTTTCAATATAGAAAAATTTTCTATAGAAAAATTTTTCAATATAAAAATTTTTCTATAGAAACATTTTTCAATATAAATTTTTTCTATAGAAAAATTTTTCAATATAAAAATTTTTCTATAGAAAAATTTTTCAATATAAAAATTTTTCTATAGAAAAATTTTTCAATATAGAAACATTTTCTATAGAAAAATTTTTCAATATAGAAACATTTTCTATAGAAAAATTTTTCAATATAGAAAAATTTTCTATAGAAAAATTTTTCAATATAGAAAAATTTTCTATAGAAAAATTTTTCAATATAGAAAAATTTTCTATAGAAAAATTTTTCAATATAGAAAAATTTTCTATAGAAAAATTTTTCAATATAGAACAATTTTCTATAGAAAAATTTTTCAATATAGAAAAATTTTCTATAGAAAAATTTTTCAATATAGAAAAATTTTCTATAGAAAAATTTTTCAATATAGAAAAATTTTCTATAGAAAAATTTTTCAATATAGAAAAATTTTCTATAGAAAAATTTTTCAATATAGAAAAATTTTCTATAGAAAAATTTTTCAATATAGAAAAATTTTCTATAGAAAAATTTTTCAATATAGAAAAATTTTCTATAGAAAAATTTTTCAATATAGAAAAATTTTCTATAGAAAAATTTTTCAATATAGAAAAATTTTCTATAGAAAAATTTTTCAATATAGAAAAATTTTCTATAGAAAAATTTTTCAATATAGAAAAATTTTCTATAGAAAAATTTTTCAATATAGAAAAATTTTCTATAGAAAAATTTTTCAATATAGAAAAATTTTCTATAGAAAAATTTTTCAATATAAAAATTTTTCTATAGAAAAATTTTTCAATATAAAAATTTTTCTATAGAAAAATTTTTCAATATAAAAATTTTTCTATAGAAAAATTTTTCAATATAAAAACTTTTCTATAGAAAAATTTTTCAATATAAAAATTTTTCTATAGAAAAAATTTTTCAATATAAAAATTTTTCTATAGAAAAATTTTTCAATATAAAAATTTTTCTATAGAAAAATTTTTCAATATAAAAATTTTTCTATAGAAAAATTTTTCAATATAAAAATTTTCCTATAGAAAAATTTTTCAATATAAAAATTTTTCTATAGAAAAATTTTTCAATATAAAAATTTTTCTATAGAAAAATTTTTCAATATAAAAATTTTTCTATAGAAAAAATTTTCAATATAAAAATTTTTCTATAGAAAAATTTTTCAATATAACAATTTTTCTATAGAAAAATTTTTCAATATAAAAATTTTTCTATAGAAAAATTTTTCAATATAAAAATTTTTCTATAGAAAAATTTTTCAATATAAAAATTTTTCAATATAAAAATTTTTCTATAGAAAAATTTTTCAATATAAAAATTTTTCAATATAAAAATTTTTCTATAGAAAAATTTTTCAATATAAAAATTTTTCTATAGAAAAATTTTTCAATATAAAAATTTTTCTATAGAAAAATTTTTCAATATAAAAATTTTTCTATAGAAAAATTTTTCTATAGAAAAATTTTTCTATAGAAAAATTTTTCAATATAAAAATTTTTCTATAGAAAAATTTTTCAATATAAAAATTTTTCTATAGAAAAATTTTTCAATATAAAAATTTTTCTATAGAAAAATTTTTCAATATAAAAATTTTTCTATAGAAAAATTTTTCAATATAAAAATTTTTCTATAGAAAAATTTTTCAATATAAAAATTTTTCTATAGAAAAATTTTTCAATATAAAAATTTTTCTATAGAAAAATTTTTCTATAGAAAAATTTTTCAATATAAAAATTTTTCTATAGAAAAATTTTTCAATGTAAAAATTTTTCTATAGAAAAATTTTTCAATGTAAAAATTTTTCTATAGATAAATTTTTCAATGTAAAAATTTTTCTATAGATAAATTTTTCAATGTAAAAATTTTTCTATAGATAAATTCTTCAATATAAAAATTTTTAATATTTTTTTAATATAAAATTTCAATACAAAAATTTTTCTATAGAAAGATTTTTGAACATAAAAATTTTTCTATAGAAACATGTTTATAATAAAAAATTTTTCTATAGAAAAATTTTTATATTAAAAAATTTTTTTGAAAAAAATTTCTATAGAAAAATTTTTATATTGAAAAATTTTTCTATAGAAAAATTTTTATATTTATATTTTTTTGAAAAAATTTTCTATAGAAAAATTTTTATATTGAAAAATTTTTCTATAGAAAAATTTTTATATTTATATTTTTTTGAAAAAATTTTCTATAGAAAAATGTTTATATTGAAAAATTTTTATATTGAAAAATTTTTCTATAGAAAAATTATACGTAATGGGCTAGTTCTGACGAAAATTAAATAAAACAAAGAATTTGGTGTTTTGTATTTTAAATTTTTTATTGAATTTTTAATTTTATATGTTTTTTTTGTTGTTTTGTTTGTCATTATCTCATTATTCATTCACTTGGCTTTTGAAATGAATTTTCCATAAACATTTGAATTTATTTTATTATTTATGTATTTTTTTTTTCTTTATTTTATTATATTAATTTTTGTATTTTGTTTATTGGTTAATTCTCCATTAATAAGTTTTGGGTTTATTTTTTAAATATATTTTTTTTTTATTTATGTTTTAAATATTTATGTATAATTAAATTCATAAAATTGAATAATATTAAGTTTTGTTTAAAAAATATAAATGTATAAGTAAAAAAATGTGTTCCACAATAGCAATTTTAGATTTTCTTTTTTTTTTTTTGGTTTTTTTGTTTGTTATTATTTTATTTAGTAATAGTATATTTTTTGTGTTTTTTTTTAATTTTCTTTAAGTAGAAATGTTGTAGCTTAGTTAGGTTCATTTTTCTTTTCTTTTTGTTTAAGTTATAGTATTTTAAATTTTATTTGTTTTTTTTTTTTGTCTTTATAATATAAAGTTTATATTAATATTTTATATATATTTTTTTTTTAATAAATTGCTAACATGTTTTTTTTATTTTGTGAAGTTTTGTCATATTTTTTATTGTTTTTTTTTTTTTTATCATAATGAGAGTATTTTAATTTTTTTTTTCTTTTTATATTATACTCGAACTTAAGGTAATTTATTAAAGTAGAGCGTAGAACTGTTTTTTTTTTTTTTTTTTTTGTAAATTCTGAAAGATATTTTGAAAATTTTCCCTAGATTACTTGTTATTAAGAAGCCTTTGTAAGTTGTATATCCTTATTATAAGAGTTTCACTTAAAAATGATAAAATATATAATGCTTTAATTGTTTAAATTAAAATTTGCAAAAGTTTGGAATTAGCTAGGGTTCAGATTTTATGACAGTTCAAAAAAATTTGAACTTGTACTGAAAAAAACAAAATTTTGAAATTTTAGTTTTAAGACAATTTTAATATCAGACAAGTAAGAGTGATATATTCGGCTGTGCCGAATCGTATATACCCACCATTAAATTGTGTTACATTTAGTAAAATATGGCTGTTTTCATGGTTACGCACGTGACATTTGTACACGTTTAATTGTCTTTGAATATTGTGAAAATAGAAATGGATTTGAATTTTCGAATGGAATTTTAGAATCGTTACATTATATGTGATAAGTTCTTTCTAAATAGTATATACAGTGGTGGTCACATATTTAGCACACTAGTTATGCGTTTTTTTCAAAACCGTATATTTTTCTGTTGGAGTAATAGTTTTCTTTTTTTTTGCCACGATGTGTAGCTTATGGTGTGATCGACAAGTCCCGTTACTCTTTTTGTTATTCCCTTTCTTCAATTGCTTCATATATAATTTATTTGTTGGTAATACGTAATTGGAGCTGGACACAAATTTAGCACAAATATTAAACATTTTACATTTATGTTATTTTTTGAATTTTTAATTAATTTTTAGTAAGTTTTTCATCATTGAAGGTTTTTCAGAAATAAAATATTTATTAGACATGGCCAAAAATAAATGATGTACAGATACGCAACAACAGGTGATTTGTGAAATTAATTTAATTTAAATAATTGCTCCAGAAAGATGGTATATAATGCTTTGAGCCATATAAAAGCACACGGAACAATTAAAAAGGTTTCCCGTGCACCTAGACCAAGAAAAACGATAACAAAAGAGGATTATTTAATACATAGAATGTCAGTGGCAGACCCTTTTTAGAGCTCCCGTGAAATAAATAGTGAAGTGTCATCAAAATACGGTATTGATGTCTCCGACAGAACGATACAAAGACGCCTTAATGAAAAAAATTCGCGTGGCTGTATTGTGCAACACAAGCCACATGTGTCAAAAAAGAATTGGAAATCACGAATTTCTTTCGCCCGATAGCATTTGGAAAAGCCATTAGATTTTTGGAAAAACATACTTTGGAGCAACGAACCAAAGTTTTGCAGATTTGGATCTGATGGAAAGAGATATGTATGGTATCTTTCGAACATACAGCACAACCCAAAGTATACGTCAAAGACTGTAAAACATGGTGGAGGAAATGTGATGGTGTGGCTTGCATTCTCAGGGCATGGAGTTGGTCCAATATACAAAATTGACACACGTATGGATCAACACGTTTATAAAAATATTCTAGCCGGTATCATTATACCATAAGCAGAGGCAAAGATGCCACATAGCTGACGCTTCATGCATGACAATGACCCTAAACACACTTTACGTACTGTGAAGTGTTGCTTGGAGGAGATGTTTTGAAATGGCTAGTTCAATCTCCAAATCTCAATCCTATTGAGAATCTTTGGAATGATATAGAGAAGCATATAACAAGCGTAAAATCCAAAAAATATGGCACGCTATTACAAATGAGCGATACCTGGCTCTTGTGAAGAGTGTGCCTAAAAGATGTGCGGCAGTTATACAAAATAAAGGATATCCTACAAAATATTAGGTTTTTTTTTCAAGAAATTTTAATTAATAACTTGTTTTTGATTTTTAATAAATATTGTTTTTAATTTGTGCGAAAAATATGTCCAGTATTTTTTATGGGTTAGTTTTAAATAATTGCAAAAATAAATATAATTTTTAAAAAATATGTATTTAAAAGGAATACGACTTCATCTTCGCATCACGTGTAATACATTACAGAAAAAAGTAGTGAAAGAAATGGAATTAGGACTTAATATTTCCTATAAGAGATAACAGGTACCATTTGTGCTAAATGCGTGACCACCACTGTATATTGGAAAATTGAGCATTGGGTACCCAAGTTCCATGCGATCAAAGTTGACTTACGCACGTGACAAAAAACGTAAGTGCCTTTTAGAAATATTGCGAAAGTAAGCAAATTGTATGAGATTTTTATTTCGAAAAAAATATTTTTATAAAGGTTAAAAATGTACCTTTATAATAATATTTTGTTCAAAACCAAGTATGCATAGGTTGGCTAAGAAAAAAATATTGATTACGCACGTTACAAAACTTAAGACTAAAGCTCGTAATATGATAATTATCCTACTTCCTACTGAAATCCAATCTGAAAACGACAAATACGAATTTTACGATGTATTAAGCAGTTAAATGAACAGTGATGTACATAATTGTGACATAACTATCATACTGGGCGACTTTAACGCCAAAGCTGGTTCAAACAACACCGGTTTAGAACACTACATTGGTAAGAACGTTGTCAGAGTAAGAAACGACAACGGAGAAATATTAATAGAACTATGCTGTGAAAGGAAACTGGTTGTAGGTGGCACAATTTTTCCTCATAAGCTCCACCATAAAATAGCTTGGATATCGCCGAACGGTGTCACTAAGAACCAAATTGATCACATTTTGATACTTTAAGTGGCGATCATCTTTACTTGATGTACGCTCGAGGCGCGGAGCAGATATAAACAGCTACCACCATCTAGTTATATAGAAAGTTCGTTTGAAATTTGCGGCTCTGAGGTCAGAAACGGCAAAATCCGATCGGAAAATTGATGTTGGGAAACTGGAATCAAAGCGAAATCGAAATGCCTTTATTACATCCATAAGGAATCGGCTTCCAGATGTTTTAAACAACAACGATGCAAATGTAAACGAAATTGAAAGGTGTGTCACTCAGACGTACAATGAGGTTGGTCAACAAACGTTAGGTTTTAAAGACCACACAAGAAAAGTGTGGCTCACCCAAGCAACATGGGACCTGGTTGAACAACGTAAAACCACAAAAAATTCAATTTTAAATGCAAAAGTGGATGTTGAGGAGCTTAGTACAATATACCGCGACCTATTCAACAGAATAAAAAGGTCAGCAAGAAGGGACAAAAGAATGTGGGTAGATGAACAAGCGAGCCAAGCTGAGTCAGCTGCAAGACATGAGGACCTTATACAATATATCAAGGGCGTTGTGTGGCAAACTTACCTACACCAACAGTCCCATTGTGAGTAGTAGCGGTACACTTCTCTCAACCCCGCATGAACAATTAATACGATGGATGGAACACTTCCAGTCAACATTAAACAATCCCATTGGATTAGAAGCACTGACGGAAGTGCAAAATGAAACCAACCATGACTGTTTTTTCAATGGAATTTCATAGAGCCCACCAACAATACAAGAAGTGAAGAATGCAATTAAAAGCCTTAAGCGCAACAAGGCCCCGGGCAATGACAATATCTCAGCAGAGATGGTTTTATGTGGCGTTGAAGGATCGTGCATAAAATATGGGAAGAAGAAGCTCTGCCAACCTCCTGCGTAAGGCAAGAAAAATAAATTCTATAACTCTTAACAATAAAAAGATATCTTTTTCATATGAAAAAGATATCTTTTTCATATAAAAAAATTAATTTTGAGAAATGCACTTTTTCAAAAAATAAATTATTACTAATAAAATGTAATTAACGTCACATATAGTACAATTTATATACAGATAAGGATCCGAAATCGTGAATGAGTATTGTTCCAAAAGAACTTCTCTGCCCCAAATTATGTTGTCATATCTATTATAATTACGATTTAATATATCACTATTAAAAATATATATGAAAGCTATAATCAAATGTTAGCCGATTTTGACCAATCAAATGTGAACCGATTTTGATCAATACCTTTTTAAAACATTAAAAATACTTTTGTCAAATTTTGTTGCTCCAGCTCTTTCCGTTTAGGCGCTATTGTGCTTTTCGACGTTACCAAGCTAAAATCTAATCAAATTGCCACCGCAACGAACTCACCGATCAAGGAAACCTGGGGCCTGTTCGCAAATGCATCACTGCATTGCATCACGATTGTAAACTTTGCATCATGAAATATTATGATGCGCTGTTGATAAGTATATAGTTTTTTGTTCGATTTTGTATGCTTAAAGCATTGTATTTCGAAAATATTTTCTTTCGAATCGAAATACGGAGTAACCCCCTGCTTTCTACTTGCGTTAAAAATTTTAGTAAAGGACTATAGTTAGCTTATTACCAAAGTGATGCATTTACGAACAGGATCCTAGTAACAGATGCTGAAAACGTACTTAAACTATGGAAGGAGCACTTTTCCAAATTGTTGGTATCAAATGAAATCGACCAAGATGACACGCCTGAAAAAATCAAGGATGACAACATTATATGTCCACCACCAAACTAAAATGAGGTTAGAATTGCAATAACTCGACTAAAAAATAACAAAGCTGCGAGTGCCGATGGTTTGCCAGCAGAGATTTTTAAGGACAGAGGTGATGAGTTAATAAGGCGTATGTCCCAGCTTATAGAAAGCATATGGACAGAAGAACGAATGCCAGACGAGTGGAGCCTCAGTGTTCTCTGCCCAGTGCACAAAAAATGTGATAAAAACTTATGCACAATTATAGATTTTATCGACCATACGGTGTGAAAGGCTAAAGACCAAAGATAACGAAATAATTGCGATCTACCTATGTGACTTTGGACCAGGTAAATCTACCACTGACCAGATCGTCAAATCCTGGAGAAAACAAATAGACACATATCGTCTCTTCGTGCTGCTTTTGACAGCCCGATACGAACGAAGTTATGAAAATCTGAGTTTGGTATCCCTACGAAGCTAATAAGATTATGCAGAATGACATTTATACAACCTCATCAGTTAAAATAGGTAAGAGCTTATCGGAGTCCTTCATACTTAAACGAGGATTCAGACAAAGCGATAGTTTATCATGCGATCTCTTTAATATTGTGTTAGAGAAAATCGTGCGAGATGCAGCAGTTAACACAACTGGAACAATTTTCAACGGAAAACACTTGAGTTTGCCGATGACATTGATTGCGCGAGGTAACTGCCGCCATTTCCATTATCGGTAAAGAATCAAACAAAATGGCTCTAGCTGTCAGTGAATCAAGAACAAACCTAATAGTTTCTACAACTGATAGTCCACTAGAATTGGACTATATGTTGAAAACTATAGCTTTGAGGTTGTAAAATCATTTGTTTACCTTGGTACCGCCGTCAACATAAATAACGACATAAGTTTCGAAATCAAACGTAGAATCATACTTGCCAACCGATGCTATATTGACCTAAGCAGGCAACTAAGAAATGTTATGATCGAACTTAAAATGGCGACACAGTGAACAAAATAGTAAAAGGGCGGTATTTGTAGGCGTGGTAAAAAAATAAAAAAATATTTTTTGGAATTGTTTTAACATTATCTTTAATCCTAGGGGTGACTGACATAACTTTTTTTTTGTATGGAAGGCGAACCGCTCTACTGCCCGTGTTATTGTATGGTGCTGAATCATGGGCACTTGTACAGGCAGATGAAGGTATTCTTAGTGTTTTTGAGAGGATGATTCTTCCAAAAATCTTTGGAAGAATCATCCTCTGCGTCAAAATAAATATCGACATCGAATGAACCATAAGCTATACGTTGACATCGGCATAGTTAAACGCATTAAACAACAGCGGCTGTGTTGGCTAGGACATGTCGAGCGTATGGATGAAAATACTCTAGAAAGAAAAGTGTTCGAAAATGATTCCGAGGGAACTCGTAGAAGAGGACATCCGAAACTTCGATGAAAAGACCCAGTACAAGAAAATCTTTCAAAGCTTGGACTACGAAATTGATGAATATGCGATGAAGATCGAAGAGCATGGAAATCTAAAACATGCTTGGCCTTTGACCTTAACAGATAGTAAATATATTCCAAAAAAAGAAATAAGATTAAAAAAATTGAGATAACTGTATCAAAAGTTAAAGACATGTTTTAAAAAACTCTTAAAATTGTATGGGCTTGTGGAATGTATATAGCAAATTTAATTGAAATCGGAGATGTTGAGGTTCAGTACGTGTTCGAATAATTTTTATTTTTTTGACTCTGCTATAGGCATTTAAAAAAACATGTCTTAAAATCAAAAATCTTAGGAAACTAAACTTTGAACTGGCATTAAATTTGAACCAAAGCCAATTTAAAAATTGAAATTTGAAGAACTTTGAAAAATGTATGAGAGGAATGTATACACCAAATCTGAAGCTCAAAATTGAAATTTTTTTTATTAAACTCTAGAATAAAATTTGTAAACTCTAGAATAAAATTCTAGATATATTTTAACTCCCTAATTCATAATAAAAAATAAGCTTATAATTCAAATTTTCCATATCAATTTCAAATTATAAGAATTTAATAATTTTAAAATTTGTTTATGAATTAGGGGGTACATTTTTAGGTATTATAGACAAGTTTTAGAAACTTAAAAAACTTTTAAGATTTTTAAAATGAAAAAAGAAGTAAAAAGTACACGATTTTCTGAATAATAAGATTTAAAAAAGTTTAAGATATTTCTGAATAATTTTATTAGTATTTTTTTATGTTTAAATATTCAAAAAGTTTTGTAATTTTAAAATGAGCCTAATTAGGTTTTTTTGTTGTTTGTTTGTTGTTGTTTTATTACTTTGTTAATAATTTGTTTTACTTAATATTTAATAAATTTTAAACTTTTTTTATTATTTAGAATTGCTTGAAAAGGCTAAATTTGTTGTAAGTTACTTTTGTTTTTTTTTTTTGGTTTTAAATATTTTTTTTTATTTTATATTTATATTTTTTTTTTGTAATTTCAATCGTAAGTACATTAAATATATTTTTTCTTGAATGTGAAATAGTTTTAATAAATATTTTGTTTTTTTTTTTACTTTATTTTTATTAAAAGTGTGAGGCAAAAAATTTAATATGTTTTGTTTTTTGTAGAGAATTTTTTTACATAACAAATAAAGATATATATTTTTTTTTTTATAAAAGATTTTGCTTAAGATTTTACAAATATTTTTTATTTAAAATAAAAAAATTACTAAAAAATTAAAAAAATAAAAAACTGTTTTCGTTTTTATTTTTCAATTTCTTCATTTGTTTAAATTTTTAAGAGTCAAATCAAAAATTTTCGAATACATACTGAAGACCTCAACATCACCGATTTCGATGAAATTGTGGACATACGTTCTCCTAGATTATATAATTTTTAAAAAGTTCTTTGAAATTCGCTTTGGTTCAGATTTGATGTCTTTTTTTTAACAAGCACTTCTCTAAATAGAAGCTTTGTATAAATGTCAAAATGTCTCCTATACATACAATTTGTATGAAACAGATCTAAACAATGCAGCGGCAACGCTAAGCGGTTGGAAAATCCGATTTTGACAAGGCATTAGGTAGTGAAGTTGGCTGCAAATGAAAATGTGACGGACATTTTTATTATTAAATTTTTTTTTTTAATTTAAATAAAAACAAGTTAGAAAGAGTTATAGTCCGTCAAGCCCGACCATACGATACCCTTCACCACTGAGGTCAAAAGGTGTGTTCTTTTTCCTGTATAAAGACAAATATTTCCTAAATTTTGTCATCATACAAACATTTTCTGAAAACTTATATATTTAAGCTGTTTCCGTCATTTGAGCTTATATGAGAGCTAGACCGATGTAGACCGATTATCTCGAAATTTATCAGATTGATTAAAGTTGTTTACATTACATTGATAAAATATGTATGTAAAAAATAAACTTAAAATTCTCATTATCTTCAGATTTACGAGCATTTTATTGATTTTTGTCTCATTTAGTGCGTTTTGACAGAAGAGTTTGTATGGGAACTATGAGCAAATGTGGACCGATTTTAACGAAGTTTGGTCCCACTATCGAAAAAATTATCTGTGTCAAATTTCATCAAATTATCTTTAGAATTGCGACCTGTACTTTGATTACATGGTTTACATTTGGGTCCAGCTAGCCAGACGGACGGACGGACATCGCTAAATCGACTAGAATGAGATTCTAAATCTATTGGTATACTAAAGGTAGGTCTAAGACAAATATTTCTTTGCGTTACATACATCAGCACAAATTTATAATACCCTTTCCACCTATGGTGGTGAAGGGTATACAAAATTGAGGTAAGTACCCACTGATATTTTGTATATTTGTATAAACTTTTGTAAACATTGCTTCTTAGGGGGTAAAAACGGATAAAAAGGGAAAAACATCGAAAATGCTATATATTCTAAGTTATGTTTTCAACAGCTGTTAAAATAATCGCACAGGAACTATGCCCGATAGAGGGAACTATGCCCGATAGAGGGCAAATAAGGGTGAACAAATTTTTTTGGTCCATTTTTAAGCCACACTAATCTTTTTTTAAACTAAGGAATATAGAAAGAAACTTTATAACGCAATCAATAAATGTGATAAAAATATTGAACACGTATTTGGTACTTTTCGGGGTCTAAAATGGGTAAAAAGGAATAAAATGATAATTAAACATCGCATGAAGTAATATGAATAGGAATAATATTTTAAAAAATATACCGAATTCAAATGGTCCCAAGTACTAAATATGCATATGGAACTTTTTTGAAATTAGAGTGGAAAGGGGAAAAATTGGTAATGTTATAACTTTTACACAAATGAATGTTTGTATGTCCTTTATAGAATAGTAAACTATGTATTTGATCATGTTAAGCTTTTTAGCAAAGTTGTTGCGAATGATCCGAGGTTTTTAAGTCAGTATTTCAGTATTTCACTGAACATTATTCAAAGTGAATTAAATCGCAGGCTGTATATTTGATCATGCTATGATCATTAGCAAAGTTATTACGCATAAGCTGACGAAGGTTTCTTAGTTGGTTGACTAGTTTCCGTTCTGTTCTTTTTGGTCCGCAGGTAAACGTTAGTCTGTGTTTCAACGTCGCACAGATCAGATACCTAAACGCATCTACCAGTATCCTGTTATGGGGCCCATCACGCGGGCTACTTATTTTCCCCCATACTCGTGGGAATAAGTCATGAATCCTTTTTAAACATAAAAACACGAAACTAAATCGGACAGGACAACCTTGGATGACAGTTTCAGGGTTAGACGGGAAATAGGGAAGGACGACTTAGACAAACTGACACTTAGTGACATTAAGGAGGACATACTCCAACAGGAGAGGCTTCTAAAGACGGACTTAGTGAAAATGGATGGGTTATTGGATGATTTAGACTCACCTCATACCACTGGAGCCACCCAGATTCTGGCGGAAGTCTCGATTGAGTCAGATTCGGAACAAGAGGTCACTGTTATTTCAAAATGCGTTGCTCTAAAAAGCACTCTTTAAGCAGCCCAGGACATCATGTTTTCACTGTAATCTCTTGATCTTTTCATAAAGGTTATGGCAACCAAAAGTCTAGTAAGGTTGTATGAGTCGGGTATACTTAGATATAGGAGGGCTGGACACACCAAATAACTGAACTTAATATGCTTCTTAGGTTTGAAAACAGGCTTAGCACGGTCTGGCTATTAAGTCAAGGAGCTTCTGTCCAGCCACCCAGATCCTGGCGGACGTATCGATTAAGTCGGATTCGGAACATGAGGTTACTGTTATCTCTAGGCCCGGTGCTCTAAAAAACACTCCTCAAGCAGCCCTGGACACCATGTTAACACTGCAACCAGAAGTTTTATGAATAGGTTATACATAGATATAGGCGACCGGGACACACCAGAATACTGAGTTTAATAGGCTTGGAAACAGGCTTACCACGGTCTGACTATTTAGTCAAGAAGCTTCTGTTCAGCACAGCACCAGAAGTCGTAATCCCTGATGGAACCGAATGGATTTTACAGATGACTCTAAAATGGATTTTGAAACTGGATCAAGTGTTTTCCTGATGGAAAAATACATTAGGAAATCTTATAGACTTGTGGACAAGTGCAGGGCTTCCAGGCAGAAATATTTGTCATATGGAGGGCCACAGAGCTGCCCTTAAGGCGCTACAAGGACATAGTAGCACCTCCGAAATGTTTACTGGCCCTATTAGAACTATTAGATTCAGTTGTAAGATTAGATTGGGCTGGGTTCCGGGTCATTGCGGCATCGATCGCAACGAAGTTGGTGACGAAGCCGATAAACAAGGCTCAAGCCGAGACTTGAGTCAAAAAGTATATAGCTCCCCCTATCTGTCATTTAAATTTGGGTATCAAGTCTCAGATCAGTAAGGAAATCGTAAGGACTTGGTTACCTGTAGAATTTTTAGGACTTTACGGCCTAAACCGGACATTGCCGGAACCAAAACTCTGCTAGGTCTGCATAGGTCAAGTTTAAGAAGATGTATAGGCATTTTGAATGGGACACCGTGCCTTAAATTCCAGGCTAAACAGGTGGGATTGTAGCATTCCGGACTTCTTTAGGCTATGTCTTGATGGGGACTAGTCTGAATCGATGGAACACATTCTCTGTTGCTGTCCAAAGCTCCAAAATCAGAGGCTTAGACATCTAGGCAATAGATTCCATGATAAACTTCGGGATCTGCAACAGTGCAAACTGAATGATCTTGTAGGTTTTACAACTGGACTCAGGTGACTTATATCTTTACTCTCTACTCTTTTGATTATATCCTTTCCTAGACTCCATACAATTTTTTCTGTCAATTATGAAATTAAAGTGGATAAAGAACAATAAAAAACACATAAACGCACAAGCAAATATACATTTCATGAGCACGTACGTATGTGCCTTAGCCATCTCTCATTGGATTAGTTGTTTTCGAATGAGACTTTATGGGACTTTTCAAAGCAACCATACAGAAAAAGTGTAAGGAAGTGCAATATCTATATATTATAGAGACTTTGGCGTTATCTTTTCAATGAATTCAGAATTAAAAAAGTCATGGAACAAACATTATTTCATTTTAAGAATTGAGTTCGAGTATTAACAAGAAAATATTAAATCTAAAATAGAAAATAATTTAAAATACTTTAAAAATTTTATTATCTAGGGAACACAAAATTACTTCAAAATCGGAGATATTGTGAACCGAAAGTTTGAATTTTTCGTTCAGAAAATTTTAATTTGACTCCTTACATTTTTTAAGAGCCTTTTCATTTATAAAATTATTATTTTTATTAACATTTTAATAATTTTCAATTTGATTTAAAGCATTTAAGTATTTATTTGTGAAACTTTATTTTTCTTCTTTATTTTTTGCTAAAAAGTATTTTAATTTTATATTAAATTTATAATATAATTAATATATTTACGGTTTTAAAACCTTAAATTTTCATGAATTTTTTTGTTAGACTTATTTTACTAAATTTGATTGGAAAAAAAGAATTTTTGTTTGCTTGTTTTTTTATTTTTTATTTTAAATTATTTAATGAATTTTCGAGTTTTATTTTATTTTTTTTTTTCGTTTTAATTTCAACTACGTTTTAGTTAGATATTTATTTTTTATATTTATATTTATATGTATATAAGTTATAAGTACGTGCATTAAAAACTAGAGCGTGTTAATTTATATATATTTTTTTATTATTATTATTATAAATTTATATTATGATTTTAATTCAATTATTTTGTAATTTATTTTTATTTATTTATTTCTTGTAAGACTTATAAAATGATATAAACTTATACAAAATATTGACTAGTTTCTAGTGTTAATATTAATTATACAATAATTAAATTAAAAAATATAAAAGAAAAATTTATATAACTATAAATATGACACTTTAAACCCATTTAGAATAAAAAATAAAAGAAAACTAGTAAAACGTTTTAAACCTTTTAAGATCGACCATATGATAAACTATTACAATGATTGTAATATCTAGAACTTAAAGTTGTCATCATAACATTTATTTATGACTGTAAAGCAGTCACGGGCAAACAAATTACTTGCTATAACTAGTTATAGGAAAATACATTTTGCCTCCACACATACAACACACATTAACAATTGCAAAAAGCTGAAAACTTTCTTTTTTATAGGACTTTTCAAAACGACCATACGGCAAATCAATGTATGAAACATCTTTATATTATAGATTCTTTGCTTTTATGATATAGTTTTTTTTTTAAACTCTCTCCAACAAATTCTATCATTCTCTATAAAACACACTTGATAAAGAGGAGGCACCATACGGAGTTTGGTGCCCATCACAGGTATAAAGTTTCAACATCTAAGCAAAGACTCTATAATATAAAGATATTGCACTCCATACATTTCTTTCTGTCAAATCTGAACGCACAAACATACATTTCATGAGCATGAGTGTATACTTTAGCTTTTTCTCATTGGATAAACTTCAATATTAATTGTTTCCGAATTAGGTTAAAAGCGGTATACTCTCTTTTTTAAGGGACTTTTCAAAACGACCCTACGGCAAATCAATGTATGGAAATGCAACATCTTTATATTAAAGAATCTTTGATCTGAGCTATGTTTAAATATGAACCGACTAACAAAATTTCATATCTCGATTCATAATTTCCTACAGATAATATAACAAGCTTTGAGGCTTCCAAACTCAATTAAACAAAGATAAGTGAATTCTTTATTTGCAATAGAACATTTTTCGTTAAAATGTTTCGATAAATTTTTTCTAAAGAAAATTTTCAAATAAAAATTTTCTATAAAAAATATTTTATATAAAATTTTTAAATATTATCCGAACAGGTCAGAAAGTGAATTTGATATAGGGTATAAATGAAAATTTAAAACTTGGTTTTATTGCTTACTTTAAAATTAACCGCGTCTCTAGCTACCGGATAAGATCTGTATCCAATTCCTACTCCAACCCACCTCGTAACCTGAGCAACCTAGTTGAAGATGCGGTAAACAACCCGCCTGGGATTCTAGATCGTGGCTTATATAACAGAGAGTTATCTTGAGCCCTTCCGTTGAATTGGTCTAGGATCTAAGAGAATCGTTCTTGGCAAAGTACGAAACAGCAACGTCTGTTCAACATGTTAGTTGCGGCTGCAAGTGGACGTCTGTCTCGGATCGTGCGGCTCGATATACAAACGTGGCTTGTGTCATCGACTTAGCACTTACGATGTTTTGAGCGTGAAAAAAAAAACGATATTACTGAATATACTACTCCAAGGGTTAAACATGCGAGAAATCTCCCTGCTACGGCAGCTGGCACAAGGACTTTAGTGGCGCCTAATCTATGCGAAAATTTTCTGATGAATGAAACCAATAAGGCCATATGCTCCACGGGGAGTCAAGGATAACAGATAATAAATAAAAATTTTTTTTTTGTAAAATGGTTGCCCACTTTAAAATTACGCGTCTACGAATTAAAATGAAAACAGTGCCGCTGTCAATTGACTCACGTCTAAATTTGAACAAGCTGCGTCATTTAGTTTGTTTTTGGCAGCCGTTTATAGCTTACTACCTTGGGGTTTGATAAGAAAATGGAAAAGGGTAAATTTCTGCAAGATGGCTACCGAACTTGTTGTTTTTTATTGGACCAACACTGACCGCTACTTATGCATTGTACTGCGATGACACTAGGAATTGGCTGTGGAAATTAGGATAGATGGGCGGCTAAAGAACGAATTTTCTCTGTAGAGTGTTGTGCGATCCACTGGCCAATCGACATCTAATGAATGAGTCTTAGAAGACATACGAGTACTACGTACAAAAGTTCGAGTGTCGGGAATAAGTTCATTGTTTTCAACTGAACACATATCATTGTAATATCGATAGAACAGTGAAGCAAATCTCACATTGGGCCGATGCTAAAGCTAATCAAAAAAGTTGGTTGAACAGTGAAGCAAATCTCACATTGGGCCGATGCTAAAGCTAATCAAAAAAGTTGGCTACCCTACTGTCCCCTATAAGTACCTTCGCCCTTTTCTGTACTTGATCAACTTCATAAGAGACTTTCAAGCACCGGACTATACATTAGAGTTATATTCCATTTTAGGTCGTATATAAATGGTATAAATAGTTAGCAGATCAGATGGAGTGAAGTCTTGAAAGATGTGTTGAGTCCAACGTACATCACACTATATTTTCATGCCCAACAAATGTCGGGGTGAATCATCGCCAAAGAATAGTATCAACGGGACAATTCAAACCAATGTTGACCAACACATAAAGAGATGGAGAGAACATTTTATGAGCGTACTTAATGTGCACTGAGAGGATACCTTTATAACAATGTTGGCCAAAGTTTCTCAATGTTCCTCAGATTTTGTTTTTGCTAAACCTAGGGTTTACAAAATCAGAGAGACTCAATCTGCCGGCGTTGATAACATAAGAGTTCTTACTTACTTTTTGGAACCAAGCTTCATCCACTTTTTCAGCAGATATGAAATATTAAGGTTTCTCTAAAAGACATTATTATAAAAGTCTAAGGGCATTAAAGTAAAACTTCCTAAGAAACCCGACCGAAATGAGCATCCATCCCTTTTTATATACTTTTCGTCGAATTCGAAAAAGCATTTGACTTAATTCATCAAGAATATATTTGGGCAGAATTAAACAGTTTGGGAGTCTTAATTATACGAAACAACTACAATAATTTTGAATGATGCATCTCAGGGTTAATCGACTCTATATATAGACGTGCCAACTTAGAAAGACCTAGA
This sequence comes from Stomorhina lunata, assembly GCA_933228675.1. Taxonomy (NCBI): domain Eukaryota; kingdom Metazoa; phylum Arthropoda; class Insecta; order Diptera; family Rhiniidae; genus Stomorhina; species Stomorhina lunata. The sequence continues at coordinate 53,584,370 of OW121743.1, read as the reverse complement.
ATTATTATCTTGGATCCAATAACACCAAATCAACAGTTGGAAAACAAAATAATTAAGTAATGAATTTTAAATCCACGGAATCTCGTTATTTTAATAACACATAAGTAGTGGAGTCTGGGACCTAACAATATGGCTTTAGACCAGGTAAATCTACCACTGACCAGACCTTTACACTACGTCAAATCCTAAAAAGACCTAAGAGAAACAAAAAGACACATATCATCTATTCGTTGACTACAAAGCTGCTTTTCACAAAGTAATATCTTATTTTGGCATCTTTAAAAAGTTATTAAAGATATAGAGGATGATATCGGAGCTCTTCATAACTAAACGCGGATTCAGGCAAGGCGATAGTTTATCATGCGATCTCTTTAATATTGTGTTAGAATGGAACATTGCCGATGACATCGATATCATGGGACGCACATTGCTCGAACTGACTGCCGCCTTTTCAAGTATCGAGAAGGAATCTTAAAGAATGGATTTAGTTTTCAATGAATCAAAAACAAAATTCATGCTTGGTAACGTCAACATAAATAACGACACAAGTTTCGAAATCAAACCTAGAATCAAATACTTGTTATATGGTCGTTTTGAAAACTCCCATACAAAAGAGAGTTACCGCCTTTACTCTAACTCGGAAACAACTAATGGAGACGAATATCCAATTGGTTTATGTGTTTTTCATTCTTCATTTCAACTCTAATTTCAGTTTATCAGAAAAAATTGTTTGGAGTGCAATATCTTTATATGATAGTCTTTGGCAGAATTTTACTTGCCAACTGATGCAATTTTGGCCTAAGCAGGCTTCTGAGAAATAAAGCTCTCTCTGTAAGAATTAAAATTAAGCCCTCAAAAATGCCTGTACTACCAGTGTTATTATTAGATTAACCTTCATCTGGGGGGTTACTGTGTATTACGATTCGAAAGAAATTATTTTCGAAACACAATGCTTTAAGCATACAAATTCGAACAGTTTTATTTTCGAATCGAGATATGCAGTAACCCCCCTGCTCTTTGCGTAGAAAACTACGCAAACGCTACACAATTTCTCTATTTATTTTGGAAGTGCTAGCTTTAAGTTAACAAAATTTATTGACTTTGTAAGGACCATGATTTTACACAATTTAAGCCATTTTTTACATCGAAATTTTCTTTTTTATGGATTGGATGAAAAAGGTTACGTTGTCTACCCTCTGCGTAGTTTTCGACGCATATGAGAAAAATATATGTTTTTGGTGGGAATTTTTGATGTCATGGTCGTTGTGCTTTTAACAGATGGAAAAGTTCTTTTTGATTATTTTTTTTTTACACAATTTACAAGAAAAACTAAAAAAACGACAAAGAAGAATTAGTGCCGAAAGCTTCACAATCTAGTAAAGTGATACATCTGTTAGCTATATAAAAGGTGCTTGCTACATTTTTAGCCTTCAAACCATCAAAATATTAGGTGTACAACTTTACTTCTGCCGAAATTCGAGGCTTTTTATTAAAGGGCGCTGTCGCTCGCTAACCACTACGATTGCCCATCTTTCGGCGAGCGTACGATTGAGTATAAGCCTATGCTAACAAAATCAGTACCAACGTATTGTTTTGAACTAAGTCCATGACAATGTGTAATTTTTTCCCTCATATACCGGTACGTGCTGGAAAACGGTCGTTTTCAAATCGTTCGATTTCTAATATATTTTTGAGATAATTATCGGTTATTTCCCCAAAACAAATAAAAATTTGGGCTTTAATCCTTTTGACTGATATCTTATCTTTCATTTGTTTTGAATTTTTTTTTGTATAAATAGGGGAAATTATCTCAAAAATATATCAGAAATCGAACGATTTGAAAACGTTCGATTTCCAGCACATACCGGATAGTCTTTCTCGTAAGAAAGCTTATTTAAGACTTCGAAATGCAAAAAAAGGCTAACTGTTTTCTCATAGAGTTTTTAAAATTTTTTGCCAAAAACTATAATAATATTGCATGCGTAGAAAACTACGCAAAGGTAGACAACGTAATTTTTTTTTTTTGGAGCAGATGAAGGTTAAGATCAGAGACCGGATTCTAATACTTTTAAAACAATATTTTCATGTTTAAATCCATAAAAAAACAATCATTGAAGTTTAAAAAAATATTAAAAATCCCTCACGATTTTTATTTGTTCAAAAATTTTGTTTCTTTTTTCAATCCGATGAAAATAAAATATATTAAAATCGTTTGGGATATTTATCAGTACAGTTCAAAATAATTTTCATCTTTTTTCATCCGATGAAAATAAATTTTGATAGAAAAAATTCAAATTTTATTTCTGTATTTGTCCGGGTATAAAGCACCTCTAGGACGTATAAATAGCAATAAATTCAATTATTGTTGCAAATTTTATATCGAAATGGGTTTGGGCAACAAATGGTCGTTATCCAAATGCGTTTAAAACGTTTAAAAGTTATTTTTTTTTAGAAATAGTGACGCGAATCAAAGAAACCACCAATAGTTCCCATTAGAACTATTATCTTTAACTTCGATGTCCTAAAACATTGCAATAAATTTAAAACATTCATACATTCATTGTTGAAAATTTTGAAATTTCATAAACATTTTATTTTTTCAAAGTCAAAACAGAAGTTCAAAAATAAAACAATCAATTTAACATTTTTCTGTTCGGATATTTATCGTTATAGATATTTAAAATTTTCATCATGAGGGATATTTATATTTCAAATACAAATCCCTCTTTTTTTATTTTTCGATCGAAATGAAAATAAATTTTCATCGGCAATGATATTTATACTTGATGGATTTAAAAAATAAAACGATCTCCGGTCTCTGGTTAAGATATTCTTGGAGTTTTTGAAATGAAAAATCTTTGTACCAGTCTGCGGCAACAATTAATATCGACATCGAATGAACCATGGGCAGTAAATAGCTTCCCGAGGGAACTTGTAAAAGAGGACGTCCGAAACTGCCTTAACAGGTTGTAAATATAGGCAAGCAAATGGAGACTGATAACTATAGAAATGTTAGGTCTAACTTTGTAGTCGAATTTGTAATTTTACTAAAGAGGACAAACTACCTACTTTAAAAAAAAAAAAACAAGTCTCGAAAACTAGAGCCTATTTTAAAGAAAAAAAAACTGTGTTATGCAAATTCAGAAAAACGTTGACCTATTATTTCTAAAAGTGTGTTGGTTAGTGTTATTAACACTGAAATATAAAGTTAAAACTCAAAGATTATTGGCTGAAAAAATCTTTATGCAAAAAAGCCAATAATTATTACAAGAAATAAATTATACGCTATTACTTCTTTAAACCAAAATGAACAAAAAAAACCTCAATTTAAATAAAAACTTAAAAAAAATACATACATATTTTTGTTTAAGGCATTATGTTGTTTTAAAAACAAAAAGAATTCATGTTGATTTAAGATGGATATCATATCTAAACAGCGTGCAATGATTAACATAATACAATAAATTTATATCTCGTTAATATGTTTTAGGTATTGTTTTTTTTATTTTTCTAATTTATTTCTCGGTTTTATGTTTATTATATTATATATTAGATGTATATAAGAATTTATGTTGATCAAGTAAAATCTTTTAATATATAATTTACTTGTATTTGTATTTATTTAAATATTTGTTTTGGAAAAAATTGCTTTAAAAAGTTATCTTGTTTTTTTTTTTTTGTTCTTAAATACTTAAGATTTATTTTTTTTTGAAAAAGAGTTTTATTTTTTTTAAATATGCCATGTAAAGTTTATATATGAACCGATGTATATATAAATTTTTTGATTTTTTTCTTTTTTTTGCTTTGGAGTGTTAACGCTTGTGTTGATGAGAGTGTGTGTAAGAGAAATAGAATTCAAGTGATTTGTAAGTGATCGTTTTAAGAGTGTTTTGAGAAAGATTGAATTTAAAATTTTTTAAAAACAAACAATTTAAACTGAAATATGTAAATGTATTTATAAAAATTTAGCTAGAATCGTTTTTAATCTTTATTTAAAATAGTTTTTATAGCTCATTCATATTATGAATTTTGAGGAGTTTTCAATAATAAAAACCACTTCGAAAATTTTACTGTTCACATTTAGATTCTCCATTTGTGTTAAAAGTTTCAAAAAATACCCAGTATTAAAACCTTTAGCAAACCTTAGAACCTTTTAGCAAACCTTGAAACACATTTTAAAAGTGTTGGTTAATACTTTAATATGTTAACCCTCTACGACTGACGTGTTCTAGTTCTCGCAAGTCTAATGACGTGGTAGACTACCAGACACCATTTTCATGGCTTATATTTTCCAAGATTCTTTTTATTGTTAAAGTTTTTTAATTTAACGCGAAAATTTTTGTTATATATCGTGAGCCTATATTCAATACCGACTATGAACCAACTAAAAAATTTTTAAGGAAAGTGTTCAATATCCAAAATACTTTAATGAAAGTCAATATTTCTTCTACAATATATTTAAGCCAATAATTCCCTTAATAGATTTCTTCCATCCGATTTTTATTACATGAGATGTTTTTTTTTTTTATAAAAGAACAGTTTTCCAATAAAAGGTGTATAAAAATAAAAATGGTTCATAGGAGGTATTGAATATAGGCTCACGATATTGTTTATTGGCATGTCATGAATTTTATCTTTAAAAACTTGGCTTTGTTTGCGTCTGCTGGACTAAACGGCAGTCACAGAGGGTTAATAGTTTTCAAACCTTGAGAAGTTTTTAATTTCTTAAAAAAAAAACTTGTGTTTTCAAAATTGTTTTGGAACGAAAACTACTTAAAACGAGTTTTCGAGCATAATATGAATGAGCTATTAATCTAACTAATCTGGAAAAAAATATATGTTTTACTGTAATTTAAACCAACATTTTTTAATTAAATTGAACAAAATATATTGATTTGAAATTTCCAGGAAAAATAACATATATAAGATTTTATCATTAATTTTGTAACAATGCTTTAAAGCTCCTTCCGCTCACAGGAATAACACAGCAGCACAAGTTTTGTTAGACAATCTTAGATAACTTTGGTCTGCTTAATTCTTCGAAATCTATATATACGATACTGTCCCACGAGTGTATGGGGAACATTTTTTTCGAATACCCTCCACTTTTTTTCCTTTTGATTCGAATAATTGCAATAGGATCAAGTTTACCCCTGAGGACTTTTCGCCAAAGTTAGAGATAGGTTCAACTTTGGAGTTATAGCCATTTGAAAGACATACCTATGAAGTTAATAAGGTCGTGCAGGATGACATTAACTGATACAATATCAAAATAGGTAAGAAGCTATCGGAGCCCTTCATAACTAAAAAGGTATTCAGACCAGAAAAAAGTTTTTCATGCGATATCTTCTACATTGTATTGGAAAAAATCCTGCTTGTGTGTATGCCTCAGCTTTCTCTCATTGAATAATCTAATCTCCATTAGTTTTTCCAGAATTAAAGTAAAAGTGGTTAAATCTATTTTTATTTGGACTTATGGAAGAAACCATACAGCAAATCAATGTAAGGAAGTACAACATCTTTATATTATAGGGAAAATTTTTTTATCAAAAATGTTTCTATGGAATATTTTTTATCAAAAATTGTTCTATGTAAAATTTGTTATCAAAAATTTTTCTATAGAAAAATTTTTTTATAAAAAAAATATTCATACAAAAAGTTTTCATAAAAAAATTTTCTATAGAAAATTTTCTTATAAAACTTTTTCTATAGAAAATTTTTTTTTAATGAAAAATTTTTCTATAGAAAATTTTTTTATGAAAAATTTTTCTATAGAAAATTTTTTTATGAAAAATTTTTCTATAGAAAATTTTTTTATGAAAAATTTTTCTATAGAAAATTTTTTTATGAAAAATTTTTCTATAGAAAATTTTTTTATGAAAAATTTTTCTATAGAAAATTTTTTCATGAAAAATTTTTCTATAGAAAATTTTTTTATGAAAAATTTTTCTATAGAAAATTTTTTTATGAAAAATTTTTCTATAGAAAATTTTTTTATGAAAAATTTTTCTATAGAAAATTTTTTTATGAAAAATTTTTCTATAGAAAATTTTTTTATGAAAAATTTTTCTATAGAAAATTTTTTTATCAAAAATTTTTCTATAGAAATTTTTTTTATCAAAAATTTTCTAACAAAACTTTTTCTATAGTAAATTTTTTTATGAAAAATTTTTCTATAGAAAATTTTTTAAAAAAATTTTATCAAAAATTTTTGTATAGAAAATTTTTTTATCAAAAATTTTTTTATCAAAAATTTTTTATAGAAAATTTTTTTATCAAAAATTTTTGTATAGAAAATTTTTTTATCAAAAATTTTTCTATAGAAAATTTTTTTTATCAAAAATTTTTCTATAGAAAATTTTTTTATCAAAAATTTTTCTATAGAAAATTTTTTTATCAAAACTTTTTCTATAGAATTTTTTTTTTATGAAAAATTTTTCTATGGAAATTTTTCTATAGAAAATTTTTTTATCAAATCTATAGAAAATTTTTTTTATTAAAAATTTTTCTATGAAAATTTTTTTATCCAAAATTTGTATATGGAAAATTTTTTTGTCCAAAATTTTTCTATGGAAAACTTTTTTATTAAAAATTTTTCTATAGAATATTTTTCTACAGAAAATTTTTTTATGAAAAATTTTACTGGAGAAATTTTTTTTTTTATCAAAAATTTTTCTAAAGAATTTTTTTTTTTTTAAATTTTTTCTATATTTTTTTATCAAAAATTTTTCTAAAAAAAAATTTTATCAAAAATTTTTCTAAAAAAAAATTTTATCAAAATTTTTTCTATAGAAAACTTTTTATGAAAATTTTTTCTATGGAAAATATTTTTATATCAAAAAAATTTTGAAATCTTCTATAGAAAAATGTTGGATAAAAAATTTTCGATACAAAATTTTCCACAGAAAAAATGTTCTATAGAAAAATTTTTAATAAAAAAATTTTCTATAAAAAAGTTTTTGATAAAAAATTTTCATAGAAAAATTTTTGATACAAAATTTTCCATAGAAAAAATTTTGATAAAAAAAATTTTCCATAGAAAAAATTTTGATAAAATTTTTTTTTAGAAAAATTTTTGATAAAATTTTTTTTTAGAAAAATTTTTGGTAAAAAAATATAGAAAAAATTAAAAAAAAAAAAAAATTTCTTTAGAAAAATTTTTGATAAAAAAAAAATTTCTCCAGGAAAATTTTTCATAAAAAAATTTATAGAAAATCTATAAGAAAATTTTTTTTATTAAAAATTTTTCTATGAAAATTTTTTTATCCAAAATTTGTATATGGAAAATTTTTTTGTCCAAAATTTTTCTATGGAAAACTTTTTTATTAAAAATTTTTCTATAGAATATTTTTCTACAGAAAATTTTTTTATGAAAAATTTTCCTGGAGAAATTTTTTTTTTATCAAAAATTTTTCTAAAGAAATTTTTTTTTTTTTTAAATTTTTTCTATATTTTTTTATCAAAAATTTTTCTAAAAAAAAATTTTATCAAAAATTTTTCTAAAAAAAAATTTTATCAAAATTTTTTCTATAGAAAATTTTTTATGAAAATTTTTTCTATGGAAAATATTTTTATATCAAAAAAATTTTGAAATCTTCTATAGAAAAATGTTGGATAAAAAATTTTCGATACAAAATTTTCCACAGAAAAAATTTTCTATAGAAAAATTTTTAATAAAAAAATTTTCTATAAAAAAATTTTTGATAAAAACTTTTCTATAGAAAAATTTTTGATAAAAAATTTTCATAGAAAAATTTTTGATACAAAATTTTCCATAAAAAAAATTTTGATAAAAAAAATTTCCATAGAAAAATAGTTGATAAAAAATTTTCTATAGAAAAATTTTGGATAAAAAATTTTCATAGAAAAATTTTTAATTAAAAAAAAATTCTATAGAAACATTTTTGATAAAAAATTTTGTATGGAAAATTTTTTGTCTATAGAAAATTTTTTTTATTAAAAATTTTTCTATGAAAATTTTTTTTATCCATAATTGTTCTATAGAAATTTTTTTTTATCCAACATTTTTCTATAGAAAATTTTTTATATAGAAGATTTCAAAATTTTTTTGACATCAGAATATTTTTTTCGAAATTTTTTTATAATATATCATTTTTATCGAACAATTTTCCAAAGAAAAATATTTTTATTAAACATTTTTCTAAAAAAAATTTTTGGATCGAAAATATCGAAAATATCTAAAAAATCTAAAATTGTTTAATATTAGAATTCTTTCAACATCCAAAACCCAACTGAATGATTTTAATACTCATTTTCACGAGTTTTATTAATGATCGTGGTATTTCCGAAAATTAAAAAAATTCATCGGCTACTGGTGGTATGGGCTGCCAACTCCTGACCATGGCACACAAAATCGAAATCCATACAGGCGTTAGCTTAGTAAGTTGTAGGATCATACTCTCTATTACATTGGAAATTGCGAAAAAAATTGCTATTGGGCGGTCATTTTCAGGGTTGTTAGGTTTTTCCTTTTTGGGGATTGGCAAATTCCCGGCATTGTATAAGGTATTGAAAAGGTTAGCTAATGGACAAGCTAGCGTCGAAGAGCACTGATTAACCGAACTAAGCTGCACAGTGATTTTGACATTCGAAAAAATCTGGAAATAAGACCTAAGGACAAAGTTTTTGTTGAATTTTGAATAAATCAAACCGTTTTTGTCGTGGTTTTGGAGAAGTGGTTTTTGAAAATTAATTGTATTTCTCAAAACTTAAGCCAATTAAAAAAAAACTGATTACAGATACGAATTCAGAAGCTCAAAGATATTTAGGCTTGGGATCCAAAACGTTGTGCCGCTTAGCGATAAATTAACATTTTTGCGCTTTAGTGTTTCTGCTGTTTTTTATATATAAAAAAATCTAATAAAGTATAAATTTTAACTTTTTAATAACTCTTTTTGATGAAAATTATTTATTTAATTAATTTTTGTGTGTGTGTTTTTAATTTAATAAATGCTCAACTTTTTCTGTTTTCTCTCTTTTTAAATGTTATAAAAAAATTAAAATAAAAAACCTTTTCTTCTTAATAATTTCTTTTAAAAATATAACATTATACAATATAATATAACTTAAATAAATATATACACTATACAATAGTAGAAATTAATAGTTTACGTTTTTATTTAATAATTAAGACTTTTTAGATTTTAATTTTTTTGTTTCTTTTTTAATTTTTTTGTTTGTTTTTTTTTTTACTTGTAAGTTAATAAGGAACACAATAAACTACCAAATTACATTTTATAAATATTTATGTAGTATATATGTATGTATGTTTGTATGTTACTTTATATATATTCATAAATATCCAGCCAATCCATCCATCCATTCCTTCATGTTTCAGTTATATATTTATGTTTGATAAGGATATAAATAGATCTTTAGACGACACATACAACATACTATACATACTACTCGTACATCGAAATATTTATATATATCTTTTTTTTTTTTTGTTTTTTTATTTTTTGTTTTTTGTATAAATTTAATAATAAATCCATAATAATTTTAAATTTTCATACACATAATTCAATAATAATAATAATTAATAACCATTATACATAATAATATTTTATAAAGAATTGTTAAACAATTTGAGAGTAAAGCAAATGCATGATAGATTCGTTTAGAACGAAAAATTAATTGTTTTTAGGTTGTAGGAAAAAAAAAAGATTTAAAAATAAAAAGTTTTAATGTTCTACACTCACTCGTATAAATATGTATCTAAAACATATACTCAAAAAATGATTTGAAATGACACGTACAAAAAAAAAACCTTTTTAATTTGAAAAACTTTTTTTTATAAGTCCACATCTCAATTTAGTAATAATTTTCCTCCACTAACAAAAAAAATTTACATTTTTAAACAAATTTAAAAAAATTTCAATTAGTTTAAAATTTTCTTTAAAAAACATTGAACAATTTTTTGAAAAATTTCCTATAAAAATATTAATTTTTTAGAAAATTTCATATAAAAGCAATTATTAAAAAATTTTCCTATAAAGTTTTAAAAAATTTTCTATAAAAGTAGTAACTTTTTACAAAATTTCCTATAAAAATAGTATTTTTTTTTTGATTTCTTTAAAAATAAGAAATTTTAGAAAAGTTTCCTATAAAAATAGTATTTCTTTTAATTTTATAAAAATAAGAAATTTTTGGAAAGTTTCCTATTAAAATAAGATATTTTTTAAAAGGTTTCCTTTAAAAATAAGAAAATTTTAAAAATTTTCTATAAAAATAAGAAATTTTTGAAAAATTTTGTATAAAAATAAGAAATTTTTGAAAACTTTCCTATAAAAATAAGAAATTTTTGAAAAATTTCCTATAAAAATAACAATTTTTAAAAAAAAAATTATTTGAAATGACACGTACAAAAAAAAAAACCTTTTTAATTTGAAAAACTTTTTTTTATAAGTCCACATCTCAATTTAGTAATAATTTTCCTCCACTAACAAAAAAATTTAAATTTTTAAACAAATTTAAAAAAATTTCAATTAGTTTAAAATTTTCTTTAAAAAACATTGAACAATTTTTTGAAAAATTTCCTATAAAAATATTAATTTTTTAGAAAATTTCATATAAAAAGCAATTATTAAAAAATTTTCCTATAAAGTTTTTAAAAATTTTCTATAAAAGTAGTAACTTTTTAAAAAATTTCCTATAAAAATAGTATTTTTTTTTTGATTTCTTTAAAAATAAGAAATTTTAGAAAAGTTTCCTATAAAAATAGTATTTCTTTTAATTTTATAAAAATAAGAAATTTTTGGAAAGTTTCCTATTAAAATAAGATATTTTTTTAAAGGTTTCCTTTAAAAATAAGAAAATTTTAAAAATTTTCTATAAAAATAAGAAATTTTTGAAAAATTTTGTATAAAATAAGAAATTTTTGAAAACTTTCCTATAAAAATAAGAAATTTTTGAAAAATTTCCTATAAAAATAACAATTTTTTAAAAAATTTCCCTTAAAAAAAAGACATTTTTGAAAATTTTTTTTTAAAAATAAGATATTAGAAAATTTTCTATAAAAATAATAAATTTTTAAAAATTTCCTATAAAAATAAGAAATTTTTGAAAAATTTCTTATAACAATAAGAAAATTTTGAAAAATATCCTATAAAAAAAAATTTTAAAAAATTAAAAATTTCCGTTAAAAATAAGAAATTTTAAAAATGATCTTTTTAAAATAAGAAATTTTTAAAAATTTTCCTAAGAAAATAAGAAACTTTTGAAAAATTTCCTATAAAAATAAGAAGTTTATAAAAATTTCCTATAAAATAAGAAATTTTTAGAAAATTTATAAAAACAAGAAATTTTTGAAAAATTTCGTATAAAAATACGAAATTTTCGAAAAATTTCCTATAAAAATAAGTAATTTTTGAAAAATTTCCTATAAAAATCAGAAATTTTTGAAAAATTTCCTATAAAAATAAGAAATTTTTGAAAAATTTCCTATAAAAATAAGAAATTTTTGAAAAATTTCCTATAAAAATAAGAAATTTTTGAAAAATTTCCTATAAATAAAAGAAATTTTTGAAAAATTTTCTATAAAAAAAAAGAAATTTTTGAAAAATTTTCTATAAAAATAAGAAATTTTTGAAAAATTTTCTATAAAAATAAGAAATTTTTTAAAAATTTCCTATAAAAATAAGAAATTTTTAAAAAATTTCTTAACAAATAAGTAATTTTTCAAAATTTCCTATAAAATAAGAAATATCTGAAAAATGTTCTATAAAATAAGAAATTTCTGAAAAATTTCCCGTAAAAAATTTTGAATTTTGAAAAATTTCCTTTAAAAATAGGAAATTTTTTAAAAATTTGCTATAAAATGAGAAATTTTTGAAAATATTGCTATAAAAATAAGAAACTTTTGAAAAATTCCTATAAAAATAAAAAAAAATGGATAAGTTTTGGTGTTTGAGAGAGTAACTTCTATATTACTCTCATTTGTCCGGACTTACCCAGAAAGTGGAGAATCAGACCTACTATTAGAATCAGACCTACTACCTTCAGACTCTTTGACATTAATTTGGTTATAAAAATTTACAGAAATCAATTCCATTCGGAAGTGGAATGAATGCCGAATTTTGCTTCATATTTTTTCAATTTATTTAACGAGTATACGGTTGGATACATATCTATGAAAATAAGTGTATGTAGTTTTTTTATTTCTTTTGAATTTGTATATGTAAAGTGTAAAAACCCCTCTTTTTTAAATATATATTTCTTTTTATTAAATTTAATATTCTTAAATATACAAGTTTTAAATCAATTTAAGATAAACTTTTAAAAACAATTCTCTGAACCGAAATTCCAAAATCATAAAGTGAAAATATTTATGATCAGCATAGCCTGAAATCGAACAAATAATACCGAGTTGTGCGTACAGTAACTATAGTACTCAAGTGCTTTCCAAAAAAAACATCTTTTAATCCCTTGAGTTTTTGGTCCAAAGACCAGTAATTCGATTCAGAGACAACTTAAATTTGTATAACAAGGATTTAAACTGTAAAAAATAACAAAAACTTATATATTTCTTTTTTTAAATACTTTTTGATTCGGAATGCCAATGATTTAAAATTTTATACTTTTTAACAGAAGATGGTCAACTTTTTCTTAACAAAGACGGAAATAAAATTATAAAAATCGTAACTACAAAATGAAGAAATGATAAAAATGTTCAGGTTTTTATTTAAACACCGCTTTCGAAAAACCGGATTTAAACTCCAAATGTTGACAAATGAGAGACAGTTTTAATGGAGCTCCACTTTATTTTTTATTAGAAAAAAGTTTCAATATTTTCAACCAATATCTGATAGAACAAATAATAACCCTTTGAAATAATTTTAAATAAAACAAATTCCTAACATGTTATTAAACAAAAAGTTGACTTTATCTTAAATAATTAATAGCTATTTCTTTAGGTGACCAAAATTAGTTCTTTAAAAATAAAATAAGTTTTTTTTTTAAATAGTTTTGTGGGTTTCATTTTTTTTTTTTTCTTGTAAAATATAAAAAATAGAAAGTAGTATACAATTGTAGGAAAATAGATTACAATTTATGTGTTCTTTGTTTTGGTTTCATTGTAGGAGGAGGAGTATGAATGTTTGTTAAAATTGTATGAATAAATGTAATTAATATATTTTTGTTTCATCAAAAGTTTCTTCACCTGCCATTCATTGTTTTTTTTTATGATGTTGTGTTTTTTAATATTTTTTGTTGAAAATTTTCTTAATTTTTGTTGTGTTTTTGAATATAGTATTTTGTTTTATATTGCTTAATGGCGTATTAATTTACCCACTATGAGTGATATTGTTAGTACTACCTGATGCTGAGCTTCCATTGCCGCCAATATCACGTCCAGCTGCTGGATTTTGATGATGATCATCACTTGTAGGCGTTGGTGGCTGATCACGTCGGGGTGGCATACGTTCGTTGACAGCATCGAGACCTTTAGCTTCGGCAAATGAGGTGATTTTGTGATTGGGTGAAAAACCTTGCATGGCATTTTTCAATGATTGCTTGCCACCCGATAGAGCACCCAAGGGCAGGGCACCTGTTGGTGTAAGACCCTTAAGTTGCAATACAGACTCTGATTCCTCGCGCAATACCGAAAAGACACGTGCCATTTTGCCAATAGCTCGTATCTTGTTGCGTATAACTTCTTTTCGTAGAGCCGCCTCATCGTCTGAAAGAGGTTCTTCACTTTCTTCGGTCATAAGTTCATCATCGGAGCAGATATTAAGAACATTAACCAACATTTCCGTAACCTTTTCGCCTACGAAAGGCAAAGACCAAGTGAATACGTCCATGAAATTGGGAAGCCAATAAGGATGGGGTGAACAATTGAACTGGCGTATGTTCATGACATTATTTTCGTATTTTAAAACGGCCGCTTTGTTATTGTACACATCCAGATAATTGGGTGCCGAGAATATAGTTATGAGTGAGGGGAAACCGGTGGTTTGGCTTTTACGATACATACGATAGCCAGCATCTTGAGCCTCGTGGGCGCGTATTATCGATAGTAGATTGTTATTCTGCAGGAAGTCACAACAGGCCGCATAACTGTAGAAGTACGAACAACCTCGTACCGAGTTGTGCGTATAGAAATCTGAGTTCTTTTCATTACCAAAGTCTTCCAGCGGATCGGACCAAAGTAAATCACACATAGGTCCAAAAGCTGGAGGTTCCTTAAAACGATCCAGTCGTCTAATATCATCTAATTCGTGGATTTCAGGCGATAAGCCTCCATGAACACACAGAAACTGTTGGTTCATTAGAGCCGCCAATGGCAAACAATCAAAGGCTTCCATACAGGCATCATAAACACGTTCTGAATACTTGATTTTACATTCTTGCTTAAAGGTGAAGTACTCGGTTAAATGACGACACTCATGATTGCCACGCAATAAAAACAGAGTGTTGGGATAAGTAATCTTAAGTGACCACAAATATAGAACACACTCAATACTAAAATAGCCTCTATCCACATAGTCGCCCAAAAAGAGGTATTTAGTAGTGGCCGGTGAGCCACCGACTTCGAATAGTTTCATTAGATCATAGAACTGGCCATGAATATCACCGCACACTGTAACGGGCGCCTCAATGTCAATCATAGTCTTTTCCTGACGCAATAAGGCAGCTCCCTCTTGGATAATGCGCAGGGCGGGTGGTTCTTCTATGCGTCCTTCGAGAATGAAATGTTGCTTGAGTAATTCATGATTCGGTTTGCCTGATCGTGGATCTGGGAACACTTCAGACATGGTAAGCTTATGGCTAGGAGGAAATGGCACACTGTCTACAACACGATCCGTAGTATTTACTGCTGGTCTTAGGCTACTGCGTGTGGGACTGTCCTGATTAGATTGACTACCAGCCGACGATGGCTGCTGCTCACCAGAACCTGTTCCCGATGATGCACCAGAGGCTGCAGATGATTGTTGATTGCCGGTAGCGGCTGTTGCTTGACTATTCGAAGACATGTTTTAGAATTTCTATTTTTTTTTTGTATTTATGTGTGTTAACCTTTCACAACAAGCAAAAAATTCAACAACTTTAACTACACCTCCTTATTTTTTTTGTTGTTTTCGTTTCGTATATTTATCCTTTGAACTCCACCTTCCTTTCTTGCCTGTGTTTTTTTTTTTAATATTTATTTCTTCGTATTTATACCCTTCACCATAATAAGAATACATATAAATTCGTCATTCTTCTGGTAATGTTAAAATAACGTGATACCCTATATTATGGGAATATACATTTATTTTTAATGAGTTAAAATCTATAATGTAGATATTTTCAAAATCTTCGCCCGATTGGTATTAGTTATATGTTTGCCTATATGTAGAAGTAGTTTCCCCGTTAGGTCACCTACGAACCGAGACAATCAGATTTTGAAACTAAATAAAAACTCTCCGAAAATCTCAACAGAAATAGTCTTTAGTTGTCTTCTTATACAAAATAATGGATTGGGGCTTTATATCTTTAATAAAATAGGTTTAAGAAAAGTAAAGGGTATGTGGACATTGCTTTGAAAAAGCATCTAAAGAGAGTTAAGGGCATTGAAGCTCCCAATGGTACATAAATAAATAATGTATCTATTTCATTTAACTAACCTGTGAAAAAAGTGATGACTTTATGTCAATTTAGGTCGCAAAAGGTCGAACAACATACGTACTCATAATAAACCTTTTTTGAACCATTCGATCGAGACGCCCTATTCCTTAAGAGGAGCAATGTATAATGAGGCAGGCAATATATATTCTATCAACATGTTCGGCTACAAGTTGCTTGACCTTGAACAACGCTATTGGGTCAATGCAATGTGAAAAGTGGTAGACACCACCAGAAAATCCACTACTTCGTTTTTTTAATATAAAGGAACTAACAAAAGCTTAGTCCAAAATATAAACGATTCTCATAACCTCATAACCTTGCGCTCTAATTTCACTCAACAGCCCTCGAAAAAATGTTTTTTTTTAAGTGAAATTCAAACAAAAGGAAAGTTAGATCAATATTATGGGGCTAATAATCTATCAGATTGCACTGTCCAATATTAGTTTCCAAAATTTCGTGGTGGCTGCAACTTCCCAACCGATCAAGTCCTCAGCGGCAGTCCCTCCAAGGCAAATGCAGAGGACAGTTTTGAAAGAGTACATAAAATGGTCTTGGCTGACCGGAAAGTGAAGAAGCGCGAGCTTGCAGATACCACAAAGATGAGTACTGATCGCACACGCCATATTTTGGGCAATATTCTGCATATGAAATAGTTATCCTGTCGTTATGTGGCACGCATACTCACTAGTGACCATTAAATACGAAAACAAGTGCACCTCGAAAATGTGTTTGGACTTGCTGATGCGGAATCGCGTAGACTTTTTACATACTATTACATACTAGAGAATAAGTACCCTTCAAAGGACTAAGGCAGACAGGAGTGTCCCGCATAGGTCGAGGGAGGCTCAACAGGTCGGAAAGGTTATGACCTCGATTTTCTGTGATTTTCATCAAGAACGAGTATTAAAACCATCAAGAACGAGTATGAGGTAAAAGGGGACTATATTGAATAAAATTAAAAAAAATGTCATTCCTAGGGAGGTTACTTTTCCTAGTACATCACGTAGCCCAGTCTTTAAAAAATTTGCTTTATCTATTTCCTTTTAATTAGCTTAAGAACTCCAGGCAAGTATAGTAGCCTATAGTTGTATAACACTTTGACAAGCTTTGAAATATTAATCGACATATCCATCTTATTAGGAAATCGTTTAGGCTTTGGGATGAGTGCAGTGTCTGAAATTTTTGACAACTTGAAAGTCACTGAGCTTGTAAAAACAGTGAGATGACCATCTCAACGACAGTCAGGCTGCACTAAAAGCCCTTAAAGGATGCAGCATCACCTCCAAGATAGTAAAGTCGTGTTGATTTACTATTATTAGTTTGTCAACGAATTATA
The DNA here is from genome assembly GCA_933228675.1 of Stomorhina lunata. Taxonomy (NCBI): domain Eukaryota; kingdom Metazoa; phylum Arthropoda; class Insecta; order Diptera; family Rhiniidae; genus Stomorhina; species Stomorhina lunata. Next base: position 53,567,404 of record OW121743.1, on the reverse strand, counting down.
AAGTTAGACTTTGCGGGGTTCCTAGCAATTATGACATCGAAGGCAATGAAATTGTGGACGAAGCCGCAAGACAAGGCTCGAGCGAGAAACTGATGTTTACGGTGACAGAAATAGCACCACCTATATGTAAATTTTAAATGGGCATCAAGTCTTGGATCGGTGAGGAAACTGGTATAACATGGCCACTTGCACAATATCTAGGACCAAACCAAGTTCTTGCTGGGTCTTAACAGGACCGGTCTTAGGAAATGCGTAGGCATTCTATCTGGAAACTACGCCTTAAATTCGAACCTAAATAGGTGGGATGGAGCAATCCAGGACGTTTGCAGACTATGCTCGGAAGGGGATTGGACCGATCTTAAAAATTTGTATAGCCCATAAAGAACTTTAAATTTTAAGAATAATAGTGTAAAATTTTTTGGTCGGAAATTTTTGGTTTGGGAGATATAGTGCTTTTAAGTTCTGAAATAAAAATCGATATATCTCTCTTATTTTTGCACCGATAGTTGCAATATGTATATCATGTGAGAGTGCTTCGAAATATCTTTCAGATGATATATCTCAATCGGATTAATTCACCCATTAAGGAATTATTAACAAAAATGTTAAATTTTATCCTAGGTTTTTCTACAAAAATGACCATATCTCGAAAACTAATCGATATGACGTAATCCAGTATATATACGTAAGTAGCCAACCTTTTAAGCTTTCATTTGGAATAGTGAGCCAAAATCTTTAAACATAACAGAGATATCGAGGGTTAAAGTTGATTTTTTATCTTTCAGTCCAAAGTATAGTTTAACTGAACTGCACCGATTTTAGTCATTTTTATGGCCAATAATAAACTTTTCATTTAAAGAATAATAGTGTAAAATTAAATAAAATATGAAAAATTATTTAAAAAAAATCGCGCTATTTTTTTTTTTTAAATAATTTTTCGCCTTCGGCTCTTTTTACATTTTTATTTCTATTCCTGCGCCGCTTCATTCATTACTATTAGTACCAAATGAAAGCTTAAAAGGTTGGCTACTTAATTCTATATATAATTGGTTTATGTCATACCGATCAGTTGTTGAGATATGGACATTTTTGTACAAAAACCAAGGGTAAAATTTAACATTGTTCTTTATAATTCCTTAATTAAAAGTCGATTGAGATACCTCTTCTGAAAGATATTTCGGAGCACTTTTACATATATAATGTTGCCCTGTCAAACAAAAGCTATGTAAAGCCCCTAACATGAAAAAAATTTCAAAAAAATCGGTGCAGTTCAGTTGAACTAGACTTGTTCCATTTTTTGTTTAATCTTTAATTTTCCAAATAGTGATGTTATTTTTCAAAATTGAACGATATATACTCTGAATAATATTGATTAATGTCGATCAGCTTTTGGTAAAAGAGCCAAAGGTAAAATTTAATTTGTTCGAAATACATACATAAATACATAGTTCCTAAATGTTTAAATATGATGCCACATTTGAAAGATACTTCGACGGACTTTGACAAAATATGCATCTTGTTACTATTGCCATCAAGATAAAAGAGATGGCGATTTGGTTCGGAGCTTTAATGCACTATATCTCCAAAACCAAAAGTTTGTTGCCCATAAAAAAGAGCCTTAAAAAAGATTCTTTAAAGCCCTTGCATTAAAATTAAAAGAGTTGGTGTAGTTCAATTAAAGTAGATCTGTTCCTTTGATATAGTAATTTATTTTTAAAATAACAAGAGTTTATATGATCACTTCGTATCTTTGGTGAAGGGTATATAGGGATCGACCTAGCCGAATATGAAAAAATCTTACTTGTGTTATTTTAACTCTCTGCTCACTTTTTTCTTGGCTTTTTATAACAATAGCTTTATGTATTCAATGTCTTATGTGTATTTATTATAATAATAATGTTATCTCATAGAATTTATGAAAAATCTTTTTAATTTGTTTTTTTAGATGAAAACTTTTGCTTTATTTTGAAACTTTTTTATTTAACCTGTTCCCTATTCAGTTCACTTTAAAATTTTTTTTATTAAAATCCAATAAGAAAAAACGGTATTCTCTGCTGCAAATCTTTTTTACTTGTTCTTCTTTTCACTCTCTTTGCAGACTTTTTTTTACAAGTTTGCGAAAAATTTTCACTTTTTTCTAAGCAACTTTGAAGTTTATGTAGATTTAGTTCTCTGTTATTTCGTTTTTCTTCAACACATTTGCACTTGTCCAATTCTTTTAAATCACTTTTTTCAATTAAATATTTTTATTAGATTTTCTGGAAAAAGTATACAATTTTTTTGCAATAAATCGACAAAAATTTTATTTTTCGTGTAATGTTCGTTTCAGTGTTGCATTGTGGTTGGTATTTGGATGTCAATGATGCCAGCTCTGCATTTTTTTTTTATTAAAATTCAGCGGTTTTGGCAACTTAAACGATGGTTTAGGTGATATGGTAACCATGCGATTTTTGCTATGATATTTACATAGCTTCTACACGTATTCCTAGATCTTCACGGGAAATTAACTTTAGAATGTTTGTTTCTTTTTGTTGTAATAACAATAGTTTATTATCAAAATCTTTCGTTAAAATTTAAAAAAATACTTAATAAAACTACATCAAAAATGAGTATAAAGTTTAACTAAGTACAAAAACACCAGAAATTTTAAAAATCGTTTTTTTTTTAATTCGGATTTTTTTAAAGAGGTTAGGTTTGAAAGGTGGTGTCAAATGACACCTTCACTCGGAGACCCTTGGGGTCCATTGTGATCCTTTATTGATATACATAAGTAGGGAAAGAAGAAGAGCCTTCTTGAAAGTAGCGACTTAGTGATATCTAGAGAAGTAATGACATTTGAGTCCAGTTGTAAAACCTACAAGATCACTTAGTAAGGTAGGTTAGGCAGGCAGGCAATGTTAGGTCAGCATCACTTGGGTCCTCAAAGCGGTCCCTTTGTGGTACCTGCAAGGAATAGACTGGAAGAAAAGAACAAAAATAATTATTCTAAGCTATCCTGAAGCCCTGATAAATGAGTACGAATGTCAATACTCGCTAGATCTGATAAATCATGCAGAAAAGTTTCTCCCAGATTGAGAGCCCTTGAAGTTGAAAGGGTGAGGCAGATGAGTTACTGTCCCCTCTTCTTCTGTGTTATGACAACTACAACAGTAGTCATAGAATTAAAGATTAAGTCTTCTGGCATGCAGCCCAAAAGCGCAATGACCTGTAAGGGTTGAGATAAGGTTGCGGAGGCTGTGGTGAGGTAAAGTTACCAAGCTATCACTTAGTTAGTGCTGCGGTATGTCCTAAGCCTCTGATTTTGGATCAGTCTGCAAAAGTCTGGAATGTCACCATCCCACCTATTTAGCCTAAGTTTAATGTAGCCCTAAAGTATGAAAATACATCTTTTTAAACTTAAAGTTTTGGTTCCGCTAATGTCCCACGTGATTGTGGTTTCCTTGCTGATCCAAGACTTGATACTCATATAAAAGTGATAGATAGGGAGAGCTATTTCCTTCTGCAGCTTCGTTGTCATCGATGCTGCAATGACCCGGAACCCAGCTCAGTCTAATTCTATAATTTAGTGATAGGTCTATTAGGGCTTATCTTCATTTTGGAAATCTTTTAAGCTCGGTAATCTGGTGTGCCCTGCCCGTCTGTATTTGAGTACACCCTCACTAGCACAACTTGTTGAGAGAGCACAAGAATACAACTTTATCAACTGCTTCCCACCAAACTCCGCAACCGTACGTTTGAACGGGTATGACAACGGTTGTGTTAATTCAATACACAATCATTGGTGTTAAGCTCCGCTTCTTACCTACCGAGTTTCAGCAAAAGTAAGCGTTGAGTGCCTTTTCATCCTTTCTAGAGTGTTGCTTTTCCAGGATAGCTTTTAGTGTAAGATTATTCCTAAGAATTTGGCCTCTATGGTTAATATATACTATATACCACTAAGCCCAGGTAGTTTGAAACTCTGTACCTTCTGGTAAAGAGGACTAACTTTTTCGCGGTTTACTTCCAGTCCTTTATAAATGGCCCAGGTTGTTCTCCTAGGTTAGTTACTTGATATCATTGATGTATGCAGGAGTTTTCTATGTTCTTATGGAGGCTTATCGCCTGAAACATACGAAATGCGTCTAATATCATGTCTGAAACCTACGACAGTTTAATTGTTCACCCAAATCTTTATTTGAGTCCAACTTAACTCAGAACAGATTTATAAGCGTGTTTCTATCAACATTGCTATGAATTTACATATATGGAAAATTAAAACTTCAAATCAAATTTTCTCAAAACTGACATTATCCCTTTCAGCACAAGGCCACAGATATATAGCAGCTTTGTTATATATTGCAACCACAGTCGAATTGAAGAACTATTAACTCTAAGTGTTGTTTCACATACATCAGATTTGCATTATCAGTTTTTCGTCAAATTTCTTTTGAACCTGCATGCACGTTCACACACGAACGTTTTTTTTTTTTCATAAGTTTCAAAAGGAATTTGAAATAAAACTAATCAAATAAACCTGTTATGTGTGAAACAGTACTTACAAATACTAAATATTTTTAGTAGTGTTTTTTAAATCGCAAAAGTTAGCAACAATATTATAAGATGGCATCACTGCTCACCCGCAAAGGTTTGACAGTATTCGTCATCCGCAGTGGAGAAAAATAAAAATTAATTTATTGTTGTGCAAAAAATACTAAAATTCCACTGTTTTTATAACAATTATTCAATAAAAATAAGTTAATAATTTACAAGTCAATTAAATATTGTTTAAAAGCTAAAAGAATCAACAAGGAAATCTTTGAATAAACGAACACGCCTTAAAAGTTGTTGCCAAAAGATACCACAAATCCGACTGATTATAGAAAAGATACAAAAGCAGAAAAAAAGGAAAAAACAAAGAAAATAGGAAAACATGGATAGCAAAGGACGCAATGTTATAGTTTGCGACAATGGTACCGGCGTAAGTAGAAATAAATCTTTGGGTTTCAAATTACCTTTAAGCTTTTTGTTTAATTTAATTTCTTCATTTACGTTAAAGTAGATTAGGGAAAAGTCAACGAATGGAAAGTAATATGTACTAGTGACATACATTTTTGATAATGGGTCGGTTGTTTCTGTTTTTGCTTCCATGAGTTCGTTGACTGGTCATTTCATAAGGTTTTGGTTTGAAACCCTTATTTCATATGTTATATTTGAGGAACCTCCCTTTTAAAGCTGTAATACAATTGTTGAGGCCAGTACTTTGATTACTCATACATATTGTACCTTGTAGAAGAAAAGCATTATTGCATTGTGTATTTGTTGTTTTGTTATCTGTGATATTTTGATTATTTTTTAAATATTTTAACTGCTTTATACGGCTGACAAATATCTATACACAACTACAAGCTTGAAGATATCTGTATATATTTTAGTTTGAAATATTTATCTAATAGGTTGTTCCGTTATTGGTTATGTTGTGCCACATATATTAGGACATGTAACACAATAGTCTTGTAATTGTGATTCTATATTGCAAAAGTGGCAGTCCTTGGCATGTCATTTTAGTATTACTGGCATAACTGTGACTGTTGTTATTGTAACATTCTGTTGTTATTGTAACAGCTAAAACATTTCCAATTTTAAATCTTCTGAGGAATCTGTCAGGAGATCTTGTCCAAAAAATCGTTCAACTACCACTATATATGTCCATAAAACCAGACCAGTCATTAACATTAAGATCGCGCAAGTCTTAAACCAGCAGAGGCCTTGTGAAAAAAACGTCCTATGGTGCTTGACTTGTTTCATTTCCAGGTGGATAGTAAATTTTTAGAGTGGTCATCAATCGTTCGTATAGATTAGAGACCAACGGAGTACTGTCGCCTCTCCTATTTAACGTGTAAATGATATCATATGCGGACGACTGGACAAAATGTGAAAGACCTATGCGGTAGGTTGAATCGTTATATCAATATCATCTACAATTTCTCCACTGAATATAACCTGAAGATGCAACCAATTAAATCTTCAGCGACCTTATATACCACCTTTGCAGCATAACTGCCACTTCTGCGTTATTACCAATAATATAGCAGTTACAACAACAACCACCTGGGCGAAAGAAGGATGACTACAGCTGGGTGTCGGAATCAATAGTGTACACAATCAGACCGTGAACCACCCGAAAATACTGAGATTCACACTCAAAAGCCTTTTAATTTCTTCAGAACATGCCACAACTGTCGCTCTGAAGAAACAATGTTCTTAAAGCCGTCAGTACTTACGAAATGGACAAGAAAACCTATAATGCGATTGGCCGGTCAGTAGCAAATTATTCTGCTCCGGTGTGGTCAGCCTCGCTTAGTTGAGAAAGTTCCAATAATGCAGCCCTACGAACAATAACTTCACCACATCGTCTACATTAGGAAACAAAGATCCATCGAGTAAAGGAACACAACATATTGCTATCTCAACAGTTCCTTTTGGGATGCCATAGGAGAATCAGGAAAGAAAGTAAGGAAAGATATTTGCGTTTATGAGGATAGCATACGAAGATACGCACTTGATCATTTAGATCATACTTCGTAAATGGCAGCCTTAAGCAAGCCCCGTTTCACACGAATCAGGTTTACTTGATCAGTTTTTCTTTAATTTCTTTTGAACCTGCATCCACGTTTACACAAGAACATTCTCTTCAACAGTTTCCACTTTATTTTCCTTGAATTTCATACAAATTTTCAAAATTTTCGTAAACTTGATGGTACGGTCTTGTAACTTTGTATTATTTTTTCTCATACAAATTCAAGACTTGATAAGCCAAACTTGAAAAAGTAGAGCAACATTCATAGAGGCGGTACCGTTTCCGAGATTTCAGGTTATCGCATGAATGTTCTATTAGAAGTTCGTCCACCGCCTATAGCAGTAGAAGAAACAATATTCGATCTGGCTCAACTAAGATCGGGATGGAGCAACAGATTAAACATATTTTGGTACTAACCTATACCCAGCATTTGGACAGGGTCCTTTTGATACTCCACGTTTTCGACTGTACCGCCAACAGAGGATTTGTGGACTCATCCAGTGGAAGAAGCACAATCAACCAGGCAAAGGTATTTGCCATACGGAAGGCTACAGAGCTCATTTTGAGTACTATAGCTGAAAATAGTGAGGTGACTATAAACGTCGATAGCCAGGCGGCGCTCAAAGCGTTACGAGGACATAGTATCACCTCCAAATTAGTGAAAAATTATTCAGCTATAGGATTAGATTGTGCTGGGTTCCGAATAATTGCGACATTGCTGTCAACGACATCAGCAAGGAAACCACAATAGGAAACATTTGGTTCCACTAATGTCCGCCTAAAACGGATTCTACTAGATCTGAATATGACAAGCTTTAAAAGATGTATAGGGATCTTGAGTGAAGGTGTCGCTTCGAATCCACCTTTAAAACCTAACCTAACCATGGACTATTTACATTTGCGACCATCTACATAATCTTCAAATACCCGGAATTCCTCCATCCTTTCTGTTTAACATAGAGTTTAGAGCCCATAAGCCTTTTAGAACTAATTTACACCTCATAACTTTATTTACTTTCTTAATGAAAAGATCCGAGGGAAATAATAACAACGTGATATCAAGGGCTTACTTTGAAGTGCTTCTCAAGGATCCGATTATACTAATACTAACATAAAGCTGGACTTTAGTAATAAGACTTAAAAAGGAAACTTTGTTGTATAAATACAGTACACAACAATTGTTCTTAGTTCGTACTAGTTACCTAACGAGTTTCTAGAGAGTAGTAAGCTTTGAGTCCCTTTTTCATTATTTTTTATTATTGTCCAAAAAGTTCTTCCTTAGATGATAGCTTCAACTCTACTCGTAAAGGGAACCTATTCAGCTTTATCGGGACTTGTTGTTGTTGTTGTAACTGCGATATTTTTGGTAATATCGCAGAAGTGCAGAAGTAATATCGGGACTCACCACTAGTGCTCTATTACTAGCCCAGAAAGATAGTACTCCTAATAAATATTATATAGTAATCCTATTGAAGGAATTTCTCTGATACTAGTATTACTACGTTATCAGTATAGTCACAACTTTTCTTTCTAGTTCGTCTAATCTACTGATTATAACAAATCTACGGGTATTAATTATAGATATATGTGGGTTAACTGTTTTCATTATGTTACGATTATTGGGTCTCCTAAACTTGAGTTGATGATTCTACTATTGAGCATGGTTTACTCTGTCCATTTTCCAGACATTTGTAATATTGAGAATATTCATTACAATATTGAGTTGAGAAACTCAACTCCCCGCTTCCTAGCAGTTTGAACATCAATATGTTTTTCCGCTTTGAAAACATCTACCACTTCAGCGAGGATAATAAATTGTGATGTGTTCCCGATTGGAAATACAATGTAGGTTCGTCATATTTGGTAGAGAAAAAACTATTAAAGTTTTTGTGTAATATCGACAGCTGTTGGCTTCTTTAATTAAAATTTCCTTCTTCTACTTAAAATAATTTTTAATATTTTTAATTTTTTTTTATACATTTTTTATAGTTCGTTAAATGCGGATATGCTGGCAGCAATTTTCCTGCCCATATATTTCCCTCAATGGTTGGCAGACCAATGATTCGTGCTGTTAATAAAATTGGTGATATCGAAGTCAAGGTAAGTTTTTTCATTCTCATAATATTCAGTATAATACAATTAATTTAGTTTAGTTTATTTAAATTATTATAAAATTAAAAAAAATAAATCTCTTTTTTTTGTTCTTCTTTATTTATATGTAATAAAACAAAATATTTTTTTTGGGAAAAAAATTATATTTTTTGAATATTTTTACAGGATTTACACGTTGATGTAAGTCTATAGTTCCCTAATTTAAGTTCATAATTTACAAAATTGTTGCGTTTTTCTTTTTGCCCTCTGCATAGAATTAAACAAAAATGATGTTAAATTAAATAGTTGTCAGTTTTACTAAAACTCAATTTGTTTTAAAGCCAAACTCTAAACGTTGTTGAAATTTGTTGCCCTCTTGTTGTTTTCAATGCTAAAAGATTTTTCTTTTAATTAACAAACCATCATTTTTAGAATGCCTTTTAAGAAATCGTTGCGTATTTATGTTAGTTTTTTTTATATTTTAATGAATTTGTTTTTTTTTTATTGAATGTTTGCTGTTTTATTTTAAAATCACTAACCAATCACCTTTTTAATTTTATTTTAAAAGCATGCTTTACTTTTAAATAATGTTTGTTAAATGTTACAAAATTGTGAGTTTTCATCTTAAATATTTTTTTTGTCTAAAGTCACAAAATTTGTTTGAAAAAGTTTAATACGAGGGCAGGTCAATAAGTTCGTGTCTTTTTGAATTCCCCGCCTAGTTATTGAATGACAACACGTCCCCTATCAATATACAACTGTCATTCATTTTCATGGTAAAGATGTGGATTTTGATTTTGGCCGCTCAAGCACGAAAGATGCCGAACGTTCAGACTCTTAGTTGGAGTTTTTTCATCCAAAAACATCACGATTTGCTTTAACCGATTAGATTAAAATGAGATTGATTGTGGACGTATGGCTCAGTGATTTCAATTTTGAATTATCACTTTCCGCTAGATGGCGTCCGCATTTGCTAACAATCAACCACAGACGGAAACGTTTGACATTTTTGCTTGAATCTTTGGCGTTGTTCAACAGCAATATGACCAAGCTTGTGAAACGTTTCTTAAGCAAGAATATATGTTAATTGGTCAACGAATTGCCTCCAGATTTAACTCCGAGTGATTATTTCGTTTTCCCAAAACTTGAAGAAATGATTCTGACTAAAGTTTTGTAGAATCTACATTTTGTAAAGGATATTTTGCTTTATATTTTGTTTAGATCATGGAGAAATTTATCTTTTCTTCATCACTATAGGTGGAAAGGGTACATTGGGTAAGTCATACCAGTAAAAGTATCACACCCACCATTAAGTATACCGATCGACTCAGGTTCGACGGCAGTGACTGTTCTCGAATACTGTTATGATGATGCTTACTAGTCGACGTGTTAACCCACTAAGTCATAGCACCATTACCTTTGACACGGTCTAACAAATTTAAATATTATTATCTAAGTGGTCGTCATTCGTTCGCATAGTCTAGAGACCAAAACGGTGTCTTGTCGCCCCTCTAAACTCCCAACACCAACACAAGGCGTTCAAGTTCTTTCAATGGTCCTTCGAGCCGGAAGGTTCTTAGACAAAAAATAATATAATTCACTTTATCATACGCGGATGACTGCACAATATTGGCGACGGTCCATAATCCACAATTTCTTTAATGAACGTTACCAAAAGAATTAGGTTGTAAACTGAAGATACAACAAAGGGTAAAACTACAGGGTCGGGTTTGCTGCGCATTGGAAGAGGGGCTAGGTATCATGTTGACTTTTTCCACAAGCTGGGCAGATGTTGGGTTGCGTAGGACTACGACAGACGAATCTATAAACCGAAACAACCCGGATCTCTACAGCTTTGGCTAAGTACTGTCAACCCAGCAACACCAGCAATCAATGAATGTATACTTATACCACATCTTGGTATGTTGTTGTTGTAATTGTAATATCATTGGTAATATCGTAGAAGTGGCGGTCCTTGGTCGGAATCCTATGATTTCCGATTCGTTCTGGTACGAAGAACCTACCTCCTTGGTAACGACATCATCGAGTTCGATGATGTACAAATTTCGACCGCTCAGTTCGGTATTAGGCAATAGATTAAACATCTTTTGATTGGCAGAGATATTTGCCATATGGAAGGCCACAGAGCTTACCCCCAGTACCATAACTGAAAACAGTAGATGACGATTCATGTCGATAGCCAGGCTGCCATTAAGGCTCTACTACAAGGACAAAACTTGTCAAAAAGTGTAGATGGTCTTAATAGATCTAGCACTTAGTTATAGGATAAGATTGTGCTAGGTTCCGGGTCATTGTGACATTGATGGCAATGAATGCAGAACACCTAGTACCTTATGGCCTAAAACGAACATTATCGGAACCAAAACACTGCTAGGTCGGAGCAGGTCAAGTTTAAGAAGATGTATAGGAATTTTAGGCTAAACAGGTGAGATGGTAGCATTCCGGAATTCTGCAGACTAAGTCTAGATTAGGATTCACCAGAATCGGTGAAACACATTCGCTGTCACTGCTAAATGCTCAAAAATCTCAGACATCTAGGTAATAGATTCCATGATGAACTTCAGGATCTGCAGCAATGCAAACTGATTGATCTTATGGGGCTTATAACTGGACTCATGTGGCCTAGATATTATTACTATTATATCTTTAATATCTACTCCTTTAATTTTATCTTTCACTAAGCTCTAAGTCTCCTTTTGCCTTCTCTTCTATTCATCTTTGAAGGGTCTCCGAAGTGAAGGTGTCGTTTTGACACCACCTTTTATATCTAACACGGCAAAGATCTTATAACCTTCATACGAACGCAGAAACGAGGCCTTAAACTAATAATTTATTTTTTCATAGTATTTAAAAAAAAACACATTTTTTCAGGTTATTACTTCCAATATTTTTATTCTAACTTCTTTTGCAATTTTGTAACAGAATTTTTAGCTTAATTCCTCCCCCAACTCCTTTAAGATTATGTTTTAGTTACATTTTGCTTTCGTTTTATATACGTTTTAGTATGTGTTGTATAATTACTATTATTCTTTCTTAATTAATTTTTCTGATTACTAACACTTTTCTTTCATAACTCTCTAGTTCCTCAGAAAAACCAAAAGTTTTCTTTAACATTTTAACTAACAATATTTTTTAGGATTTAATGGTTGGCGATGAAGCATCACAATTACGTTCACTACTCGAGGTGTCGTATCCCATGGAAAATGGTGTCGTACGAAACTGGGAAGATATGTGTCATGTTTGGGATTACACTTTTGGACCAAAGAAAATGAATATTGATCCAACAAATACAAAAATATTGTTGACAGAACCTCCCATGAACCCATTGAAAAATCGTGAGAAAATGATAGAGGTAAGTTATTTTTTTTTTGTTACTTTTTGGAAAATAATGTTTTTTTTTTTAAATTTAGGTTATGTTTGAGAAATATGGCTTTGATTCCACGTATATAGCTATTCAAGCTGTTCTTACCTTATATGCTCAAGGTCTGATATCGGGCGTTGTCATCGATTCCGGTGATGGTGTTACACATATTTGTCCTGTTTATGAAGAATTTGCACTGCCGCATTTAACCAGACGTTTGGATATTGCTGGACGTGATATAACGCGTTATTTGATTAAGGTAAATAAGTTTTTCTTAATTTTTTTTTTAGAAAAAATTTCATAAAGAAAATTTTTTTTTGAAAAAATTTAATAAAGAAATATTTTTTAGAAAAAATTTCAAAAAGACAATTTTCTATAGAAAAAAATTCAAAAAGAAAATTTTTCTACAGAAAAAATTTTATAAAGAAAATTTTTCCATAGAAAAAATTTCATAAAGAATTTTCATAAAAACATTTTTCTATAGAAAAAATTTCATTAAGAAAATTTTTCTATAGAAAAAAGTTCGTTAAGAAAATTTTTCTATAGAAAAAAGTTCGTTAAGAAAATTTTTCTATAGAAAAAATTTCATAAAGAAAATTTTTCTATAGAAAAAATTTCATAAAGAAAATTTTTCTACAGAAAAAATTTCATAAAGAAAATTTTTCTACAGAAAAAATTTCATAAAGAAAATTTTCCTATAGACAAAATTTCATAAAGAAAATTTTTCTATAGACAAAATTTCATAAAGAAAATTTTTCTATAGAAAAAATTTTCATAAAGAAAATATTTCTATAGAAAAAATTTTCATAAAGAAAATATTTCTATAGACAAAATTTCATAAAGAAAATTTTTCTATAGAAAAAAATTCGTTAAGAAAATTGTTCTATAGGAAAAATTTCATTAAGAAAATTTTTCTATAGGAAAAATTTCATTAAGAAAATTTTTCTATAGGAAAAATTTCATTAAGAAAATTTTTCTATAGGAAAAATTTCATTAAGAAAATTTTTCTATAGGAAAAATTTCATTAAGAAAATTTTTCTATACAAAAATTTCATTAAGAAAATTTTTCTATAGAAAAAATTTCTTTAAGAAAATTTTTCTATAGAAAAAATTTCATTAAGAAAATTTTTCTATAGAAAAAATTTCATTAAGAAAATTTTTCTATAGGAAAAATTTCATTAAGAAAATTTTTCTATAGAAAAAATTTCATTAAGAAAATTTTTTTATAGAAAAAATTTATTAAGAAAATTTTTCTATAGAAAAAATTTCATTAAGAAAATTTTTCTATAAAAAAATGTCATTAAGAAAATTTTTCTATAGAAAAAAATTCATAAAGAAAATTTTTCTATAGAAAAAATTTCATTAGGAAATTTTTCTATAGAAAAAATTTCATTAGGAAATTTTTCTATAGAAAAAATTTCATTAGGAAATTTTTCTATAGAAAAAATTTCATTAGGAAATTTTTCTATAGAAAAAATTTCATTAGGAAATTTTTCTATAGAAAAAATTTCATAAAGAAAATTTTTCTATAGAAAAAATTTCATAAAAAAAAATTTTCTTTAGAAAAAATTTCATAAAGAAAATTTTTCTAGAAAAAATTTCATAAAGAAAATTTTTCTATAGAAAAAATTACATAAAGAAAATTTTTCTATAGAAAAAATTACATAAAGAAAATTTTTCTATAGAAAAAATTTCATAAAGAAATTTTTTTTATAGAAAAAAATTCATAAAGAAATTTTTTCTAGAGAAAAAATTTCATAAAGAAAATTTTTCAAAAGAAAAATTTTCATAAAGAAAATTTTTCTATGGAAAAAATTTCATAAATAGATTTTTTTCATTTTTAAAAAGATTTTTTTTTACTTCTAAGTGAAAATCGTTTTCTTATTTATCTTTTTATCTTTTAGTTACTTTTATTACGTGGTTACGCATTTAATCATTCCGCTGATTTCGAAACTGTCCGTATGATGAAGGAAAAACTTTGCTATATCGGCTACAATATTGAAATGGAGCAAAGATTAGCCTTAGAGACTACGGTTCTCGTAGAGTCGTATACCTTGCCAGATGGACGTGTGATAAAGGTAGGCGGTGAACGTTTTGAAGCTCCCGAAGCTCTCTTCCAACCGCATTTAATTAATGTAGAAGGTCAAGGTATTGCAGAATTAGTATTTAATACTATACAAGCAGCCGATATTGATATGAGACCAGAACTATATAAACACATTGTCTTGTCCGGAGGCTCCACCATGTATCCTGGTCTGCCTTCACGTTTAGAACGTGAAATCAAACAGTTGTATTTGGAAAGAGTTTTGAAAAATGATATAGATAAATTAGCCGTAAGTTTGAATAACTTTATTAGAGTTTTCGAAGAGTTTTCTATTGTCTTATTTAATTTTTTAGAAATTTAAAATTCGCATTGAAGACCCTCCCAGAAGAAAGGATATGGTTTTTATTGGTGGTGCTGTTTTGGCTGAAGTTACTAAAGATCGTGATGCATTTTGGATGTCGAAGCAGGAGTATCAAGAACAAGGTCTTAAAGTATTACAAAAACTTCAAAAAATTACTGCTTGAAAAGGAATCTAATTCTTTTGTTAAGGGCTTTAATTAAACTGACAAGTCTAACGGGCATTTTGTACGTTGAAACACAACGTTTTAATGTCAGTTTCTTTTTTACACATAAATATACTATAACAAATACAACAAAACACATCGTCATTAAAGTAATTGTCAAAGCTAAATGCTAAAGAAAACTTTCCAAATCTTCCAATGAAAAGTTGTATAACTTACTCTTATTTATCTTAAGTCATTGTTATACTTTTCTCTCAAGCCAACATGTTTTCCTTTACTCCTTTGCTGTAGTATTCCTACCATTTCAATTTATAATTGTTTTTCTTTTAACAATTTACATTTATGTTGATTTCCCTTTTACATTCTTTTAATTTTATACTTCTTCTGTAACTAAATAAATTCTTTTAATTTTCTATTGTTTGTGTTAATATATGATTTTTAACTAAATTTTTTTTTATTTAATTTTTATTTTCAAGTATTTTCTAGTATTTTATAATAAACGTAACTTTTTTTAAGTAAAAAAACAATTTTCAATAAAAAAAATTATTACTGTAAAAATGTGTTTAATTACTCTAGTCCGAGTTTTATTAAAATGTTTTGATAAAGTTTTTGTTTTCCATATCTGCATAATGTGATGGAAAACAATCTTTTTTAAATCGATCGATTTCAGATGTATTTTTGAGATGATTGTCGGTTATTTTCACAAAAAAATCAAACCAAATGAAAGATAAAATATCAGTCAAAAGGATTAAAGCCAAAATTGTCATTTTTTTGAGAAAATAACCGAAAATTAGCTAAAAAAAATGTCTGAAATCGATCGATTTAAAAACGAAAAATGTCCATCACATACCTTATGATCTTTGGTGTTATGGGCTGAATTTGGTGTTCTTTAATTTGAAACGAGATCTACAAAAAACATTGCTACATGTATGGTTTATCCTATAGTTTATGAGATCTTCGACATGGAAAAAAATGTTCAAATTTTTGACGGCCAAGATTTTTGCTAATATCGGATTCAAACTTTTCTCAAATTTTCTAAGGAAAAAAAGAATTGATGCAAAATGTTTAGCCGATCAAAAATAATATATATTTAAGTTAAAATTTTCATGGCTGTTAACGTAGTTTCCCAGGTGATACCATGAGAAGGTCAGTGTCCACTGTTGAGATGAAGGATAGATCAAGAAAGTCTGTGCTTGCCAAGTTAAAACCAATCGGAACCGTTGCTTGGTATCCAAGATCCCCTACATTACCCAAGAATATTAAAGCTTTTTTTTCAAATATGTATAACTCTTTCAATTTCTATTTAAAAACACATTCAGCTAATGTGCAACCGTTATCTTTTTTAAAACTTTTTATTATCATTCACGAGACTATAGTGAAAAAAAAAACATCAATTGAAATATAAAAAATATAGAAAAAATTGTGTAAAAATAAAAATTAAAATGCACTTTTATTCTTCATTAACCTTTAACCTTAAGTTATTTAATCTTTCTTAACAAAAGTCTTAATGGGATCTTCATCTGTTTCAGAGACCATTACCTCACAGCCATCATTTAACAAGTCTTCCAGTTTAGTTTTGAACGTCTTTAAGAAACCTCTTTCCGAATTGCTATGATTACAAAGTATCACAGATACATTGTTGTGATTAGCATCTAAAACTTCATGATGCGACATTTCTCCAGTAATATACAAATCAGCTTGAACTCCGCGCAGCAATGAGCCACCGGAACCTGCACATACTGCAACATTTTTAATTTTTGTACTTAAATTTTGTTCTACTCCCACGGCGACATGAACATCTAAGCCAATGTGTTTTTGGACGGCAGCTATGGCGTGTTCAAGAGCAATATTGGTTGTAAAAGTTCGTCCGGAGCCAACATTTTCATCGGCACAATCGTCCAGAGCCTATGAATTAAAGAAGAAATCGGTTAGTGTAAAATAAATTTATTGTAAAAACAGTTTTTTTTATGTTTGTAAATAATCATTAATTCTGTTAAAATAGGTCGATGATTTCTTGCTCTCCATCTGGTCGTGTGCACCCATGCTGACGAGAAGGTCCGCGACCCCTTGTAGGTCTTGAGAACCTCTAAAGTTTCTTTTTCTTCTGTGAACTATTCGAAGGTTTTTTGTCCAACATAGACTTCGGTTATTAATTCAATGTATACGCGATAATTTTCTATAAAAAATTGTCTATTAAAATTTTTGATATAAATTTTCTATAAAAATTTTTATATGAAAAATTTTCTATAAAAATTTTTATATGAAAAATTTTCTATAAAAATTTTTATATGAAAAATTTTCTATAAAAGAATTTTATATGAAAAATTTTCTATACAAAAATTTTATATGAAAAATTTTCTATAAAAATTTTTATATGAAAAATTTTCTATAAAAAATTTGTATATGAAAAGTTTTCTATAAAAAATTTTTCTATGATAAGTTTTCTATAAAAAACTTTTCTACGAAAAATTGTCTTTAAAAAATTTTATATTAAAAATTTTCTATGAAAAAATTGTATATGAAAAATTTTCTATAAAAAAATTTTATATGAAAAATTTTCTATAAAAAAATTTGTATATAAAAAATTTTTATATGAAAAATTTTCTATAAAAAAATTTACTATAGAAAATTTTTATATGAAAAATTTTCTACAAAAAAATTTTATGTGGAAATTTTTCTATAAAAAATTTTTCGATGAAAAATTTTCTATAAAAAATTTTTCGATGAAAAATTTTCTATAACAAATTTTTCGATGAAAAATTTTCTATAAAATATTTTACTATGAAAACTTTTCTTTAAAAATTTTTTCTATAAAAAGTTTTGTTTTAAAAATTTTACTATGAAAACTTTTCTTTAAAAACATTTTCTATAAAAAATTTTCTTTAAAAAAAATTTTCTATAAAAAATTTTCTTTAAAAAAATTTTCTATAAAAAATTTTTATATGAAAAATTTTTCTATGAAAAATTTTCTATAAAAAATTTTTCTATGAAAAATTTTCTATAAAAAATTTTTCGATGAAAAATTTTCTATGAAAAATTTTCTATAAAAAATTTTTTGATGAAAAATTTTTTTATGAAAAATTTTCTATAAAAAATTTTTCTATGAAAAATTTTCTATAAAAAATTTTTCTATGAAAAATTTTCTATAAAAATTTTTTTTATTAAAAATTTTCTATAAAAATTTTTTTTATTAAAAATTTTCTATAAAAAATTTTTCTATAAAAAATTTTTTTATGAAAAATTTTCTATAAAAAATTTTTCTATGAAAAATTTTCTATAAAAAATTTTTCTATGAAAAATTTTCTATAAAAAATTTTTCTATGAAAAATTTTCTATAAAAAATTTTTTTATAAAAATTTTCTATAAAAAATTTTTCTATAAAAAATATTTCTATGAAAACTTTTCTTTAAAAAAATTTTCTATAAAAAATTTTCTTTAAAAAAATTTTCTATAAAAAATTTTCTTTAAAAAAATTTTCTATAAAAAATTTTCTTTAAAAAAATTTTCTATAAAAAATTTTCTTTAAAAAAATTTTCTATAAAAAATTTTCTATAAAAAATTTTCTATAAAAAATTTTCTTTAAAAAAATTTTTTATAAAAAATTTTCTATAAAAAATTTTTATATGAAAAATTTTTATATGAAAAATTTTCTATAAAAAATTTTTCGATGAAAAATTTTCTATGAAAAATTTTCTATAAAAAATTTTTCTATGAAAAATTTTCTATAAAAAAATTTTTTATGAAAAATTTTCTATAAAAAATTTTTTTATGAAAAATTTTCTATAAAAAATTTTTTTATGAAAAATTTTCTATTAAAAATTTTTCTATAAAAAATTTTTCTATTAAAAATTTTTCTATAAAAAATTTTTCTATGAAAAATTTTCTATAAAAAATTTTTCTATGAAAAATTTTCTATAAAAAATTTTTTTATGAAAAATTTTCTATAAAAAATTTTTTTATGAAAAATTTTTTATAAAAAATTTTTCTATGAAAAATTTTCTATAAAAAATTTTTCTATGAAAAATTTTCTATAAAAAATTTTTTTATGAAAAATTTTCTATAAAAAATTTTTCTATGAAAAATTTTCTATAAAAAATTTTTCTATGAAAAATTTTCTATAAAAAATTTTTCTATGAAAAATTTTCTATAAAAAATTTTTCTATGAAAAATTTTCTATAAAAAATTTTTCTATGAAAAATTTTCTATAAAAAATTTTTCTATGAAAAATTTTCTATAAAAAAATTTTCTATGAAAATTTTTCTATAAAAAATTTTTCTATGAAAAATTTTCTATAAAAAATTTTTCTATGGAAAATTTTCTATAAAAAATTTTTCTATGGAAAATTTTCTATAAAAAATTTTTCTATGGAAAATTTTCTATAAAAAATTTTTCTATGAAAAATTTTCTATAAAAAATTTTTCTATGAAAAATTTTCTATTAAAAATTTTTCTATGAAAAATTTTTATATAAACAATTTTTTATAGAAAATTTTTCTATGAAAAATGAAATGAAATTGTTTCTGTTGCTTTTAGTTTATGAGATATAATGTTACCAATATTTACCTTTTTTGCCCTATAAATTTAAAAAGTACCAAACACATGTTTGATATTTTTTATGATGTAGGGGATGTTGGATATGTTATATCTTACAAATAAATAGCCACATATCTTTAGTCTCGCTAAAATCATATGGATTTAATACTAGTAGCGCCATCTATGTTTTCATGTCGACTATAATGACATAAGATCTCTAACATAAACTTACTAATTTGCTTAAAATTAAAGCTCATTTGACTTCAGTGGTGCAGTATTTTTTTTAATATTTTAAACAAAAATTTTTCTATAGAAAATTTATTTATCAAAAATTTTCCTGTAGAAAAATTTTCTTAAAAATTTTTCTATAAAAAAATTTTTATCAAAAATTTTTCTATAGAAAATTTTTTTATCAAAAATTTTTCTATAGAAAATTTTTTTATCAAAAATTTTTCTATAGAAAATTTTTTTTTCAAAAATTTTTCTATAGAAAATTTTTTTATCAAAAATATTTCTATAGAAAATTTGTTATCAAAAATTTTTCTATAGAAAATTTTTTTATCAAAAATTTTCCCGTAGATTATTTTTTTATAGAAAATTTTTATTAAAAATTTTTTTAAAGAAATTTTTTTTTATCATATAGAAAAGTTTTTTAGCAAAAATTATTTTTATCAAAAATAATTTTAATAAAAAAAATTTTTTATTGAAAATTTATTTAATAAAATTTTTTTTTATCTTTTCTTAAAAATTTTTCTATAAAAAAAACTTTTATCAAAAATTTTTCTATAAAAAATTTTTATATCAAAAATTTTTCTATAGAAAATTTTTTTATCAAAAAATTTTTTATAGAAAATTTTTTTTATCAAAAACTTTCTAAAGAATATATGTATATCTATAGAAAATTTTTATCAAGATTTTTTTTTAAAGAAAATTTTTTTTTATCAAAAATTTTTGTATCAAAAATATTTTTCCAGAAATTTTTTTTTAGCAAAAATTTTTCTAAAGAAAAGTTTTTTAGCAAAAATTATTTTATTAAAATTTTTTCTATAGGCATTTTTTTTTATCAAAAATAATTTAATAAACAAATTTTTCTACTGAAAATTGTTTAATCAAAAATTTGTCTTTTGAAATTTTTTTAATCAAACATTTTTCTATAGAAAATTTTTAACAAAAAAATTTTTTATAGAAAATTTTTTTAATCAAAAATTTTCTATAGAAATTTTTTATCAAAAATTTTTCTAAGAATTTTTTTTCATCAAAAATTTTTCTATAGAAAATTTTTTTAATCAAACAATTTTCTAAAAAAAATTTTTTAATTAAAAATTTTTCTATGAAAAATTTTCTATAAAAAATTTTTCTATGAAAAATTTTCTATAAAAAATTTTTCTATGAAAAATTTTCTATTAAAAATTTTTCTATGAAAAATTTTCTATAAAAAATTTTTCTATGAAAAATTTTCTATAAAAATTTTTTCTATGAAGAATTTTCTATAAAAAATTTTTCTATGAAAAATTTTCTATAAAAAATTTTTCTATGAAAAATTTTCTATAAAAAATTTTTCTATGAAAAATTTTCTATTAAAAATTTTTCTATGAAAAATTTTTATATAAACAATTTTTTATAGAAAATTTTTCTATGAAAATTCTTTAAAAAAATTTTCTATGAAAAATTTTCTTTAAAAAATTCTTCTATGAAAAATTTTCTTTAAAAAATTTTTCGATGAAAAATTTTCTTTTAAAAATTTTTCTATGAAAAATTTTCTTTTAAAAATTTTTCTATGAAAAATTTTCTTTTAAAAATTTTTCTATGAAAAATTTTCTTTTAAAAATTTTTCTATGAAAACTTCTTTAAAAAATTTTTCTATGAAAAGTGTTCTTAAAAAAATTTTTCTATGAAAAATTTTCTATAAAATATTTTTATAAGGAAATAAGAAAAAATTTTCTATAAAAAATTTTTAAATGAAAAATTTTCTTTAAACAAATTTTATATGAAAATAGAAAAATTTTCTATAAAAAATTTTTGTAGAAAAAATTTTAGATAATTTTGTCACTTTACTTTAACACGAAGAATGAAAACCCCTTAATACGAGCACTCTACTTGTAAATCATCTGAAATGAAGTGAATTCGTTTCCCCCGTTTTTGCAAGAATAAACGTATGACCGATATCGATTCAAAATAATTTCTTTGTGTGACATTTAATGCCTCTAAATCAAACAGATAAAGCGGTATAGAATGTGTAACACTGATATCGCGTCATTTAGTCGTCTTTGAAACTCTACAAAAGTAATACAACTTTTAACTACTAAGGAAATGTTTAAAATAAATTTGAAAATAATAAAATATTGGCTACTTGCAATACAGATAGCTGAGGCAGCCAGTGTTCCGGAATTCGGCAGTATAGCTGGTGAATGGAAGTTAAAATATGGAATACAAGATGAATTGCCTAGATTTCATGTGGGAACAAATTGTGTTGAAAATTTACCTTTGGAAATTTACGATATAGAACGCAATACAGCAGAAACGCCAGAAATATATTATGAATTTTTGATTGAGAATACCAAAATTGCTACTGCGGAAAAACGTTTAAATTTAAGTGATATCGAGGGTTCTGACTGGCAAGGTTTGGTCGAAATAAAGGGTCATTATTTTGGTTATACAAAATTGTTTGTAACACTTAATGATCCTATCGCAAATAGAACCGAACGTAGCGATCAAGTATTAGATGTGATAGTAGTGCGTAATAAACGAGTTGATGATAAGATTTTTACCTATATCGCAGCGGCAATAATGTTATTGATGTTTGTAAATCTTGGCACTGTTCTGGACTTAAACCGTTTAGGCTCCATATTTAAAAGGCCCGTGGGTCCATTATTGGGTTTTTGCAGCCGATATATGGTCATGCCCGCTTTGGCTATTGGTTTGGGTGCTTTAGTATTTAAAAACAACAAGAATCTACAGTTGGCTTTGCTGTTCTCAGCTATAGCACCCAGTGGAGGCATAGCAAATATTTGCAACGTTTTCTTAAAGGGAAATATTAATCTATCCTTGGCTACCACCACTTTGAATAGTTTATTAGCTTTGGGCATGTTACCCTTGTGGATTTTCTTAATGGGCCCAGTTTTATACAAGGATACAACAATGAATTTGCCATTTGTGGATTTAGCTGTGGGATGTATTGGACTTTTACTGGCTATAATAGTGGGTGTTTTATTACGCCTTTTTATACCTAAAGCTACTCGATTTATATTTCGCTTTTTGAAACCGGTCTCTGTATTTTTGAGTTTGTGCCTGGTGGGCGTTACAGTGGGCATAAATGCATTTGCCTTTCAGGAAGTCACTTTAATGGTTTGTTTATTTTTTTTACAAAATTATAACAACATTTAACTCAATTTTTTCAATTTTCAGATATTTCTTGCTTCTTTATTTCTGCCTTTACTTGGCTATATTCTTTCGTTTGCCTTGTCTAAATTATTGTGCCGCTCAGCCACAGATGCCATGACTATATCAATCGAAACTAGTGTTTTAAATATGTCTCTACCAATTGTTTTATTGGAATATACTGTGGAACAGCCCATGGCTGATAAGCTGATAATTGTACCCATGTTGTCGGCTCTGATTTCTTTAGTCTTAACTATAATTTTCTATTTGATAAGACGTATAATGGGTTGGAATATTAAAGGCGATATCGATGCTTTTGATGAGAAAACATTTTTAGGGGTTTAGACAAAATTTGGTTAATTAGTATGTAGATTCCAGTAGATTTAAGTTTGTTATTATTTTTAAGCTCGACCATGTGATACCCTACAGTACTTAGATTCAACATGTTTTATGAGTCAAGAATGTAAAAAGTTTAAATATAGTATTTGCTTAATTCAAAAAGAAGAGTATTCGCATTTGATCCCAAATCTGTTACATTTAATTATTAATGTAACAGACCAATTTATTGATAAAAAGCCAAAAAAATTTTGCTGAGAAACCAAATTCCTCGACGCGTTTCAATGGTTGGTTAAGCCATATCTTCAGGAGGATTATCCCCAATTTAGACAGATCGAAAACCTCGCATTATTACTAAATTTACAAACATAACTTTTAAGAATTATGTTCATTAACCAAAAGTAAAAGCGTAGATTAACGACTGAACAGATTTGGGAACAAATGCAAATACTCTTCTTTTTGAATAATATTTACATCCCGACTATTTTGTTATTTTTTGGTATTTGCTTAATTTTATCATTATACAAACGTTTTCTAATGTGGGATTAAGTCTCAATGTCTCAATTTTCTAATGTGGGATTAAGTCTCAAATGTGGACCGATTGTATAGAATTTAAGAATTTTAGTTTATACAAAAACAAGTAAGAAAGTGCTATAGTCGGTCAAGCCCGACCATACGATACCCTTCATCACTAAGGTCAAAGGTTTTCTTTTTCCTATCTAAAGACAAATATTTGCTAAATTTTGCCAAACAAACATTTTCTAAAAACTTATATATTTAAGCTGTTTCCGTCATTTGGTCTTATATGAGAGCTAGGGTCAAATGTGGACCGATTATCTCGAAATTTGGTAAATTGATTACAGTTTTTACTAAAATTATGTATGCAGACAATAAACTTAGAATTCTCATTATCTTCAGATTTACGAGTGTTTTAGGGATTTTTGTCCAATTTAGTGCGTTTTGACAGAAGAGTTTGTATGGGAGCTATGGTCAAATGAGAACCGACTTCAACTAAATTTGGTACAGTGATTTTAGTTTACATAAGCAGTATTTGTTTTAAATTTCATGCAAAAATATTGATATTTGTGGCCTAACATTAATTCCCGGAAGTGGGAAATGGAAGGTAGCATAAATAATTTACCGATTTTGACGAATTTCAATTAGCATGGTCCCACTATAAAAAAATAATCTGTGCCAAATTTAATCAAATTATCTTTAGAATTGCGGCAGGTACTTTGATTACATGGTTTACATGGGGGTCCAGCCAGCCATCCGCCCAGACGGACGGACGAACTGACATCGCTAAACGACACAGAAAGAATTGAAGAATATTCTAAGCCTATTGGTATATTAAAAGGTGGGTCTAAGACAAATAACTATGCGCTACATACATCAGCACAAACTTATAATACCCTTTCCACCTATGGAGGTGAAGGGTAAAATAAAAGCCGTACAAAGATACAAAATCCTTGCAAAAACTTGGACAAGCCCGTATAAAAAAATTAAAAAAAAAAATGTATTTAAAAAAAAAATTTTAAATATTTAAACCACTTAGTTTTCAACTGATAACTTCGGAAATAAAAGCGATTTTCTGGTGATTTCTTTTAGGTAATCTGCCAAACCCCTAAAGAACAAAACTTACAAAAACTTGAAAAAATCAGAGGCACGCCTACTTTTTTATGTAAAAAATATATACAATTTTTTAAATCGTTGCACGAAAACTTTTAGTCTCCAATGCAAAGCAGG
Organism: Stomorhina lunata; assembly: GCA_933228675.1. NCBI lineage: Eukaryota > Metazoa > Arthropoda > Insecta > Diptera > Rhiniidae > Stomorhina > Stomorhina lunata. Next base: position 53,542,818 of record OW121743.1, on the reverse strand, counting down.
AGCTTTTCAGATGAACGCATCTGTGCTTCAACTGCCATTACTAGCTGATTTCAACATTAGGCAACTCCTTAATTATTTCTCTTGCTTCTTTGGCTACAATCTTCAATAATTTTGGTCTGTCCAAAATATGAAAAATCTGTTGGAATTGTTAGCCAATTGCTATTGTCATGCAGAAAACGCAGTTTTTTCCCCCCTTTTGATTTTAGATGGACTGAATATATTTTAACTAAAAGTCCTAAATTCAAAGTTTGTTGAAAAAAGTCAACTATGCCATCAACAGATAGCAAACATAAAAACGATCACTACGAAAAATGATGGTAGAACTCATTTCGCGTTTTAAGAAACCGAGACCCTGTTCTAACGACCCCAATCTGAGTTTAAAATTATGTCTGAATTAAGCGAATCATCCACGTTCGAGAAATTTCGAAGAGTCTAGGCCTGTAATAGGATGGATACAAATGCTAAAGGTTCTTTATAGGGTTTAGAATTTGTTGTAGATGGTCGTTTAGAAAAATCATAAAAATTGCAGTAGAAAAATTTTAACAAAACCCTTTTTATTAATCACTTTCGAACAGAAGAATATAATAGGTAGAAAAATAGAAAAGGTGCAAGAGCCCTCTACGAATAGTGACTTAGTCGATTTGTCATAACGTTTTGGAAGCACACTTTTAAAGGTATAACACTGTGCGCCAAGGAATTTTTTCCCGAATGAGACCAATTGTAAGTGAATGTAGGCTATTAGTAGAGCAAAACTCCTAAAGGGTTTTCAAAAGTTAGCTCGAATTTTGAAGTTATAGCTCTTTGAAGTTGGGTTATTTTAAAAAATATTTTCAATATATTTTCTATGTGGAGTAAATCTGTAAATAAATTTAAATGTTATAATTGAGTATTTTATATTTATTAATTTCTATAAATTTCATGAATTTAATTTTAAGTTTTATCTCATTTTCTCGCAAAATTTGGGAGATTTTCCAATAAATTGGTGAAATCTTTATTATATCGACCAACAAAAAGTTAAATTGGCCTTAGAGTGAAAATATTTTGTAAATTAGTTTCTAAATCAAATAGACCCGAAATTTTATGTAAATCGATTTGTCGAAACCAAAACTGAACATTGAACATTGAATTAGGAGAGAAGTTTTATATTACTAACAAAATATATCTTTCAATGAAAAATAAAACGTTAAAATCTAATGAATAGTATAGAAGTTATTTTGCAGTTTTAAATCATACAAATTGACTAAACGCTACTATTTTTTCATGTATTGACTCTTTTTTTTTTGTTAAGAAAATTACATAAAATTAGAAAATATTGTCTCCTCCTAATGATATAACAAGCTTATTAATCAAATTTTCCATAGAAATTTCCTACTATAAATAGTTGATAAATTATAAATTAGGGGGATTAGATTTTATTCTTAAAATGAAAAAAATGTTTCCTATGAGAGAAAATACATTAAAACTTAGATAGTTTACCCGGTTTTTGTCTTCTGAATCGATTCTGGTTAGCAAATTTGGAGTACATTACTTTTAAATAGAAAGGAACTACATAACACCCCCTCCCCAATTAATTTAACACACACTAAACAAATTAAAATAGGAAATGTAACTAGATTCAGCAAAAAGTTAAATACTCGATATTGTAAATTTCACCTAATTTTAGTAAAAATAAGGAAAAATGGGGAAGTATAATACAAATTCACAAAAATTATAAAAAGTAATTTATAAAATTGTATTAAGACTAAAATATGCAGTTGCAACTGTTAAATTTATTCACTGATTTATTCTACATGAAACTTATGTGGGAAATTCTATACCCAAATAACCAAACTTCAAATAGCTGTAACTTCAAAACTCGAGCTAACTTTTCAAAACCCATTTAGGGTTTTAGTCTACTAATTGCCTTCTATCATCTCCATTTGGTCTCATTCGGAAAAAAATCGATGACCCCTAATTTGACGCACAGTGTAATTGGATAAATTAGAAACACAACTAGGAAAAGGATTAAGTTATAGGTCGGGTACATACATTTGTGGCATATTTAGTGAAGATCAGATGATGTAGAATATATACATAATGTACCGTTTTAAGAACTCGAGACTTGAATGCGGTTTTCGACATCTAAAAAATGTGATGAGTCTAACGGACAAAGCACTGTATCTTCATGCCAGACCATGTTGTCTCGAAATCCATACTAAAATTGAAATTACGTCTGAATTTGGCGTATGATTCAGGTTCGAGAAAAGTCTAAGAGTCTTGGTCAGTAATAGAATGAATACGAATGCTAAGAGTTTGTTGTAGATGGTCGTTTAGAAACATTATAAAAATTTTGGTAGAAAGATTTTAACAAAAATTTTAATCCAATAGATGGCAAAATTGTTTTCGATTTTCCGATCATTCTCGAACATAAGGTAGAAGAACAGAATAGGATAATTTTTTATTTTACGTCAAAAGTGCGAGAGCCCTTTACTATTAGTGGCTTCGTCGATTTGTCATGCCGTTTTGGTATCTCGCTTTTAAAGGTATAAGGCGCAAATGAATTTCAATTTGTGGATACATCCCATTATTTTACATAAGCAGATGTTGCATAGACTTTTACGGCTACTGACTGCGGCGGCATACCCGTAAAAAACCTAATTGTGCGGAGAATCGAGAACCTATTTATAGTCAAAAAATTTAACTTCTTTGTGTGACATTTGATCACCATTTGATCATTTATTAACGAGAGTTTAACGATCGCTGAGTAACGATGGTTTTTATGAATTTTTAAAAATTTATTCCTCAACTTGAAAAGACTTTTCATTATATCCTAGCAAAACTTTGGTAATGGCAAGTACTCTGATAACTGGTTACCTTGTAACGAATACAACATTCCATCCGAATAAATAATAAGTTATTACAGAAGTACTTATTTGTAATTAAGATGGTAATTTAAACTGAATGGCCCCGGTTCAAATCCCACCAAGGGCAACATTTTTTTTTAGTTTTTTTTTTATTAAAAGAGTCTTTTTAAATGATTTTTGAATTTTAAGAACTTAAATATTATCTTCTGTAAAAAAAAATTTGTAAAACTAACTCACGTTAATGAAAAAATACCATCATGAGTCAATTTTGATTATGTAGGGGATGTTGAATACCAAACACGATTCTAATTGGTCTTAACTTGGTAAGCCCAACTTATCTGGGTCATCCTTCATCTCAACTGTGGACACACACCTCCTCAAGGTATCACCCGGGGAGCTAGGTTAACACCCATTAATATTGTGAGTTAACATGTTCCGAGAGTTGTCCCATAAGATCGATAAAAATGGGTTAGGATTACGGGCTAGTAACCCTCTCTTGAAAAAAAATACAATGAAGAGGATAAAATTAGAATTGAAATGTCCCACTACCTAATATTAGAGGAGGATGTCCGAAACTTCGATAGAAAGACCAAGTAGAGGAACATTTTTCAAAGCTTGGCCTATAAAATTGGAGAATATTCGCACAAGATCGAAATCCATGGAATTCTAAAATATGCTCGGACTTTGACCTTAACAGGTTGTAACATTTAAGTAAGTAAGAGTCAATCTTATGTAAAAACTTATACAAAAAAGAAGATTTAAATTGTTTAAGTTTTAAAATAATTTTAAAAAAGTTTTAAAATAATTACAAAAAATCGTATAAAAATATTTTTCCAAAAATTACAACAAAGCAAAAAAAAAAAGCAGGGAAAAACAAAGTTATTTTCACATGATTTTGGATCTAAAAATAAAAATTGTTTATATTAATTATAAGCTGCTAAGTTTTCCACATATGAAGTAGCTCAGTGGAAGAGTCTCTGCCTAGCAGTCGGAGGGTCTGGGTTCGAGCCCCCATGGGATCATAAAAAAAATTTTGTATTTCGTTTAAAAATATATGTTTTTAACAAAACAACAACAAAAAAGTCGTTGCTGTTGTTGTTGTTGCTTTCAAATTGCTTACCCAAGTCATTACTTTTCTGCAATTGGTAAGTACTTGCCTCCAATGACATCCCCATGTTAATGTAATGACTTAAACAGCGAATGAGTAAGTAGTTCGTGTTCCATAGCTTAACTCATTATTTGGTAATGAAAAGTTTTACTGGGATGGTAAAATCCCAAATTTTAGAAAAAAAAATTGTTTAACTTGAATGTAATTTTTGCTGTTGTCCAGTCTATTTTGATCACATATAGTTTTGTTTAATATCAATTAAAGTAAATACATAATATCAAATAGATAAAAAATAATAGAATTACTATAAAAACCAATTAATTACATTGCCTTAATTTCAAAATCTAACCTTCAAACGCAGTTACATTGTTCTATTGGATAATAAACTCTAGTTACAATTTTCTTTGCAAAATATTTGAAATGTAATTAATCAAAATTAACGAATGACCCTAATTCGAATTTAAAAGCTTAAATTTAACTCCAAGAACTTTGGATTATAAAACTATACAATTATATTTTTCTAAACTATAACTTTTATAGTTTCCAAAAATTACGTTTTAGTAGTTTACAATAAACTTAAATACTCCTTACGAATGAGTAATAGTAATAAAATCATAGCTGTACATTTCGATTATTTTTATATAAAATTTTGAACAAAATTAAATTAATTTGTTATTTAGTTTACTTACAAGGAATATAATTAAGTTAGAATTATTTAAGATTGTTAAAAATAAAATAACAATTTGCATGTGTTTTCAGGATTTATTATGTTAAGTTATTATTTAAAATCATTACGTTTCAAATACAAGTTTTGAAATGAAATTAATATTTTTTGTAAAAATTGAAATAATTTTAATTTGTATTCCTTTCAAAGAAATAAAATATTTCTTTATTTCATTTTATTTCTTGTAAATAAAATTAAAATTACTTCAAAACTCCCAAAATTTTTTTATTTAAGAAAATTTAGCTTGAATAATTTTATTCACAACAAAATTTTTTGAATAATTTTAATTCAAACAAATTTTTTGGATTATTTCAAAATTTTCTGTGAACAGTAAAAATAAAATATTTGGAGAATTTATTTCAAACAAGATTTTTTGACTATTGAAAATTGTTTACAGATTTTTTAAAATAAACAAAATAATAAAAAATTAGTGAAGACGATGGTTTTTAGTGTGATGATTATAATCATAATAATGTAAACGATCTAGTGTCGATAAAGAAGATCGGACATCAATTTTAATTTACAAATATTTTAATGTTAGCGATTTAAGTATAGAAATAATTTTATCCTTCGTCACCATGGGTGGAAAGGGTATATTGGGTTTGTGCTGCATTTCTAACGCAATAAAATATTAGTCTTACATCCATCTTTAAGTACACCAATCAACTCAGAATCACATTCTAGGTGAATTTAACGATGTTCGTCCAGCCTGCTGACTGAATATCCAAGTAAATTTATTATGGTTATGGTGACCATATTTTCCAACGATATATTATACATTTATACATTTTTTTCGATATTAAGTTAAGATATACATTATATAATTTTGTGGTCTTAGGTATGAGCCTTAATTTTGATTCAATTTAAATTGAGGTTCGTCGCTGATCACAGTTTTTTGATAAAACAAGCAAAAACAACAAGTGCCGACCATATGATACCTTACACTAAGGTGAAATAAGTTCCAAGTAACCACAATTGTATGAACCTTTTATATATTTTTTATTGCGCAATTGGTCAACGGATCGATCACCGATTGCAATGAAATTTGGTGCAATGATTTTTATTTGTATAATAAATATTTCTTTGAAATTAAATACAAAATACACAAATTTGTGGTCAAAATTTCTATTCCGGGAATACAGGCCAATGTGAGTTCTCCGAAATAATAGATCGATTTCAGCCAATTTCATAAAGTTTTTTTGCGACCTATATTTTGATTGCGAAAATTACGGAAGATCCCAATACTTTTTGACAAAATCGTAATGTATTCCTTAATGTGAAATTAAAAAAAAAAACTACTTCATTTTGATACCTTTTACTACTAAGGTTGAATATGGATCAAAAGCTTTACAGATTTTTCTTAAAGCTTAAATACATACATATCACCCATCTAGATGGAGTGTTAAATCGACTCGAGATGGTGAAAAATATAAAAACTAGCACAGATATGTATCTTCGAATTTATTAAAATTTGTAACGTTATTGGTCCGTATCATATAACCATAGAAGTGACTATAGAATTATATTACTAATAGGATTATCTTACTATCTTATACATAAGTTTGTAATGCATAGAAATATGTGTACATTGTAATCACGATATATTGACTAAAGTTAGCATGGATCTTTGTTTTGGAACTAGGATTATCTATCGGATATAAGATATATCGGCCAATTGAACACAACACCATGGTTTAACGAAATCAAGTTTTATACTAATGTATACATAAGAAAAAAGTATCTTAGGATGTACATAGAACGCCGTTTTTTAATACGGAAAATCAATTTTCGCTTGTATGAATTTTTACTTTACGCTCATGTGTATTGAGAGTAGTTTAGTTTTTGTTATTATTATTTTTTGTTTTATTTTTCAAATCTCAAAACAAATAAATTTATTTTCTTTAAATGTTTGAAGATTCAAAAAATTCCATAATATTGTATGAAATAAATTGTATTCTTCATTTTTTGGTTTGAATAAAATTAATCAAGACAAAAAGTTTGAAATAAATAAAAAATTTTAATATTTTAGAAATTTTGTTTGAAATAAAATTGTTGGAAAAATATGAAACTTTTCAATATTTGAATAAAAAAATATCGAATATTATTTTTGCTAGTATTATTCAAATATATTAAATTATGATATTTTTGTTTAGAATGAAGAATATTGGATTCAAAAATTTTCAAATAATTTTCTGAAAAATTTATTTATATCAAGAATAATAATTTATACTTTAATTTAATTTCTTTAGAAGGAATAAATCAAGCAAATAATTTAATTTAAAATTCATGAAATAGAATAACAATTATTCATATTAAGTAACAAATAATTAAAATAATTCAAAAAGTAGTTTTATTTTTTATTTTAATCACACTATACAGCTATGAATAAAATGTTTTTACGTGTTTTAAGAAAACATGTTTTTTTGCAAATGGACTTGAACTTGAAAAATTCTCGATTACAATACATTTGTTTTCTCTATAATTCGAAAATACAAAAAAATGCATATTAAAAGAAAGGTTTTAATTGATTAGAAAAAAAAAATCTCAAAACGTACAAACAATTAAGAGTTTACAACGACATTTAACACCATTTCCAAGTGTCATGTCGATCATTGTAAAATTAAATTTTTAAATAAAACCTAAAGAAAATTTTTAGAATTAAAAAAGTCGGTTTGAGGGCTCACAAATATTTTGTTTCCCACACAAAATTTTAGAGTTCTACAGTATCAAAATATGATTTGTAGACGTTCGCACCAAAACGTAATAATTTCATTGAGTTAATGATACAATTTTACTCTATATACTGATCTCTATAGTTATGTTAAACTAAATCGCAAAAAACGCCAATCAATTCTATACAAAAAAGGTTTTAAAAACGATCGATCGCACCAAAAACGCAACAATTTTCGAAATAGTTGAATTTTTACTAAAAATTTACATTTGTTGGAGATACATATACTTTTATCAATTAGTATTAATTTGTAGGTTTTTGTACTAAAAAATAGAACATTTTTTACTTTGAACGTCTCAAAATGTAATTTTTCAAATCGATCGCACCAAAACCTAACTTTTAACTTTTTCGAAATAATTAAACAGATAACACAGGCCATCATCTTATGACTTCAAGCACTTAAGTATTATTCTCATAAATAGAATATGATTTTCTTTTTTAACAATTTATAGGGAAGAAAATGATTTCTCAATTTACTCAAAATGATTTATAATGAAATTGCTACGTTTTGGTGCGAACGTCTACATTTGAATATTATACAAAAATCTATAATTAGTTCGGTATAGATTTGGAGTTCAAATCAAAATTAAAGTCTTGGTCTTGTCTTAACATAAACAACAAAATTTAAGATAACAAATTGATTCCTTATCTTTTTTAAAACTAAATTCCTATAATATTGTAATTCTTTAAACTCTCTAATTACTATGATTAGAAATGGTGTTGGATGCATGTAGTTGTAACAATACAAGTTTTGTATTTGTTTAAAATTTACAAAACAATTAATTAATAAAATTAGCCAGTCAATCAGTTGAAACTGATTGTTCAAAGCGTTTAAAACATGAAGAGAATAAATAAAAAGTATTAACAAAAAATTAAATATTGTGAATACAAATATAAAAATGCCTTTACAAATAAATATCTCTAAGTGCATAAAAGGATTTAATCAATATTAAAAAAAAAACGGTTACAATATTTAAAAAATCGTTTGTCACTAATTAACTGGTTTCTAGAGAGTGCATAAAATTGGACTTTTGAATTATGTATATAGAAATATTGGTTTTTAAACGTACCGCGATCGGCTTAAAACCTTTTCTTGATTCGATTTAACAGTGTCCGTCCTCCGTAAAAATATTTTAAAAGATGATGGCCGAAATCGATCCATGGTTTCGGGTACCTCCCATACGAATTACTTTCCGTAATTAAGTTTTTTTACATACACAAATAATGTTTAGCATAAATAATGTTTGACATAAATATTGCCTATACAAACATAAATAAACATACCAAATCTCGGAATTTGTGGAATCGGTCCGGTCCATACAACCCCTACTGAAAAAATTTTCTTAAATGAAACAAATATCACAAAATTGATATTTTTTAGAACAATTCTAAACAATTCGAGAACAATTCTGATTAGAAAATTCCTTTATAGAAAAATTTTTATCATAGTAAAATTTTCAGAAAATTCTTCCAGAAAGATTTCATTTCTAAAAAAGTTTTGCTCCACTGGGAATCAAGGATAACAGAAGAAAACAATTTTAATATAATTTTTTTTGGTATAAAAATGTTCGGTATAAAATTTGTTTAAAGAAAATTTTCGGTGTAAAAATTTTTTATAGAAAATTTTCGGTGTAAAAATTGTTTGTAGAAAATTTTCGGTGTAAAAATTTGTTATAGAAAATTTTCGGTGTAAAAATTTTTTATAGAAAATTTTCGGTGTAAAAATTTTTTATAGAAAATTTTCGGTGTAAAAATTTTTTATAGAAAATTTTCGGTGTAAAAATTTTTTATAGAAAATTTTCGGTGTAAAAATTTTTTATAGGAAATTTTCGGTGTAAAAATTTTTTATAGAAAATTTTCGGTGTAAAAATTTTTTATAGAAAATTTTCGGTATAAAAATTTTTTATAGAAAATTTTCGATACACAAATTTTTAATATAAAAATATTTTATAGAAAATTTTCGGTATGAAATTTTTTATAGAATATTTTCGGTTTAAAATTTTGTTATAAAAAAATTTATTTTTGTTGTAAAATTTTCGGTATAAAAATCTTTAATAGAAAATTTTCGTTATAAAAATTTTTATAGAAAATTTTCGGTATTAACAGTTTTTATCGAAAATTTTCGGTATACACATTTTTTATAGAAAATTTTCGGTATAAACATTTTTTATTGGATTTTTTTTGTACCAAAAATTTTAATTTTTTTAATAGAAAATTTTCGGTTCAAAAATTTTTTATAGAAAATTTTCGATATAAAATTTTTTTATAGAAAATTTTCGGTATAAAAATTTTTTATAGAAAATTTTTGGTATAAAATTTTTTTATAGAAAATTTTCGGTATAAAAATTTTTTAAGGAAAATTTTTAATATAGAAGTTTTTTAAGGAAAATTTTTGATATACAAATTTTTTAAGGAAAATTTTTAAAATACAAATATTTTATAGAAAAATTTTGGTATAAAAATTTTGTATAGAAAAATTTTGGTAAATTTATTTTTTTGTAAAATTTTTTTATAGAAAATTTTCGGTATAAAATTTTTTTATAGAAAATTTTCGATATAAAAAATTTTATAGAAAATTTTTGGTATAAAAATTTTTTATAGAAAATTTTCGGTATAAAAATTTTTTATAGAAAATTTTTGGTATAAAAATTTTTTATAGAAAATTTTTGTTATAAAAATTTTTTATAGAAAATTTTTGGCATAACAATTTTTTATAGAAAATGTTCAGTATAATATAAAAGTTTTCGATATAAAATTTTTTTATAGAAAATTTTCGGTATAAAATTTTTTTATAGAAAACTTTAAGTAAACATTTTTTCTAAAAAGTTTTCGGTATATACATACATAGCAAATTTTTGGTATAAACATTTTTTATAGAATTTTTTTTTCGGTATAGAATTTTTTTATTGAAAACTTTCGGAATAAAAATTTTTTATAGAAAATTTTCAGAATAAAATTTTTTTATAGAAAATTTTCGGTATAAAATTTTTTTATAGAAAATTTTCGGTATAAAATTTTTTTATAGAAAATTTTCGGTTCTAAAAATTTTTTATAGAAAATTTTCGATCTAAAAATTTTTTATAGAAAATTTTCGGTTCTAAAAATTTTTTATAGAAAATTTTCGATCTAAAAATTTTTTATAGAAAATTTTTGACCTAAAAATTTTCGGTATAAAAATTTTTTATAGAAAATTTTCGGTTCTAAAAATTTTTTATAGAAAATTTTCGATCTAAAAATTGTTTATAGAAAATTTTCAGTTCTAAAAATTTTTTATAGAAAATTTTCGACCTAAAAATTTTTTATAAAAAATTTTCGGTATAAAAATTTTTTATAGAAAATTTTCGGTATAAAATTTTTTTATAGAAAATTTTCGGTATAAAATTTTTTTATAGAAAATTTTCGGTATAAAATTTTTTTATAGAAAATTTTCGGTATAAAATTTTTTTATAGAAAATTTTCGGTATAAAATTTTTTTATAGAAAATTTTCGGTATAAAATTTTTTTATAGAAAATTTTCGGTATAAAATTTTTTTATAGAAAATTTTCGGTATAAAATTTTTTTATAGAAAATTTTCGGTATAAAATTTTTTATAGAAAATTTTCGGTATAAAATTTTTTATAGAAAATTTTCGGTATAAAAGTTGTTTATAGAAAACATTCGGTATAAAAGTTGTTTATAGAAAACTTTCGGTATAAAAGTTGTTTATAGAAAACTTTCGGTATAAAAATTGCAGAGACCAAAGCATAACAGTCAGACAGACGGTGCAATGTTAGGGCTATGCATCATAAAGCCAAAGTTCTGTCAGTTTTTGATGGGTCATCAAATATTTAAATGACCTGTCGTTGTTGTGATGGAACCCTTTCTATTCTAATCTTAATAAACAGCAAAAACTTTCTGCCAGTCACTTCGGATTTGGCCGTAATTTGTGTTGTTTTGCAACTCTTCGACAACGGTCGTTTATTGGTTTCTTGTGCTAGGGTCAGAAAAGAGATTTTTACTTACTAACGCCAGATTTTTTTTTACTAACGCCATGTGTCGGGTGAACCATTTAAAAGTTTAAATTTAAAAAGTTTAAATTTAGTCTACTTTTACATTAGTCAGGTTTGGCTTATCAAGTCTTGAATTTGTATGAGAAAAAACTGACAGAATTAAAATTGAGCAAACCTGACCGTACTATCAAGTTTACGAAAATTTTGAAAATTTGTATGAAATTTAAGGAAAAGAAAATGAAAACTGATGAACGTTTGTGAACGTGAATGCAGGTTCAAAAGAAATTTAAAGAAAAGCTGATCAAGTAAACCTGAAATCGATCGTTTTCAGATATGTTTTTGAGATAATATTCCCCATTTTCACAAAAAATTCAAACCAAAATAAAAGATAAGATATCAGTTAAAATTAAAACCCAAATTTTAATTTTTTTTTTTGTGAAATAATTCAAAATTATTTCAAAAATACATCAGAAATCGATCGATTTGAAAACGATAAATTTTCATTACATATCGGATTATTTTCCGTGACTGGTACCCCAACGCAATATATCTATTGTAGCATGAGATGTGTGGCAAGTTGTTGAAACTAAACCCCTTCAAAAGCCAGCACAAAAAATTGGTTATCATGGTGTTATATTGCCTGTTATGGTTATGCCGTCCTCGTTTTGGAAGAAATATGGTTCAATTACTCTTTCGCTACACAAGCCTCACCAAACAATCACTCGTAATAGATGCATTGCTTTCTGTAAGGCCACATATTAGTTTTCTAAGCGCCTAATATGGAAATGTGTTATCTCAAAAACAGTTTAACTTTTGACCATTCTGATTTCACATTTGGATTAAACTTAAAATATTAGGTGTTATTAACATTTGGTAGCAGTGTAATAAAACAATTACACTTATTTCCTTACCAGGAAAAATTAAAAATTTTCCACTTTTCTGATTTTATGAAGAGTTAAGAAGATAAAGAAAAAAAAAAACCAAACGAGAGGTACTCAAAAATTCTTGGTAGTAATAAAGGGTGGTCAAATTTGAGGTTAGGAAGCAGAGACCAGATTTTAATACTTTTAAAACAATATTTTCATGTTTTAATCCATAAAAAAACAATCATTGAAGTTTAAAAAAATATTAAAAATCCATCATGATTTTTATTTGTTCAAAAATTTTGTTCCTTTTTTCAATCCGATGAAAATAAAATATAAAAAAATCGTTTGGGATATTTATCAGTACAGTTCAAAATTATTTTCATCTTTTTTCATCCGATGAAAATAAATTTTGATAGAAAAAATTCAAATTTTATTTCTGTATTTGTCCGTGTATAAAACATCTTTAGGACGTTTAAATAGCAATAAATTCAATTATTGTTGCAAATTTTATATTGAAATGGGTTTGGGCAACAAATGGTCGTTGTCTAAGTGCGTTTAAAACGTTTAAAAGTTATTTTGTTTTTGGAAATAGCGACGCGAATCAAAGAAACCACCAATAGTTCCCATTAGAACTATTATCTTTAACTTCGATGTCCTAAAGAATTGCAATAATTTGTAAACATTCATACATTCATTGTTGAAAATTTTAAAATTTCATAAACATTTTATTTTTTCAAAGTCAAAACAGAAGTTCAAAAATAAAACAATCAATAAAATATTTTTCTGTTCGGATATTTATCGTTATAGATATTTAAAATTTTCATCATGAGGGATATTTATATTTCAAATATAAATCCATCTTTTTTTATTTTTCGATCGAAATGAAAATAAATTTTCATAGGCAATGATATTTATACTTGATGGATTTAAAAAATAAAACGATCTCCGGTCTCTGTTAGGAAGTGGTCACAAAAAATCTTTTATACTCGTTTGAGAATTCACGATGTCTGCGTTTTCTTGCTTATTGAAAAAAAAAAAACGATCCGATGATGTCACCCGACTATAAACCGCACAATACGGCCTCTTTCTTTGGATGTAATGGCTTTTCGGGGACAGTTTAAGGATTTTGTTTGACCTATATACTTTAGTTCCCTTTACCGAAAACGGGCCTCATCACTTAAGATGATTTTGTAGAAAAAGAGATTGTTTTCGTTTAGTTTTTTAAACGGCCAATCCATAAACTTTCGACGCAAACAATGGAGTGTAGCGTTCCAAGGTTAAAATTTTTCAATGTTATAGAATGGTAGCTTAATTTTTGTCATTTCATGATTTGACAGCCAATTTACTTCCTAACCTCAAGTTTGCCCACCCTGTATATTGTAAAAATATTTGATAAACCTAAAGAAATTTGAAACATTTCACTTTACAAAAACAAATTCGAGTTATCAATAATTTGTTTATAAACGATTAAAAAATGTTAGTTAATACTTCTAGTGGCGAACTACCTCAATATTTGAGAATAAAATAAGAAAAAAAAAGCTTTTTGTTAACAAAACAATAAATTTTTGTTAAAATACAATTCAGACGAGATTGAGTGGTCGGTCGAATCGAGTCGAACTTAAGCAGTGGACAAAATTAATAAATAAATAAAACAATGAATATTTAAATATAAATTAAGTAAAAAACTAAACTCTATAAATAATTTTTAAAAAAGTAAATACATAAATATAAAAAAAGAACAAAATGTTTAAAACGAAAATTTTTCTAACGATATTTTTAGTACAAACGGCGAATATTTTAGTGGTATTTGGAAAAGTACCGGAAAATTTAACAATAAATTTACAAAACAATGAAACATCCAGGGAATTGGAAGAATATGCAGCCATTTTATCCAAATGGTCAGTAGACTTTGAAGAGTCTTATTTCAATATGACCATGACACAAATACGCACTCTTCAATTAACTATAAATTTTATAGATCCCAACTGGAGCCCTGACTTTGAATTCCATATATTACCACAAGATAAGGAGCTGATAAGTTTAACAAATAACATAATAAAAGGCCAAGATATAAATACGAAACAAACCTCATGGACAGGTAATGTAACAGTGGAAGCTTTATTTTTGGGACGTTCTCAAATCATTGTTGAATTACATAGACCAGGAATGGCTGTGGAAAGAGCTTTTGAAAATGCAGAGGTTATAATTATGCGTAATATTGGCAAATTGGATATGATTTTTAATGTATGCGTTGGCATATTTGTTATCTTGCTGTATATCAATTTTGGCGCTGTTTTGGAATTGGATGCCCTTAAGGCTATTCTGTTAAAACCCATTGGACCGGTCATTGGTTTTATAGGACAATTTGTGATGATGCCTATTTTAAGTTTTCTTATTGGCTACTTATTATTTCGTGATATGATCGAATTAAGACTGGGTCTATTTTTTACCGGTTCAACGCCTGGTGGTGGTGCTTCGAATATATTCACCGTGATTTTGGGTGGTAATCTTAATTTGTCTATTACAATGACGGCCATTAGTAATTTGGCTGCCTTTGGCATGATGCCTATATGGATATTTACTTTGGGTTCTTTAATATTTCACGATGGAAATTTGGTGGTTCCGTACAAGACCATAGCACTGATGTCATTTTCCTTGGTGGTTCCCTTAAGTATTGGCATTGCATTGCAGAAATTTGCCCCAACGGTGGCAAACAAAATGGCGAAGCTTTTAAAGCCTTTATCGCTGATGTTTATAATATTTATAACAGCTTTTGCTTTCACAGTTAATTCGTACATGTTCAAATTGTTTTCATGGAAGGTAAGTGGAATATTCTAATAGAAAAGTCTTTAGTAAACATTAACCTAGCCTAGAACTAAATCGCAATCAGAACTAGAACCTGAATCTGAAAACTCCGCTAGAATAAGAATTATTATATAATTAACTAGAATCTGAACGGAAACCTCAACTAGAATCTAAAACAAAAACTTAAAATCTGTACTAAAATGTCAAATATATCAAGAACTAGAACATTTTATAAAACCTGTAATACTTAATTTTAATTAAAACTTTGAAGAAAACTTGGAACAAAGACAATATAATATAACTAGCTGTACACTGAGCGCTTTGCTGCGCTACTAACTAAAATAAATGTTAAAGAAAGACATTACACAAATTTGAATCATTTTATTGATTTTTCCAATCAACACATGATCAAATGAACAGATTACTATCGGGCGAAAAGCCGTCGCACCAACTTAGAAACCTTCGTCGGCTTATGCACAACAACTTTGCATGAGCAAATACACAGTTTACGATTTAATTCATTTTATGTAATTTTCAGTGGCGCCACCTGTCGCAAATTGTTCATACCTACTTACTAACCTTCGTCGGCTCATGTGCAACAACTTTGCTCAAGATCATAGCACCAAATAAACAGTTTACGATTTAATTCATTTTAAGAAATTTTTAGTGGCGCCACCTGTCGGAAACCAACTTAAAAACATTACGCGGCCCAACCCCAAAAACTTTGCTTAAGACCATAGCATGATCAAATGCACAGTTTACGATTTAATTAACTTTAAACAATTTTCAGTGGCGCCACCTGTCGGAACTTGGTCAAATCAACTTAGAAATGTTCGTCAGCTCAAACAAACAAATACAAGCACATGTATGTGCCGTAGCTTAGAACTTAAACCTAACATAGAACTGAACTTTTATCTAAATGAAATAGGGGCTTAACTAAATTCGATTTAAAATTTGAACTTAAATCTGAACTAGAATCTGAAACTTAACTATAATATGAACTAAAACTTGAAAAACAGCAAGAACTTAAACAGGAACATTTTATGGAACAGGAACATTTCATGAACCTTAGCTTTCTCTCATTAGACAATCGTCGCCATTAGTTGTTTCCGAATTAGAGTAAAAGCGGTATACTTTCCTTTTTATGGAGTTTCTTAACGACAATTTATTGAAGTACAACAAATTTATATTATAGAGTCTTTGCTTGGAACTTAAGCTCAACTAGAGCCAAAACTTAAACCTAACCTAGAACTGAACTGTTACCTGAATAAACCAGAAGCTTAACTATACACTATTTAGAACTTAAATCTGAACTAGAATCTGAAACTTAACTATAATTTGAACTAAAACTTAAAAAAGAGCAAGAACTAGAACAGAAACATTTTATGAGCACGTGTAAGTGCCTAAACTTATTCTCATTAAATAATATCTTTCATTAGTTGTTTCCGAACTAGAGTAAAAGCGGTATACTCTCTTTTTATGGAGTTCTCAAAACGACCATTCTGCAAATCAATGTATGTGCAACATCTTTATATTATAAAGTCTTTGTTTGGAACTTAAACTGAACTAGAGCCTAAACTTAAACCTAACCTAGAACCTGAATGAGCTAGAAGCTTAACTATAATGTGAACTTTACTATAATATGAACTTAAAAAAGAGCAAGAACTAGAACAGGAACATTTTATGAGCATGTGTATGTGCCTTAGCTTTCTCTTATTAGATAATCGTCTCAATTAGTTGCTTACGAATTGGAGTTTTCAAAACGACCATACGGCAAACTAGCGCATAAATTTAAACCTAACCTAAAACTGAACTGCTACTGGAATGGACTAGAAGCTTAACTAATTTCGATTTAAAATAATATGAACTACAACTTGAAATAGAACAAGAACTAGAACAGAAACTAAACCCTGGATTACTAGAATTTAAACCTGGTTAGCATCAACTTGAAACTGAACTAGAGTCTGAAAGCGAAACTAACCCAGAATCTAAAAAAAACTTCAAGGTATAGAGCAAGAACTAGAACCTGAACTAAAGCCTTGATTACTAAAACTGAAAAAATAAATCTGAAATAGATTCTAAACTAAAAAGTGAAATAGAACTTGAACTATATTCCGAACCTCTACGAAATTATCAACTAGGATCTGAACAAGAACTAAAATCTAAACTAGAACAGAACTTATATTTAATAAAGAAAACGATTTAATAACAAATTCTTTACATATAAAACTCATCTTTCTTTTTAGATCATTATCGCCACCAGCGCTTTACCCTGGATTGGCTACTTAATTGGTTGGTTTATGGCTTTAATATGCCGTCAGCCATCGCGTGACGCAATTACTATAGCCATTGAGACGGGTATACAAAATACCGGCATAGCTATATTTATGTTAAGTTTCACACTGCCCCAACCACAAGCTGATATGACAAGTGCGGTGCCAGTGGCCAATTCAATGATGACACCGTTGCCTTTACTTTTACTGTATGTGCTAAAGAAAATCTTTGGTCGCACCAGTATTGAGGAGACTGAAGAGCCAGGTATTAAGGAAATCAAATTTACCGAAGCTAAAGCTATAGTAGAAAAGGGGCAAATGGATGGAGGGAAATTGAACAATAATACGTGACTTAATGTTAATTTAAATACATACTTTACAAAAATGTAAATTGTTAGGAAATTTCTGTTATAGTTTGTAAGTTTAGCTATAATATTTTTAAATAAATTTTGTACTAATTAAATTAAGTTATTTTTTAAGATTTTTTAATAAAGTTTTTGTAGACATTATTATCACAAATTATAGATTTGTTTAAACGAGTATTATCAATAATTGTTATCGTTAATTTAAAAATGTCATTTTATCTGCAAATTAAGTTATATTTTATAACCGATTATATTTAGGGTTTTAAAGAGCATTGAATTATTTATAAATTTATTTGCTTTTAATTGTTTTGATGCCACAATTTAACCATGATATTTCAAAAATAATGCAAATCATCTTTTTTTTATCAAAAAGTAATAAACATTGTTTGAAAATTTTGTACAATTTTTTGCTTTAGAAAATTGCTAGTAAATATTTTATTAATCGATATTTGAATAAAATTTATGAAGTTGTTAATAGTACATTCATTTAATTGCTATATCATTAAAAAAAATTGTATAGATAAGGGAATAGAACCGAAATAATAGAATAATGAATTAAAAATGTCTATAAAGTCTGATATATAATCTGAGAATTAAAAAGTCGATTATCTAATATAATCTAATATAATATAGATGACAAACTATTTGTTTTCAAGTCGATATGCAGTAGTTATTGAATTAATATATCGAAATATTGCGTGTGAGATTACCAAATTCCCAAAAATGTAAAGTCATTTTATTACTCTACATTATTTTAACAAATCGCGTGCTTTCAAAATTACATTTGAGTTAAAACTTTTTCAATACATACATATCTCAAAATACCAACATTTACATTCTTGTGGTGAATCGTTATCTCAATAACATCCACTTCTTCACTGCAGGTAACCTAAAGATACAACCAACTAAATCCTTATCGACCCTATTTACCACCTATTCTAAAGAAATAGAACTAATGATTGGCGTCTAAGTGGACGTTGTACCAATTCCGACAGTGTCCCACTCGACAGCCTTTTTACTTTGTCAGCACATGACACAACTATCGGTCATAAAATGCGATGCAGAAACAAGGTCCTCAAAGTGTTAGCCGACAGTACTTGGGAAATGGATGAAGAAACTTTATTGTCTACCTATAAAGCGATTTGCCGGCCAGTGGCAAATTGTCCTGCTCCAGTGTGGTTAGCTTTGTTAAGTGATACTTAATGTAAAAATGTCTAAAAGCCTTAAGAACAATTACATAGAATGCCTGCAATTTACCTCACCACATCATCACGAGGAAGCAACAATCCTTACAGTTCCTTTTAGGATGCCATCGGAGAGGTCATTCAACTTTTAACATCACGCAGTTGAAGTCTCTTCTGAGGCATGCACGAAGATATGTAAAGGATCCTTTGGATCATACCTCGTACGTAAGTAAAATTCATAGATACGCCACCAAAAATATTGTATTAGTAGGTCGTCTTTAGCCGAAGGAGAAAATAATTTGAAGCGCAAAACAAGAGTCGTTCTAGCATAACTTCTCAACGTTTGCCCAAAATGTTGTCACGGCTCTCATGATACTCTTTACATGTTCAATTATACTGACAACGCAACTTTACTTAGTCCAGAGGAATTGTGAACATATCCATTGGAAGTAGCAAAATTTCTTGGCCGGAAGATCTGTTTGGATATCAAGACTAAGTAATTGTACTACTTCCACTGTATGAGTTCACAAATCCTCACGACACCAAAACACCAAATTGATAATATAGCAATTGTTACAACAACATTATAATTGTATTAATTTTTCTTTTAAGTCGAAATAGACTTTGATAGGTAATTTTATCAGATTTTTGGAAAACTTCTTTTCTTATATTGATTTGACTACATCAATCAATCCTCATACAAAATTACACAGTGGAATGACGAAATCTTCAAAAAGTGTTTCAAATAAAAATTAGTTCATAATATCTTTTTTTTTAATTTTCTCAAGTACATAGTAAATATTTGTCACTTCCTTCATTAGCCATTATACGAGTATGGAATCTCGGATCAAATATGGACCGAATTGCTGAAAATTTTGCATACGTACCACAAAATTTTAAATTATCTTCAGATTTATGAGCATTTTTGTGATTTTCGTAGTATTTAGATATTTTTGTCGGAAGGGAAGGTGTGTGGAATATAGTTAAATATGGATGATTTCGACGAAATTTGGCACAGTATTTGAAGCAAATCTTTCAAAACTTGGCATACGAAATTGGAGAATATGCGTACAAAAAGTAGCGCATGAAATTCGAGTCGTTCCGGTACGAAGAACCGACTGCCTTGGGAACGTGGGAATGCCTTTGGCCTTCTTCTGTTATCCTTGACTCCCAGTGGAGCATAGGGCCTTAGGTCCTAAACAGGTTGTAACTATAGGCCATTTAAGTATTTGTTTTCAATTAGTCATTCAGAATTTGTTTTCAATTTAAGCGGAACTTAAAGGTGAGTGTAAGAGTCTTATACTACTACTATTCATATTGTAGTTAAGACCTTTTGTTTTTTCGCAATTGCTCAAAAACTAAACGATTTTTATAATTTTAGTTTTTAGGATTTTCATCGCTGATGCTTTGTTGTCCCATTTCTAAAATTTGGATTTAATGTTTCTTGTAGTTAAAGTAAAAGTGTAGTTATGCCTTTTTGCATTTCAGGTGACCATAACTTTTTGTATAATTTTGATAATATAACCTCAAATGTTAAATATGAACGATCAATATAAACTATAGATATCTTACCTTTATGGGCTTTTTATTTTTACAAGGTAAAGCACTGGCCAACCAATCGTTAACGCCGCCCAATGTAGCGTCCCAAGCAGTGTGAGGAGAATACAATGCAATAGATTTCGACAAACATATGGAAACAATACGTTCTTTCCAGGTTCTATTAATGGAAGCAAGAAAATCAAACAATTTAATAACATTTAACAAATAATGTATTATAAATTCAAAGTCTACCTTTGGGTAATTCTCTTTAAAGGAGAAAATATAGGGGGATGATAGGAAAGAATCATATTAGCATTTTTGTCCACAGCTTCCTGCATTACACGCTCCGTCAAATCGTTAGTGAGAAGAATTTTTTGGATGGGACTGTAAATAATAAAAATATCTTTAATAAAGACTGGACTGTTTCTTAAAAGAACAGCACTACTTTTTAACCATAAGCGTTCCCACGACATTTGGATTCCGACCAAAGACATTTGGATTCCG
Source organism: Stomorhina lunata (assembly GCA_933228675.1). NCBI lineage: Eukaryota > Metazoa > Arthropoda > Insecta > Diptera > Rhiniidae > Stomorhina > Stomorhina lunata. The sequence continues at coordinate 53,521,886 of OW121743.1, read as the reverse complement.
ACCAAAGACTGCCACTTCTGCGATATTACGAATATCGCAGTTACAACAACCCAACAATAGCCAGGGAAGCTTAACTTTTTTGTTGCTTAGTTAAAATCTAAAGCTTTTTGTTTTATATTTACTTACCCCTGATTATAGGGTTCCAACAACAAACCCACATTGTCCCATTTCTCGGCAAAACTCAAGGGAGCAAATGTTTCCAATTGCTTAATGACATCTTTTAGTGGTAAGCCAGGTGTCATGTTGGAATAAAAACGTATAAAATTTGAGGCTTGTTTTGACATTTATTTCTTTGGAATTATAATAAATTCTTAGTTTCACTATAATTCTGAGAAAAAACTAAATTAATTCTTCACATTTGCTAAAACAACAAAAGTAATGTCGGCGGTTTACAGCTGTTGCATCAGCTGTATTTGTTTACGTTTTTGGTTGTGGTGAATAGGTGAGTTTTCATAGCAACGAGCTTTTCTATATATTAAATAATTTAAAAACGGTTATATTTGCAAACGGAAACTAGAAAGTGAAGAGTTTGGTAAGATTACAATGAAGTTGAAATAAAATAAAAAAAAATGTCTACGAAAAATAAATTGTATGTTTATAAATAGTTTTATTACAAGTATGAAAGCATTATAGAAGATTAACCAGATGATAACCTACAGAACTGGTATAGATTATACATGGGTCGACTCATATAAATTTTTGGATATGATTTCTTTTTAGTCAAAAGTAACTTCTGTGGCATTATGCGAGAAGTAGTCAGTCCTAGGATAGGTGCATTATAATATACATACTTCTCTCTTATGGTAGAGTAGGCTATACTTAAATAGAATTAATAAATGACTTTTTTATGCATCACCTATGATAGTATAGGGTATTATAACTACTTGGGTAAATCGTTTATGAATGTGTGAAATTATAAACTCAGACTACTGATACTGTTACTAATCATTGTTTTTTTTTTCTTTTTTATTAAAAACAATTTTTATCTAAATGAACTGTTGGGTCATATAGCAATAAAATCCGCATAGATTTTAAAAAGTATTTTAATTTTCCTAAATTAGATATGATAAAATGACGATAAACGTTTGTGGATGCAATGTTCATTTATAAAATATTTTTTGGGGTTTGTTGGCTTATTTATATGCTCCGAGATTGTAAATTCTAATTTCTGTATGCACTTTGTACTGATTATTATGAAATCCTTCTAGGCCTTCAAAAAAGTATTTTGGATTTCATATGTAGTTTTAAAAACATTATTGGATAGTGTTAATTTTTTGGATTTTTGTTGAATTCTGATGCATATGCATACCCGCGTATTAATACCTTTCACAACCATATATTAAAAGGGTATATAACGAGTTTGTACTGACTTAACTTACTTAAATGGCCTATATTTACAACCTGTTAAGGTCAAAGGCCGAGCTTATTAAGCATATTCCCCAATTTCGTAGACCAGTCTTTGAAAGATTTTCCTCTACTTTGTCTTACCATCGAAGTTTCGGACATTCACTTTTTCGAACACTTTTCTTGCTGGATTTTCTTATTTTCGTCCATTCGCACAACATGTTCTAGCCAACGCAGCCGCTGCTGCTTAATGCTTTACTATGTAGATGTGGACATACTCCATCAGGAGAGACAAATACTGACTTGAAGGAGATGGGGGGGGGGGGGGGTATATTTCACAATCTGGACTCCTCACACAACACTGAAACCACACAGATTCCGGCGGACGTCTCGCATGAGTCGGATTCGGAATTTGAGGTTACTGTATTCTCAAATTCTGACCGATCTCAGTCGGGATCTCCTTCAGGATCTCGGGATACGCTGGTCGGGGAGACCCAGAAGAAACAGTCTTGCTCTACCGGATCCATGGCTACCACTCTGGATTCGGACACGGAGGGCGATATCAAAGTGACACCGACTACGGTTTAGGGTTCAAAGGGATCTTCTTTGATATCTCTGGTAGCAGTGGTGAAGGAGAGCCCGGCCGGACTGGTTCCGGAAGCCCAGACAGATCAACCTGACTGTAACTGTAACTGACGCCACTCAGGTCTCTGAGGTTATCTTGCTTGATTTCGACACGGAAAGCGACATCACTGTGATATCGACTTCGGGTCAGAATAAAGCAGGATCACCTCTAAGATCTTTGGCTTCAGTGGTACGTTAGTTCGGCAGGACGCTGTAGAAGATGCACCGCCACAGATTAAGCAAAAACCAGGCCAAATTAAATTCGTCGAGGCGAAGAGCAACACCAGGAGTTCCTTGGCTGACCTTAAAAATATGGATGACAACAACCCTATGCTGCTCGATGTGAACTAGAGGAAGAAGCACAGGCAAAGCGTAGCTAAGTTCGAGAGAATTTACGGCTCTACCAAAGATATATTGGGCATCTCCTCTAGCTGTATCAAGCGAGGCGAAGCTGGTAGATCCGCAGCATCCAGTACAAGACCTGTAGGGAAATCAGTGTAAGCTGGTAGCTCTGCGACACCTAGTAAAGAATCTGTGGGGAATCCAGTGGAAGCTGGTAGCTCTACAGTACCTAACAAAGACCTTGTGGCGAAACCAGGTACTCCTCGCAGGAAAGAATTCGGTCCACATACGACCAGTTTTATGCCAAATATCAAGTTATAGTAGATGTGAACCGCCGTGCCATAGCAGGTTAGTCATCCGCCTGGCATACCAGAGGTCCCAAGTTCGATACCCGATTTGAAAAAATAAATTTTCAAAAAAAAGCGTTTAAACTTATAACTTCTCCAACTAATGCATTTGCCCTTGGGAGCAGGAGTTAAAATGTAAGTCACTTTCAATGAGTCTAAAAATAGATTTGGATGCAGCTGCAGTTTGAGAAAAGTACGCCTTGTTCCAATTGGAGTGTCGTGGGAATTATGTAAAATGTGCCCCAACTAGAACGCAATTTTTAAATTTGCCGCGATTCGAAGTGTCGTTGCTTGATATTTGAATGAACAACGCATTCTCATTGTGAAATTGTTTTACCAAAATGGTGAAAGTTTTGCGGCTACAATTCGCAAATCGCGATCAATTTGGGGTTACAATAATGCTCCAAAAGAGTCAACTGTAAAGAGATTAATGGATAAATTTGCCGAAACTGGGTCTGTTAGTGATGTAAAGACAACAACGCGCCTTCGACCAGGTCGATCGACCGAAACTGCCGCAGCTGTACGTAATGATGTCGCTCAAACTCCATCCACCTCAATTCGACACCGAGCTCAGCAAATTGGTGTCTCCAAATCCACTATGCAGCAGATTTTTACGAAAGATTTGCATCTTCATGCGTACAAAGTTCAATTGACTCAGGAACTGAAGCCAGATGACCATGGACAGGGACGAAGGGAGTTCGTTAATTGGGTATTGAAGAGACAATATGAAAATGCTGATTTTGCCGACAAAATCATCTTCAGTGATGAGGCCCATTTCCATCTTGATGGCTTCGTCAACAGGCAGAATTGTCGCATTTGGGGTGAGGTAAATCCTCGAGTGATTCGCGAGAAGCAAATGTATCCTCAACATATCACTATGTGGTGTGGTTTTTGGGCTGGAGGAATCATTGGACCTTTTTTTTATGAAAATGAGGTAGATCAAGCGCAAACAGTCATTGTGTTCGGTATCATGAAATGATAAACAGTTTTTTTTTGCCTTTAATTGAAGAAATTAATGTGGAGGGCATGTGGTTTCAACAAGATGGCGTCACATGTCATACAGCCAGAGAAACAATTCAATTGTTACATCAGTCATTTCCCGGTCGTGTTATTTCGCGTTTTGGAGACCAGAATTGGCCGCCTAGATCGTGCGATTTTACACCTTTAGATGTTTTTCTTTGGGGTTTTTTTAAATCGATGGTATATAAAAAATAGTTTGTCGAAAATTTTCTATAAAAAATTTTTTGTCGAAAACTTTGTATAAAAAAATTTTTTGTCGAAAATTTTCTATAAAAAATTTTTTGTCGAAAATTTTTCTATAAAAAATTTTTTGTCGAAAATTTTTCTATAAAAAATTTTTTGTCGAAAATTTTTCTATAAGAAATTTTTTGTCGAAAATTTTCTATAAAAAAATTTTTGTCGAAAATTTTCTATAAGAAATTTTTTGTCGAAAATTTTCTATAAAAAATTTTTTGTCGAAAATTTTCTATAAAAAATTTTTTGTCGAAAATTTTCTATAAAAAATTTTTTGTCGAAAATTTTCTATAAAAATTGTTATATCGAAAATTTTTTGTAAAAATTGTTATATCGAAAATTTTCTATAAAAATTGTTATATCGAAAATTTTCTATAAAAATTGTTATATCGAAAATTTTCTATAAAAATTGTTATATCGAAAATTTTCTATTAAAAATTTTATATCGAAAATTTTCTATAAAAATTGTTATATCGAAAATTTTCTATAAACATTGTTATATCGAAAATTTTCTATTAAAAATTTTATATCGAAAATTTTCTGTAAAAAATTTAATATCGAAAATTTTCTATAAAAAATTTGATATCGAAAATTTTCTATAGAAATTTTTATATCGAAAATTTTCTATAGAAATTTTTATATCGAAAATTTTCTATAGAAATTTTTATATCGAATTTTTTTTATAGAAAATTTTATATCGAAAATTTTTTATAGAAAATTTTACATCGAACATTTTTTTTTAGAAAATTTTATATCGAAAATTTTCTATAAAAAAGTTTATAACCAAAATTTTCTATAAAAAATTTTGTATCGAAAATTTTCTATAAAAAGTTTTATATCAAAAATTTTCTATAAAAAATTTGATATCGAAAAATTTCTATAAAAATTTTTATATGGAAAATTTTCAATAAAAAATTTTTATATGTAAAATTTAAAAAAAAAAAATTTATATCAAAAATGTTCTATAAAAACAAAAATTATATAAAAAATTTTCTATACAAAAAAAAAAAAAACATTTTCTATAAAAAATTCTATATCGAAAATTTTCTATAAAAAATTCTATATCGAAAATTTTCTATAAAAAATTCTATATCGAAAATTTTCTATAAAAAAATTTATATCGAAAATTTTCTGTAAAAAAAAATTAAAACTGCACGATATCTTGTTCCATACATAACCTCATTCTGTCTACTTTAAGATATAATAAATTTTCACGATTTTTTTTTTAAATATCTGTGTTTTATTTAAAATTTAAAAATTGCGTTCTAGTTGGGACACCCTTTATGTATGTAGTAGATGTGAAGCTAGAATTTCGCACAAGTTCTTACAAGTTTCCATATAAATCCTTCCTCGGAAACCAGTTAAATGCTAATAAATGTCAAGAAGGTATCATTCTGACACCGCCTTTCTAATCTAACCCAGTAGCGTATTTCTGTCTATGCATTTCTAGTCTATATTTGTACTATTAAATGTGAAATACAAACATCCTCCATCAACTTAACATGTGTCGGGGGCATAAAAGCTTTTATCGTTTTACTATCATCACTATCGCTAAAAAAAAGTTTATTGGCTGAACAATTAGAATTCAATTTAAACAAATTTATCGCAATACAGACTAAACGACTGCCAGACAGACAATTAACAACTAGACAAGTCAACTCAAGTCAAACATCGATCGATCCCATCCAACCATACATCCATCCATCCATCCATCTAACGTTCAAACCAACCATTCAAAACGAGAGTGAAACATATGAAATCTTAACAGTAACGCGACAACTTAAATAGAACAAAGAATCGAAATGAAAAAAATATAAAGGAACAATTAAAGAGTAAAAGTATTTAGTTCCCTTTTTTATGATTTTGTACTGCGATCGCGTTGTGATTGTGCTTTCGTTTGACTTGCGATGTAATAAAAAATAATAATAATTTTCAAATAAAAATTTCGAATTTAGTGAGCAAAGTTGAAAATCTTTCTACTTTGTCCTCAGTATTCAATTGACAGGCGACGTTATAAGAACGGGAAGAATAAATTTGTAATTATAGAAATAAAAATCTTTTCTGTAAATTATTTGTCTTTTAACACAACATCTGTAAAGTGGCGCCAATTTAAGAACAAAAATTTAGAAAAAAAAAAGAAATTTCAAAATATACATAAAATAAATAAATTCGCGTAATAAACATTAATCAAAATTGAAAGTGATTATTGCATTGCGTTTATGGTGTGTTATTGTGTGGTAATTGGTTGGACCAGACAAAAGATCTTAAATTATCTTTAACGTCATTGTGGTTACGTTAGTTACACTGCACAGTGGGCTGTTTCATAAAATAAATGGTTAAAAATTCGGAATTTGAGGTTACTGTAATCTCAAATTCTGGCCGATCTCAATCGGGATCTCTTTCAGGATCTCGGGATCCGCTGGTCGGAGACACCTAGAAGGAACAGTCTGGCTCTAATGGCTCCACGGCTTCCACTCGATACGCAGCAAAAGACTTGAACGCGGAGGGCGATGTCAAAGTGACACCGACTACGGTTTAGGGTTCAGAGAACTGGTTACGGAAGCCCAGACAGATATTTAATTTTAATTATATCAATTTTAGCACAGTGGCTTAAACTACTTACTTAAAGGGGTTGGCCAGTAAAAAGGGGATACATAAGATACATTCATAAAATGTGTTTAATGAATTTGAAAAAAATTGTAATTTTGATTAATGTAGAGGTGTCTTATTTATGAAGTATAGTAGAGTGGTTCGAAAAAAAAGTTGAGTCAGTCACCCCCTAGGATTAAAGATAATATCAAAATAAATGTAAAAATATTTATACCCTTCACCACCATAGCACAGTGGGAGAATACGGCCAAAACTCAATAACTTGGTCATTTCTTGACTTTTGTTCTTGAAATTTTTAGTGTATATAAATAATGTACCTTTAGTTAAACTGAAATAGTTTTTTTAAGAAAATATAAAGTCTGTGGTCACTTAAAACTGGACTACTAAACATGCTGAAAAAATCGTTGCTGGGGATTATAAAAATTATTTACTTAAATAGGATAATATATGAAAAGAATATCTATCCTACGATACATGACTTGTCAAAATCGGACATGTCCTTTCAGAGATATTGGGCTCATACTATGAGCTTATAACCACATTTTGTATGCTTCTAACAAACCTACAGAAAAACTCTAAACATCGAATATGTTTTTAAAAAATATTACGAGTCATTTAATAATATAAAATTTGCAGATTTCACAATTTTTATTGCGTCCACAATTATGTGACCACTACCTATATACTTAAATAAATTGTATAAAGGTCATTCAAAATTAAAAATATAAATATTTGTCTAAGACCTTTTAGTAAATATACCAATAGGCTTAGAATCACTTTCCTGGGGGTCCGTCCGATTGGGTGGCTGGACCCCCAGGTACAGTACAGGTCGCAATTCTAAAGATAATTTAATGAAATTTTTTTGGCTATTGAAATTCCTTAAAATCGGTCCATTATTTATGGTACCTGACACAGGTCCCCCTTCCCGGAATTGATATATTGGCCACAAATAACAATATTTTTTCATGAAATTTAAAACAAATAATGCTTATATAAACCAAAATCACTGTAACAAATTTCGTTACAGAAAAAAGAGCATCTTTGACCTTAGTAGTGAAGGGTATCGTATAGTCGGGCTTGACCGACTATAACACTTTCTTACTTTTTTATACTGTATAAAGGGAAGAATAACATATAAAGGGGTTGGTCAGTAAAAAGTTATTTGGAAAAAAATAAAAATTTTGATTTATGTTCAAGCCTATGTCTAACTTTGTCAAATTTGGATGAGTAGTTTCAGAGATATTTATGTTTAAATTTATGCAAAAATGTTAATATTACTCAAGATTACATATGGCCAAGGCCGCGGAAAAGGGGAATTCAATGAAAATTTTTTTTCTTATTATCTAGTGCTTTTGTAATTGTCATTTGTTTGTTTACAGTCCAAAGCCTCACAAAACAAAGAGAGTACATTTGTGAAGTATTAATATATCAAAATTTTTGAGCATCGGTTTCTATTTTATTTTATTTAATTTTTTCTTTACAACTTTATGAGAAAATAATTTCACTTAATATTGTTTTTGAAAGAAATTACGTACCTACTGAATAGTATAATCAAACCAGAGACCGAATATTGTTTTATTTTTTAAATCAATCAAATATAAATATCATTGCCGATGAAAATTTATTTTCATTTCGATCGATGAATAAAAATGAGGGATTTATATTTGAAATATAAATATCCCTCATGATGAAAATTTTAAATATCTTTAACGATAAATATCCGAACAGAAAAATATTTTATTGATTGTTTTATTTTTGAACTTCTGTTTTGACTTTGAAAAAATAAAATATTTTTGAAATTTTAAAATTTTCAACAATGAATGTATGAATATGTTTCCAAATAATTGGAATGTTTTAGGACATCGAAATTAAACCTAATAGTCCTAATGGAACTATTGGTGTTTCTTTGACTCGCAAAACCATTTCAACATAAAATTTGCAACAATAATTGAATTTATTGTTATTTAAACGTCCTAAAGACTTTTTATACCAGGACAAATCTTCTTCTTCTGTCATCCTTGATTCCCAGTGGAGCATTGGGCCTGGGAGGATGCAGCAATTGCCTGGCGTCTCTAGCTACCAGGTAAGAACTGTATCCAATTCCCACTCTAACCTTCTCGTGGTGCATCCTGTAAACCTGAGCAACCTAGTTTTAGATGCGGTAAGCAACCCGTGTGGGATTTTAGGTCAGGGCTAATATAAAAGGGCGATTCCAACGTATATGGTCTAAGGGTCTAAGATAATTGTACTAGGTAAAGTACGAAAATGCAGCGTCTGTTCAACATGTTAGTTGCGGCTGCAAGCGGGCGTCAGTCTCGGATCGAGCGGCTCGCTTGTGTCTTTGGATCCATCACCCATCGACTTAGCACTTACGATGTTTTAAGCATGGAAAGAAACAACATTACTCCAAGGGGTAATCATGCGAGAAATCCCCCTGCTACGGCAGCTGGAGCAAGGATTTTGGACTTGCCTAATCTATGCAAGAACATTATGATGAATGAAACCAAATACAGAAATAAAATTTGAATATTTTCTATTAAAATTTTTTTTCATCGGATGAAAAAAGATGAAAATTATTTTGAACTGATAAATATCCCAAACGATTTTTTTATTTTTTATTTTCATCGGATTGAAAAACGATACAAAATTTTTCGAACAATTAAAAATCTTTAGGGATTTTTATTATTTTTTAAACTTCAATGATAGTTTTTGTATGGATTAAAATATGAAAATATTGTTTTAAAAGTATTAATATTCGGTCTCTGAATCAAACATAAAGTGATGTTGTTTTTTTTATCCAATAAAAAATAAACAAATAAAATTTTTTAAGTAAATTTTAGTGTTTTATTTATTCACATTGGTCGTTTTTGCATGGCTCCTAAGTAAGAGAACTTTATGTGTTGTTCCAGTCTTTTTTTTTGGTGACGTTCCAGTCTCGCATTTTTGCATCCAAAACAACTATAAATGCAATTTTTTATAAATTTTTTGTGCGTAGAGTATTCTTTGATCTTTCACCTACGATATGTTGGAGGGAAACGTGTCCAGGTTTTTGAAAACATTACGAAATTTTGGAAAATGTTGTACAAGCTCTTAGACCACTTCTCTTTTAGTGTGACGTTCCAGTTAACTTCAAATGGCTGTAACTTTTAATTTGCAAGAAATAGAAGCACATTTTTTTGCGCCAAAGTTACAGCCTGAGAATATATTTTGAGTGAACAAAAGTTATCGCTACTTTTTTACTTTGTTCATCAAATATACGTCGAAAATTGCGCAAACTGGTGACGTTCCAGCCCACGGCCTTGGCCATATATAAAATTGTGCTCGATGTGGGTAAAGATAAATCGAGTGCGCTGAATTCAATGGAGCTTACTGTTTTTTTTTAGGTAAGCTTTAGTCTTTGAGATATAGCGTTATAAAAAAAATTGAGGTCTCCCTTTTGTCGGTTTTTTCAACTAGCACAGTGTAATTTTTACGATATCAAAGCAGAAGAAAAAACTCTTGGTAAAATGTGCTATTTATATGTCTATAGCCGTATATTCTGGATCCTTATAAAATTCTGAAACCAACCAAGAGATGTTCGTCTGGATTTCGGTATTAAAATTGGGCGAAATCGGTTCTTAATTGACTATATCATCCACAAAAACAACTTACGTAAAAACTACTAAATGAATATTGGTTTTCAGTCTGTATGTCCGTCAGCTGAAAGCATAATAGGCTATTATTAATAGCTAATAAACGAACTATAGCAACAAAATTTGACAACAGTATTTCTAATTGATTGAAAATTTGGTATTAAAATTGGGCGAAATCGGTTCACTTTTTATTATAGCTTCCATATAACCCCACCCATTTTTTATATCTTTTAGTTAGGCCCGGACTTAATATACGGTGGATGCATTAGAAACTCCTAAAAGAATATATATTAGAGTGGGTCGTTTTTTGGTTTTTGTCTCTGATCGACTTCTTATAGTGAAATTATATAGCCAAATTATGTCAAACGGACGTGTGCAAAATATTATTGATTTATTTTTAGGATACGAGACCGCGCAACGGGCCCAAAGTTTTTGAGCCCATTTGGGGAAAAATGAGAGTATTTGCAGTTTTTGCTACATTTCATCCATTTAGGATTTATTTGTAAAAGAAAAGACAATGGAATCAAAAAGTGAACTAATGCTCTCTCCTTGAAGTCATAAAAATTTGAAATCCATAAAACAGTTTTGGAGTTATTGCGATTTCTCCCCTAAAATTCGTGTCCTTGACAACACGCCTAAGGAAAAACCGCAAAAAAAATTACGAGCGACAAAAACTGTCAAAGTAAGACATAATTTATCATTTCAAGACTTGTAAGTTCTTAATAGTTAAACCTTGTTAATATGTAAAAATATTTACTTAGTTTTTTTTTCATATTCAAAAATTGGTCATTTTTCTCATATACATTAGGGTGCACCTTATATTACGAAAGTGCGAAATAGAACCGTAACTCCCACCAGAAATGTTCTACGTAACAAAAAACATACTGTGCAAAATTTTTTTCAAAATTTTATAAAGGAAACACACGCCGATCCGCCCACAAAGTGTTTAACTTTTTGGTATAGAAAAAAATGGGAGTATTTTTGGTTTTGCCTAAACTTTAACCAATAATTTAATTATAATAATTTAATGGAGAACTAAATTAGCTTTACTTTAATTCATCAAAATTAAAAATCCATGAAGTAGTTTCAGAGTTATTGTAATTTTTGAAAATTTGGAAAAGTTTAATCCTTTCTTCCCTGGGATCAATGGCCAGAACTTGAAGTTTTTTTCCTTTACTATAGGAAAATGACGCAATATTATGAATTGATTACCAAATTTTATTCCAAAAGCAAAAATATATAAATTTGTATTAACATTTTATTTTATTAAAAAGTATTTATGTATAAACCCTAAACAGACATGGGGTCTCAAATGACTCACATTTTTTCTTATAGTCTTAGAATTTTATTTTGTGCTTTAATGTATTTAAATTTTTAGTTATTTCATAAGCTCATTTTAGTCCCCATGTCTGTTTGGGGTTAATATATATTTTTAATAAAAAGACTCCAATTTCTTCCCATACTAAAAACGGTTAACACTTTGGGGCGGGTGAGGCACGCGTTCCTCTTATGCAATTTTGAAAAAAAAATTCCACAGCATGTTTTTATGTTTTTTTACATTTCTGGGGGGAATTTGGCACTTTCGTAAAATAAGGTACACCCTAGTTAAAAATGATTTGTCCGAAGACTACATAATATAAATTTGTTGCACTTCCATACATTTATTTGCCGTATGATTCATTTGAAAAGTCCTATAAAAAAGAGAGTAGCCGCTTTTACTCCAATTCGGAAACAACCAATGGAGAAAGCTAAGTCACACACACGTGCTCATGAAATGTACATATGTTTGTTTGTGCGTTTATGTGTTTTTCATTGGTCTTGGTCCACTTTAATATGACTGGTGTGCAATATCTTGTAAAACTGTCCAGTCAGCATATGACGGCTAATTCCCATTCGATCACGATCCGTTTTAGCTTAATGTTGTTCCAATGATGTTTTCAAAAATTTAGTGATTTTGTTTACATTCAGTAGCGATTGATAGATAGAAATACTGTCCAGATATGACTTAAATGTTAAGGAAGACATTAAAAACCAATATAATATATAACGCTTTGACGTAGAGCTGCAAAACAATCGATAGTACTATCGATAGTTTTATTTTTCATAAAATATCGATAGTTTATTTCACTATCGAAAAATTTTAATAGTAAATACGAAGTTGATTTAATGTAGCTAAAGTTTTTAAGCCGCCGGTAAATTTTTATGGTAATATTTTAATATGCTAATTAAAATGAGTTATTCTCGAATTTATCCAATGCACAGTAGGAAATTGCGGCCAAAACCCCCATAAATGTTTTTAATTTCTTTTTTTTAGGAAATTTTAGTGTCAGATTAGAGCTGACATTTCAAAACACGTAATCCCAAATTTTTACCATACTGCATTGCCTACTAAGGCTGTAATAATTAATCAAAGTTTGAGTATTTGTTTATATGTTTTTAATGAAATTATATGAATATTTGGACCCATATATAAAATTCGCTTAATTTTGGAATACGTGTAAAATTTTAACTTCTTCTTTTTTGGATTAAAAAGTAGATACCTTTTACTAATCAACCGCTCCAATTTCCATATTTTTTGACCTAAGCTTCATTTAGAATTTGAGCAGTTAAAACAACCATAAAAAAAAAATTTTAATAAAAAGTTTGATATATTAGAGATATTTTAGATATTTTTAGAGGTTGAAGCGCAACACTCTTTAATAGCTGAATTGAATTATTAACAAGCTCTATGAGTTTCATATCCATTTGCATCCCATTTTAAGAATTATAACGTTTTTAGTAAAACCCCTTTTTCACAATTTATCGCGAAAAAATCACTACTTGAAGTGAGATATGGGCGTGATGTAATATTTGTATGTCATTTTCTTTAGTTTCCTTTCTAATTCTATGCAAAATGTATATATAAAGATAAAAAAAGATAATTTTGAATGACCTTTATATAATTTATTTAAGTATATAGGTAGTGGTCACATAAATGTGGACGCAAAAAAAATGTAAAATCTGCAAATTTTATATTATTCAAGGACTCGTAATATTTTTTAAAAACACATTCTATGTTTAGAGTTTTTCTGTAGGTTTGTTAGAAGCATACAATATCTGGTTATAAGCTCATAGTACGAGCCCAATATCTCTGAAAGGAAATCCCCGATTTTGACAAGTCATGTATCGTAGGATAGATATTCTTTTCATATATTATCCTATTTAAGTAAATCATTTTTATAATCGCCAGCAAAGATTTTTTCAGCATGTTTATTAGTCCAGTTTTAAGTGACCACAGACTTTATATTTTCTTAAAAAAACTATTTTAGTTTAACTAAAAGTATATTATTTATATACACTAAAAATTTCAAGAACAAAAGTCAAGAAATGACCAAGTTATTGAGTTTTGGCCGTATCCCACTGTGCAATGTAGAAGAGATGTATAGAATAATAATAGAATTGATAAAAAAAAAAAAATGTTTAATATTTATATATTAATATAATCGACTTCGTTTTTCGATAATGAAATAATATTAATGTTGCAAAAATCAACAAAATAAGTTAAGTATATCTTACACCACCATATCGATCCATATTTGACCCTAGCTCTCAGATAAGACCCAATAACTGAAATATATTAATTGTACTTGTAAAATTTAACAAATAATTGTTGATTATTCGACCTTACAAGTTTAGGATATCATACTGTCGGACTTGACTTACTATTCTTATTTGTTTTGAAGTAGCACTTAAGAAGATCCGATAGTATCGATAGTTTTTCTCAAACTATCGAAACTATCTAGTGGTGCTGACTATCGATAATTTTGCAGCTCTACTTTGACTACCAAATATAGTATAAAGAAGTTATATATTAAATATTATCCCGCGGAGATATATGACCGGTGGTAGGTACATACATATATAAGATTCGGCACAGCCGAATATAACACTCTTACTTGTTTACAGTGGTTTTGATTTTATAAAAAAATAACTTTTTTTCGGGACACTCTACTGAAACTGTTTTGGTCAGCTTGACCGATTATAGTAATTTTCGTGTTTCTGTTTTGTTTTTTTACGTAAATATTTATGATACCATGATCATAAAGTGGTCACACGAGATTTATCTAATAAATATCTGTTGTTTTTAGTTGCTTCTTAGGCCCGGTTCGCACAGCACATCCAAAGTCTATTTTTGTAACATTAAACTTAAAATTATTGTTAAACGTAAAATTTAAATTTTTGTTTAATTTCAAGATATCAGGTTCATTTTTTTTTCGAGTAATTCAATTTAGAACCCATAGTATATCTAATATATACAAATACATAATGGACAAACGTTTCTCATATACATACAAAGGTTATACATATATACTTAATTGGGCTTTTTAAATAAGTTTATGTTAATGTAAAGATTTTGCTATTTATTTTATAATATGACGCATATTAATTTTGATGTTTTTGGTAAAAACTCTTAGGGCCACTTTTTGAGTTTGAGATCAAAATTAAATTTATTCTCTAATTAACTAATCTAAAAGTGCATATTATTTGCATTCGATTTTTTTGGGTGGTGGTTTAAACTTCATGGTGTTGCCATATCGATCAACAAGAAATGGCAAACTTTTTTTGCAAATGTCAAATGTGTTATCAAAATTACAACTTTTTTTTGTAGAAGAAGAAGACATTGCGCAAATTTCATAGTTTTTATACAAATAAAAATGATTTGGCCGTGTTCTAATAGTTCTTAACTTTCTTATAATTGTTTTATTTAAATTTTCATAAATTTCGGAGTCGATAAAATCTTCATCTGCACTTCCAAAAAATACCTATAAATTTCTGTTTGTTTACGTATTTTTAACAGCTGTTTATTATGCATGTGTGTTTTGAGAGTTCTCATTGAAGATTAAACCACCAACATTGGCCGCTTAAACTAGAGAACAAAATAAGATAATCGACCACTCAAAAACAAAATTTGGAGGTTAACATTAATTTAATCTCCGATCTCGAACTCAAAAAGTGGCTCTTAATAAAATAAAAAACGTACATACAGATCCGAGATGCTTTTGATTGAAAGTGTCCTAAATTAAATTTTGAAATCTGAAAACAGCGCATAGAGAAAGCGATGTAAGGGTAAAAAATGAGGTAAAACAATTAAGAAAGCGCTATAGTCGGTCAAGCCCGACCATACGATACCCTTCACACTAAGGTCAATGGTGTTCTTTTTCCTGTATAAAGACAAATACTTGCTAAATTCATCATCATACAAACATGTTTTTACAAAAATTATGTATGCAAAAAATAAATTCAAAATTCTCATTATCTTCAGATTTATGAGCGTTTTAGAGATTTTTGTCTCGTTTAGTGAGTTTTGACAGAAGAGTTTGTATGTGAGCTATGGTCAAATGTGGACCGATTTTTACGAAATTTGATACAGTGATTTAAGTTTACATAAGCAGTATTTGTTGTAAATTTCATGAAAAATATTGATATTTGTGGCCAACTCCGGGAAGTGGGACCTATGGGAGGTACCATAAATAGTGGACCGATTTTGACGAATTTTCCCATATCTTTTTCCCAAAATCTGTGCCAAATTTCTTCAAATTATCTTTAGAATTGCGACTGTACTTGACGGACGGACACATCGCTAAATCGACTCAAAAAGTGATTCTAAGTCTATTGGTATAATGGTGGTGAAGGTATAAAAAATTAACGAAATTTTTTTTAATTTAATTTGTTTTTTCTTTACTCTAACTTCGAATTACTTTTATAACACTACATAACATTGTAAAAAGTGCAAGGTCTTGACTATATGGATAATATTCTACTATCAAATTGTAGTCGAGCCCTATACTCAGTTCGGCCAAGTTAGGGACCGTTTTATTTTTATGGGCCCCCAAAGTTTCGCAATATTAGTATGATGCCTAGAAATGGTGTCATCATTTCTTACCAAATAGCTAATCAGCACATAAAAATATCGCTCAACTATGTTCAGCAAAAATGAAGCCAAGAGTATAAAAAAATATTTCTTGCTAAAATATTATAATAAAAATGTATTTTATCTCTGACATTTTTTAAAAAAGTTAAAGAACAATTTTTTTGTTTTTAATTTTTTGATCATAACTTTTTAGAAATCCTGATTTTTCCCACACTATATTTGGAAAAATTGTAGCCAAGTTAAAGTTAAACAACTTCTGTGAACACACGAATATAATCTGAACGTGTCTAGAGCTAGCAAACAAAGGTCATAAAGACTATCTTGTGTCGACCGACAACTTAACATTTTGAACTCAAATTTTTTAATTAGCAATATCTCAAAAACGGCTTTTTGCAAAAAATAACTTTTATGTTGTGGAAAATAAATCTCAGGGGTTATAAAAATAATGTTTTTTCTACGACTTCTTTGTTTCTGAATTCTGTTAAAAGATGGCGCTATTTTTAGGTTACATACGGAAATGGCATTTTTAATAATTAAAACTCAAAGATATGGTTTGACAATGTTCCACAATTTTGTTCAGGAGTATTTGGTCTATTTTTTTTTCTGAATATACCAACATCGCAAAAGATCCAAATTAATTGTATTTGATACATTTGTTGGAAACATGTCAGCACCGCCACCTTGCGGCAATTTTTTGTAACATTTTTATGAACTCAAAACTAGATACTGATATTTCAACAAAAAAATATGGAATCTAGAAGCAAAAGTAGTTAACAGTACACCGAATCTGACACTTTTTTACACAATTTCATTCAAATTTAAGTGCATTTGAAGAAATTGGAGTTCATATGTGATTAAAAAGTCATCTCTTACAACACTTGGAACATTTTAACCGACTAAATATTCCATCAGACAGCAATTTGAAACATTTTTTCCTGCTTCAATTTGAGATAAAAATTTAATGACTATATGGATAATATTCTACTATCAAATTGTAGTCGAGTCCTATACTCAGTTTGGCCAAGTTAGTGACCGTTTTATTTTTATGGGCCCCCAAAGTTTCGCAATATTAGTATGATGCCTAGAAATGGTGTCATCAGTTCTTACCAAATAGCTAATCAGCACATAAAAATATCGCTCAACTATGTTCAGCAAAAATGAAGTCAAGAGTATAAAAAAATATTTCTTGCTAAAATATTATAATAAAAATGTATTTTATCTCTGACATTTTTTAAAAAAGTTAAAGAACAATTTTTTTGTTTTTAATTTTTTGATCATAACTTTTTAGAAATCCTGATTTTTTCCACACTATATTTGGAAAAATTGTAGCCAAGTTAAAGTTAAACAACTTCTGTGAACACACGAATATAATCTGAACGTGTCTAGAGCTAGCAAACAAAGGTCATAAAGACTATCTTGTGTCGACCGACAACTTAACATTTTGAACTCAAATTTTTTAATTAGCAATATCTCAAAAACGGCTTTTTGCAAAAAATAACTTTTATGTTGTGGAAAATAAATCTCAGGGGTTATAAAAATAATGTTTTTTCTACGACTTCTTTGTTTCTGAATTCTGTTAAAAGATGGCGCTATTTTTAGGTTACATACGGAAATGGCATTTTTAATAATTAAAACTTAAAGATATGGTTTGACAATGTTCCACAATTTTGTTCAGGAGTATTTGGTCTATTTTTTTTCTGAATATACCAACATCGCAAAAGATCCAAATTAATTGTATTTGATACATTTGTTGGAAACATGTCAGCACCGCCACCTTGCGGCAATTTTTTTGTAACATTTTTATGAACTTAAAACTAGATACTGATATTTCAACAAAAAAATATGGAATCTAGAAGCAAAAGTAGTTAACAGTACACCGAATCTGACACTTTTTTACACAATTTCATTCAAATTTAAGTGCATTTGAAGAAATTGGAGTTCATATGTGATTAAAAAGTCATCTCTTACAACACTTGGAACATTTTAACCGACTAACTATTCCATCAGACAGCAATTTGAAATATTTTTTCGTGCTTCAATTTGAGATAAAAATTTAAATTTGTTGGCGCAAGATACCTATTTTTGGTATCTAGACACGTTCAGATAAAATTCGTGTGTTCACAAAAATCAGGATTTGCAAAAATCAAAAAGTTATGATCAAAAAATTAAAAACAAAAAAATTTTTCCTTAACTTTCTTTAAAAAAATCTAAGATAAAATTCATTTTGATCATAAGATTTTAGCAAGAAACATTCCCTATACTCTTGGCAACATTTTTGCCAAACATAGTTAAGCAATATTTTTAAGTGCTGATTAGCTGTTTGGTAAAAAGTGATGACACCTTTCATAGTCATCATGCAAATATTGTGAAACTTTTGAGACTTATACAAAAAAAAAAACGGCCATTAAATTGAATAAACTGAGTATAGGGTTTTCTACAATTTGATAGTATAATAGGACCCATATAGTCACGACCTTGCACTTTCCAAAAGATGTTCATTTGCTGTGTAGTGTAATTTTTTAAAGTTTTTTTGCGATTTTGATCTTAAAGATGATTTATGGTTACAACTTTGCCTTGGATAGCAAATAGAAACTACGAACGGTTTACAAGATATAAGCCTGAGAAAAGAATCACTATTTTTTTGCAAAAATTATGCTGAGGCCCCAAATTTTTGAGGCCCATAAAAAAGTGCATGCTTTGGGGCAAAACTGGAAGATACGGGTCTTTCTTTTTTTCTTCTTTGATCACAATGACAGTGTAATTTGTTGAAAATGTTTAATTCTAAACAAAATTACCCCCTATTTCATAAACGAATTATAAAATTATCAAAGGCTTTTTGAAGGAATTTTGCGTGGAAAATTTGATTTATTTTTTTAGTTTATTTTATTTTTAGCTTGTCATTAATTTATTTTTCTTTTATGAATATGGGAGAAAATCTGTAAATTAGCATCTTTATATTTTTAACCATTTTTTTTAACGAAATACCCCATAGTAAGAAAAATTTACATAAGTGGACAACAAAGAATTAACGAAAAAACATAAGAGTAAAACAAAAGAAGAAAATAAAAAAAAATAACTAAAAACAAATTAAAGATCATCATCAAAAAAAAAAAAAAAAAAAATTGATCAATGTGTAAACCCTTTTTTTAGATCATTACTAGCAAAACCGTCAGACATTTAGTCATTCGCTCAATCAATATTTAAGATATCGAAACGAGGTGGATCGAACGAACGGTCATGCTGTTGTTGGTGATTGTATTCTAACAATTTTATATAAAATTTGTTCTTCTAGTGATAATTGTAATATTTATAATATTTATGTATAAAAATAAGTACAAATTTCTTGTATGTGACGTGTTTAAATACTAAAAATAATTATATTAAATACAATTAATTTAAAAATAGTATAAATTAAATAATATAAAAAATATAAAAGAAAAAAATTACAACATTAAAATACACGTTTTCAAATATATAAGATAAAATAAAATGCCTAATATTGAGGAAGGTAGCAATAAAAAGCCCTCGGAAACGGCAGAAACTGATGTCAATAGCAATGCGGGCATTGCATTAGATCCACAGGATCAGCGTGAGAACTGGGGCAGCAGTTTGGAGTTTCTCATGTCTTGTATATCCGTGTCTGTGGGTTTGGGCAATATTTGGCGCTTTCCCTTTACAGCTTATGAGAACGGTGGTGGGGCTTTTTTGATACCCTATATCGTGGTGCTCTTTTTGATCGGTAAGAATTTTTATTCTCTGATTTTTATATTTATCATATTTATCTCATTTATTTTAATTGTTTACAAATGTTTATTTCTTTATATTTTATTTATGTTATTTACTTATGTGTATTTGAATTTGCACAATGGCTTTGAGATAACAATATTGGTAATAAACCTTTCTATCACAGTCTCTCTAATAATATTTTATTAGACGAGTTTTTATTTGTTTATAACAATAAAACTGATAATAATTTTAAGTTGATGATTTAGGCCAATAAAAAGTGTTTAAAGTTTTATGGTTTTTAAGGTTTATAAATAAGTAAATAAGTATAAAACAAAGTAATTAAATATATAAATACTAGAACTAGTTACGAGTAACTAGCACATTTCATTGCCAAAAAGTCACATCTCTTGTTAGAAGCAATAACAGTCTAAATCTAAAATTGTTCTTATGAGAAAAGAATCTTATCAGCAGGCGTCGGCAGCCCATACCACCAGAAGCCGAAGAATTTTTGTAAAAACCACGATCATTAAAGAAACTCGTGAAAATGAGTATGCAAATCATTCAGTTGGAATTTGGATGTTAACAGAGTAGGTTGTTGCCACGACACAATCATTTTTGAAAACATCGTTTGAAATAAATGTAGCCGATTGGGGAATATTTTTCAAAACAGAAATAAATTTAAATTTCTGATAAAAAAAAAAATTTTCTGTGAAAAATTTTTCGATAAAAATTATTTTTAAAAATATTTATTATAATATTATTTTCGATAAAAATATTTCACGAAAAATTTTTTATAGAAAAATTTTAGATATAAATTTTTTTCTAAAGACAAATTTTTTTCTACAGAAAATTTTTTGATAAAAAAATTTTATATTGAAAAATTTTTGATAAATAAATTTTCTATAGAAAAATTGTTCTAGAAAAAATTTTTTATAAAAAATTTTTCTATAGAAAAATTTTTGACAAACAAATTTTCTATAGAAAAATTTTTTTATAAGAAAATTTTCTATAGAAAAACTGTTTATAAAAAATTTTCATTAAGAGGTTGTGGGTTCGAATCCGGGCTCAGGTTCATATCATAAATTTTTATTTTTTTTATTTTTAATAATTTTAATGATTTTTAAATTAGATTAATAATTTTTAGGAATACTGAAAAATTAATTTCTTTCAAAAAATTTTCTATAATTTTCCGTAGAAACATTTTTGATAAAAAAATTTTCTGTACAAACATTTTTGATAAAAAAAAATTGCTGTAGAAACATTTTTGATAAAAAAAATTTTCTATAGAAACATTTTTGACAAAAATATTAAAAAATAATTAAATAGAAAGTTTTTTCTTTTTAAAACATCAGAACTTTTTAAGTTAAAATAAGATTTCGTTCCGAAAATTCAGAATTCGTTTCACTTTCGAACCGTATTATGTTTTGTAACATGGCTGATAAGCACAGGTCGGCGCAAAGAGAACAGTTTTTTTTATACTTTTAACTAAACTAGGTATTTTTTTCAATGTGTATTTAAAAAGAAGTTTTCTGCTCCATTTTTTTAATATTTTTATCAAAAACTTTTCTATAGAAAATTTTTTAATCAAAAATTTTTCTATAGAGAATTTTTTAATCAAAAACTTTTCTATAGAAAATTTTTCAATCAAAAACTTTTCCATAGAAAATTTTTTAATCAAAAACTTTTCTATTGAAATTTTTTTTAATCAAAAACTTTTCTATAGAAATTTTTTAATCAAAAATTTTTTTATAGAAAATTTTTTTATCACAAATTTTTCTATAGAACATTTTTTATTAAAAATTTTTCTATAGACTTTTTTTATCAAAAATTTTTATATAGAACATTTTCATATAAAAATGTTTCTACAGAAAATTTTCTATCAAAAATTTTTCTATGAAAAATATTTTATCAAAAATTTTTCTATAGAAAATTTTTTATCAAAAACTTTTCTATGGAAATTTTTTTATCTAAAATTTTTTATAGAAATTTTTTTTATGAAAAATTTTTTTATTAAAAATTTTTCAATAGAAAATTTTTTACCAAAAATTTTTCTACAGAAAATTTTTTAATCAAAAATTTTTGTATAGACATTTTTTTATCAAAAATTTCTATAGAACATTTTTTTATCAAAAATTTTTCTGTAGAAAATTTTTTTATCAAAAATATTTCTATAGAAAATTTTTATATCAAAAATTTTTCTATAGAAAATTTTTTAATTAAATATTTTTGTAGACATTTTTTTTATCAAAAATTTTTTAATCAAAAATTTTTGTATAGACATTTTTTTTATCAAAAATTTTTCTATAGAACATTTTTTTTATCAAAAATTTTTTTATCAAACATTTTTCTATAGAAAATTTTTTTATCAAAAATTTTTCTATATAAAATGTTTTTTTCAAAAATTTTTCTATAGAAAATTGTTTTATCAAAAAATTTTTTATAGAAATTTTTTTTATCAAAAATTTTTCTATAGAACATTTTTTTTATCAAAAATTTTACTATAGAATATTTTTTAATCAAATATTTTTGTAGACATTTTTTATCAAAAATTTTTCTATAGAAAATTTTTTTTTGAAAATTTTTATATAGAAAATTTTCTTATAAAAATTTTTCTATGGAAAATTTTTTATCAAAAATTTTTCTACAGAAAATTTTTTATTAAAAACTTTTCTATTAAAATATTTTATTAAAAATTTTCCTATGGAAAATTTTTTATCAAAAATTTTTATATAGAAAACTTTTTTATCAAAAACTTTTATATGGAAAATTTTTTAACAAAAATTTTTCTATCAAAAATTTTTTAACAAAAATTTTTCTATAAAAAATTTTTGATAAAAAAATTGTTTTATCAAAAATTTTCTATAGAAATTTTTTTATCAAAAATTTTTTTTATTAAAAATTTTTCTATAGAAAATCTTTTATTAAAAATTTTTCCACAGAAAATTTTTTAATCAAAAATTTTTGTATAGAAAATTTTTTTATCAAAAACTTTTCTATAAAAAATTTTTTTATCAAAAATTTTTATATAGAAAATTTTCTTAGAAAATGTTTTTTTACCAAAAATTTTTCCATATACAATTTTTTACCAAAAATTTTTCCATATACAATTTTTTATCAAAAATTTTTCTATGGAAAATTTTTTGTCAAAAATTTGTCAAAATATTTTTATAATCAAAAATATCTAAAAAATACAAAATTTGTTTAATATTAGAATTTATTCATAATATTTATAAAAAATATTCCCAATGTTTACAAAAATAATAGTGTCGTGGCAACAATATTCTAGATTATATTTCTTTGTTCTCCCGAACCATATACATATTTTGTTTTTATAAATTAGATTTTGAATTGTTTCTTGCCTATTTTGATTTTTTCTTTTCTTTAACAAAGCGGCACAAACCAACTCTGTTAACATCCAAATTCCAACTGAATGATTATAATACTCATTTTAACGAGTTTTATTAAAGATCGTGGTATTTACGAAAATAAAGAATTCATCGGCTGCTGGTGGTATGGGCTGCCTACTCCTGATTATAAACTTTAATACCTATAGTCAGGGCTGCCAGATATGGGGTTTTGGCCCCAAAGTTGGGGATATTCAATCTTTAAAAAGGCGAAACAATTTGGTTTGGGGTTTGGGGATTTTGTTGGGGATTCACTCAATATTTTGTAATAAAGAATGATTCGTTTCTTGATATAAAAATTGCATCCGATTATGGGTCAGAATTCGAAAAAGAACTACCAAAATGTAAACTGTTAAGTCAAGGTATATTTAAAAATTAATTGTTTCAATTATAAAAAAAAATATTAAATGAAATGGCATTACGTTTACAAGATAATTTAAATATTTTCAAGAAACAAATACTCTAACATGCAAAATTCAGTTAACGAGAATAATCCCAATTGATGTCTACGAAACTCAATGGAATAAACATTCTTTTACAAATTGGAATACCATATTCGAAAAAATGCGTCAATCTTAATTGAATTTTGGCCAAAAGTTTATAAACTTCAAGATATTGCCACATATGTACACATCACTATAAAGAACTTGGTCAAGCAGTTTTGAATATGTTAGCAGTTCCTACAGGAATGCCTGTGTAAAGCGAGAATTTTCAGTTATGAGTTTAACAAAAACAACAAAACATAATAATAACAAAATTTGTTGTCAAGAATTTCAACCGACAACTGAAATGTTAAGAAATTCAATTTAAAAAAGTTAGTGCTATTCACACACATCAGATTCTCTTGGTCTGTTTTTCTTTCGTGATTATGAAGTTTACGAAATACTAGATTTCTAATATTTTATTATTTAAATTTGTAATGATTACAAGCATACAAAACTATTTTTATTTTAATAATATCGTCTTCATTTAATTGAATAAAAAATGTAAGCAAATACGCTTTTTTACGAATTGGGGATTTTGGGGGCTAAAAATTTTAAAATGTGGGGATAGTAACGAAAAAGTATCTGGTAGCCCTGCCTATAGCCACTAAATTTAATGTGAATGCCAGCCAGTGTTCAAAATTTTGTCATAATCGGTCGTATATACCAAAAATATAGGGGATTTCTGTCTGTCTGTCAAATGAAAGCGCGAAAAGAGCTAGAGGGACAAAATTTATTGTATTGTGGATATCTTGGAAGAGTTGTGTATGGAAAATGGGAAAAATCAGTGCACCGAGAATCACATTTATGCTGATAAATTAAATACAATTGTAAAAGATATGACGACTTAATTAAGAACAGTGAAGTTTTATGAAACTCGGGAAACGACCTAGATTGGGTTGTATGCCTTATTGAGTACATGAGTCGTTCAAAAATACGTCCTAATTTAAGATTTATACGCAAGAAACCGATTTTAATGAGGTTCGTCAACTTATCGATCCATAGCTCAGCCAGTTTGCATCCGATTTTTTTTACAGCAATTGAAAGAAAACAGTTTGCGCTTTTAAATAGCATATCGTTTTTGACACATTTGTAAATAATTTATTTTTTTGTTAAGAATATTATTTATTTATTGCTTATTTTTTATGAAAGCTCATAAAAGTTTATATCAACTTAACAAGTGGTTTTAATTTTTTAAATCAGACGAAAAAGCTAAAAGCCGAATATAACACTCTTACTATATTGAGATTGTCATTCTGATATAGTTTCCACAATATTTTTTATAAACTTCACCACCAATATACTATACCCTGAGTCGATTTAACAATGTCATGGATATCCATGTAAGCGCTTGTGATCAAAGTATAGATCGCTACTTTAAGATCATTTTATGAAATTTGCTACATATGCTTAGTTACTCAAATGGCCTATATTTACAACCTGTTAAGGTCAAAGGCCGAGCTAGTTTTAGAATTCCATGCGGTTCGATCTTGTGCGCATATTCTCAAATTTCGTAGGTCAAGCTTTGAAAGATTATCCTCTACTTGGTCTTTCCATCGAATTTTCGGACGCCCACTGTTACGAGTTCCCTTGAGATCATTTTCGAATACTTTTCTTGTCGGAGTATTTCATCTATTTGACATGTCCCAGCTAACGCAAGTCGATGTCAGCGTATAACTCATACATCTCATGGTTCATTCGATGTCGATATTCATTGTTAACGCAAACTTGTCCAAAGATTTTTCGTAGAATCTCTTTTTTATAATTCAACACGGGTAATATAAGCGTTTGTGAACATACCAGAGGTCCCAGATTCGATCCCCGGCCAGACCTACTTAATTAAATTAAGCTGGTTATTCAGTATTAGGCTATGTAAAACTTCTCTTACTACTTTGCCGTTCGGAGCCGGAGTTAAAACGTAGGTCCTTTTCAATGAGTCTAAAAAGCTTATTGTCTGAGAGAAGTACCCCTAGTTCCAATTGGAATGTCGTGGGAATTATGTATATATGTATGTATGTATGTAGTATAAGCGTTATGTAGAGCGTAATTTTAGTTCTTACAGAGAGAGCTTTATTTCTTAGCTGCCTGCTTAGGCTAAAATAGCATCTGTTGACAAGTATGATTCTATGTTTGATTTAAGGACCTATGTCATTATTTATGTTGACGGCGGTACCAAGATAAACAAATTATTTTATAACCTCAAAGCTATAGTTCTTAGCGATCATATGTGATCCAATTCTTGTGGACTGTCTGCTTCTAGAAGCCATCAGTTTTGTTTTTGATTCATTGACAACTCGATACTTGTAAAGGCAATAGTCACCTGGTGCAATATACGTCACATGCTATCTATGTCATCGGCAAACGCATTTGAAAATTGTGTGTATTAACAGTATCACACCGGTTTTCTCTAACACAGTATTGAAGATATCGCATGATAAACTATCGCCTTGCCTGAATGCCCGTTTAGTTACGAAGGACTCCAATATGTTCTTATCTATTTTAACAGATGAGGTTGTTAATGTCACCCTGCATAATCTTATTAAATAACTTCGTTCGTATCGGGCTATCAAAAGCAGCTTTGTAGTCAATGAGGTGTGATAAGTGTATATTGGTTTTACTTGGATCTTCTCAGAATTTGACGTAGCGTGAAGATCTGGTCAGTGGTAGATTTACCCGGTCTTAAGCAACGTTGGTAGGTTCCAATTATTTCGTTAACTTTGGCCTTTAACCTTTTATGCAGTATGGACGATAGAGCCTTATATGCACATACGGCCTTAAAAGGCTTTGCTGGCAAACCATCGGCGCCGGGAGCTTTATTATTTTTCAGTCGAGTTATTGCAATTCTAACCTCATTATAATTGGGTGGTACACATAAAACGCCATCATCATTGATTTATAGAGGCGTTTTAATTTGCACAGTACTCCTTCCATGGTTTCAATACGCTTTCTGCATCTGTCACCAGGTTTCCCTGGTCGTCTTTGCGGGAGAAGAAACAATTTCCAAAATCATTAACTTTTAGGTAAAATTTACGCACTTCATTACGACTCTTATTTCCATTGTTTTTTTTTTCTTCGATCCTTTTCTCCCGATATCTTTGTAAAGTTCGATGCGTAACTACTGATTGTTGAGTTGCTGCATTTTTCTCAGCGATGGCATTGCGGCACTCCTCGTCATACCAAGAGATTTTGGAAGAAAGTTTTGGAATACAAATTTGGCAGCAGTCTTCTTGGCGTTGGTAATATGTTGCCATAGCGTGCAGATGTCGTTTGAACTGGAAATATCTTCTCTAAGTAATTAAGCAATTCGTTGCGAGTAGTCGTTGGCAATTTGTTGAGATGTGACGTCAAACTTTCTTTGCGCTTCTGTCTGTATGTTCTGCGACACACTCAGACATGTTCTCACATTAATTGAAACAACGTAATGGTCGATGGCGTACCGAAATCAGTTATAAATCAGATTTTAGAAAATCCTCCTACGCAGCACGCTATAAAATATCATGAAAAAGATGTCGCCAAAACTCCAAAAGATGTCGCCAACAAAATATTATATACTAGATTTTAAGAAAGCCTATAACTCAGCACTCTATTAAATTTCATCAAAATCGCTCCATAATCACCTGAGATATCCCCAAAACTGATAAACTAATATTTAAAAAAATCAAAATTTTAATTTTTCAGGCAAACCCATGTACTATTTAGAAGTTTTACTAGGTCAGTTTACCAGTCAAAGTTCCATAAAAATTTGGTCCATATGTCCCTCCTTTATAGGTAAGAATACCACTAAGCACAATCCAACTAAACGCAAAAATAATAATTATTTTTTCATTACAGGGGTGGGCATTGGTCAGGCCTATGCTGGTATCTGTGTACTCACCTATTACTCTTCGCTGTTGGCGCTGACACTGTATTATTTTGTTTCATCGTTTCAAAAAATTTTACCCTGGTCCTATTGTCGTGAGGAATGGGGTCCCAGTTGTGTTGATTCCAATTATATAGCTGATCCAAATAATATAAATGATCATAGTAATGATAGCAGTAGTTATAAGTTACAAAGTAGTTCGGAATTGTACTTTATGTAAGTCAAATTTATTTTTTTTTCTAAAAATAGGAGGTTTTACGAGGGTTACTATTTAAGTATTGACAAAACTAATGTCAATAGCTAAAATCTTGCAACAACATAGGTTAGGTTAAGCAGGTGGTTGACAACGGAATTAGCGTCGCTTGGGTCCTAGAAAGTGGTCCCTTTGTGTTATCTGCAGAGGAAGGAGAAGAATATATTCTTTACTACCAAAATTATCAAGGCTCTGTTTGAGCCAACCAGATGCAACAATGAATAAGCCTATTTTGCGAATATTAAAATTCGAGACCTCTGATTAATCGTGCAGAAACGAATACGCCAGATGGTAAGTCCTAAGATCAGCAAGGGCTGGCCAGTGAAAGAGGAGATGAGTGACAGTTTCTTCCTCCTCGACATAGTGACGACTTGTAGTCATTGCTCTGAAGATCAAGTCTTCTACAATGTAATCCCATTATGCAGCGTCCTGTGAGGTTTGATATAAGAGTGCGTAGTCTATGCCGCGGTAGGGTAACCAAGACTGCAGAACGCTTACTGTCGTAAGAAGGCCAAGTTAGTCTTGAGATTGAGAAGGTAGGTTTTTGTGGACCAGTTGGTCTGCACGGACCTAAATATAAACTGCTTAAAGAGCCAGGTGATAGCAATATACCTAAATATTGGTCAATGTCCTCCTGACTGAGGAGAGCACCGAGAGGAGAGCTAGATTATCCGCAATAGTGTAACCTGGTGTTGTGGCTATGAACCCAAAAAGAGCTTAAAGTAGATTTTCGTCCCATCCAATTTTTAGATCAATTTAGATCCATCCGTGTAGATCTCCAGGGTCCCAACTCTAGTTTCGGCATCTCATTTTGGAATATCCGACATTCCGAGCAAGGACGGACGGGAAGACTGTCCGTTCAAAACCGAATATCTCTGTAGTATATTCGGTGGTATCTGAGCTATTTAGTCGACCTATAGACGGCTGATATTTCAGCCTGTAGCATACTGCAGAGTTTTGGGAGCTTAAAGTAGATTTTTGTCCCTAACAGTGGAATAAATAAGCCCCCACCCACTCCATATTTCGATTTAGATCTATCCGTTTCGCCATCTTATTTAGGGATGCCCGGCATTCCCGAGTAAGAACGGATGTCGTAAAGACCGAAGATAAGGAGTAAACGGCGGCAAGACTGTCCGTGCAAAAACAAATATCTCTGTAGTATATTCGGTAGTATCTTAGCTATTTAGTTGACTTATAGACGGCTGATACTTAAGCCTGTAGAACACTGAAGAGTTTTGGGAGCTTAAAGTAGATTTTCGTCCCTAACAGTGGGATAAAGGAGACCCCACCCACTGCATTTTTCGTCCGTGCAGACCTTCAGGGTCCCAACTTTAGTTTCGCCATCTCATTTAAGGATGACCTGCATTCCTGAGTAAGAACGGATATCGTAAAGATCAAAGAAAAGGAGTGAACAATGGGCAGACTGTCCGTTTAAAAACGAATATCTCTGTAGTATATTCGGTGGTACCTAGCCATTTACTCTCCATATATGTATACGGCTGATATTTCAGCCTGTAGCATACTGCAGAGTTTTGGGAGCTTAAAGTAGATTTTCGTCCCTAATAGTGAGATAAAGAAGCCACTGCATTTTTTGATTTAGATCCATCCGTGCAGACCTTCAGGGTCCCAACTTTAATTTTGCCATCTCATTTAGGGATGACCGGCATTCCCGAGTAAGAACGGATGTCAATGATAAGGAGTAAACGGCGGCAAGACTGTTCGTGCAAAAACCACTATCTCTGTAGTATATTCGATGGTACCTAACCCATTTACTCGCCCTATAGATGGCTGATATTTCAGCCTGTAGAATACTGCAGAGTTTTGACAGCTTAAAGCAGATTTTCGTCCCTGACAGTGGAAAAAAGGATACCCCACCCACCCCATTTTTCGATTTACAATATATCCATTTGTGTCCAGGGTACCTACTCTAGTTCCGATTTGGCAACAACAAAATCAAGTTTTTGCGTTGCTCAAAAAGAGGATGGCGTTAAGTGGTGTAAGAAAATTATTGTCCATAAAATCGATACATGTGACGAATCATGGTTAAAAAGACCGTATGGGTATTTCAAGACGAGCTAAATCCAAGAAAAGTTGTTTGCGGAAGTCGCTGAGCTTCTCAGATGGTCCCCTGCTTCTTCTGCTGAATGGGTAATTTTGGCGGATATCTTCGGTGAATTAACAGATTTTAGTTATTAACATAAGTTTTTCCAGATCCCTATACATAAATAGTAACTAACGTATTTATATCTTTTGTTTTCCTTTTTTCAGAAAAGAAGTAATACGTGAGTATGATGACATTTCCAATGGCATAGGTATGCCCAGCTGGAAACTAACCTTAGCCTTGTTTACGGCTTGGCTAACTACGTTTTTGGTAATTGTACGAGGTGTAAAAACTGCCGGAAAGGCAGCCTATTTTCTAGCCATATTTCCCTATATAATACTCATTACACTGCTTATACGTGCCGTGACTTTAGATGGCGCCATAGATGGTATAATTTTCTTTTTAAAGCCCAGTTGGAGTGAATTGTTGAATTTGAAGGTTTGGAAATTTAGCTATTACATATCAGAAATTTTGTTTACTTTTCCTTTCAAAGGTCTGGAAGGAAGCTGTTGTACAATGTTTCTTTTCTCTGGCCGTGGGTCTGGGGCCCATTGTCATGTTCTCCTCATACAATAAATTCAATCATAATGCCAATAGGTATTTCAATTTTCTTAAGTTTTAAGTAATTTGAATATAGTTTCATATCAATTCTTATTTTAGAGATGCCATCATAGTCACCAGTTTGGATACGATCACAAGCTTAATAGCTGGTATTACAATTTTTGGTATTTTGGGTAATTTAGCTCATAATTTGAATGTCAGCAATATTGATGAGGTGGTGCGAAGTGGTACAGGTTTAGCTTTTATTTCATATCCAGATGCTATAGCCAAGTTTAAGGCTGTACCTCAGGTAGGTTATAGTTGTTATATAATTTTTGTCTTATATTTATATCCTATTTTTCGTAGCTCTTTGCAGTATTATTTTTCGTTATGCTGTTCGTTTTGGGCATTGGAACTTTGGTAGCTCAAGCCAATACATTGGTGGCCATATTGTGCGATCATTATAAATGGATGAAACCTTCCATAGTTGCCTTGATAACATCAATTGGTGGTTTCCTTTGTGGCATTATATACGTTACACCGGTATGTTACTTGTTTCTTGAGTCAGTGCATTAAGCCAGTGTTTGAAAAGCTATTTTCTTATTTGATTTTTATTTATTTTTAAAAACTTCTGTCGGTACTTTTTGAAAAATAGTGGTAGTCTTATATGCTTTTTAGTATATATTTACAACATAATTTTTAAATCTCAATTATAGCTAGAATTTAGCTTTAAAGCTCCTGTTAGTAGTTCCAGTTGTGGTAGCAAAAGCCTTAGTAAAAGTAGTTACGAGGTAATATGTTCAAAAAAGTCATACAGGAGGTTTAATCGGCATTGAAAATATAAGAGCTTGCAGCCCTACTAGCTTTAATTTTATTCAGGATTTCAACCTAAATACTCCTCTGTGAGCTGCTACATGTAATCCATATTTCTTAGGTTGTAGTAGAAGTAACTTTTTAAACACTGCTTGCTATAAAGAATAAATCATTTGTTTAATACTTATTTTCTTTATTACCTTAAAGGCTGGTCAATGGATCTTAAGCTTGGTCGACTATTATGGTGCTACTTTTGTGATATTTGGTTTAGCGTTATTTCAAATAATTGGCGTTGCCTGGGTCTATGGTAAGTAAAAACAAATAAATTGTTCAGTCTTTACCGCCAAAAATATTAATTTTACTATTGAGGTCTGGTAATCAGACATTAAGTATTTAGATTATGAAACCACAAAAGCTAGGGAAAATCCAGTCATATGATTTAGATACAATGAATCTTGATAGTGAAAATAATCTGTGAACACGTTTCCTTTTTAAGTAGCTCAACATCTGTCCTAGTGTGTATTTGTTATTCTAGGACAGAGGACAGCCTTTCATTTGAGGAATTGTATGCTCTTCCGGAGTTGAAGTCTAGAGGCATGCTAAAAGATTCTAGATCATCTTTAATCTAAAGGTAGTTCCTGATATGTTCCTGTGACTCGGCGCCCACGTAAGATAAATACTGATATACTGAGGTATCTTGCTGAAAAATCTGCAGCAAACCAGGGCTGATGTTGAATTCAGAAAGACCGAATCCTTAGATAGCAACTTTTTGATCAGATAATACATTAATTTACACTTTTTATTCAAACTTGCTGCTACATTCTTAATGACCCAAATTTCGGCCTGAAAAAGTCTGCAGTTATCCGGTTATCTTCGAGTTATGTAGCTGCAGATCTTTTAAGTGGACCCTGAAGCCTATGCCAGTTATATTCAGAGGCAGCAAATGCAAAATCGTATTTAGAGCATCTTATTTTCAAGAACGAAATGCATCCCTGATGCAGACTCTTACCAGGTTATATGGATTTCTGAGCAACAATCCAACAGTTTAAGTAAGTTGGCTGTCAAATGATGAAATTTCAATAATCGAAAGTTAGTGAATTAGCTGTTTGAAAAACTGAACCAAAATAACGAATTTTTAAACAAAATTTTGCATATGGGGCGGACATCTGCCGACGTTCGAGAGGTTGATATTTGCCTAAAGTAATTTTCACCTTCAAACTCTTTTTCCATAGCTGCAGCTGTCTGATATCATTCTAATAGCAATGAAAGTACTTTTTGACATGCCTCGTTGGGAAATCTACTCTGTTAGATTTTGGTTTGGATAAAGCCTCCTATGACATCCCAGAAACAGTGCTACAAGGCAACATTTGGCTATGTTTTTTAAGTGGTAAGACCTCCGTCTCCTCATGTAAATGGCTTTCTGAGGAAATTTTTAAGCAGCCTGTTACTGTCCTGACTTGACTTGTATGTTGACTTGAAGATCACAGGGGTGCAGCATTATTTTATACTGACAGGGTATATAAATATAAATTGATTATGTCGCAAAGCTCGTCAATCAGGGGTGTCATAGAAACCAAGTCGGTTTTTAAATTTCTCGGTTTTGAAAACCAATACTGGTATTATTTGGTGTCATTAAACCAAGTCGGTTTTGTTATTATTGGTTTGAAATCAAACAAAATGTTCGAATCAATTCTTTATTATTTCATTTGAATTTATTGTGAAACTTCAAAAATCAAATAAAAAATAAAAATTACTAAAAAAATTTTGAAGAAAAATTTTCAGTTTTTTGCGATGTTTGTGGTATAGGTATAAAAAAAACGCTGCTGTTTGGACAAATGAAGCTTGTATACCCCAAAATAATGGAATGACCGAATTGCGGACTGAAAAAAATTGTATCTACCTACACCAAGAAACCAACCACAGCCAATCAAAGGACGATTGTCACTTACATGGAATATCCGTTTAATTGATATGCATTTGCTTTGCCAGTACCTTTACACAAAGAATATTTTAGCCTTACAATTTTCCCCATTTTTGAAATTTTTTATATTTGTCGATAAGGTTCATTGATTCCAAAGACACAAAAAAGTACCAAAACTTGCTTTCATCTTATTACATGATAAAAAATGCTATGTAAACTTTTCACCCATCTCTTTTTATTTGAAGCTAAAAAGTACCAAAAACACTTTTTCTTTTTTTCTCCCCTTTTTTTGAAAAGTACTTACCACTTGTACTGTTATTTTTTATTATTTTTGTAACTGATCCAAACTCGATTTCAATTTTGGTTCTATTGTTTTTAGTTTGGGAATTACAGTGCTATTGAATTTTCCCTTTTTATCCCCCACAGGGCCAAATTTTCAAAAATCTGTTCTTAGTGAATGTTTAGATCGAAAAAGGCACCAGTTGGTCAGTAACGCCTTTGTTTTAAATTGATAGACCAATTTTGAAATGAAATCTGTTAACTATAAGTTGCTTGGTTTATTTCCAATACTAAACCAATAATATTATTTTCTGCGACACCTAAAACCAATAGAAAATGTAGCTCGAACATTTATATTGGAATTCATGACACCAATTTAATTTTTTTGTCGTTTTCAAAACCAATACCAATGAAATTGGTTTCTATGACACCCCTGAATATTATTGCTTCTTGCCGTTAGCAGAAGTTGTACTGTATTCTCTACGGAATTCATGTTAATGTGAAGCAGATGGCAGATGTTGCATCAGCCGTTGGTTCGCATTTTTACCAAGTTTTATTACTGGTACCACTCTACCTAACTTCCATACCTCGGATATCACCGGAATCTCATACCACTCTGGTGATACAGGAGGTATGGAAGTTGGGAAGATTAGTACCAGTAATAAAACAAATTGAGAGCTTTGGTTAAAAACTTAACTACCGGTGCTTTTAGGTTTCTTAGCATCAACATTGAAATTTCATCAGGGTCAAGTGCTTAAGATGGTCATTTGTACATCATCGTCTTAAAGTCTTTGAACCTTCTTATTCTTCTTTAAGCCATATCTCTCTCGGGGTGTTCTATAAATTTTGCACTCAAAATGACTCGCACACCACTCATCTAACTGGGTATCCCCACCAAAAGTTAGATTATTAGCATCCGGATGCATGTTACAGGGTTTTCATCATCTGTCCACTTGTTCCTTCTATAATCGCAGACCAATTTGCTGATCTCCAGATTTAAGTATATCATTACGCTGTTTTGCTTGCTCTGTGACCTCCGCTAAGAAGTTGGGTCTTATCAACTGTGTTCGACCTACGGGGAAAAAAACGAGCAGCAGCTGTTGTATTTTTTTTTGGGTAAATTTGCCTTTTTGTTTCAGAGAGTATGAAATCATTAGGACGATGCATGTGAAATCACTTCTTTGCTTTTGTAGAAACGGCTTTGTTAAAATTATTTGCTCTATTTGTATATTATTTGATGTTTTTAATCGTCTCTTTTAGGTCTGAAAAATTTCTGTGATGATATTGAGTTTATGACAAAACAGCGTGTATCGTTCTATTGGCGTATCTGTTGGGCCGTAGTAACACCACTCCTGCTATTATTTATTTTTGTGACCTCCATGACAGAATTGAAAACATTGAAATATGCTGACATGGATTATCCACAATCGGCCAATAGTAAGTGAAACTATTTTTTAAAGGATTTTAAATAATAACTTAATTGTAGTTAAAAGTTAAGACCACAAGTTCAAATATTAAAGATTTCGATAGCTGGAGTCAACTAGCGATTAATTTGATATTATAAAGTGAAATCTAATTTATTCTTTACTACTATTATCAATTTTATATAGTTGCTGGTTGGATATTATTAGCCATAGGATTTGTACAATTTCCTTTATGGTTTATCTGGTGTTCAGCTAGTAGTAGCGATGGCTCAATATGGAATGTAAGTTTTGAATTAAATTCCACTTGTTTACCCTAAATATTTATATGATTTCTTTCGAAATCACTATTTTTAAAGGGCTTAAAAAAAGCATCCACCCCTAGTGACGAATGGGGTCCCAGAGATCCGGTGATACGCAAAGAATGGCTCTTGTACAAACATGAAATGGAGGAAAAGCGTAAAGCTCGCTGCTCAGATGAGAAATACTCACATTTTACACAAAAATTAAAAAATATTTTTTGTTAATCAATTAAAATTTTAAGATATAGGTTATAGGCATTTTTTTCTATTTTTATATCTAAGCATTTAAACAAGTTAAGGCCCAGAAAAATGGGCAAATTATATTTAAAAAAAAAATTGTACTTAATCGAAATTTATGTTATTTATTTATGTATATGTATCTATACATATTGTTAAAATTAATCATTAAATTAGAAAAAAAAAACAAAATAAAAAATAAGGTTTCTTAACTAAATTTTGAGACAAACTTTTTTTTAATACACTTGCCTTAAGAGGGCGCTACAACGGTTTTAGCGTTTCCACGCCAGTCGGTCTTTCGTACCGGAATGACTCGGAAATCTTGGGATTCTGACCAATTACTGCCACTTCTGCGTTGTTACCAATAATATCGCAGTTACAACAGCGGTTTTAGAAGTCACACAATTTTTTAATACCATTTTTATAACACGATTTGTCTTTAGCCTTAAAATAAGTCTCAGTTTAGACGATTATCTCTGCATTGCCGCAAAATTTATTTTCAGCGAAGATTCTCTTGAGGTCTCAGAACAATAGAATCTTTTAGACAAAGAAAAGGATTCTCTATAATTGCCTTTATATGGATTTATCTCCTTCTTTGAGCACTGAACAAAGAACGATGTGACTTCAATCGTTGGACAAACGTTTGTATAAATTGGAACATGCTGTTCACAAATTACGTAACGCTATTTTCGCAGATTTTTACCTCATCCCCCTGTGTAACATCCCCTTATCAACTCATCACCTCCGGCCTAAAAATCTCTGCTGGAAATCCATCATGTAGGCAGTATTGTGGACATCTAATGCCATTGTCCGTTTCTCATTTCTCATTTTCTTCCGATACCTTTCTCGAGGCACTCCTTGTCATATCAAAAAATTTTCGGAGGAAGGGTTTGGAACCCTAGTACATGTTGGCATTGCGTGCAAATGTCGTTGGAACCAGAAATATTGCTTGAGAGTAATCGGTGGCTATTTTTTAAAGATAGTAGCTTTATGTTTTTTTGTGCTTCCGTCTTTATGTTCCACGACACACTTATACTTGTACTACGACACACTTATATTGTACTACTTCCACTGGATTAGACCAAAAATTTTCAGGACTAAGTGAAGTAGGGTTGGCGGTTTAGTTCAAAATATGTGGGTTATCATGAGAACCCTGACCACATGCTGGACATACGTTTTGGATGGCACGGTCTATGCCGGATTAAAAGATGTTTAATCTGTTGCTCCATCTTAATCTCAGTTGTACCAGAACGACTCTTGTTTTCCGCAGCAAGTACTTTTCTTCTTCTGCTATAGCGATCTCCTAATACAACATTCATGCGATAACTAGAAATCGCGGAGTTGGTGCCGTGCCTATGAATGTTACTTAACGTATGATCCAAAGGATCAAGTACATATCTACGTATGCTATAGATGTGAAGATCTTTACTGAAATTGCTTGGGAAAAACTCCAACTGTGTGATTTTAAAGTTTCGATGTTTTTTCCGATCACATCCTAAACGAACTGCTGATGGAACAATACATCGTTCTTTTAGTGGAAGAATCATTATTTCCTGTAAAGATGACGCGGTGAGGAAATTTGTAGGCAGCCTGATATTGTTCTTAGAGCTGAATTTTGGCAGCATTGGATATTTCTTCACTGTTTGTCACTTAGACGCTATCCACATCGGAGCAAGGTTTCTTTGTTCTTATTTCTACAACGCAATTTAAGTGCGACAGCTGTAGCATGTCCTGAAAACACCCACGATTTTCGGGTGGTTTACAGTCGGAATTGTTACACCCATCGATCTCGACGCCGAGCTGTAGATTTACTTCTTTTGTCCAGGTGGTAAATAGGGTCGCTGGAGATTTAGTTGGTTGTATCTTCAAAAAAAAACGTTCAGTGAGGAAATCGTGGATGATATTGAGATAGCGACTCACCTTACCGTATAAGTTTACAACGCCTTGTGTTAGAGCTGGAAGTTTAGAGTGGTAGAAGTAAAAAAGGAGTGGTAACAAGAATCCGCTCTGATGAACTCCCTGTTTGACTCTACGGTATTTTGAGCGTTGCTCTTTAAACTCTACAAACGATTGACGACCATATCTACTTCTTCAAATTTGTTGGCATTGTAAACAGCAGGATGTCCCGGAAGGGGGTGGAATGGCTTACCGTGTCAAAGGCTTTTAACAGTTTAATCGACATAAAGACCGTTCTTTCATATGACCTTTGCAAATTCAAGTCTTGTGCGATCTGAGAAGTAATGGCGGTTAATGTTGTGGTGGTACTGTGCATTTTGCGGAATCCATGCTGATAGCGAACTGCTGATAGTTGGCAGATGAGCTGGGGGAGAAGAACAGCCTCGGGTGTTTTCACGACTAGTGACAGGAGGGATATTGGTCTGTGCGATGATCCCTCATTCTCGGGTATAATAAGGCTAGTCATGGACAGATTAAGAACACCTGTCAAGAACTCGACTCCTCACATCAGCATGAAAGTTCCGTTAGGGTCAATTCTCTTGAAGGCCTCTGAAATTTCAGCGGGCGTAAAAAGTTGTGGTGGGTTCGAAACTGCGAGATCATGCAGCTTGCGAACAATTCTCCTTTTCACCTTATCTCTCTCGGGGTACTTAATAAATAATCGGCTGAATTACGCGATCACGCTTACGGGTGAGATAAGGTGTTTAAGGCAAACTTTATCGCGACCCGATCATCCATTGTCATAGGGTTGGAGAGAGATTGAACTGCAGATCACAAGCTATTTAAATGACCAAATGAGCCAACGTTTCCGCTTGTCCTCATATACCAACCCGATGATATCACGGTTTAGCTGGAAGATAATGTTATCATCAACATTGGTACCGACAGGGGTTTTTGTTAAGTTTTGTCTCTTGCATGTTGTTGTTAGCCGCTCCCTGTCATGCTATAGTCCTGAGCAGTTTCTGTGCTGACACCAGCGCAAACAAGAGTTGCACAATAGCTGGTTTTGCCTTGGCACGAACCAAACGAATGCGGGGCAATAATGAGGGAAGATTTTTCCATAATAATATAATTTTGTGTGTAATTTTGGGACGTCCATTGCCTTTATCATCATCGGTGGTTATTTCAAATCGTTAAAACTTTTACGAATAAGTAAGTTTCAGTCTACGAACTCTTTAGATTTGTAAATTAAAAAATTTTGAAAACTTTCCAAACTAATCATATGCTTTTTTTATAAATAAAGATAAAAAAGTACAAAAAAGGACATTAAAACAAAAATTAAAAAAATGCTTTAAATTATAAATATGGGTCCCAGCCCGGAAACAACATGGCTAAATTGCGATTACTCATGGCTTCGTTGATTAAACGTTCCACTTGTACAGCAACACTGGATGTGCCGAAAATGCCCTTTTGTTTGCCCTCGAGTTTATTTTGTACCGCCAATAAGGCACGTTGGGCTATATAGTTTTTGCCTTCGTCTATAAAAGTAAAAACAAATCGAAAAATATACAAATTTTTATTAAAATATAGCCATCAGAACTTACTCAATTTATTAACATTTTGATTTTCATCATCAACTTGTGGTATAACTTTCCAGATATACAATGGATCATAGAGCAAAACTTCCAAAATGGTTGTTATGACATCTTGATGTCGTCTCAGTATTGCCATGGTAGTTTCACAGGACTTTTTAAAGACACCATTTGCCCCACATATACCCATAGGGGCTACAATTTCACGAGTCAAACGGAATGGTACAGTTTCGGGAGTTGGCATTATTTTACCCTGTTCAAATGCTATGCCTGTTTATTTGGAATTATATTAAATTGTTTTAGTTCTGTTTTGTTGATATTTAATTATATAGAGTACGTACCAAAATCTATATGTATCACCTCTGCCGTTTTTTCATCAATGAGTATATTTTGTAAATGCCGATCTCCAAGACCTAATATATAGCCTACCATCGAGGTGGTGGCCACACTTAGGAAGTTAAAAAGTTAAATTTTAAAAACATTTGATTAGGAAAATTTTAGTTATGTTATGATTTTGTTAATGGAATTTTTAGGCTATAATGGCGGGGGTTCGAACCCTGGTACAATATGTAATGTTAAGCCTTAATCATATGTCTTTATATAGTCAGTTTTAAGCCTTAATCATAGGACTTTACATAATCAGTTTTAAGCCTTAATCGAAGTTCTTTATAAAGTCAGTTTTAAGCCTTAATCATAGGTCTTTATGTAGTCAGCTTTAAGCCTTAGTCAGCTTTAAGCCTTAATCATAGGTCTTTATATAATCAGTTTTCAGACTTAATCGTAGGTCTTTATATAGTCAGTTTTTAGCCTTAATCATAGGGGTTTATATATGTATTCAGCCTTAATCATGGGTAAATATATTTTCTTTTTTTATTATATAGGAATCACTCCGCATTTCGAATGAAAACATGAGCTTTACAAAATCACAGAATTATTCAAAGATTTCAATAACAATTACCTGTTTATATAAGCCAAACGACGCTCAAACCATACGCCCGGTCTTGAAAATTTCTCAAAGAAAAAGTAATGAAATACTGTTTTAATGTTCGTGGTAATATGATGATGTACTTGAAAACGTTTCTCGGCATCGGATTTTAAATGTTGCTAAAGAAAGTAAAGTTAAATATAATAAAGCATATAAAGTAGCACTCAAAGCATATAAAGTAGCATTAAAATTAAGATAAAAGAAAAATCAATACCACTAAAGCATAAAACTATGCCTTAACTTACATGGGCCAATTGACGACAACGACTGACACTGTATTCCTTTGGACGATATTTTTTGCGAGCTGCCGTCAAATATATACCAATAGGTAGAGTATTTTCGCACCATTCTAAAAGGCCACTTCTGGTTGACAATGGTATAACTTTATAGGTTCTTATGAGGAGTTTACGTTCAACAGCGGCTGGTTCTTGTTTTAGAAGATTGTTGATCATACAAAAAACTTGTTGCATTACAGCATCCTGTCGCAAATCATCTTTGCCTTTCAACAACTGAGGCCGTGTCTTGCCATCTGAACATAGGCAGAGTAATTTCTTGGGTGCATTTATGCCGCCCACCAAAGAGACTTGATGATCCCATTTTATGATGTCTGAAATTGATGAAAGAAAGTGTTAAAAAATTTGTTATAGAAAAAAAGTTTTCTTTTAAATTTTATATCAAGTGTATTGCACTAAATTCCACATTATTTATTGAAAAAAAAAAAACAAAAAAAGTGTTCTGTCAGTCCCCACTTCATGAATTTTCAAAAATACAGGGGTGTCATAGAAACCAAGTCAGTTTTTAAAGTTCTCGGTTTTGAAAACCAATACTGGTTATATTTGGTGTCATGAAACCAAGTCGATTTTGTTATTATTGGTTTTAAATCAAACAAAATGTTCGAATCAATTGTTTATTATTTTATTTGAAATTTTTTTGAAACATCAAAAATCAAATAAAAATTATTAAAGAAAATTATTTGAAGAAAAACTTTCAGTTTTTTGCGATGTTTGTGGTATAGGTATAAAGAAAACGCTGCTATTTGGACAAATGAAGCTTGTATACCCCAACATCATGAAATGACCGAATTGCGGACTGGAAAAAATGTAATCTACCTATACCAAGAAACAAACCACAGCCAATCAAAAGACTATTGTCACTTACATGCAAAAAGTACCAAAACATGTTTTTATCTTATTACATGATAAAAAATGCTATGTAAACTTGTCACCCATCTCTTTTTATTTGAAAGTTAAAGCTAAAAAGTACCAAAAATATTTTTTCTCTTTTTCTCCCCTTTTTTCGAAAAGTACTTAACACTTGTACTGTTATTTTTTATTATTTTTGTAACTGATCCAAACTCGATTTCAATTTTGGTTCTATTGTTTTTAGTTTGGGAATTAAGCGTTATTGAATTTTCCCTTTATATCCCCCATAGGGCCAAATTTTCAAAAATCTGTTCTTAGTGGATCTTTAAATCGAAAAAGGCACCAGTTGGCCAGTAACGCCTTTGTTTTAAACTGATAGACCAATTTTGAAATGAAATCTGTTAACTGTAACTTGCTTGGTTTATTTCCAATACTAAACCAATAATATTATTTTCTGTGACACATAAAACCAATAGAAAATGTAGCTCGAACATTAATATTGGAATTCATGACACCAATTTAATTTTTTTGTCGTTTTCAAAACCAATACCAATGAAATTGGTTTCTATGACACCCCTGATAAATTGTTTATTATAGTCAAGGTACGAAAAAATGAGTACTACAAGGTTCTCGGTTATATTTATGTGTAAATCATACACAATTGACATACTAAGTATGTAAATTTTAAGAATTTAGCAGCAGTTCCAAATTGATGGACTGTTTCCAATTGGTAAAATGTCTGAAGATCTTAGCATGTTCTTCTGATTTCACATCAGCCATGCACCAGCACTTTGATATCACCAAGTAATTTACTTATCATTTTGTAGTTAACGATTTGATACAAACTTTTATTTTGAAAGTGGTTTCTTCTTCTTCTGTAATCCTTGACTCCCAGTGGAGGCCCTACTCTTGAAAGTGGTTTAAGTCCCATATATTTTTCAATTTAATAGAAAAAATTATTCAAACAAAATAAAAATTTCAAATTTATTAGTTTTGAAGTGGATTAAGTCCAATTTTTTTAATTTCAGAAGGAAATATTTCTTCAAATAAAATAATAATTTATAGGAAATTTTTCAAACATTTACTTTTTATAGGAAATTTTAAAAAAATTTACTTTTTATAGGAAATTTTTCAAAAATTTACTTTTTATAGGAAATTATTCAAAAATTTACTTTTTATAGGAAATTTTTCAAAAATTTATGTTTTTTTAGGAAATTTTTCAAAAATTTACTTTTTTTAGGATATTTTTCAATAATTTACTTTTTATAGGAAATTTTTCAAAAATTTACTTTTTATAGGAAATTTTTCTAAAATTTACTTTTTATAGGAAATTTTTCAAAAATTTACTAT
Source organism: Stomorhina lunata (assembly GCA_933228675.1). NCBI lineage: Eukaryota > Metazoa > Arthropoda > Insecta > Diptera > Rhiniidae > Stomorhina > Stomorhina lunata. The sequence goes on along the minus strand of OW121743.1, from coordinate 53,479,519 downwards.
TTATAGGAAATTTTTCAAAAATTTACTTTTTATAGGAAATTTTTCAAAAATTTACTTTTTATAGGAATTTTTTTAAAAATTTACTTTTCATAGGAAATTTTTCAAAAATTTACTTTTTATAGGAAATTTTTCAAAAATTTACTTTATAGGAAATTTTTCAAAAATTTACTTTATAGGAAATTTTTCAAAAATTTACTTTTTATAGGAAATTTTTCAAAAATTTACTTTTTATAGGAAATTTTTCAAAAATTTACTTTTTATAGGAAATTTTTCAAAAATTTACTTTTTATAGGAAATTTTTCAAAAATTTACTTTTTATAGGAAATTTTTCAAAAATTTACTTTTTATAGGAAATTTTTCAAAAATTTACTTTTTATAGGAAATTTTTCAAAAATTTACTATTTATAGGAAATTTTTCAAAAAATTTACTTTTTATAGGAAATTTTTCAAAAATTTACTTTTTATAGGAATTTTTTTAAAAATTTACTTTTCATAGGAAAATTTTCAAAAATTTACTTATTATAGGAAATTTTTCAAAAATTTACTTTATAGGAAATTTTTCTAAAATTTACTTTTTATAGGAAATTTTTCTAAAATTTACTTTTTATAGGAAATTTTTCAAAAATTTACTTTTTATAGGAAATTTTTTAAAAATTTACTTTTTATAGGAAATTTTTCAAAAATTTACTTTTTACAGGAAATTTTTCAAAAATTTACTTTTTATAGGAAATTTTTCAAAAATTTACTTTTTATAGGAAATTTTTCAAAAATTTACTTTTTATAGGAAATTTTTCAAAAATTTACTTTTTATAGGAAATTTTTCAAAAATTTACTTTTTATAGGAAATTTTTCAAAAATTTACTTTTTATAGGAAATTTTTCAAAAATTTACTTTTTATAGGAAATTTTTCAAAAATTTACTTTTTATAGGAAATTTTTCAAAAATTTACTTTTTATAGGAAATTTTTCAAAAATTTACTTTTTATAGGAAATTTTTCAAAAATTTACTTTTTATAGGAAATTTTTCAAAAATTTACTTTTTATAGGAAATTTTTCAAAAATTTACTTTTTATAGGAAATTTTTCAAAAATTTACTTTTTATAGGAAATTTTTCAAAAATTTACTTTTTATAGGAAATTTTTCAAAAATTTACTTTTTATAGGAAATTTTTCAAAAATTTACTTTTTATAGGAAATTTTTCAAAAATTTACTTTTTATAGGAAATTTTTCAAAAATTTACTTTTATGGGAAATTTTTCAAAAATTTACTTTTATGGGAAATTTTTCAAAAATTTACTTTTTGTAGGAAATTTTTCAAAAATTTACTTTTTATAGGAAATTTTTCAAAAATTAACTTTTTATAGGAAATTTTTCAAAAATTAACTTTTTATAGTAAATTTTTCAAAAATTTACTTTTTATAGGAAATTTTTCAAAAATTTACTATTTATAAGAAATTTTTCAAAAATTTACTATTTATAAGAAATTTTTCAAAAATTTATTTTTAATAGGAAACTTTTCTAAAATTTATTTTTTATAGGAATTTTTTCAAAAATTTACTTTTTATAGGAAATTTTTCAAAAATTTACTTTTTATAGGAAATTTTTCAAAAATTTACTTTTTATAGGAAATTTTTCAAAAATTTACTTTTTATAGGAAATTTTTCAAAAATTAACTTTTTATAGTAAATTTTTCAAAAATTTACTTTTTATAGGAAATTTTTCAAACATTTACTTTTTATAGGAAATTTTAAAAAAATTTACTTTTTATAGGAAATTTTTCAAAAATTTACTTTTTATAGGAAATTATTCAAAAATTTACTTTTTATAGGAAATTTTTCAAAAATTTATGTTTTTTTAGGAAATTTTTCAAAAATTTACTTTTTTTAGGATATTTTTCAATAATTTACTTTTTATAGGAAATTTTTCAAAAATTTACTTTTTATAGGAAATTTTTCTAAAATTTACTTTTTATAGGAAATTTTTCAAAAATTTACTATTTATAGGAAATTTTTCAAAAATTTACTTTTTATAGGAAATTTTTCAAAAATTTACTTTTTATAGGAATTTTTTTAAAAATTTACTTTTCATAGGAAATTTTTCAAAAATTTACTTTTTATAGGAAATTTTTCAAAAATTTACTTTATAGGAAATTTTTCAAAAATTTACTTTTTATAGGAAATTTTTCAAAAATTTACTTTTTATAGGAAATTTTTCAAAAATTTACTTTTTATAGGAAATTTTTCAAAAATTTACTTTTTATAGGAAATTTTTCAAAAATTTACTTTTTATAGGAAATTTTTCAAAAATTTACTTTTTATAGGAAATTTTTCAAAAATTTACTATTTATAGGAAATTTTTCAAAAATTTACTTTTTATAGGAAATTTTTCAAAAATTTACTTTTTATAGGAATTTTTTTAAAAATTTACTTTTCATAGGAAAATTTTCAAAAATTTACTTATTATAGGAAATTTTTCAAAAATTTACTTTATAGGAAATTTTTCTAAAATTTACTTTTTATAGGAAATTTTTCTAAAATTTACTTTTTATAGGAAATTTTTCAAAAATTTATTTTTTATAGGAAATTTTTAAAAAATTTACTTTTTAAAGGAAATTTTTCAAAAATTTACTTTTTTAGGAAATTTTTCAAAAATTTACTTTTTTTAGGAAATTTTTCAAAAATTTACTTTTTTTAGGAAATTTTTCAAAAATTTACTTTTTTTAGGAAATTTTTAAAAAATTTACTTTTTTTAGGAAATTCAACCCGCAAAAAAAACGCATTTCCAAATGGATTTTATTAATTTATTTATGTGAAAGAAAACATTTGATAGATTCTGATCAAAACCTAAGATATAGTTTACTAAAATTGGTCACCTATATTTTTAAAAACACTAAAATGCAAAACCCTTTGTATCTCAATTTAAAAAAAAATGGACTTAATCCACTTTCAAAATAAAGGCTTCATTTATGAATGCACAACTACAAGTAAGTTATCTAAAAATTCTTGAGTTAGTACTTATATTACGGTACGTTCTACGTACCGTTCTTTGGGATTTTAGAGTATTTTAAGGTGAACTTTAGAGTACACCTTAAAGAACTAAGTTACGAATTTTAAGATAACTTACTTGTAGTTCTTTTTTTTTGTGCCTTTGTATACCCAACTTTGTTTTCGACTTAGTTAGGTACATAAGAATAACTTTTGCGTGTGTATAAGTTCAGTACTGTTTTTTTCAAACCTTGAATCTAGTAACAAAAAATTGTATTATACTAAATTGGGAATCTAGTGCAATAAACATTTGAAATTACATATTTTTATGTAAAGGCATTAAGCAAATTATCTACTTACTTGTAACAGTATAATTTAAATCAATTCGAACGGGCAAATCAATTGTAGGACAATGAATGGCATCCAAGTTTTTCTGCCTTTTCAATTTATCGCTTAAGGATGTAGAATTGGTTTTGTTATCGGCAGCTATTTCGGTGTTGGCAAACTCAATTAGAGCTGAGAGATCATGTTAAAAAAAAGAAAATATTGTAAAACTTTGATAAAAAAAAAGTAAAGCTTGATATCAAAAATACTCGAAAAAAGAAAACTATTGTTTTGAAAAGTTGACAAACAATTGCCTCGAAAATTAAATTAACTAGATATAGACCAATAGTTTACATCACAAACTCACCTGGTATAACACTTTCCAACTGTTTAATAGCATTTGCATTCGATTTAGTTTTGGCCTTCGCTATAATATCCTGTGCAATTTTGGAACGATAATCCGTTTTATTTTCAGTACCATCGATATGTCCATAAACAATGGGATACAATTGATATAGGGTTTGATGTGGATGATCCTGGACACAACGTATCATTATATCTTTAAGTAAAGCTATGAATTCAGGATTTCTCGAATTTAAACGAGCCGTCATTTGATTGAGAGCACAAATGAATTTATAACTGGGCACTGAAGAAATAATTTCCTGAATTTTTGTTCGCAAGGTATTATTTTGTTTATTTGAAAACCATAGACCAATAATGCGATAGATCACTGGACTTGATATGGCAGCATCGAGACAAGTGAATTTGATGTAATTCTCAACGGCCACACACAAATATGATGTGAGTTTCTGTTCCATCAATTGAATTTCTTGTTCATCAATATTCGAAGTTCTCTTCATAAAATTGGCACTAATTTGCTTATCACGATCGCGTACCTGACGACCCACAGTGCTGGCAGTTTGACGATTTAACTCCATAATTTGTCGTTTCATATTGAACTCATCGGAGTTTATATAAGTATTTAACTGTGTATATTCTCTGTCTGCATATTTGGCAATAACTTCATAAGCACTCTTTTTACTTTTCTCCTCAAATTCTGCAAATTCAGTTAATTCAAAGAGATTTGGGAATTTTTGTAGAATATTTTCTTTGGTACTATCAAATTTCTGCAAAACTTCAAGGGATCCCAGGAAATATTTACTCAAGACAATATCAAATGTTTCGGTGTTAGTCTCCATCAAATATTCGCCATTCATTTGCATGGCTGTAACGCGTTGCAAACAAAATTGAAATTCTTTATTTTTAAAAATGTGATGAAGAATGGATTTGGTGATTTCTGGTTTGTCGGTTTTCATGCAAACATCAACATCCTCCAAGAGGGAGCAAACCTAGAGAAGTATTTTCAAAAAATTAGAGAAATGTGTTGATGCATTTTTGCTTTAACTTACCTTTAGTTGTACATTATCTGTGGGCATATTCTTTAATATGGCAATATAACGTTTGGCTAAATTAATTTCGCCTGCAGCTTTGCAATCCCGTATACACTTTAGTAAACATTTTTCAATAGGATTTTCCTTTGAATAAAAAAATATTTCAGTAAGTCATTCGATATAAATATGATTAATGTTGTGTTTCCGTACGAAACTACCCAAACCAGTCCGAAGTTACCCAAAACTCATTCAATTGTGTTCTCGTATTCAATACTGAGGCCCTATGCTCCATTGGGAGTCAATGATAACAGAAGAAGAAGATTCAATACTGAAGTCTTTGCTTAACTGTAAGATTTTAATTTAATTTCCCATCTTACTCAAAGATTAGGTTTGAAAGGCGTTGTCAAAACGACATCTTCACTCGGAGAACCATGGGGTCTTGTATGATCGTTCAAAGATAGATAGGAAGTGAAAACAAAATAAGACTTAGAGTCAAGGACAAATTTAGAATCAAAAGAGTAGAGAGTAAAGATATAATAGTTACGAATGACTTGCCTAAGCCATCTGAGTCCAGTTATAAACCCTACAAGATCAATCAGTTTACACTGCTGCAGATCCTGAAGTTTAAAATGGAATCTATTTTGGAACATTGGACAGAGACAGAAAATGTGTTCCACAGATTCGACGAGTGCCCATCTACCTGTTTTTTTTTGTATTCAACAAACACTCAGGAAAATAGGTTGTGGGAAGGAGGATAGAGGGAGTAGTATTTGTGGATATTCGATATCATAATTAGAGGAAAAGACTGATGCAGGAAGTTTATTCCACATTCGTGCCACAAAATGAATTTTCTCTAAAGTGCGTCGTGCGATCCACTGGAAAATCGACCACAAAGGGATGAGCCCTTGTTGAGTTGCGTGTGCTAGGAAGACCTGTACAGGTTTCAGGAACAAGATCCCTTTTTTCGTTTGAGCACATGAGACAATAGAGTTGGCTACCGATAAGCACCTTCGCCACAATAGACTTTGAAGCACCAGTCTATACATGAGAGTTGTATTCCATTTTCGGTCGGATATAAGTGGTATAGATATTAAGGAGATCAGTTGGAGTGAAGTATGTCTTACACCGCTTTAGAAAACCGAGACGCTTGAATGCTTCATTCGACACTTGAAAAAAGTGATTAGTCCAACGGACATCACACTGAATTTTCATGCCTAGAACATCAAGAGTTTCTGATTCCTTTTGTTTTAACACACAACATTGGGGCTTTGAGCGTTGAAATCGACCCTATTTAAACGACCCCAATTGGATATTGTAGATAGGTCGGAATTAAGCGTATTATTCATGGTTTGCCTCTTCGAATTGATCTCCAATATGCTTGGCCTATAGTTGAATGAATACGAATAACAGATGTGCGTGGAACAAATTGCTATTTGCGGTAATTTTCGGGGTTGCTAGCCTTCCTACAAATAGGAAACTCACCGGCATGGTATAAGGTGCTAAAAAGGTTGGCTAATGGACGAGCTAACGTCAAAGAGTACTGCTTCAAGACAAGTGCTGGTATGCCATCTCCTGGCCGGATGGACTTTTTTATTTTAAGATCCGCTAAAACCCTCTGTTCAGACCTAGAAGAGTTTTGGTTCCGCTAATGTACGGTTTATAGTCCTAGATGTTCTACATGTAACCATGTTATCCCATGTCGTTGAGGTTAAATTACTGATCCAAGACTTGATACCCAAGTAGAAATGACAGAAAGGGGGTGCTATATTTGTCACTTTTTGACTTAAGTCCTGGCTCGAGCATTGTCTAGCGGCTTCTTCAGCCATCGATGTCGGAATGACCTGGAATCTAGCAGAATTTAATACAGTACCGCAATCCATTTTAAAGCCAACTGTGCTGAACAATAGCTCCTTGACTAAGAAGTCAGACCATAATAAGCCTGATTCCAAGCCCAAGGAGCTTAGTATTATAAATGTGTCCCGCTATCCTTTATCTAAGTATACCCGACTCATACAACCTTACCAGACTTCTGGTTGCTATACCCTTTATGAACAGTTCAAGAAGGTACAATGACAACATGATGTCGATATATATATGTTACCCCAATACTAGCACAACGTTGTACCTTGTTAAGAGAAACTAGGAATGTAACTTTATCTTCCTTCCAAACTGCACATCCGTATGTTAAAACAGGCCTTACAATGGTTGTGTAAACCCTATACACAATTATTGGTCTTAAGCCCCTTTTTTATCACAGAGTTTTTGCAGAAGTAGTATTCCTCTTACTGTCTAAAATGACCCCTAAAATTTGGCTTTCGATGGCAGTCTCAACTCTAAACCATTCAGCATCGGTAGTTTGAAATTATCAACCTTGTACCTTCTGGTGAAGAGTTCTAACTCTGTTTGGTTTTATCCCCAGTCCTTTATTACTGACCCAGGAAGATAGAATTTGCCTGATACGAGTAAAACACCGTCATCGTCATAAGCTACGACCTTTCTTCCAAACTGTTCAAATCTTCTCAGGATGACATTGACAGTCAGCAGCCGTAGTAATGGTGATAAAACCCCTCCTTGTGGAGTACCCCTAGGCACTTTTTTTTAACGAATACTGGGGGGTCACTGCGTATTTCTATTCGAAAGAAATTATTTTCGAAACACAATGCTTAAGGCATATTAATTTGAACAGTTTTATTTTCGAATCGAGAAACGCAAGTACCCCCATCGCCTAGATTCGAATTGATGATATTACTGCAAAGCATGTTTACAATCTACTCTATTGGAAAACCCTGTATATTCATATTCTCAAGTGAACTTCTAATGGCTTCAATCGTGACATTGTTAAAAGCGTCATTGACATCGAGGAATGCGGCCAAAGTGAATTCTTTGAATTTCAGGCCTTTTTCAATAAAACCGGCGTTTATAATCAGTTACTAAGAAAAGGTCAATCAGTCGCACGAGTGGAAATGAATTTAGCAAAGGCTCAGACCAGTATTAAGTAAGGCAACGCAATTGGATGAGTTACTTCGGACTTGTTTAGGTAGTTTCGTAGCACAACTATTAACCATATTCATTCATATGTGGCAGTTTCATTAAATTCCCATGTAAGCCAGTTATATATTTCATTTTTTGTCAAAATTTAAAAATCTTACCTTATAAAACTCATTAATTTTTCGATTAGCCCTGATGCCCGCTGTTTGGAACAACGACACCTGATGTGATAATATCAATTCTTTGCATGAAAAATTGCCATAATGAAAGTCATTCGATTCTAGTTGCCATTTTTCGAAAATATGATCAACAGGCAAAGATTTAGAAAATTGGATCTGAAATAGAAAACATCAAAAACAATAAACATTCATAAACAACTCAAAAAATCTTACCAAACAAAAATCTTCCGTTTGTTGCAACAACTGCAACCAAGTCATATACTTGTAAACACTTTGCAAACATTCGACACTGATTTCTTTAAGAATATTCAAAACACAGTGTCTAGACTTTGTAATTGCAGCCAATGTATTGTTTTCCTCCTTGTTGTAGAGACACTTTAAGGCATTGAAATGATGTTTTTCAAATTCATTTTCCATATCGTTGAGAGTATCAACTTTAGAATGACCCTCGACTACGATATCCCAACGACACAAACGCCAACAGATTTCATAATCGATAGAAGATTTATTTAAATTTGCATTAGCCAAATTAAACATGCCATTGCGTTTTAAAATCGTATTACAAAGATTATCGGAAGTGCTAGTAGAGGCAAAATCATTGGATTCGATGAGTATATCTGACCAATTATTAGTTAGATTTAAATAGTCTTGACGTGAATTTAGGGGGTTTATAAAACCGGAAATGGCATCATGACAACCAATGGAATCATAAGCCTAAAATTAGGAAAATCTCATATATATTTTTGTTTAGTTATTGTTAATTTTATTTTAATACCTTTCTGGCTATTTCCTGGAACTGCTGATTTGACATTATCTCTACCTTGGTTTTAATATTACTCTCTTTGTCTTGTTCCTCTTCGCCCAAAGACCACATTTCCAAGTAAATAATTGACAAGAAATAAGCTTGACAAAAATTACAAGCCAGGGAAACATTTAATAGCTTTAAAGGCAAGTTCCTAAAATTGTTTAAAATTTTATAACTACTTCATCTTTTTCTTAGTCTATTTAATATAATTTACCAATTATTATTAATTCTTATACATTCACATATATTCAATATCATATTTATAACACGTTTATCCCTGTAAATCTTTTTCAATTCTCCGCAATTCGAGTTATTGTGATGTTCCATAAACTCTTCAAAAAAATATTCCAACATTTGTATTATGACATTTATATGCGACTGCTCCGAACATTGTAGCAATAGTCGTATAAATGGTATTAGAGAATGTTCGGCAAATTGAGCATCTTTGGCGGCTAATTCTTGAAATTGTAACCAATTACATTGTTGATAGATTTTCGAGATAAACTGACAAATCCAGTGCTCATAATCGATAGATTCGGTTGATTTGAGAACATTAAGCCAATCGAGTTTTGGAATACTGTCATAGTTGTCCAGATAGTTGTGACTTAAAGAGGAGCGAAATACGGAAAAATAGGGATAGTTGTCTGAAAGAAGAAATGTTTTTTTAATTTGGGAACAAGTGATATTTGATATATAATTTTAAATTGAGTTTTATTTTTCCGATTATTCCGTAGCGATTTAAATATAGAAATTCTGTCCATGAGAAGCTGAACATAGAATAGAATTCCAAGCAACTCGATCATCATCGTTTCTTCTCTAATTTCTGAGACCAAGTTCCGAAATGTCCTCCTCTACTCGGTCTTTCCATCGGAGCTTTGTTCTTTTCCTTCTGGGTGAACCATCACCGAGTTTTTGTTCAAATTATTTTTTACAATAGCTGGAACAGAAAACGTTTCATTTTAATACGCTTAACTATATCAATGTTGGGATATAGCTTATACAGCTTATGTTTCATACGGCACCCGTATACTTCATCAACGCAGATTGGCCCATGGACTTTCCGAAGAATTTTTCTCTCGAACTAGTTCTGCCTCATTTGCTGTCGCAAGTACCCATGATTCTGAACCATATAATAGCACGGGTAGTATCAGTGTCTTGTGAAGCGTGATTTTTGTTTTTAAAGTGCCTACTTAGCCCATAGAAGCATCTATTAGCCATTATTATTCTTCTTTTGATTTTATGGTATAAAATGTTAGTTTTATTTACGTTAACTATTTCAAAGTAGTAATTTCCAACTTCCACTGTCTGCCCGAGTCTTTCGAGCGTTTTGTGTTTGGATACCATTTACTTAGTTTTATCTTTTTACTTAGTTTTAAAGCAAGACCTACTTTGGCAGGTTCTTTTTCGATTTTCGTAAAAGTGGCAATTACTGCTCGCAATGATTTATCCATGATGTCAATATCATCTGATGTTTCGTGTATTATGTGCCAGTTCTTTTCATGTCTTCATCTCCTATGACTTTTTCCTGCAGTATATATAAATGATTACACGATAGACAATCTCGTTGTCTGAAAACTCGTTTGGAGAATGAGTTAAATTCATCCTACAGAAACGTATTAGCTTTGTAGGGATATCAAACTCAAACATGGCTTGAAACACCTTTAAATGTATGGGGATGTCGAAAGCGACTTTATAATAATAAACAAATGGTATGTACAGCAGCTTCGATCTCTCTTTATTTAGGTATTTCAATTTTTATACCCTCATTTAGTATTGGATCTGTGTTATCCTCGTTGTAGCTGTCAGATACTAACTGTTGGGAAAAATGTTCTTTTCATTTTTAGCACACTATCACCCCTATCGCGAATATCTTCCAATGGGCATCGTGTTCCGAAAACTTTTTTAAACTGTTAAACATATAAGATCAGTCACCAGTTGGTCTTCATTATCTTTACAGGAGGATGCATTAAAAACCCTTAGTTTGGTTTTTACTCTTTAGTAAAATTTACGAACTTCGTTCTCATTCCTGGATATCTTGATTCGCTTATACTCACGTCATCCCATTTCTTTATTTTTTTGAGGAATTCGCGCCATTCGTTGCTACCGAATGCAGGGTTGCACTGTATGCCGCATTCTTCTCCTCAGTAGCACTGCGACACTCCTGGTCATACCATGGGTTTTGTGTTGGGGGCTTTTGGTAACCAAGTACGGATTTGGCGTAATTTTAATGGAATGAGAGATGTTTTACCATCGCAATGTAATATCATTGGGACAAGGAGTTTTTTCTGCAAGCACTTCCAGGTTATTGTGTATGTAGCTTTTCAAGGTCAAATTTCGGCAAGTTGTTGTAACTTCGATACTATTGGTTATATCGCAGAAGTAGCAGTACTTGGTCGGAATCCTAAAATTTCCGACTCGTTTTGGTACGACTGTCGTGTGAACGATTTAGGCAAGTGCGTACCTTTGCTGCCACCAGGTAGGTAATGATCTGAATCTATGTTTGCTCCTCGGATCGATCGTACGTCTAATACATTGGAAGAATGCCTTCCGTCTATCACAACATGATCAATATGATTTTTAGTCATTCGATCTGGTGTTAACTCCGTGGCCTTATGAACGTCGAGATGTTGAAATCTGCTGCTGTTAACTACCATGTTTTTTTCCGCGGCGAAGTCTATTTGCCTCATTCCTTTATCAGATGTAGTTTCGTGAAGGCTAAATTTCCCGACTGTTAGACCAGTTTTGCATTAAATTCCCCAAGAACAATTTTAATGGCATGGTCGAGACAGCGGTCATATGCTCTAAAAAGCATCTTTGGTATGTTCGTCTTCTGTCGGAGCATGGGCACAGATAAGACTGATGTTAAAGGACTTGGCCTTCATGCGAATTGCAGCTAGACTATCATGAAGCGGGAACATCTTGCCTGGAGACATAATGTTTCAGCCTCTGGCTAACCACGAATCCGCAACCAAATTCATGTCTCGTTTCATGGGAGCTATAATACAGCGCGCCACCTTTTGCTGTTGTTCTGACGCCTTTTCTAATTCGTCGCCTTCCTTCCCCGTAAAGAGTGCAAACATTCCAGGTGCAGATTCGCAAATCATGGTCCTTTAAACGTTTGCGGGGGTCGTCAACATTAGGGGTGTTCATTATCATTCTTCTTCTCTTGTTTTCGTAGTAAGTAATAGTGGTTTATAGGTGAACTCGCAGCATATGTAAGCTCACTAACTTAGAAGGATGTTTAATATAGTTACAGAGGGATACCACAAGGAGATATCTGTCTACAGTTGAGAAGATGAACGGACCAAGATTGGTCTGTGTTTTACCTGACTAAAACCAATCCAAGATCCGCTCGGTTGCTAATTAATGAAACAAAAACTATAATAGAACACCCTTATTCATATTTAACCCGAATCTATAGAACTCGATATAGATTTCTAAATCCCTTATTCTTAGTCCATTAAACCGTTTCATATTAATATGTTAAACATCTTACCCAATAAATCGTGACCATACTTTGAATTAGCCAAATATTGAGCCACTTCAATCACATAGAAATGAGTAGAGCATTGAAATTTTTCTAGAAGTTTCTCCAAGATTTTATAAATCGAGTTATAGAAATGTTGAATTTGTAATAAGTCAGAATTTTCCTAAAAATTAAAAATGTAAATATGTATATAAATAAAAAAAATCACATTCCGATAAGTGTTAGAAATCGATAGTTTTCAAAGCGATCGATTACTGATATATTTTTGAAATAATTTTCAGTTATTTTCCCAAAAAAATAAAATTTAGGCTTTAATTCTTTTGACTGATATCTTTCATTTGGTTTAAACTTTTGTGGAAATGAGGAAAATTATATAAAAAATATAAATATTGAAATCGATCGATTTCAAAACGATCAATTTTCATCAAATGCCAGATTATAAATTCCGTTCTAACCTCTTCATTATTCTGCTCAGCCTCAAAATAATACGAAATTTGATTTAAACTCATTGGTCCGATTTCACCCAAACACTTAAGAGCCTCTAAGCTAATGGCTTCAATGGGAGTTTGTCTTAAGATTTGCAAAAGATGTCTTATTAAACGATAAAGCAAATCACTGTCATCAGCTAGGAAACGTTTAGTTTTAGAAATCTTAAAAAAATTGTATAAATATAAAAAAGAAATGTTTACATTTTTGAAAAGAATAAAAAATATTTAAAATTAACTTACATGTTTTTGTAACATTTTCAATGCATCCAATGTATAGTTGTTATTTTCTAAAAATATTTTAAAGAAATTCCGCCATTCACTGGAAGTTTCACTAGTATTTGGTAAAAAATCTAAGACCGCTTTAACATTAACAAATTTTACATCATTAGAAAACTCATGCTTCATGTTTTCCTTATCTCTTATACTGTATTTATAATTTTCGATTAAATTTTCACAGACCTTTACTATTTTCTCTTGCATCTCTAAACAATTGGTATTTTTATATAATTGTACTAAAGATTTACAAATAAAGTGCAAATGCTTTTCCATAAAATGCTCGATATCAGTGAAATCTTTAATCTTAATCAAAAACTTTTCTAATGCCATAAAAGCTAATTTCTTCAGATCATTTAATGTGGCCGTTCCCATGCAATGAATACAGTAATAGATAACATCGCGGGTAAAATAGTTTGTAAGATTTTGTGGAATGTTAGCATGTTGCAGCGTATCTAAGACTAGATCGGCCAAGGTGTAGAACTTGTAAAATTGCTTCAGAGAATCAATGGGGAAAATGCATTCACTACAGCTCTTCTTTAGGGCACCAAAGGTTTTCACCAAACGCAAAGGATATTTGGTTATGAAATTTTTGAGTAAATCGTTTTTAGCTTCGTTGGTGCTGTTGTTCTGAAAATTTAGGATACATTATATTGTAATTTCTTGTAATAACGATTTATAACCTACTATGTACAAATTTAACACCGACTTCAAACAAATGACATCAATGTTATACCATTTTGTGGCCTGATAGAATATTGGAAATCCAGCCATGCCACGAGAATGTTTATCATCTTTAAGTAAATCGACTAGGGTAAACATAATTTTCCATGTGTTAGTTTCATTTTTCACTTTTGCCAAATCGAGTGCTAACATATTTTTGACATATTTTTTAAACTCGGGATTCGTATTAGCGGGACATTGACTGCATAAGATAAAAGCTCGTATAATGGGAATGGAAATCTAGAAAGAATCAAATTTTTGAGTGTATATTTATAAGACATACGCATACACTTGTATGGGAAATTTCTAAAACCGAAATTGACAACCCCCCTTCAATTTGTCAAAAAATACCTTGTCCACTTGTCCACGGAGAACTTGCTATCCTTACCTTTGTTTCCATTACAGCTAATGGAAGAGATAAACTTACAATCAGATGTAACGAAATTATTCTGGTTCTGCAGGTCGCCCAGAATTGTTTCCGTTGTCCTTACCGGACTTGGCATTACCGCACTTCATGAGCTTCACTCCCCTCTGTCATTTCGCACCCTTGAATGATAAGGCATCCTTATAGCCCTTAAAAAGACCAATACAGTCCAATACAGAGCTTTAGTCAGCTCTCATAGATAATTTTGAATTCTACTATAAGGGCTGACTTCTTGATCTTTTTTGAAGTCGATAATTGCTTGTCCCCCGACCTTGCTCTCTTTACGCTCTCCTTTCGGGGACCCGTATGAGAGTCTTTAGATCCACAACCACCGACTGCCTTGTTAACCTTAAAAACGTTGAGCTTGGGTGTGTTGGTAACAGGCTCCGTGCTTGCCAACTTGCGAGGATCCGCTTATTTAAATACAGGGTCCTTTATTAATGCTGCAGAGCTACCCCACAGAACCCTTAATAGGCGCTGTCGAGTTACCAGCTTCCACTAATTTCTCTGCAGGGTCTTTAACGGGCACTGTAGAACTACCAGCTTCTCTTCGCTTGATGAGGCTAGAGGAGATGCCCAGGATGTCCTTGGTCGAGCTGTAAATTCTTTCGAATTTAATAACGCTCTGCCTATGCTTCTTGAGCTTCCTCTTGTCGTTCACCTCGAGCGCCGTAAGATTCCAATGAGCTTCTCATGTCGCTCTTCGCCTTGTCGAATTTAACTAAGCAATTTTTTTTTTTTCTGTGGCGGTCTAACATCGCGTGATGGCCTCCAAAGACGCAGGAATAGCAAGATACTGGTGGAGGCGTTGATTTACCCAACAAGTGCGCCGTTGAAACACAGTCTAACATTTACCCCCGACTGCGGACTTAAAAGCCCATGGAACGGTTCGCAATGAAAAATGACTTAGTTTAAAGTAGCAACCCACTGCTACCTGTTTGGTCTGCGAGGAATATTTGATTTTTCGAGTTCACCGCCACCTATTTATGTGGCTGGTTTCCCACCAAATGACTTCATGGCTATTTAGGAAGATGGTGCCACTGGTTCCCGTGGTCCTAGGTGCATTTTTTTACAGTCATTTTGACATCATTGGAAAAAAATTAGACGGTATAGGTTTCAAAAAAATAACTTGTTTTTTGGGACCCTCTAGTATTCATAAATGTATATACAAATTATTACCTTTAAAAGTTCTTCCTGCGAACCATATTCCTGCAGTTTACTTAAGTCCCCAGCTTTGCCATATAACAGTAAACAAGTTGTTATTTCCTCTAAATTATCCACAATAAACTCCTGTTTGTTTTTATAGCACAAATAAAAAGGAAATCTGAAAGGATCGAAGAACTAAAACTCATTCAATATATTTCTATGTAGCAACAGTACTAACTTCAAAATTGGATACGATTTTGAAATCCAAATATGTATGGCGCTCGATATACAAGGTTTAACCACCTCCGTTAAAGTACTATTATAAAATAAAGCAATACATCTTAATTCATTAAGATCGGCTGAAATTAAATGAAATAAAGAAATAAAATGAAATTCTTATTTTAAAAATCACTACTTACCCTCCGTTAACTTATACAAAGTGCAAACAAACGAAAGTTCTTGCAAAGCCACTTCTCTATGATAACAACTGAAAGCCAAAAGCGAAACCAATAGCTGAACATTTAAAGCAATATTATTTTGCATTTGATCGGGT
Organism: Stomorhina lunata; assembly: GCA_933228675.1. Classification (NCBI taxonomy): domain Eukaryota; kingdom Metazoa; phylum Arthropoda; class Insecta; order Diptera; family Rhiniidae; genus Stomorhina; species Stomorhina lunata. Next base: position 53,463,756 of record OW121743.1, on the reverse strand, counting down.
CCATCCGCCTGAACTTGTAATTTCCTCCATTCTATTGATTCATAAATATTTTCACAAAAATCATAATAAATTTCTATATCACATTTGGTATTCTTTAGCCAATTGATATCCATCAAAGCAGTCAACGTTGTAATGGCCGCATATTGCACTTCCAAGGAAGTGAAGGGTAAAAATTTAACAACAGACAAACATATATTACGAAAACTATCTTGTATATAAATATCACGACAATCTCGAACAATATAACAAACACTATTAATTATTTTGGTAGTCAACTTAACGGAATACGATTTACGAAAGGAAATTTTAAATAAGGAAAACATGGCCAAAAGCATGTCATCTAGACAGTCTTCATATTGTTGGATGTAAAGGAAAATAGCTAGAAAGTAGAAAAAAGTTAATATAAATGGAGTTTTTTTTTAGCTAGAATAAGAATTTGTTTACCAGGCAACATTTCCACAATTTCATTCATTATTTCCAGATTAGTGTGATAAAATTTGAAAATAGTTTTTAGTTTACCCACAAACCAATGGGCAACTTCTTCGTAATGGGATTTTTGCAAACAAAATATCTAGATTTTTTATTAATAAGGGGAAACATAGATAATATTCAATTGCTTTCGGAATCGGCTTTAATGTGGTCAAAAAATTCTTATGAAATCATATTAAACAATAATGGACTTAAACTTGAGCCCACTGTGATTTCGTCTACAAGTCAGGATCTGGTTAGATCTTTCCAAAAACTTTAGCACTTGTGGTAAAAGAGTGCTAAAAGAATGCTAATGATGGAGGAAGCAAAGCTACATAATTTAAAATTTATAGTCTCCCTCTTATTTATTCTAAACGAAATTAAGCTGGAAGCTCCACAATATCCAGTTAGTATTCTGAGGAGAAGTGAATCGGTTTAAAGTGAAATCTAATATTGGCCTTGCTACCGATCATGGTAGGATCTACCAAAGATATCTTAGGAATTTGTTTGGTTTTTTTTTAGAAATATAAAGCTGGACATCAGATAGTAGGGATACATCTTATGCAAAGGTATTCATGGCCCTGCTACCTATATGCTAAAGGTTGGAGCTAAAAATAGTGTCACACAAAAAGAGAACAAAAAGAGGACGGTTAAATATGACAAAAAACCATCTTTCTCGAAGTTTTAAAGGTTATGTCTTCTGGCCAACCCAACTCAAAAACGCAATGACCTGTTAAGGTTGAGATTAGGTTGCGAAGTCTATGTGGGTAGATATACCAAGCAGAAAGAGGACCGGGTCAATGTGACAAAAAACCTTCTTTCTCGAAGTAGTTTAAAATGTTATATAGTTATGGTGTTGAAGGTTAAGTCTTCTGGCCAACCTAACCCAAAAACGCAATGACCTGTTAAGGTTGAGATTATGTTGCGAAGTCTGTGTGGGTGGAGATACCAAGCATTTTGAACGTTTATTGTTGTAAGTGGCAAACATGGCCCAAGTTTGCCTGGATATTGAACAAGTGGTTTCAATGGAACAAGTGTTCTACGCTGACGAGTAAAGAAATTGTTAATTACTGATTTGCAGGTCTCCATTGCCGACATAATCGACTTTGGTTTTATGTTGTTAAATGCGCCCTCTATGTTTAAGAAGGCGGCAAGTGTAAATTCGCCGAACTCAAGAGGTTTTTCAATGTGACTAACTAATGAGTGAAGTGCAGTCTCAACAGATTTGCCTCTTTTATGGGCATGATGTAAGCTGGAGAGGAGCATTGGATCAATTGAAACGCGTAGATGCACGTCAATGGTGCGCTCCAAAGTTTTAAAAAGGAAGGAGCAAAGACTTATAGGTATTTCGGTTTTGTATGTTTAGCTTTACCTGTTTTGGGGATAAAGAAAACGTTGCACCTGGTCCAGGCTTCTGGTATATGAGAAAGCCTGAGACAACCGTCGTATATCAGAATTAGAAAGGGCATTAAGATATCGGCATTATGTTCTTGATCAGCTGGAATAATATCATCGGGACCAGCAGCTTTATACGGGTCAAAACTGTCAAGAGCGAATTGAATTCTTTCCCTGTAAAGAGGGATCGGAGTGGACTCGAAGACTGGAAAATGAGTTTCTAAAAGGGCCTCAAGAGTTTCAAATCCTCTTGTCGTTCAGTAGCCGCTGTCCTTTTGTATGTAAGTAGCTACCGAAGTCTACTATTATTGGATGAACCTTCGAAGCCGCTGCAAAAGTTTATAAAAGACTGTTTCTTCGCATTTTTAACTAGGTGTTTAAGTTTCTTAACGGAGGGTCCAGTTAGCGATCCTTTTGGCCACGATGAACAGTCGGCGACATTATTTCCTGAGTGTCGCATGCCAGAGGACCACCAGGGGGGTTTCTTTTCACCTTTTCTGATGGTGAGTCTACAGGCTTCAGTTAGTATGTTTATCGTCCGGTCAATTTCGTCTCGAGTATTGTTACTCGGTATAGGGGGAAGAGATGGTTCAGGGAGTCCGTGTGGATGTCCCAGTTCGGCTTCCTACTACTGCGATAAGAAGTGGCTTTCTCCCGTTGTGTTTCGTTTTCAAATTCAATATAACGATGATCCGAAAAGGAACCGTCATTGGACCCCTTTCAGTTCTTGATCAAGACTGAGTATATGGTGCTAACTATCGTGATTTCAAGAATCTCCTGCCTATTAGCAACTACAAACACTGATGATAAGACCTGATCTTTCCATATGGGTAGGAAAATCTGGCGAAATCTATGACGGGTAGGGATCTAAGTAGGATGTATCCTTCAAGGTGCAGAATTTTCTTCTTAAATCCGTAATTTAGTGACAAAAAGTCTCCTATACCTAAAGCGGTATAAGTTTTTAATAAGGCAAGTAGTGGCAATATGGATCCCAGTGCCCGCATAAATGGCTGAAAAGATGCTTTCAATACTTCGCCACCCAACGATATTACCAAATTTATTTTAAAAATCTTAACTCTTTTTTCATCTAATTCCGAAAGCAATTGGATTTTATAAAGCTGATATTAGTTAATATGAATTGGGATTAAGGTTTTTAAATACAAACCTTCGTTAATTTAAGTATAATCATGGTATGTGCTTTTGTATTGAAGTTAAACGAAACAATATGTTCGAAAGCTTCATTCCAGTGCGTGCTACTGGCACATAAAGTGGCCAAAAGACTAAGACAGGTCTCAGTTACTGCAATCCAGTCATCAAATTCACTTTGTTGAGTTTGTTTTTTTGCTGCGTGAAATAATAAAAACAAGAATCTTTGGAAATTTTTTACAATAAAGGCATTTTCAAATCAAAATTTGAGCAAAATCATAATTCCTTTCGAAATGTTTCAAAAAAAATTGTAAAATATTTACTAAGAAAACATGATCAAGGAAGCCTTGGACTGCCAAACTTATATAATGTTTGTTTCCTTTACTCTAACGGAATTACCCAAAACAGTACAAAGTTGTCAGAAATTATCAAAAAAAAAACAACAAATTGTATTGAAAATTTTGTAAGGGAACACTTTTGACTAAGTTTATGTTGCTACGTTAAAGTAAAGGAACACGCATATAATATTTGTTCCCGGACTCTAACGAAACTACCCAAAACAGTCCGAAGTTGTCAGAAATTATTCAAAAAACAACAATTTGTATTGAAAATTTTGTACGGAAAAAATTTTGATTAAGATTGGGTTGTTTCGTTACATTATATGGGCTTCCAAAAATTTCTATTTTGAATACAGATTATTCCTAAAAAAATATATATAATTGTTTCTTTATAAACTTACCACTTAGTTTCAAGGTGGCTCCCAAAAATTTTAACATTTCCTCAATAGGCTGCTTCTCCAGATACTGTAAAAGACATAAATTGCTTGTAAAACAAGCGATAACATTATTTAAAACATTTAAAATTTCAGCCAATTTACAACGTTCCATGTCATTGGGCAAGTTATTTTTAAATTGCAACTAAAAATGTACAATAAAAAACAAATTAGTTAAAAAAAATATATAACTATATGTTAATAAATACCTCCAAATGACTAAGAAAGAAACCTATACGTTTAATTAAAGGACATTGAACAAAGGAAGCAGTTTCCTCATCGAACACCTCAAACATCAGAAAAGATTTCATGAGGAGAGAAATTTTTAAAAGCGATTGTAAATCTAAGATAATATCCTTGCAGTTGGTTCCTTTGGAGGTTTCAAAATTTAGAGTTCTCATTAGCAGCTCATAGTTCGATTGAAATAGACAATTTCTTTGTTCATGGGATTTATTAGCAATTTGATTTTGTTGTAAAGCTTTTAGCTGACGGCCATGTCTTTCAAGACATAAAAATTTGCGATTATATTTGAATTGTAACATTTCTAATATAGAATTCTTATTATCTTTAGCACTTAAGTTTGTTGTATTTTTCAAAACTGTTTCATCAAGAAAGTTTATAACAGCTATGGCACAGGTTTCTGCTATTAGGTTTGGTCTAACCGGTTCAATATTAAGCAAAATAGTTTTGGCTTCGTTTTTATCTCTTTCTCCATACAACCAGACCATAACTTGACCTATTAGAGGAGTAGTTTTATCTAAACCCACAACATCGGCTTGCTTTAGAATATGTTGTATAGTTAAAACACACTCGGAACGCTTAAGAGCAGCATTGGTCATAAAGGAATTTAGAAGTAAGGCACAATCTTCTGCAGTTAGTTTATGATGATCTATTAATTGTTGCAATAACAATTGTTTTTCCCTGATTATGTCACTACAGGCTGAGGTATCTGTTATAAGAATCTTCACTATTTTAAGCCATTCCTCTTGGCAATAATTAGGAGGGATAGATTTGATGACTACAAATTGTTTTTCCTTAAGCAAAAGTTCTTCCAAGCACAAACGTAAGCTTTTGAGGTTTTTATGGTTTTTGTAATTGTTTAAAATTTTTAGAGTTAAGGTAATTAAACTTTGATAATTGGCAATATTTATAACGTTGGGGATTTCTTTAAGCAATTCGGATAGAATTGATAACCTTTAATATTAAAGATTTTATAGAATTGTAGTTTACTTTCATTTATTCATATGTCTTACCAAATTTCATTATAATCCATTTTAGGAGGTTGCACTAAATTCATTAAAATTTCCATTTTATCTTCAGCTTTTGATATTTTAGATCTTGAAGCCATTGTCTCTTCATCAACATTGGAATTGTTATCCATATGCCAATTAATCTATATGTTTTATATTATGAAAAATTAAATATTGTTTATAAATTGTAAATAACATTTTAAGTCCTATCCAGTTTTCGAGATATAATATTTTGGAAAAAAAAAAAACTAGTAGCAGACTAAAATTATGAGAGATTTGTTTAGCAATCTCTGAAAATTTTAAACAACTGAGTTATTATTATAATTATATTTTACCAAATATATTATTAAGGCAGCCATTTTAACAAATATCTTAAGATATTTATCATTTTGCTGAATACGACTTTGTTGATAGTAACTTTTGCTTCTTTCTTTGATCTCCATTTCCACCATAGTTTTTAATTTCTTTAAAGTCTTTGGCCAAGTATCACAGAGTACTATATTTATGGTATTTGTGTTACCTTGTTTTATATAAGGATACAAAGTTTGCAGAGAGATTAAAACAGAATGAAATAGAAGCTCCTAAAAAGAAAAGATTCGAAATAAGTAAAGAATACCTTTCTGATATGTAAGACAAACCTTTGTTTCAGCCTTCATATCAATTTGATAAAATCCTATTATAGTGGGTAATAAATCCTGTAGGCCATTGCATATTATTGTATGATAATCCACAGAATGCTAGAGAAATTAGTAATAAAAACTTCTTTAAATAATTTACTGTTTTTTTAGAGCACATTCAACAAACCTGCGAAACCATTAGATAATACAATTTAATAATATCCGCTTTTTGTGAATCTTTGGTAGCTTTTTGTGTAAAGTTTGTGAGTTCGGGAAAATAGGCTATAACATCAGCACTCATTTGCACATATTCGTGGGACAATTCAATGGTTTTGTTGATACATTTTAAAGAGGCAAATAGAAATATAATGTTGGATCCCATATTTGTTTCAAACAAATAGGATAGTATTACTGGAATTTAGAAAAACATGTTTGCGATAAATGAAATTTTGAAAGAGAAATCGTCTTAACAGTGATGGAATGGCGACTAAAACAAAACTGAAAAGGTCATCAGACTTCAAAGCCAAAGGCAAGAATGCTAAATATATGTATGTACATAGCCTTAAAATCATATAAATTTTTTATTGCCAAAAGTAAGATAAAGGATTCGAAAAATACTGAATATAAGCCAAGTATTAAGAAAAAACAAGTAAGAAAGTGCTATAGTCGGTCAAGCCCGACCGTACGATACCCTTCGCCACTATGGTCAAAGGTGTTCTTTTTTATGTATTAAAACAAATATTTGCTAAATTTTGCCATCATACAAACATTTTCTCAAAACTTATATATGAAGACCTTATTTTGAAAGTGGATTAAGTTCATTTTTTAAATTGAGATTTAAAGGGTTTTGCGTTTTAGTGTTTTTAAAAATATAGGTGACCAATTTTAGTAAATTAAATCTTAGGTTCTGATCAGAACCTATCAAATTTTTTCCTTAATAAAAATAAATTAATAAAAACCATTTGGAAATGCGTTTTTAGCGGGTTGAATGGACTTATACCACTTTCAAAACAAAAATTTAAAAATATTTATTTTTTGAATTGAAAAATGTATAGGACTTTCAAAACAAATAAAATGAAAAATTTTGTTTTAAAAACATTTGCAAATATTTTTCATAGCCAAATTCCTATAAAATGTAAATTTTCGAAAAAATTCTTATAAATCGCAGATTTTTGAAAAATTTTCTATAAAAAGTATATTTTTGAAAAATTTTCTATAAAAAGTAAATTTTTGAAAAATTTTCTATAAAAAGTAAATTTTTGAAAAATTTTCTATTGAAAGTAAATTTTTGAAAAATTTTCTATAAAAAGTAAATTTTTGAAAAAATTTCTATAAAAAGTAAATTTTTGAAAACTTTTCTATAAAAAGTAAATTTTTGAAAAATTTCCTATAAAAATAATTTTTTTTAAAAATCTCCTATTTATTTACTTTTTATAGGAAATTTTTCAAAAATTTACTGTTTATAAAAAATTACTTTTTATAGGAAATTTTTCAAAAATTTACTGTTTATAAAAATTTACTGTTTATAAAAATTTCCTATAAAAAGTAAATTTTTGAAAAATTTCCTATAAAAAGTAAATTTTTGAAAAATTTCCTATAAAAAGTAAATTTTTGAAAAATTTCCTATAAAAAGTAAATTTTTGGAAAATTTACTATAAAAAGTAAATTTTTGGAAAATTTACTATAAAAAGTAAATTTTTGGAAAATTTACTATAAAAAGTAAAATTTTGAAAAATTTCCTATAAAAAGTAAATTTTTGAAAAATTTCCTATAAAAAGTAAATTTTTGAAAAATTTCCTACAAAAAGTAAATTTTTGAAAAATTTCCTATAAAAGTAAATTTTTCAAAAATTTCCTATAAAAAGTAAATTTTTGAAAAATTTCCTATAAAAAGTAAATTTTTGAAAAATTTCCTATAAAAAGTAAATTTTTGAAAAATTTCCTATAAAAAGTAAATTTTTAAAAAATATCCTATAAAAAGTAAATTTTTGAAAAATTTCCTATAAAAAGAAAATTTTTGAAAAATTTCCTATAAAAAATAAATTTTTGAAAAATTTCCTATAGAAAGTAAATTTTTGAAAAATTTCCTATAGAAAGTAAATTTTTGAAAAATTTCCTACAAAAAGTAAATTTTTGAAAAATTTCCTATAAAAGTAAATTTTTGAAAAATTTCCTATAAAAAGTAAATTTTTGAAAAATTTCCTATAAAAAGTAAATTTTTGAAAAATTTCCTATAAAAAGTAAATTTTTGAAAAATTTCCTACAAAAAGTAAATTTTTGAAAAATTTCCTATAAAAGTAAATTTTTGAAAAATTTCCTATAAAAAGTAAATTTTTGAAAAATTTCCTATAAAAAGTAAATTTTTGAAAAATTTCCTATAAAAAGTAAATTTTTGAAAAATTTCCTACAAAAAGTAAATTTTTGAAAAATTTCCTATAAAAAGTAAATTTCTGAAAAATTTCCTATAAAAAGTAAATTTTTGAAAAATTTCCTATAAAAAGTAAATTTTTGAAAAATTTCCTATAAAAAGTAAATTTTTAAAAAATATCCTATAAAAAGTAAATTTTTGAAAAATTTCCTATAAAAAGTAAATTTTTGAAAAATTTCCTATAAAAAATAAATTTTTGAAAAATTTCCTATAGAAAGTAAATTTTTGAAAAATTTCCTATAGAAAGTAAATTTTTGAAAAATTTCCTATAGAAAGTAAATTTTTGAAAAATTTCCTATAGAAAGTAAATTTTTCAAAAATTTCCTATGGAAAGTAAATTTTTGAAAAATTTCCTATAGAAAGAAAATTTTTGAAAAATTTCCTATAGAAAGTAAATTTTTGAAAAATTTCCTATAAAAAGTAAATTTTTGAAAAATTTCCTATAAAAAGTAAATTTTTGAAAAATTTTCTATAAAAAGTAAATTTTTGAACATTTTCTTAAAAAAAGTAAATTTTTGAAAAATTTCCTATAAAAAGTAAATTTTTGAAAAATTTACTATAAAAAGTTAATTTTTGAAAAATTTCCTATAAAAAGTTAATTTTTGAAAAATTTCCTATAAAAAGTAAATTTTTGAAAAATTTCCTATAAAAAGTAAATTTTTGAAAAATTTCCTATAAAAAGTAAATTTTTGAAAAATTTCCTATAAAAAGTAAATTTTTGAAAAATTTCCTATAAAAAGTAAATTTTTGAAAAATTTTCCATAAAAAGTAAATTTTTGAAAAATTTTTTATAAAAAGTAAATTTTTGCAAAATTTCCCATAAAATGTTAATTTTTGAAAAATTTTCCATAAATGTAAATTTTTGAAAAATTTTCCATAAATGTAAATTTTTGAAAAATTTCCTATGGAAAGTAAATTTTTGAAAAATTTCCTATAGAAAGTAAATTTTTTAAAAATTTTCTATAGAAAGTAAATTTTTTAAAAATTTTCTATAGAAAGTAAATTTTTGAAAAATTTCCTATAGAAAGTAAATTTTTGAAAAATTTCCTATAGAAAGTAAATTTTGGAAAAATTTCCTATCAAAAGTAAATTTTTGAAAAATTTCTTAAAAAAAGTAAATTTTTGAAAATTTTCTTAAAAAAAAGTAAATTTTTGAAAAATTTCCTATAAAAAGTAAATTTTTGAAAAATTTCCTATAAAAAGTAAATTTTTGAAAAATTTCCTATAAAAAGTAAATTTTTGAAAAATTTCCTATAAAAAGTAAATTTTTGAAAAATTTCCTGTAAAAAGTAAATTTTTGAAAAATTTCCTATAAAAAGTAAATTTTTGAAAAATTTCCTATAAAAAGTAAATTTTTGAAAAATTTCCTATAAAAAGTAAATTTTTGAAAAATTTCCTATAAAAAGTAAATTTTTGAAAAATTTCCTATAAAAAGTAAATTTTTGAAAAATTTCCTATAAAAAATAAATTTTTGAAAAATTTCCTATAAAAAGTAAATTTTTGAAAAATTTCCTATAAAAAGTAAATTTTTGAAAAATTTCCTATAAAAAGTAAATGTTCAAACACTCACATTAAATTTCTGTCTTATGTATGTCTGTGCGTTTGCATAAATCTACATACATACATATGACTTCACGAAATTAGTGCAACAACCTTAAATTGCAAGTTTCAGCTATTTTTTTTAATTTTTAATTAAAAACCTTCAACTTCGACTTAAATTACAATTTTTGTTTGTCAGTTTTATGAAATATTACACTTTAAATTTTGATGAATTTTAATTTAATATTTTTATGTTATTATTGCAAATCAGCAATAAAATAGTATTTAAGAATTTAGTTTATGTAAATAAAATGAGAATCAATAAATCAATCAAAGAAAGCGGTTGTTTTTACTTGTTTTTCCAATCATATAATAACCAAGTTTCAAGTGCTTGCGTTATTAGCCACCAACCAAGTTTAAGTGCTTGTGTTGGATAAATCACTTTTCTTGGAGCATCTCCTTGAAAAATCAAAACCCACAAAATAACAAAGCGCCTTCTTGGTATATTACCTAGAAGCCATCAACGGAGGTTAAGCAAACTAGCTTAACCTAATTCAGCTATACTGAATTGAACATTTGGTGACCCCGACGTGATTCAAACGCGCAACCTCCTGATCCTTGCAAATTCCTCAAAGGTTTTACAATGGCTACTGGAAACACCAACTCGATGGAACAGCTAGTAACTTCTCAAGGAACAAGAGGACAATTCATAGAATCCATCATTCGGAACTTCAAAAAGGATTCCGCATCCCGAAAAACCGTCTCCTACTATGAAGAGCGTATCAGAAGATTAGAGGATGCTTGGGATGAATTCGAGCTCAACGATAATAAAATCCGATGTCTGGATAAGCCCCCGTTAGAGCACAAATACTTTACCGAAGGCTACTATCAACAAATAGAGGAACTTGTTACTAAATACAGGACAATATTTGAAACAGCGAAGAATGAGGCATCAAAAATGGGCGAGTCTCAAGGTACTAAGGCTGAGCATGTAGCACCAAAAGGTGCCGCCTTTCCGCCCACCTCAACAAATGCTGCAATGAGAAGACAAAGAGCCATGCTTTCTTCACTAAAGCGCTTGTTAGCCACGGATCCTACAGGAACCAATATGAAACTCAAAGAAAAACTGTGGGGCGAAATCCAAGAGCTACATTTCAAAATATGGGAGTCCAGTGACGATCCACTGAAGGAAGGTTACGACATGGACTCCTACGAAAGTCTGGAGAAGCTAGTTATTGAAAACTTCCAGCTATCTTCCTCCAGTCCAAATCTGGATTCCGAACCTAATCAAAATACTGTGCTACCACTGCCAAAAGTAACAATTCCAAAATTTAATGGAGATTATTTAAGGTGGAGCGCGTTTCACGACTTGTTTACGCAATTAGTAAACAATCAACAAATTCCTGCGGTACAAAAAATGTGGTACCTTAAGTCGAATTTGGGAGGCGAAGCTGAAAGGCTAATTAGTCATCTTTCAGCCACAGCCGAAAATTACACAACCGCGTGGAACCTCTTAAAGGAACGATATAATAATCAACGCGTTCTGGTATCCACAACAATGCAACAGCTTTTGGATCAACCCAGTACTGGACCATCGGCTACTGCCATCAAACAACTACATGACACAACTAAAGAATGTCTTCATGCACTCAACAATATTGGGATCGATACGACCTCGTGGGACCCCATGCTACTTCATATACTGATAAAAAAATTGGATCGGGGTACTCTCATTCTATATGAGAGGACCATAAGTAATCCAAAAGAGCTTCAAAAACTCAAGGATTTCTTAACATTTCTCGAAACTCGCTTCCAATCCTTGGAAGTTACAAACCAAAAGGATAAATCAACAAAGGCGTACGTTTCCGCTACCTCAGCTAAACAAATAGAAATTATATGTCCTCTTTGCAAAAAAGGCTCGCATCAGTTGCATCAGTGTCAAAACTTTCTAAAACTCTCACCATCAAACCGCCTGAATTTCATTCAAAGGCAAAAACTGTGTGTAAACTGCTTAAGGTCAGGACATACCGCAAACGCTTGCAAGTCAGGAGTGTGCAGGATATGCAAGCAAAAACATAACTCGCTGCTTCACCTAAAAAACAACCCTCAGCAATCCAAACAAGGATCATCAAGCGAAGGAACATCGCAGACGACATCAACATCTGCAACTACTCCACCTGAAAGAAATGAAGAAACAACCAGCTCTCCAGAAGCATCTTCATTAGCAGCAGCAAATGGTCAAGCATCCAATTCATACGTTCTCCTCAGTACAGCTTTAGTCAAAATCAAAACTGATACAGCTGAGATTGAATGTCGTGCCTTGCTTGATTCTGGATCGCAAGTCAACTTAATCACCGAGCGGTTGGTAAAACAACTTAATATTGCAAAACAGGCGTCATCAGTTCACATCAATGGAATCGGCAATTCAAACACCAAAACGCAACATCGTGTCAATGTGGCACTGCATTCTCGACTCAACAAGTTTTCAACTCGCCTGGAGGCATTAGTCCTTCCTCGAATTATCGCACCACAACCGTCACAATTTATTAACATTGATGAGTGGCCATTACCGAGAAATATCGTATTAGCTGACCCATCGTTTAATCAATCAAATAAAATTGATATACTTTTGGGAGCTGAGCACTATCACCAACTGCTCTCAATTGGGCAAATGAAATTGTCTCCACAACTTCCTATACTACAAAACACAGTTTTGGGCTGGGTTGTATCAGGCAAAGTAACCGGAGAACCCCTAGCAGACGCATCTTGTGGCATATGTACTGAAGATGAAGGAATTGAAGCTTCCATCGCACGGCTTTGGGAACTAGATGAAGTTAAAACAACTAAAACCCTGCTGTCAATAGCGGACAGACAATGTGAGCAGCACTTTGCGCAAAATACAACTAGAAACCATCAAGATCGTTTCGTAGTTAGAATACCATTTCAACAAAACCCCGATACTCTAGGCGACTCACATTCTATTGCTCTTAACCGATTTCTCGCTCTCGAACGTCGCCTGCAAAAGAATCCGGAATTAAAGAAAATGTACACTGAATTCATGGATGAATATGAATCAATGGGGCACATGACAAGGCTAGAAACAGAGACTATAATTTCCCCAAACTACTACATTCCACATCATTGCGTATTAAGGCCCGAAAGTTCAACCACTAAGCTCAGAGTTGTATTTGATGCATCGGCCAAAACCACATCAGGATATTCGCTAAATGATTTGATGTTCACCGGACCAACTGTTCAAGGAGAATTGTTCTCCATACTCCTAAGGTTTCGAATGCCAAGATTTGTTTTCACCACTGACGTTGAAAAAATGTATAGACAGGTATTGATTGCTCCGGAGGATCGTAAATTTCAGCAAATAATTTGGAGAAAGGATACCACAAGACCCATTTCATACTATCAACTCAACACAGTCACGTACGGCACAAGAGCAGCTCCATACTTAGCAACGAAATGTCTGGAGCAATTGGCCAAAGAAAATGAGATACATTATCCCCTTGCTTCTCAATTTCTCAAAGAAAATTTTTACGTAGATGATGGCTTGGGCGGCTCAGACAGCTTAGCAACAGCAATACATTTACAAAAACAACTCGTGGAGGTGATGAAGAAAGGAGGTTTTACTTTACGCAAATGGTGCGCAAATCATCCACAACTACTCCACAATATTCCACAAAGTGATCTGGAGGTGAACTTGGATTTTGAAAGCGTGGAAGCTGACACCATCAAGACACTAGGACTTGTTTGGCTGCCGAAGTCCGACAAACTGGGCATTAGAGTCAATCCTAGAGACATCAAACGGATAACTAAACGAACCGTAACCTCAGACCTTGCAAGGATATTCGACCCATTGGGAATTCTTTCTCCCATTATAGTAACGGCTAAAATGTTTATTCAGGAATTGTGGGAGTTAAAGTTAGACTGGGATCAATCCTTGCCTGAATCACTACACACTAAATGGATCACATTTCGTACAGGTTTGAATGTATTGAAAACGCTTCAAATATCCAGACACATTTTCAAAGGAAGAGTTCCAGAATCCCAACAGCTACACATTTTTACAGACGCATCCGAAAAGGCTTATGGAGCAGCGGCTTATATTCGATCAGTATTCAAAGATGGCACCATTATGGTACACTTACTTTGTGCCAAATCTCGCATAGCTCCACTTAAACGACAAACAATACCACGACTGGAACTATGTGCAGCTACACTTGGAGCCAAACTAGCCACAAGAATCAAGTCTGATCTAGGATTTACAAGTCCAGTATGGTTTTGGACTGACTCAGAAATTGTACTCTCATGGATAAACTCATCATCAGCATCATTTAACACATTTGTGGCAAATCGAATTTCCGCAATCCAAGAAGAAACTCAGGCAGAACAATGGCGTCACGTAAGCTCTAAATGCAATCCAGCAGATATATTATCTCGCGGAATGGCTCCAACAGCTCTCAAGGAATGTACTCTTTGGTTCTATGGCCCAATGTTTCTCCATGGCGTAGAAAATGTTTGGCCACCCAATTTCAATAAAAGCTCCAAGATTTCGACAAATCTAGAAAGAAAGAAAAAGCCAATCGAATCACGAGCAATGACAACAACTGAACCTGATTTTGTTTATAGAATCAACCACAAAAATTCATTCCATCGTTTGCAGAGGGTTATTGGATATGTTCTGCGCTTTATTGCCCACACAAGAAATCAGAAACAGATGCGGCAACCATCAAAATTATTAACAACAATTGAAATCAACCAAGCACTGATTCCTATTATTTCACAAATGCAACTCTCCGAGTTCAAGGAAGAAATAAAGCAGCTAAAAGAACACAAAACATTACCTGGAACAAGCACCATCAAGAATTTAACACCCTTTTTGGACGTAAATGGACTAATTAGGGTTGGCGGCCGGCTCGATGCCTCTTCATTATCATATGATTCAAAACATCAACTCCTCATTCCGTACAATGATCCCATTTCCAAATTGATATTCCAAATGGTTCACGAAGACCACAAACATTGTGGGGCGCTTACGTTGCTAGGAGTTGTTCGACAGCGCTTCTGGCCAATAAAAGGAAAAATTATGGCAAGAGCTACAGTTCATCAATGCACGACATGCAGCAGAGCCAAGCCAGAGCTATTTCACCAAATAATGGGAAACCTACCATCAACACGTATCACACCAGCCCGAGCATTTATAAATACTGGAGTCGATTACTGCGGCCCAATTACTGTACATTACAAACTCAGGGGAAAACGACCGCACAAGGCCTATATTGCAGTATTTTGTTGCTTTGCCACAAAGGCAGTGCACTTGGAGCTGGTGAGCGATCTCACAACTGATGCATTTATAGGTGCACTCAAACGTTTCGTATCCCGGCGTGGACATTGCCAAAATTTATATTGCGATAATGCTACAAACTTCGTAGGAGCGAAAAACAAATTGCCCGAACTTTCTACAGTAATACATTCACCAGATGCAGAAGAAGCTATAACAAATGCCTGTAACAAAAAGGGTATTCAATTTCACTTCATTCCTCCAAGAGCTCCTCACTTTGGTGGCCTCTGGGAGGCAGCTGTTAAATCAGCAAAATATTTTTTGGTAAGGACGATGGGGAATGCATCTTTAACTTATGAAGAACTCGAAACCATAGTCGTGGAAATTGAAGCAATGTTGAATTCCAGACCCATTTCACCTATGTCAAATGACGCGAACGACGTAGGCGCACTGACCCCTGGACATTTTCTGATTGGCGAACCACTAACAGCTCAAATTGACGCCCAAGCGAAGCCTGCAAACCTTAAATTGGAAACGCGTTGGAAATTAGTTTCTCAGCTTAAGCATGAATTTTGGAAAAGATGGTCTCGAGATTATTTAAATGAATTACAATGCCGCAACAAATGGCGAGAACAATCTAAAAACCTCAAACCAGGTGCAATCGTCATTTTAAAAGAAGACAACGTTCCAGTTATGAAATGGCCTTTGGGGCGCGTAATAAAAACATATACAGGACTCGACGGTATTGTACGAGTGGCAGATGTCCAGACATCCACAGGTATCTTTAAACGAGCAATTCAGTATCTAGCTCCACTTCCTAAGCTCAGTGACGAACCCGGAGAAGACGAACAACAACCAAATCCAGAAATTACAGAATTCGAGGCTAATTGCAACGTACTAGCAGAAAAACAATCACCCCAGTCAACATCGAATAATATGCCACTCGCCAAAAAACGGCGGACCTTATCAGGTTCAATCATGACTACATTAATCACAATATTGCTTTTAATTCCATTCGTATCTACAAATAAAATTGAAATAACACAATTTGAACCTAACATCGGCTTATACTTTGAAGGTATTGGAAACACACGAATATCACGGTCAGACTGGAACATTATTTCCTACTATAATTTGAATCCTTATTGGCAGGAAATGACTACCCTCATGAGCGAAACAACAGTATTGCGCCGCGTATGCAATCTTCTAATTCAAAAGTCAACTTGTTCAAGCGTTCTCCAGGCAATGGATTTAAACATAGCAGATTTAAAGGACAGAAATCTTCTGCTAAAGAGGAGAGTTAAACGTGGTGCTATCAATGTTGTTGGTAACGTTGCTAATTCACTGTTTGGGATCCTAGATTCGGAGTACGCGGAACAAATGTCACACACCATCAACGCAGTAAACGAAAATGAAAACCATCTTAAACAACTTCTAATGAATCAAACCTCAATAATAGACGCAACTTTAAATGTACTTAAACAAAATGAAGAAATTCTAAAACAAAAGTTCAACAGCGTAGATGATCAATTAACAGAAATTGCATCCAGATTACACGAAACCGAAAAGGAACAGTATCAAGCTAAGCTGTTTCGTATCTTCATGTTACGATCCGTTCAACTTTCCTTAACATCAGCAAGATTACACCGAATTCAATCAGAAATTATAGCAGCATTAACGGATGCACACCATGGAAAAATCAGCCCAATACTTTTATCACCATCACAACTTCAAACGGAGCTAGTGAAAGTAAGGAATCATCTTCCAACATCCTTAGAAATTCCAGTAAGCGATGACAATACTCTACAACTGTACAAACTTATGAATGTTAAAGGAGGTGTTACAAAAGACCACGTCATTTTCCATATATCTATTCCGTTATCTGATCCGGAAACGTTCGAACTCCTCAAACCACACCCAATTCCTGTCCTAATAAATAACTCAATGCTTGCCATAAGACCATGCGACGACTTTCTCGCCATAAATGCTCACAGAGATCAATATTTTACCTTGACAGAAAGGCAATGGACCACATGTGCAACAATAAAAAGGGATGAATTTCTTTGTCAACACAAGCAATCAAAATACAACGCAAAGGCTAATAAATGCCTATGCGAGCTTTCACTTCTTAACCATGATATTCAAAAGAGTTGCAACATTATTTCTGCTGCTGACAGCATATTTCTTACACAGTTGGAGTCCAGTAATCAATGGCTATTTACAATGCAGCAGCCTTCGCGAATAAGTGCAGTATGCGGGCAAGAAAAATCTCAGCTAACCCTAAAAGGATCTGGCCTCCTAAAAATAACGTCAGATTGCACACTTAAATTCAACTCTATGATCATCAAAGGTCATCAGATCGTCCCAACATCTCTTCAAACATCCTACATAGCAATGAGTAATCTTAGTGACATTATTTATCCTGGTGAAGTCCAGTTTGAGAAGGTCCAGAATAACGTGTATGCTGACCAAATTAAAAATATCTCCGAGATACAGATCGCATTACATGAAAGGATATTTGATGAGCTTCCATCACAAATCAAACACATACAATATCACCACGGAACCGTTGCTTATATCGCCCTCGCCCTCGCAATCATAATCAGCATGATAGTTACTTGGAAAAAGGCACGTTGTAAAGGGTTTAATCCAAATCAACAAACACCACAGCCGGCGGTACGTCAACATATTTCAACCCAAGAATTTGCAGTATCAGTCACTTAACTCTAACATAAATATAGTAATGTAAACATACATAAATAAAGGTAATTTAAGGTTGTTTTGATTTGTAATCTGTTGAGCATGGCTCAACGGCGGGGTGTATGTTCAAACACTCACATTAAATTTCTGTCTTATGTATGTCTGTGCGTTTGCATAAATCTACATACATACATATGACTTCACGAAATTAGTGCAACAACCTTAAATTGCAAGTTTCAGCTATTTTTTTTAATTTTTAATTAAAAACCTTCAACTTCGACTTAAATTACAATTTTTGTTTGTCAGTTTTATGAAATATTACACTTTAAATTTTGATGAATTTTAATTTAATATTTTTATGTTATTATTGCAAATCAGCAATAAAATAGTATTTAAGAATTTAGTTTATGTAAATAAAATGAGAATCAATAAATCAATCAAAGAAAGCGGTTGTTTTTACTTGTTTTTCCAATCATATAATAACCAAGTTTCAAGTGCTTGCGTTATTAGCCACCAACCAAGTTTAAGTGCTTGTGTTGGATAAATCACTTTTCTTGGAGCATCTCCTTGAAAAATCAAAACCCACAAAATAACAAAGCGCCTTCTTGGTATATTACCTAGAAGCCATCAACGGAGGTTAAGCAAACTAGCTTAACCTAATTCAGCTATACTGAATTGAACAGTAAATTTTTGAAAAATTTCCTATAAAAAGTAAATTTTTGAAAAATTTCGTATAAAAAGTAAATAATTTACTTATATTTTTAAATATCAATAAAAACAATCTTTGTTAAGACTCGTACTACTATGAAAATAAGTTCAACTTTTACTCTGTTCGAGTAAATCTTTCTTTTAGAATTTTAAAATGCATTGGACGTAACCCACTTTCAAAAAAATTATCTTTAGAATTGCGACCTGTACTTTGATTACATGGTTTACATGGGGGTCCAACCAGACGGACAGAAGGACTGACATCGCTAAGTCGACTCAAAAAGTGATTCTAAGCCTATTGGTAACTAAAAAGTCGGTCTAAGACAAATATTTCTATTCGCTACATACATCAGCACAAACTTATAATACCCTTTCCACCTATGGTGGTGAAGGGTATAAAAATAGGCTTGATACAATTAAAATTAAAGACCATTTAAAATTTCATACTAAATTTTTGGCTCATCGCGCTCGATATTCGATTGCAAAAATATATTTTTTATTTTGATTATTGAGATCAAATCGAAAAAAACTGGATGGGTATGAGTGTTTGAATTCGATAAAAAGTAATATTCCGATACAAGCGCGAAAGAGTCTAATGTATATTTCTGATCTTTAATTAATTATATATAAGACTTTGGAAAATCCTCAGGACCATTTAATAACATACTACGTTGGAGGTATCTAATATATAATTCATGTCGGTACACCCTTTAGGAGCTAAAAGAACTAGATTTCAATTTTGAAAATTAAACCCATGAAACAGCATTCCATCACTGAAAAAATACTTTTAACAAAATCTTACAACCAAATGGGTACTTACTACTAAATTCATTAAGCTTTAACTCCCTAATATACACAGGAGATTTTAAAAGAGCTTCATTTAAAATTTTCAAAAATGTATCACTGAAGTACTCCAGAGCAGCTCTAGATTTAAAGCCCTCTTGTAGAGCATTGAAGAGAGTTGACTTGGAAAACAAATGTTCAGTATCTAAAATAAAGAAGAATTTTCTTTTTTCTTTTTGTTAAATCAATCTCACATTATCCCACTCACCTTCCAAATTATAGTTGATCAACTTCTGGACAATGGCACTGAACACATAATTCTTATTACACATTGTCTGATGATTCTTTGAATTCTTTGCTTCTTCCACCTTTATAGCATGTTTAATGGTAGCATCTATGGCACTATTGAAGATGGTAGTCCAAGATACATCCACATCGTTGCGCTTATCCAGCTGGATGAAAAGTTCATTTTTGGAGGAACTCAAATGATCATCCAATTGTTCTGCCGCTTTGTTACGGGTGGTTACCTTTTCAGAACGCAGTTCCGCACATAAGTTATTGATTAAGCTCAAAAAGGACGACATTGTGTGGCACAATCTACAGGAACATTCATTTAACAAAACTTTTTTCGTAAAACACACAAAAAATTAACCGCGAACTAGGAAAAAGTCAGAAAATTTTGACTTTATTTTGATAAAACATAGAAAAGGTTGGCAACGTAAAGTCAGATTGGAGGAGAAAAATAACACAGAGTTGTTTTTATGGGGAGCATTAACAAAAAAGGGCACTTAGAGAAAAAGTAAACACTTTGGTAAATATTTTATATGAAATTAAATATTCATTAAAAAATATGAGACAAAAATCACTAAAACGCACATAAATCTGAAGATAATGAGAATTGTAAAAAACTGATCAGTTTGCAAAATTTCGAGGTAATCGGTCCATATTTGACCTTAGCTTTCATATAAGTCCAAATTACGGAAACAGCTCAGATATAAAAGTTTAGAGAAAATGTTTGTATGATGGAAAAATTTAGCAAATATTTGTCTTTATATAGGAAAAAGAACACCTTTGACCTTATATACTTGTTTTTCAAGGTTTCAGGTTTGACTTAACAAGTCTAACCGTACTATCAAGTTTACGAAAATTTTGAAAATTTGTATGAAATTTAAGGAAAATAAAATGAAAATTGATGAAGAAAATGTTTGTATGTGAACGTGAATGCAGGTTCAAAAGAAATTTAAAGAAAAACTGATAATGTAAACCTGATTCGTGTGAAACGGGTCTTAGTTTTCTTTGTTAAAATATATTCACTACTATGGCAGCAAAATGTTTTGCATTAAAGTGTTGCACTAAGTCCTAATTGACAACTTTTTTTACCGACAAAAGTGAGACCTAGTGGGTAAGATAAATCAAGTACGCTGAATTTAACGGTGCTAACCGTTTTTTAGGTTAGCTCTAGTTTTCTAGATATGGCGTTATAAAGAAATGGAGGAGGTTGCGCAATAAACTATTTATTTTCTTGAACTAATTAAAAAAAATCGAAATTCAGCAACAAAATAATCTTCCAAAAACGCAAATTTCTAATTTATTTTTTTAATTCGAGCAGTCGTTTCTTGAAAAATTTTTCGATTTTAAGTTGCATTGAAACATTTTTGATGTTAAGAGTCAAATTTTTTATAAAAAAAAATCAATACTAAACTTTTAAGTGGTATCCATAATTATGGTACACATGTATAGTTAAAAGTTTTTTACAAAAAGGTTACAGGTAAAAATTTAAAATTATGCCTCTCAAGTAACATCGCATATTTTACCAATGTTACTAATCTCGTTTATTAAAATACATTGTTGGAAATATGTTGTTGCTGAGTTGACAGCCCTTGGCCGAGAAATCTCGGGTCATTCCGGTACGTAGAACCGGCTGTCGCAGGAATGTTTATTATATTTATTAAAATTTTATTAAACTATTATTAAAATATTAAATATTTATTAAAATATTATATATAAAATATTATTATATTATTATATATATTAAAACACTGTTGTTAATTGTTAATATGTGCCCTACTTATTAAATATTGGTTAAAAGCTTTTGAACTGTAGCGGGATTATTCCTTTAGATTTTACAAAATTCTCTTCGACCTTTTTTTCATTACCAAAAACCCACAAAAAATCATGATGTGAATGGGCTATAACACAAAAAGCTTAGGATCATCTTCCTGTAGCGATTTAAATATATAAATAATGCCTTAATTAAGGGCACCCTTTATATTATGCATATAATAAGTTTTGTAAAATATAAATTCATATAAATTTAAATTGCAACTATTTTTTCATATTTCATACGTTTTCATATTCAGATACATTTCATTTAATTGATTTATCATGTAAAAGTGTTCATTGAAAATATACACATTTAAATGAACACAACTTTAACGGCTATTTCCTTGCCTCCTCTTTTTTACATCTCTGTACGAAAAAATACAACACTTCGAGAACCAACACATATGACATTTTATTTTTGACAGTTGTCGGCTTTATTTTGCAAACGTTTTCGGTAGTGAGCGTGCAGATTGTTTACCGCTTAAACTTTTAACAAATTGTATTTTTCTTGTAAAAAAGTAATAAAATAACTAAAACATCATGTCTGCTGCTATGCCAATTAATCCCAAACCGTTCCTGAATGGTCTTACCGGGAAGGCAGTGATCATTAAACTAAAATGGGGCCATGAATATAAAGGTTATCTGGTGTCCGTCGATGGATACATGAACATGCAATTGGCCAATACAGAAGAACACATTGATGGTCAAGTTACGGGTAAGCTCCATAAATAGACAATAAACTAAGTCCGAAGGCTGATGTTTTACTTATATTCTTTCCAGGCAACCTGGGTGAAGTTCTCATACGTTGCAACAACGTTTTGTATATTAAGGGCGTCGATGATGAGGATGAAGAAGGCGAAATGAGGGACTAGCAGTAATTTTAAATTAGTTTTATAATTTTCATTTTCTTTTTTTAATTTAGAACTTTATACATTTTCCATTTCTAGTTTACAAACATTAGTTTTGTACACAGTTAATGAAAAAAGCAAGAAAAAATAGACAAACCCACATTCAATTCTTACAAGTAAAAAAATATGGCTAAATTGGCCAGTTTGGAAAGAAAAATCAAAAGTTGTTATTTAGGAATACTTAAGACCTTTCTGTAAGGCGAAGCTTAAAAGGTAAGTGAAATTTAAAGGGACTAAATGAACAGTAGACTTAAAATTTATCAGGCGATTAGGTGTCAAGAACGACAACTCTAAGACTCTTAAGGTAAATTGTGATCCTTTGATGATAGAAAAGAGTGTAGAGTGAGTGCAATGTGAAAACTATAAACATTTGGGTGAAGAAACGAAATAGAAGTAAGCGATCTGAATCCGCCTCTGAAACCCAAAATATCTCTCAGTTGGATTCTTGATGAAAAAAAGCCTCTGACTGTGGACTCATTGAAACACAACATATATACAGTGTTGTGCAGAACAAAAGCAACAGAATTCATCTCCTAATATAAATACATATTTTTTATTTACAGTTCATTTTAGAAAACTAAATTTTATTTATATATTTCATATTTTTTATGGTTATTCTAAGATATTGACAAAAAACAAATTGTTTATCCTTATGAAGCTGTGCAAAACAAAAGCAACAAATGTAGTACTTCGTGTATTAACCCCCGTTTTTGATGACATCCGCACATCTACGGGGCATAGATGCAATTTGATTTGTTTATCGTACTGTTTAGAATTTTTTCCCACTCTGATTTCAATTCTTGAAACCCGCTTTTATTTTTGAACCTTTTTCCGGCTACCTCTCTTTTGAGTATCCCAAAAAGGTTTTCAAAAGGCATTCAAGTCGGGTGATTTGGCGGGAAAATTAAGGACTTGAATCCCACTGTCTTAATTAATCTGCTTGACCTACGTCGATGTGTGTTTCGGGTCGTTATTGTGTTCAAACACCCATCGAAGTGGCATATTCCATTAGGTATGTGGCAACATTTGGGTCTGAAGTATAGCTCTGTACTTGAAACGGTCCATTATTCCATCGATTTGATCGAATGGACAGACTCCTTCAGTCGAAACACAATTCCAGACCATTACGCTCACTCCTCCGTGTTTTACAGATACTTTATAGTTGCAGGGTTTATGGCGTTTACCGAATAACATTTCGACTCGTCACTAAATAAAACAGTTTTCCACTTTTGAGGCTTAAATGTTTTTTTTGCTTTAATGCTTTTTTTGCAAAAATTAATCCAAATAAATTGAATAATGAAAATTTATTTATTTTTTTAAAGTGGACTCCTCAAAAGTAGAAACCCCTTTTATTTAGTGACGATTCGAAATTTTATTTGGTAAACGCCTTGAACCCCGCTACTATAAAGTGTCTCTAAAACAAGGAAGAGGCAGCGTAATGGTCTGGACTTGTGTTTCGACTGAAGGAGTCTGTCCATTTCATCAAATCGATGGAATAATGGACCGTTTAATGTACAGAGCTATACTTCAGACCCAAATGTTGCCCTATACCTAATGGAATATGCCACTTCGATGGGTGTTTGAATACGATAACGATCCGAAATACACATCGATGTTAATGAAGGAGTTTAATTAAGACAATTGGATTGAAGTCCTTGATTTGCCGTCCTTGATCACCCGACTTGAATTCCATTGAAAACCTTATTGGGGTATCCAAAAGAGAGGTAGCCGGAAAAAGGTTAAAAAATAAAAGTGGGTTTTTCAGGAATTGAAATCAGAGCGGGAAAAAATTCTAAACAGTACGATAAACAAATCAAATTGCATCTATGCCCCGTAGATGTGCGGATGTCATCAAAAACTGGGGTTAGTACACGAAGTACTGAATTTGTTGCTTTTGTTTTGCACAGCTTCATAAAGAGAAACAAGTTGTTTTTTATCAATTTCTAAGATCAATTTCAATTTCTAATTTAATTTTTTAATTTTTATTTGTATTTTAAATTTACACAAAAAATATAAAATATAAAAATAAAATATAGTTTTCTAAAACGAACTGTAAATACAAAATATGTATTTATGTTAGTAGATGAATTCTGTTGCTTTTGTTCTGCACAACACTGTATGTCCGGAATGCCTCCATCCCACATGTTCAGCCTAGAGTTTAGGGCACATTGACCGTTTAGTATGCCTATGTATCTTCCTTAATAAGTTCTACTTCTGTTATCCTTGACTAACAGTGGAGCATTTCTACCACCTAGAACAATTTTGGTTCTGGCTATAGATATTCTATAGACTTTCATATTACATCAGGAATTTTTCTTCTATAACTCACGACCTAATACTCTTATAAATGTGAGGGACAGACGGAGCTATGTATATACAAATGGTAATATAGGCGTAGAAACATCAGTAGGCATGTGGCACAGTTCTTGGCTCAAGCCTTGAAGCTTTATTGCCTTGGATGTCGCTTCCTAACAATGGTATGAAAAATGAGTGACCACAGAATTTCATAATTTTGACTCTATGTATCATAATTAACGAGAAAATATGAAAATTTCCAAAATACAAATTTTTGGTATGAAAAATGAATTATCACAGTATTTCGTTATTTTTGCTGTATCTATCAAATTAACGAGAAAATCGAGCTTAATGTGTACATATAAAAATTTACCGCCGTAGTATAGGAGGTTAGTCATCCGCCTAGCAAACCAGAGGTCCCAAGTTACATCCCAGGCCAGAACACAAAAAAAATTTAAATTAAAAAAAGCGGATCACCTCATAACTCAGTAAGTCACTGGTTATTGAGTATTCGGCTATGTAAAACTTCTCTACCTGATGCATTTGTCGTTCGGAGCCAGAGTTAAAACGTAGCTCCCTATCAATTAGTCTAAAAAAATAGAATTTTCTGAGAGAAGTACCCTATTTAAATCAAAAATCAAATTTTTGGTATGAAAAATGAGTGATCACAGAATTTCGTTATTTTTGCTGTATCTATTATAATTAACGAGAAAATCTACTCTAAAGTTTTCTATATAAAAATTAAAAAAAAATCTAATTTTGGTATGAAAAATGAGTGATCACAGAATTTTGTTATTTTTGCTGTATTTATCATAATTAACGAGAAAATCGACTTTAAAGTTTTCTATATAAAAGTTAAAAAAAAAAAAATCAAATTTTGGTATGAAAAATGAGTGATCACAGAATTTCGTTATTTTTGCTGTATCTATCATAATTAACGAGAAAATCGACTTTAAAGTTTTCTATATAAAAGTTAAAAAAAATCAAATTTTGGTATGAAAAATGAGTGATCACAGAATTTCGTTATTTTTGCTGTATCTATCATAATTAACGAGAAAATCGACTTTAAAGTTTTCTATATAAAAATTCCAAAAAAATAAATATTTGGTATGAAAAATTAGTGATTTCAAAATTTCGTTATTTTTGCTGTATGTATCATAATTAACCAGATTTTGAAGTTTTCTCTACAAAAATTTCAAAAAAAAAAAATCAATTTTTGGTATAAAAATCGAGTAAACACAGAATTTCGTATAGTTAATTTAACTTATCGCATCATGGGAATCTTTAAAATTTTTCGTTAACTTGGCACTTTGTTTTCTTATTTGTATGATAAAATACTTTTATCCTTTTACATGACACATACATATGTAGATATGTGTGTTTAGATGTGAGTTTTCTTACTTATCGGATACATTATATTTGTGTATATAAACAATAATATTCGCACGTGACCAAAGAACAAAATTCAAGTGCTTTTCAATGAAAAGGTTTTGTGTAAAAATCCTACAATGAGTTTTATTATGTGCAACATGAAAGAGTTTTAAAATGAATGTAGATGTAGAAATTTAATGTCTAGAATAGCCAACTAAATCCCTTTGATATTTCATTCAATAAATATAAATGTATGCCATTTTAGCAATAAGTTTTCCACTAATTATCGAAATGTTTACAACTAAATTTTATTATACTTAAGGCTATATATCTGTGGCCTAGTGCCAAAAGGGCCAATGTCAAAAAACATAGTTTTAGAAAATTAGATTTAAAGTTTTTATTTTCCATATAAATTCATAGTAACATTGCCCGTTCTGAAATGTTCTGAAATAAGTTAGAGATTAGCTTTTAGAGCCAAATAAAAGAAGATAAAGAAGGGAATCTAATGCAATGATTAACTCAAAATAGCAAAAAATTGACATTGGCCCTTTTAGCACCAAGCCACACTTACATGTTCAACATTTTTAACTATTTTATTTAAACCTTTTAATAAAAAGTTTAATTAATTCGATTTCAAAACAAGAGCCTTGAATATTTGTGAAAGCAATTCCTTAGAATTGGTTTTGTTTGAAGTTTTCCATTTAAAATACTAACCAACACAGTAAGAATAGTACCAGAGCAATGTAATGAATTCTGCACCCCCATTTACCGACTTAATGAAGAAAGCCTTCGACAGTGTCTACAGAAGCTATCTATGGAGAATTTCAGAAAATAGTAACATGTCAACGAAAATTCTTATATATAATTTGATATAAGTAATATTTCATATTTCGATTACACAGGGCAACAGCAAAAATGTGCTCGAGTAAGCACTATATACATTTGATGTATCATGGCTACCTTAGTACAAAAATATTAAAATTTTTAAATTCTATGGCAAGATTTAAAAAAAATTTTTTTTTTTTTAATTGCAATTTTTTTTAGACGTTTCTTCAAATAATTAATGATAACTTAAAAACTACTAGTCCGATATTATTAAAATAAAATCAGAAAAATTTAGATTTACATAGCCTTTAATTCGTCTTCAATCGGATCAATATAATATAATAAAAAACTTAAGAAAAAAAAAAAATATTTTTTTTACGTAAAAATGGCAAAAATTTTCGTTTTAAAAAAATCATGAAAAATCGAAAACGGCAAAAAACTTCCAGATTTATTATTTTATCGCATAGCGACATATAATAGCAACAAAATGAGATATCGACCATAAAAATCGATTGATTTGTGTTCGAATTTATTCACAATTTAGTGAATTCGCTCATTTTCACAAAATTTTAGTTTTTTGCTTGATATACGTATACAGGGTTTTTCAAATGTGTGAAAAAAATAGATTTTAGAATTTCAAGGAGTGCCGGTCGGATTATTGTGAGATTTAGTGAGGAACTTTCACCCACAAAATTTTAGCCTAATTGGACAACGCTAACACGTGTTAGCGTGTTGATTTGTGCTAAAGCTGACATATCAAGTTTATATCGGAAAAATTTTATAATTTTTAAGTTTTTGCAAAATTAACGCTATTTATTCCCCCTTTTGCAAAAAAGTCGATCCTGGTCCTTAGGGCAAACACGATGAGATTTCCAATAAGCTACATATCTTTAAAATCGGTTAAACAGTTTTCGAGTTACTACAATTTGCACTTGCCATTACATGGCCTTGAGGACTTGCCGAAGGCAATTTACCAAAAAATGTTAGAAGTCAAATCGATGGAATAGACCGAAAATGCATTTTATTGTTTTATTCATATATTTTCTTTCATTTTATATTTTAATATTTAAATTAATTACAACATATAAAATAAGGAAATAAATAAATATTATAAACTACAAACTTTGGAATTTTCTTTTATGACATTTTCTATTATTGAATAACGAAGTGTTACTCTGAATACTCCAGCAAAAATCTGCCATCATGTGTGCATCCCAGATACCCTGGTATCTTTCCTCCATTGTCCGAATATCTTGGTGAAATCGTTCGCCCTGTTCCTCACTTAAGTCTCCTAGATTTTCAGGAAAACGATCTAAGTGACTGTGAAGGTAATGTAACTTGATGCTCATGTTGCATCCAAGATTCTGGAAGTGAGTTAACATCTCTTCAACGTGCGCAACATAATCATCATCCTTGTTATTTCCTAAGAAATGTTGAATAACCCATACAAACGAATCCCATGCATTTTTCTCAATTTCTGACATTGAACTGAGAAAATCGGTATCTTTGACCAATTTGCGAATTTGTGGACCGTCAAATATCCCTGCTATCAGCTTTTCCATACTCAAACTTGGAAACTTCCTTGAAATATACTGGAAACATTCACCATCTTTGTTAAGTGCCTTAACAAATTGTTTCATCAGACCAAGTTTAATGTGAAGAGGGGGTAATATGATGCGATCTCGGGGCACCAGAGGTACATTTATAACATTCGGCATACCTGGATCCAGTGTTTCCCTATAAGGCCATTGTTTTCTCTTCCAGTGTTCTGACTTGTCAATTTTTTTCGATTTAAACGCTATTTTTCAGATTTGCGCTAAGTGTTAACGTTGTCCTATTCGACTAAAATTTTGTGGGTGGAAGTTTCTCTCCAAATCTCACAATAATCCGACATGCACCCCTTGAAATTGGAAAATTTATTTTTTTCATACATTTGAAAACCCGCTTAAATGCGTATATCAAAAATTTTGTGAAAATGAGCAAATTCACTACATTGTGAATAAATTCGAAATAAAATCAATCGATTTTTATAGTCGATATCTCATTTTGTTGCTATTATATGTCGCTCTGCGATAAAATAATAAATCTGGAAGTTTTTTGCCGTTTTCGATTTTTCATGATTTTTTTAAAACGAAAATTTTTGCCATTTTTACGTAAAAAATATATTTTTTCTTAAGTTTTTTATTATAACTCCGATACTATTGATCAGATTGAAACGCGATATATAGACGAACTAAAGGCTATGTAAATCTTAATTTTTCTGATTTTATTTTAATAATATCGGACTAGTAAAAAAAAAAATTGCAATTTAAAAAAAAAAAAAAAAATAAAAAAAAAATCTTGCCATAGAATTTAAAAATTTTACCATTTTTGTACAAAGGTAGTCATGATACATCAAAATTGTATAGTGGTTTTAAGAGCACATGAAATTTTTTTTATTTTGTTGTGCTGTGTTATTGATGCCAAAAGAAAATAAACTGGGGGCTAAACTTATCTAAATTACAAAAAAAAAAAATACCCCTACAAGTGTGGAACACTCTTATGTCCAAAGGCATGTAATCTCATATATAAACTACGTCACAACCTTATTATATTTATTTAAATATATTTGCATTTACTTTAAGTATAACATACGTCAAATATCGTACAATAACTTCTCTTTCACTTAATACATTAAATATTATTGATTAAATCTTATTAATACAAAAATCATTCTGGTATACGATGCGTATGATTTATGATTTAAATGCGAAATTGCTACATTAATAAATATCACTCATACGCTTGGGTGTACATTACATGGATAATTTTGCTTACTTCAGCGTGAAATCGTCGTTTTATTAATATTCATTCATTGGTAATATTAATTTTGGTCTTAAATATACAAACATTGTCAAAATTAAATATCTATATACGAGGGCAGGGCAATAAGTCTGTTTTCTTTAGTACTTTCCGCCTTCTTATTATATTAAAATGGCAATACTGCTCTTGTCAATAAACAACTA
Organism: Stomorhina lunata; assembly: GCA_933228675.1. NCBI lineage: Eukaryota > Metazoa > Arthropoda > Insecta > Diptera > Rhiniidae > Stomorhina > Stomorhina lunata. The sequence goes on along the minus strand of OW121743.1, from coordinate 53,434,154 downwards.
TTTGTTGGGCGCTGTCTATATGTAAACTAGCTGCGTCATTTAGAAAGAATATGGGAATTTTGGAATACACCCTATGCAATTGAAAAAAAAAAATTCACTACCTGGTTTTAACCGATCGGAGATTTAAAGTAGGAGGGATTGTTGGACACCATAGCAATACTAGATGTCTCAATGAAGCTTATATGTTTGAGGTTGTTCAATAACAAAGTGGAGTTTTTGTACAGTTTCGTTACCGTTGACGAAACATGGATCCACCGCAACTCTACAGAGACCAAACAATAGGTATGTCAAAGTGAATCGGCTCCAAAGAAGGGGAAGGTGGGTTTGTCAGCCAATTTAGTCATGGTGACCAGTTTTTGGTATACACGACGTATAATCCAGATTGACAACTTTAACAAGTAAGAGTGGTATATTCGGCTTTGCCGAATCTTGGATACCCTTCACCAATGGTGTTCCAAAAGTACTTAATGTAATTCGTAGCAATATTTGGTTATACTAGTATTATATGCAAAGAGTCTTTAAAATTAAGAGTCGGAAAACGAAAACCTTTTTGGTGGCGTCATCATCTAGAATAGTTATGCACCCAAAGGTTAGGTTGGACAGGTGGCTGATGTCTACTGAAGCTTCACTTGTTAGATTCCAAGTGGTCCCTTTGTGAAAGATAATGATTACTAGACTACAAGTAGAGAATGCATATTTAAGCCAGCCGGTAGCTTCGAAATAAAATATACACATATTTTACGAACATTTAATAAAGTTCGATAGACCAGATAAACCATGCAGAAAAGATGCTTCAAAATGTAGATGCCCTTAGATTTGCAATAGCACATCGATTTGATAAAGTTTAAGTATTCTGACATGCAACCCAAAAACGCTGTGCCCAGTGAGGGTTGTGCACTTTAATTCGTACGAATTATCCAACTAGTAAAAGTTCTTGATTAGTTATGTAAAACTCTGAAGTTAGCGGACTGATTTAGGTCAAAGCTTTAACAATGATTGTCAATGTATACAAGCCTTAAAATTATAGGGTATACACTCTTAGTTTTAGATACATACATGAAATATATAGCTTTTCAATGGATGGTTATCAGCTTTGTCGGAAAAGTTTACTTATTAATTTGAAGTTAGTTAATTAATTAAAATGAACACTTCATCAATAATATTTGTGATGTATTGTTCTTTTGATCTGTCCGATAGATGTTTGGAAAGTTTTGCTCTAGTTCCTTGTGCAATTTTAATGTGATTTAATTTATCAGCATTAAATCGATTCCCGGTCGGGGTTATATGGGAGATTTCACTAAATGTGAATAGAGCTCGCCCATTTTCAATATCGAACTTTTCAAGAGATCAAAAATACTTTTGTCAAATGTTGTCCCTCTAGAAAGTTTATTTTAGGCGCTATTGTCCTGAATATCAATATTGTACAACGTCTTTATACTAAATGTCATCATCGTATCTTAGCCGAAGTTATACGGGATCAATTGTCAAACGTGAAGGGATTTCTCCCAATTGTAATTAAAAAATTTAAATTGTCGTTGATATGTGAGATACTTACATACATATGTAGGTTTTGGACGGATATCATGTAATTAGCTGCATTTTTGTACTTCCTAGGAAGATTACCTATAATTTGATATATAATACATTCTCAAATGTTATCATAATGTTCAAAAGTCAGACACAAAATTAAGATTAATGCAGAGCGTCTGTCTGCTAAAATCAGATTTGTGGAGCTCTTGGATTTTATACAAAATTTTAGGATATTGTCCCACCCTGAATTTTATCATTGTCGATCAAAACACTATCGCTTAAACGCTAAATTATATCTACCACAAATTACCGAATGCATCAGGATTTAGATAATCCCCTGCGAAATACGCTATTAAATTTCATCAAAATAAACACCTGAGATATCCACAAAACAGGAGCTCCAAAAACTTGACTACAACAGAAAAAATTACAGACAGGTAGACGGACGGACAAAAAACAGACGGACGGACGGACAAACAAACAGACGGAAAGACGGACAGACAGACAGACAGACAGACAGACAGACAGACAGACAAACAGACGGAGGTCGCGAAATCGATTCTCCTGCCGATTCTGAGTTGATCGGTACAATTTGAATGGTATTCGTAATCAGATTTGTGGAGTATAGATTTTAGAAAATCCTCACACAAAGAACGATGTCCAATTTCAGTCGGTCCATAAACAATCGGTCCATAAACACCTGAGATATCGCTGAAACAATACTTACAAAATGTAAACAAAATTTCTTAGACACGTACTTTGGGCAATTTGCTGTACATCAAATGTAGTGTCATGGCGATATCTCAACTGTTTATGGACCGCTTTTGATAAAATTTAATAACGTGCTTGGCGGGGGAATTTCCTAAAATCTGATATAAAATTTATGTAGGTCCGTGCTAAAGGAGGATGGTTTTTCCTATTTCTGCATTTCATTTTTTCAACAAACAATCTCTAATGCGAACTTTGGGCAATTTGCGATACATCAAATTCAGTGTTTTGGCGATATCTCAGTGGTTTATGGACCGATTTTGATAAAATTTTACAGAGTGCTTTGGGAAAATATTTCCTACAATCTGATATATAACATATTATCACATGTACACCAGGAGTATCTTTTTTCTCTTGTTATTTAAAAGTGTGTTTCAATCAAAAATTTTAAAATTTTCGTCTAATTTTTGGTATTTTTTCGATATTTTCGGTGTTTATAAACCGATTTTAATGAAATTTAATAGCGTTCATTGCGGGAGAATTTCCTAAAATCTGATATATAATTTATGTAAGTCCATCCTCCAGGGGCTTCAGAAACTTGATTTCAACAGACAGACAGACAGACGGACAGACAGACAGACAGACAGACAGACAGACAGACAGACAGACAGACAGACAGACAGACAGACAGACAGACAGACAGACGAACATCGCTTAATCGATTCTCCTCCCGATTCTGAGTCGATCGGTATAATTTTTATGGGGTCTACGATCACTAATAAAAAAATTACAAACGGAATCACAAACTTATAATACCCTTTCACCTATTGGTGAAGGGTATAAAAATGACAATACTGCTCTTGTCAATAAACAACTATTTATTGGGCGCTGTCTATATGTAAACAAGCTGCGTCATTTAGCATTACACAAAACAAGAATATTATGAGGACTTTGTACGATATCTTTCAATAGTAAAATAGTGGTTTCTGAATTTCACGAAGCAATTGAAAAAAAAAAAATCACGCCTAAACGGCTTAACCGATTTTGATTAATCTAGATCAATATTGGGCAATGTCTCTCTGATTTTATATTTTTTAACCCTAGGGGTAGCAAAATACAAAATAAGACAGAATCAGAGAGACTTTGCCCAACATTGATCTAGATCAATGATGGGCAGCACAATAACAAATTATATGTATGACAATAGCAACTCCTACCACTGGTTATAGGAAAACATAAAATTTGCCCTTTCACTCATGCAGATAGAGTTTTACCTTAGGGCTGCAATGGGATTGATTTAAATTAGGGTTAAGTCATTTCCAATGGCTTAAGTCTTTTTTCACTGCTACTTTTTTCAGATACCAAACATCCAAGATAAAGGTACCTACACTTTCTATAACCTTGTTATCCTCATTGATGTATGTCGACGGGTTTGCGTCATAGCCTCCAGGTATAATCTTTGTCTTTGAAATATTGATTTCCAGACCATCTGCCCGATATTGAACAGCGATAGCATTATTGTTTTCTTGAGGGTGATCTGAACTTTGGCTTAGAATACATACGTCATCAGCGTATTCCAAGTTCTCAAATTGTTTAAAGGGTGTCCATTTAATACCGTGTCTGCCGTTTAGAGCCGCGCGCATTGTGTTGTCAATGACTAAGATAACAAATTTAGGTGATACAAGATACATCCTTGCCTTACTTCAGTAGTAATTTTGAACGGATTAGACAATTTACCTGACATTTAACATCGACGTACATTGCCCGAATTAAGTTCAGAGTTTTCGTTGGCATGTTACGATTTTCTAAAACTTCCACAGATAGCTCCTATTGACACTTAGAAGGCCTTCATAAACTCGATAAGCGCTAGGTAAATTTGGAAGCGGAATTCTTTCATTTCTCTAATACTATGCTAACTGTGTTGATTAGGTCAACACAAGATCGATTTTTTTTTAAACCCAAACTGATTTTTGCGGAGTGTAGAAAAAACTGCATCGAATATCTTGACTCAGTATTTCGCTCGGAATTGAAAGAAGTGTTATACCCCTGTAGTTATTGAAGTCTATGGAGTCACTCTTTTTTGTTATTTTTTGACTAGTATACCTTCATTTCAGGCAAAGAAGAAGCTCTGCCACTTCCTCCAATATTTTACGTACAAATGGGTGCTACAGATTTTAATCTTAACTTTAATCTTAATATAAGTTACTTTCTAATTAATGGCCGTATTTTGCAAAAAAAAAAAAAAATGAATCGATGCAAGTGAAGACAAAAATAAACTAATTTTGATAACATTTTAACTGTACCTGTTCCTGGAAGGGGTCTAATTATATTGAATATGCAATAAAATAAATAAGTACACTTTTATCGCACTTTAAACAAAAATGTAAAGGAAACGTTTTACCCCCATACAGATGTAATTATGTTTATATGAAGGATTAGCTTTCAAACTTTCATAAACTTTTATTTTGGTCAATGGTAATTGTGGCAGTGGAACTTTGTCTCCCATACAAATTAAAGTTTTGTTGTCGTACGATTACGAAACTACCCAAACCTGCCCGAAGTTACCCTTAACATACAAAATTGTGTTCCCATACTCACTACTGGTTGAAGTCTTTGCTAATCAAATCAAAACCTTACAGACTTTTTCTGTGAGTATGTTTGGGTAACAAAATATTAGGGCTGTTTCTTTACTTTCTGGGTAAGTTCGGACAAATGAGAGGAAATCAAAAATTACTCTCGTAAAATACCAAAATTTTAGTCCACAATTTATTTATCTTGAAGAATATTGAAAAAAATGTTCTTTAAACTATTGAAAATCTTTTGTTCTTGTTTTGTTTACTTTTAATTTTTTTTTTAATTTCTCAAAGGAGTTTTTTTGTTTTTTAGTGACTTTCATGAACATTTTTGGTAACCCAAACTTACTCAAAGAAAAAGTTTGGATAAAGTAATTACATTTTGTCTCTTACTCGGAACTAACTAGTAAAAGGTGGAATGAAATAACTCTCACAGCTTAGCAAAGACTTGAACCACTATTAAGTATGGGGACATAATTGGGTAAGTTTTGGGTAACTTCGGACTGTTTTGGGTAATTTCGTTAACACAACTAATAAATCAGTCCACATTTAATATTGAAATATTTATAAATGTTAAATAATTTTTTTTTTGAGTTATAATGCAAAACTCAGTGACAATGTTTCAGCTAAATTAATTCCATTTTGCCTTGTATTTTATGTCACATTTGTCCTAAAGCCATTAAGATTTCAATTCTAAATATTTAATCGATACATTAGCCTAACCTTAAGTCAAATTAACAACTGCGAAGTAGAAATCCAGGAAAATAAACCGGCTGGTGAGTAATTACAATTTATATCAAAAGCAAAAAAAAAAAAATGATTAAATTGATTTAGCTTGACAGATTAGATATTGAAATTGATTGACTTTTGACTTCTTATTATTTATTTGTATAAATGTCATTTAATTTTTTCGAACAACCATAAAAAGACATTAACGTGTTCAAATGATTTTTGGTGTTTAAATCTAAATATAAGACAAAGAAAAGCTTTTCTTTAATGAAATGTTATTTTTGGATAAATAATCTTATATTCTTGAACGATATATAATAGGTATAAAGAGTGTTCTAAAAAAAATATGTATTTACTATTTTAGACAAAATTTATCCATAGTGCAAGAAATAATTTATTTTTTGATCAAGTTAGTTTCTATAGATATGTCAGATACTATTATTTTAGAAATTATTAATTTTCAATAGTTATTTCAATCAAAATGGACTGCGAAAAAAAAGTTCGTGAAAATATAATTAAAACTTTTCAAAAAAATCCGTCATGGACTTTTAAAAAAATAGCTAAAAATTTGAAAGTTGACCCTCGAACGGTTTCTAATGCCACCAGACGGTATAAGGAAAACCTGAGCATTGAAAGAAAACCTGAATCAGGGAGGAAAAAAGGTCCTACAGATTTGGTAATGCAAAAGAAGTCTAGCGACTCTTTCGAAGAGCGCCTAACACTTCTTTAAGAAAAGCAGCTCGTACGGTGAAATGTTCTACGAATTTTGCACATAGAGTCAAAGCTTATGCTGGACTGAAGACATACAAAGTCCAAAAGGTTCCAGATCGCGATGCTATAAAGAACTTAGAAGCAAAAAAACGAGAGAAAAAATTGAAGTCTGATTTTATAAAAAAATACACCTGTTGTGTGATGGATGATGAAACATACGTACTGGCAGACTTTTCTCAACTTCCTGGTCAAGATTTTTATGTTGCTGATAAACGGGGCAATGTTCGGCAAGAGTTTCGCACAAAAAAACAAACAAAATTCCCTAAGAAGTTTCTCGTGTGGCAAGCTATTTGCAGTTGTGGCAAAAGAAGTAAAGTATTTGTGGCATCTGGCACAATAAACACAGAAATTTATATAAAGGAGTGCCTACAAAAACGGTTGTTACCCTTTTTAAGAGAGCACAGAGTGACTACATTTTTTTGGCCCGATTTGACATCATGCCATTATGGAAAAAAGGCACTTGAGTGGTACTCAAAGAATAATGTCATTTTTGTACCACGAGAGGCAAATCCACCTAACTGTCCAGAACTTCGGCCTGTGGAAAGGTATTGGGCTCTGGTAAAAAAGGAATTGAAAAACACAGGAAAGATTTCCAAGAACATGCCATAAGGTTCACATCAGGGACCGTAACTGTTATTTTGATAGCCTTGGACCAAATTTTCATAAAATGCGATGCTTTTTAAAAATCTGATTTTAATTTTTTAGAAACAAAAATAACAGTCATTTCTTTATTTTTATTTTTTTGAGCAAAAATAACAGTTATTTTTAACCTTTATTTTTTCGAGCAAAAATAAAAGTTATTTTTTAACATTTATTTTTTCGAGCATAAATAAAAGTTATTTTTTGACTTTTATTTTTTCGAGCAGAAATAAAGTTATTTTTTGACACCTATTTTTTCGAGCGGAAACAAAAGTTATTTTTGTATAAATTCATAATAAATTCATGAATAAAAAAATTTTCAAACAACAATAATTTTTCAGTGAAAATGTTAAATTTTTTGAATTTTTGGGGTTGATAACACAAAAATAACTTTTATTTCTACTCGAAAAAAAATAAAAGTCAAAAAATAATATTTCTGCTCGAATAAATAAAAGTCAAAAATAACTTTTAGTCATGCTCGAAATAATAAAAGTCAAAAATAACTATTATTTTTGCTCGAAAAAAAAATAAAAGTAAAAATAACTGTTATTTTTGCTAAAAAAAAAATAGAAATAAAAAAATAATTGTTATTTTTTTTTTCTAAAAAATAAAAATCAGATTTTTAAAAAGCATCGCATTTTATGAAAATTTGGTCCAAGGCTATCAAAATGGTATACTTGGTTTTATAATCCGACATTTACCTGAGGTTGGTTTACATTAAGATTCTGCCTTCCTAAATTAAACATCTGCCCTGGATGTCTATAAATTTCTCTGGGTGATGGTTTAGCAGATCAATCTCCAATTAACCCTTATACACTCCTTGGGTCAATTTGACCCAATTTTGTTTTTCAAACGCAAAATTTTCCCCTTAAATAATTAGATATGAACGTGAAACTTTAATTTATCCATTACAGGGACGAAAATTATATATTTAAAAGAAAATAATAAAATTAAAATTGTTCCTCCCCCTCCAGATTTCAAAACAAGATTTACACACGTTTAATACCCTTTGGGTCAATATGACCCAACAAGCGATTTGGGTCGAGTTCACCTTCATTCAGAATCATTTATCAATAATTTGCTCAGTCAAATAATCAATAAAATCGTTAACACCATTTTCGCAATTTTTGATATGGTGTGGCACGGAGCACTTCTATTAAAACTTATTGCCTGGGTGTCGGTAATAACTTATCTCGGATTATATCGAGCTTCCTATGAGATCGCTTTATACGAGTTGTAACAGATGGGTTCTCTTCAAACGAGTTCAAGATTAATTCAGGGGTACCGCAAGCTCTGTTCTTTCTTCAAAGTCTATTTTGGAGCTTCTCGACCGAGTGCAGGAAATGGTAAAAGTGCTCATCGGGGCAGTGGGGTATCCAACACTATTGATTTACAGGAACACCGTCGCAATTTAAGTTGTGTCTCACTGTTCTATTGTTAATACTTTGGAATGTGCTCTAACGAAATCAGAGAACTCCTTCCCGAAATTCGGACTTTTTTTGCGCAATACACGTCGGACTTTTTTTGCGCAATACACGTCATTCGATTGTAGACCGAACAACACGCTAAATTAAATTCGTTCTTCAGCCGTATAGTTCGTATGTGGAATTCACTCCCCGCAGAAGATTTATCTGTCAGTTACAATATAGCGCAGGTGGAACACATGCTACAAAAATGTATCAGAAGCAACTGTAAAATCTTTAATGGGAGGGTTTCCGAAAAAAGTCGATAATTTTGCAAAACCCGAGTACTAAGTAAACATTTTAATGCTAAATGATTTTTTATAATATGTCATTATATTTGCGTATTTTGTAGAGTTTTTATATATATATATAATATTATATATATATATATATATATATATATATATGTATATATATATATATATATATGTATATATATATATATATATATATATATATATATATATATATATATATATATATATATATATATATATATATATATATATATATATATATATATATATATATATATATATATATATCGAAGAAGAAGGTACTTTTGGAACCTTTGGAAAAATCGAAAAGGCTATATCTCCTAAAGTAATAGGTATAGAAACAAAATTAAAATTACGTTTTAAACAGCTATGAAAATAAGCGGGGTATTTGGCACTTTTTTCAAACTATGTCCTATAGGGGGTAGGTTAGGTTAGGTTGAAAAGGTGATGCCAGGAGAGTGGCATCTACACTCGGAGACCTTCTGGTCCATTGTGATGATAGCTGAAAGAGAAAGAGAGGAAAGAGTCAAGGGAGTAGTTCTAGAAAGTGTTAAAGATAGAGAAGGAAAATCGAGTAGAAGAGAAGTGTTGACCAAAAAACGCTACCCTAGGGGGAAGAGCCCCGTCAACTAAGCCATCTAAGTCCCAAAATAAAACCAACAACATCCGTCAGTTTGCACTGCTGTATGTCTGCAAAGGTCCTAGATATCGTGCAAGTGTCCAAGTTATGCCAGTTCTCAGCTGTTTCCTCACCGATCCACGACTTGATACCCATAAAAAGGTGACATATAGGTGGAGCTATCTCTGTCACCGCGAGTATCAGGTCCTGACTCTTAGCCAAGTCTTGCGATTTCGTCAGCAATTTCGTTGCCTTCGATGTCGCAATGACCAGGAACCCAGCAAAGTCTTACCCTATAAGTATCAGCTAGGCTGATTGTAGCTGATCTACATAACTTGACTAGTTTTGAGGTAATGCTACATCCTTCTAGGGCTTTAAGAGCCGCCTGACTATCAACGTAGATTGTCACCTCACTATCCACAGGAATATTGTGTGAGATAAGTTCGGTGGCTTTCAGAATGGCGAAGATTTCTGCTTGAAAGACACTACACTCATCTCTAAGCCTGTAGCATTCCCTAATATTCTGGTTTCTTAACTGGTTTTTTACCCCTATAGGGGGTAAAAATGGGCGAAAATAGTTTTTTTTTGTACCTTTTTAACCCACTCTTATATTTTAAACTAAAGAATATAGAAAGAAACTTTGTACTGCAATCAATAGATGTAAAAGAAATGTTAAACACGTATTTGTTTTTTTTTATTTTGGGGCCAAACTGGGTAAAAAGGGGATAAAATGATAACTTTAAACAAATGAATATTTGTCTGTATGTATGTTCTTTACAGAATAGTAAACTGTAAATTCGATCATGTTATGCTCTTTAGCGAAGATGTTGCGGATAAGCCGGCGAAGGTTTCTAAGTTGATAAGACTAAATTCCTACAGATGGCGCCACTGAAAATTACTAAAACATAATTAAATCGTAACCTGTACATTTGATCATGCTATGATCTTTAGAAAAGTTGTAGCGCATGAGTCGGCAAAGGCTTTTTAGTTGGTGTGAATAATTTCCGACAGATGGCACTACTGAAACTTACACAAAGTCAATTTAATCGTAAGCTGTACATTTGATCATGCTATAATCTTTAACAAAGTTGTTGCACATAAGCCGACGAAGGTTTTTTAGTTGGTATGAAGAAACGTCGACAGGTGGCGCCACTGAAACTTACTCAAAGTCAATTTAATCGTAAGCTGTGCATTTAATCATGCTACAATCTTTAGCAAAGTTGTTGCACATGAGCCGACGAAGGTTTCTTAGTTGGTATGAAGAAATTTTGACAGGTGGTGTCACTTAATTTTTTTTAGCAAAGTTGTTGCGCATGAGTCGATGGAGGTTTCTGTTGGTATGACCAATTTTCAAAATTATTAAAATGAGTTAAACTCTAAACTATGCAAACTATGTGTTGGTCGGACAAAATAAATAAAATAATTCAAAATTAACTGAATATTTGTACAATGTCTTTCCTCTAAATTTATTTAAGTTCTTTATAAAATAAAATATATAAATATATAAAATGCTTATCATAAAGCTTCGAGCAAGGCTCGGTCAACCAGGTACTGTATTTTAATATAAGTGTTTTACAGAGGGGTACTATTTATGTTGCGGGATTAGAAAATAGTAGCAAAGATTTTTAAATGAAAATGGGTTTAATGATTTTCGGCCAAAATATTCCCCTTGATGATCAATACACTTTTGTAAACCATTTTTAAGAAAAGTTTTTCCATTCCTTTAAAACTTGATTGTTAAACTCTTCAATCATGAATTGAATTTTACGAATATTTATAAATATTTATATTTGAGAGCTCAGATAGATCGAAAAGAAACAAAAAACCCAGATAATAATCCCTAAGATCAGTAAAGGCAGAGGAGGTGGGTGACCGTTTCTTCCTTCTTGGAAGTTATAGCAACTTCATCGGTCCAGATTTTAGCTATTGACATTAGTGTTGTCACTGCCCAACATATAAAAACTACCCCTCGTTCAAATTATTCTAAACTCATATGCAAATTAAAATATCTTAAAAGTAAATGTGAAGTATAGAGTAAATACATTAATTTACATTTGTTTTGTAAAATAAACTTTATTGTTAGTTTATCATAATTTAAATAACTTCAAGTTATTTAAAATATTCATATTTTGCATTTAGTTAAGTTGAAATTTTATAGCTTAAGTGACATCATCATTATATACTTATGCATATGCATTTCTGTAGACGTATGTACTTATATTTACATAAATATTTAATTTCTATTATAAACATATGAACTTGTATTAGTTATTTACAAGAATAGAGTCTTAATTCAAAAATGCAGTACATGCTAAGAAAATACATTTAAAATTTTGTATTAGATTACTTAAGATTGGATGACCTCCCAGAAACTGTGAGAAAGGCTTAAGTCGAAAATTGTAGTTTTGAAATATCATCAATTTTGTGTAATTTTTTTTCTGCTTGATTTCTGCAAATAATTTATGACTTAATATATTAGTAACATATTTATTAGAGAAGAAGGATGAATATTAAAAAAAATATATTGTTAAATTTAGAAGATTTTACGTTTTTTCTACTTAAGCTCTTTTTCGAAACTGAAATTTTTGAAAAAATTCCTCTAAAAAGTAAATTTTTGAAAAATTTCCTCTAAAAAGTAAATTTTTGAAAAATTTCCTATAAAAAGTAAATTTTTGAAAAATTTCCTATAAAAAGTAAATTTTTTGAATAATTTCCTATAAAAAGTAAATTTTTTGAAAAATTTCCTATAAAAAGTAAATTTTTGAAAAATTTCCTATAAAAAGTAAATTTTTTGAATAATTTCCTATAAAAAGTAAATTTTTGAAAAATTAACTTAAAAAGTAAATTTTTGAAAAATTTCCTATAAAAAGTAAATTTTTGAAAAATTTCCTATAAAAAGTAAATTTTTGAAAAATAACTATAAAAAGTAAATTTTTGAAAAATTTCCTATAAAAAGTAAATTTTTGAAAAATTTCCTATAAAAAGTAAATTTTTGAAAAATTAACTATAAAAAGTAAATTTTTGAAAAATTACCTATAAAAAGTAAATTTTTGAAAAATTCCCTTTAAAAAGTAAATTTTTGAAAAATTTCCTTTAAAAAGTAAATTTTTGAAAAATTTCCTTTAAAAAGTAAATTTTTGAAAAATTTCCTTTAAAAAGTAAATTTTTGAAAAATTTCCTATAAAATGTAAATTTTTGAAAAATTTATTTATATAAAAAGTAAATTTTTGAAAAATTTCCTATAAAACGTAAATTTTTGAAAAATTTCCTATAAAAAGTAAATTTTTGAAAAATTTCCTATAAAAAGTAAATTTTTGAAAAATTTCCTATAAAAAGTAAACTTTTGAAAAATTTCCTATAAAAAGTAAACTTTGGGAAAATTTCCTATAAAAAGTAAATTTTGGGAAAATTTCCTATAAAGGTAAATTTTTGAAAAATTTCCTTTAAAAAAGTAAATTTTTGAAAAATTTCCTATACAAAGTAAATTTTTGAAAAATTTCCTATAAAAAGTAAATTTTTGGAAAATTTCCTATAAACAGTAAATTTTTGAAAAATTTCCTATAAACAGTAAATTTTTGAAAAATTTCCTATAAAAAGTAAATTTTTGAAAAATTTCCTATAAAAAGTAAATTTTTGAAAAATTTTCTATAAAAAGTAAATTTTTGAAAAATTTTCTATAAAAAGTAAATTTTTGAAAAATTTTCTATAAAAAGTAAATTTTTGAAAAATTTTCTATAAAAAGTAAATTTTTGAACATTTTCTTAAAAAAAGTAAATTTTTGAAAAATTTCCTATAAAAAGTAAATTTTTGAAAAATTTCCTATAAAAAGTAAATTTTTGAAAAATTTCCTATAAAAAGTAAATTTTTGAAAAATTTCCTATAAAAAGTAAATTTTTGAAAAATTTCCTATAAAAAGTAAATTTTTGAAAAATTTCCTATAAACAGTAAATTTTTGAAAAATTTCCTATAAACAGTAAATTTTTGAAAAATTTCCTATAAACAGTAAATTTTTGAAAAATTTCCTATAAACAGTAAATTTTTGAAAAATTTCCTATAAACAGTAAATTTTTGAAAAATTTCCTATAAGAATTTCTTATAAAAAGTAAATTCTTGAAAAATTTCCTCTAAAAAGTAAGTTTTTAAAAAATTTCCTCTAAAAAGTAAGTTTTTAAAAAATTTCCTATGAAAAGTAAATTTTTGAAAAATTTCCTAAAAAAAGTAAATTTTTGAAAAATTTCCTATAAAAAGTAAATTTTTGAAAAATTTCCTATAAAAGGTAAATTTTTGAAAAATTTCCTACTACAAAGTAAATTTTTGAAAAATTTCCTATAAAAAGTAAATTTTTGAAAAATTTCCTATAAAAAGTAAATTTTTGAAAAATTTCATTCTAAAAGTAAATTTTTGAAAAATTTCATTCTAAAAGTAAATTTTTGGAAAATTTCCTATAAACAGTAAATTTTTGAAAAATTTCATTCTAAAAGTAAATTTTTGGAAAATTTCCTATAAACAGTAAATTTTTGAAAAATTTCCTATAAACAGTAAATTTTTGAAAAATTTCCTTTAAAAAGTAAATTTTTGAAAAATTTCATTCTAAAAGTAAATTTTTGGAAAATTTCCTATAAACAGTAAATTTTTGAAAAATTTCCTATAAACAGTAAATTTTTGAAAAATTTCCTATAAACAGTAAATTTTTGAAAAATTTCCTATAAACAGTAAATTTTTGAAAAAATTTCCTATAAACAGTAAATTTTTGAAAAATTTCCTATAAACAGTTAATTTTTGAAAAATTTCCTATAAACAGTAAATTTTTGAAAAATTTCCTATAAAAAGTAAATTTTTGCAAAATTTCCTTTAAAAAGTAAATTTTTGCAAAACTTCCTTTAAAAAGTTAATTTTTGCAAAATTTCCTTTAAAAAGTAAATTTTTGCAAAATTTCCTTTAAAAAGTAAATTTTTGCAAAATTTCCTTTAATAAGTTAATTTTTGCGAAACTTCCTTTAAAAAGTAAATTTTTGCAAAATTTCCTTTAAAAAGTAAATTTTTGCAAAATTTCCTATAAAAAGTAAATTTTTGAAAAATTTCCTATTAAAAGTAAATTTTTGAAAAATTTCCTATAAAAAGTAAATTTTTGAAAAATTTCCTATAAAAAGTAAATTTTTGAAAAATTAACTATAAAAAGTAAGTTTTTGAAAAATTTCCTATAAAAAGTAAATTTTTAAAAAATTTTCTCTAAAAAGTAAATTTTTAAAATATTAACTATAAAAATTAAATTTTGGAAAAATTTCCTTTAAAAAGTAAATTTTTGAAAAATTTCCTATAAAAAGTAAATTTTTAAAAAATTATCTATAAAAAGTAAATTTTTGAAAAATTTTCTATAAAAAGTAAATTTTTGAAAAATTTCTTATAAAAAGTAAATTTTTGAAAAATTTCCTATAAAAAGTAAATTTTTGGAAAAATTTCCTAAAAAAGTAAATGTTTGAAAAATTTCCTTAAAAAAAATAACTTTTTGAAGAATTTCCTATAAAAAGTAAATTTTGGAAAAATTTGTTGCTTAGCGATGAAATTCTTGAACTTGTTGCAACTCAGTCTGCATTTGATCTCATTGACATAGGGTATGATAAGTCCGGTCCTGACTGTCTTTGAATTATTGTTTACTTATTTTTATTGCACTGAAAGAACGTTTGAAGGTTATTATTTTGTTTGAATATAAAAACTCAAAATTCCAAAGGGAATACAAAAAATTTATATGAATGTCCACAAAATTCTAAATAAATGGTCATATAATATCAATATTTGCTAGGAATACTAGAGTAATACGATACTTTGATATTATTCATAAATGCATAATGTTCATATGTCGCATAAGCCAAATATTATGGAGTTTGTTTGTACGTTTAAGGACATGCAAGGATGGCAGAGTATAATATATATATTTAATGTATTTATAAGATTTTTACATCACTCAACTATAAAAACTTACATTATGTAAAACTCAATATGAAAAGAAGAAAAACAAAACTAAAATGATTTATAACCCCATAATAAAAAGTCTCCAGTCGATAATTTGACACTTTTAAATTCTTCATTGACCGAAATTAAAATGAATTTCAAGGAATATTGAAAAGTATTTTCTGGTGATAAAACCATTAAAATTGATTAAATTAGGGAAAGATATCTTAAGGATTTTTTATATTATATATATTTTAATATGTAAAACATGATTTATTATGTTTTCATAAAATAAAACCGGTCATTTTAATAAAATGAAAACCATATGAATGACCGACCATTTATCTTGAGTTTTCAAAAAGAAAATTTCAAAAAGTCTTTGTCTGTCTATGATCAGATGAGTGAAGCATGTCTCAGTCTCATGTATACGAACATTTAATTTGTAGGATATTAATTCTTAAACGAAATATATAATTCTTTTGTTAATTCGACAACGAAGCGGAAAATAAGTAGATTTCCTTAAGATTAAGTAAAGCATGACCAAATATCACGCAGGACTCGTAAATGGTTGGCAGTTGGCTGTGGTTGACATGCAAAACATAAATGTTTAAATGTATTGGTTATTATGCTTGAAGGTTTTTAAAGCCCTTTCATTATGTCACACTGTCCAACGCATCTTATATTCTTAAACGAGCAATAATTGTATATATATATATATATATATATATATATATATATACTTATATATATATATATATAACGGCTCTAACGATTTTTAAAAAATTTGGACAGTGGGTATCTTTTTTGATGTATAGGTCGAAGGGACTTTTGGAACCTTTGCCTCTAAGAAGGTAAAAACGGGTAAAAAGGAGTAAAAATTGAAAACGCTATATCTCCTAAAGTAATAGGTATAGAAATAAACTTTAAATTACGTTTTAAACAGCTATGAAAATAAGCGGACAGGTGTTTGGTACTTTTTGGAAACTATGTCCGATAGGCGGTCAAAAAGGGTGAAAATAGTTTTCTTGGTACCTTTTTAACCCACTCTTATATTTTAAACTAAAGAATATAGAAAGAAACCTTGTACTGCAATCAATAGATGTGAAAGAAACATTAAACACGTATTTGGTACTTTTTTTGGGTAAAAAGGGGATAAAATGATAACTTAACATCTGAAAAAGTAATGTGAATAGGAACATTATGTTAACTGCGTTTTAATAAAATGTACCGAATTCAATTGATACCAAAGAAGTACCAAATATGCATATGGAACTTTTTGAAATTAGGGGATAAAAAGGGACAAAATTAGTAATGTTACACCTTTTAAACAAATGAATGTTTGTCTGTATGTATGTTCTTTATAGAGTAGTAAACTGTGAATTTAATCATGTTATGTTCTTTAGCGAAGATTTTGCGGATAAACCGGCAAAGGTTTTTAAGTTGATAAGACTAATTTCCGACAGATGGCTCCACTGAAAATTACTAAAAAAATTAATTAAATCATAAACTGTACATTTGATCAAGCTATGATCTTTAGCAAAGTTGTAGCGCATGAGCCGGCGAAGGCTTTTTAGTTGGTATGAATAATTTCCGACAGGTGGCGCTACTGAAACTTACTCAAAGTCAATTTAATCGTAAGCTGTACATTTAATCATGCTACAATCTTTAGCAAAGTTGTTGCACATGAGCCGACGAAGGTTTCTTAGTTGTAAACTGTACATTTAATCATGCTATAATCTTCAGCAAAGTTGTTGCGGATAAGCCGACGAAGGTTTATGAATTGGAATGAGCGAATTCCGACAGGTGGCGTCACAGAAAATTACTCAAAGTGAATTAAATCGTAAACTGTGCATTTGATCATATTATAAACATAAGCAAAGTGGTTACGCATAAGCGGACGAAGGTTTCTTAGGTGGCGCCACTGAAAACTACTCAAACTGAATTAAATCATAAACTGTGCATTTGATCAGACTATCATTTTTAGCAAAGTTGTTGCGCATGAGTCGACGGATGTTCGGAGTTGGTATGACCAATTTCCAAAATTATTAAAATGAGTTAAACTGTAAACTATGCAAACTATGTGTTGGTCGGACAAAATAAATAAAATAATTCAAAATTAACTGAATATTTGTACAATGCCTTTCCTCTATATTTATTTTAGTACTTTATAAAATAATATATATAAAAACTTTAAAATTTGCCTCAAAATGCTTATCATAAAGCTCCGAGCAAGGCTCGGTCAACCAGGTACTGGGTTCTTGTATGGGAACTAGACTCAAATGTGGATCGTTTGACCTTAAACTGTAGACTATGTGTTTCGTTGCATCAATGTTATTTTCGAAAGTAGATCTTTTATGGAAGGTATGGTTAAAAATTAAGCAATTCCATTGAAAAATGTTTGTACAAACAATATCTGCTGAATACTATTAATACAAATTACAATCAATTAAAAGCTAATTAAGATCGACCATACATCAAAATGGAATTTAGCACAATTTTGACCATAAAAAGCTCATCATGTTCGATGAGGCGAAATAACTAATATGATTTTATTACAATAAATTACAACTTAATGTCTTTGAAAATAACCCAGTAGGAAATTTTTATAAGATTTCTTTATTAACTACTTTGTAACCTGACAGAACAACTGATAAAGAGTGTTCTAAAAAAATATGCATTTACTATTTTAGACAAAATTTATCCATAGTGCAAGAAATAATTTATTTTTTGATCAAGTTAGTTTCTATAGATATGTCAGATACTATTATTTTAGAAATTATTAATTTTCAATAGTTATTTCAATCAAAATGGACTGCGAAAAAAAGTTCGTGAAAATATAATTAAAACTTTTCAAAAAAATCCGTCATGGACTTTTAAAAAAATAGCTAAAAATTTGAAAGTTGACCCTCGAACGGTTTCTTTTTTTTTTTTTTTTTTTTTTTTTAGGACCAGCACTCAGGGGATGACCCCTACTTATGCAATGCATTGTGTTGGAACTAGGAAAATAGGTTATGGGAGGGTGGATAGATGGAGTAGTGTTTATGGACATTTGATTTGAACTTTCCTATATTGCAACTGGCAGGAAAAATTTCTGCGGGAAGTAAATTCCACATACGAACTGTACGGCTAAAGAATGAATTTTCTCTGTAGTGTGTTGTTCTGTCTACTGGCCAATCGACTACGAAGGGATGAGCTCTAACAGATAGACGTGTATTGCGTAAAAAAATTCTAGTTTCGGGAACGAGTTCCCTGATTTCATTAGAGCACATTCCAAAGTAGTAACGATAGAACAGTGTGACACAACCCACATTGCGACGGTGCTCCAGTGAATCAATAGAGTTGGATACCCTACTGTCACCAATAAGCACCTTCGCCCTCTCCTGTACTCGGTCAAGAAGCTCCAAAATAGACTTTGAAGCACCGGCCCATACATGAGAGTTGTATTCCATTTTCGGTCGGATATAGGTGGTATAAATAGTAAGGAGATCAGATGAAGTGAAGTATGTCTTGCACCGTTTTAGAAAACCGAGACACTTGAATGCTTCTTTCGACACTTGAAAAATGTGTTCAGTCCACCGGACATCACATTGAATTCTCATGCCCAGAACATCAAGAGTATCTGATTCCTCGATATTTTCACCACCCATTAATACAGATGAAGTAACATGATCCGCCGTGCGTTTATGCGTGAGTATACAACATTGAGTTTTCCGCGCATTAAAATCGACTCTATTCGCACGACCCCATTCTGAGATTGCTTCTAAATCGCGGTTTAATGATTCATTCATGTTTTGCCTCATAGTACCAATCTCTAAAGGGTTTGGTCTATGATTGAATGAATACGAATGGCAAATGTTACTATCATCTGCAAAAGAGTAGATAGGATTGGAAGTTTGACGTAGAAGGTCGTTTATAAAGATAAGAAATAGAGTAGGAGAAAGAACGGAGCCTTGCGGTACCCCTGAATTTAGCTTGAACTCGTTTGATGAGATCCCATCTACAACAACTCTTATAGTGCGATCTCTGAGGAAGCTCGATATAAATCGAGAGAAGATATTACCGACACCAAAAGCAATAAGTTTTGATAGAAGTGCTCCGTGCCACACTCTATCAAACGCCTTGGAAATATCCAGAGCCACAACTTTACTTTCGCCAAAACGGTGTATTGAATGACACCATTTTTCCGAAAGGAAGGCTAGCAGGTCTCCCGTAGAGCGTCCCCTACGAAATCCATACTGGCGGTCGCTTAGTAGGTTGTTAGATTCCAGATATTTCACAAGATGGTGGTTTACCATACTCTCCAAAACTTTGGAGAGTGCAGAACAAATTGCTATTGGGCGGTAATTTTCAGGGTTGGTAGCCTCACCCTTTTTAGGGATTGGCGTTACATTAGCAACCTTCCAACACCGAGGAAATGTACCAGCTTGGTACAAGGTGCTGAAAAGGTTGGCTAATGGACGCGAAAGCGTCGAACAGCACTGCTTCAAGACCAGTGCTGGAATGCCATCCGGCCCTGAAGACTTGTTTATGTTGAGATCTGCTAAAACCCTTTTTACAGCACGGGCGCGAAAGAATATCTTTGGCATAGTTACAGATACTCTTTCGAGCTCGGGCGGAGGTTGAGTGCTTTCCGGCAAGCGGGAATTGCTTGCAAATAATTCAGCTAAAAGGTTAGCTTTGTCAACCGGGTCAGTGAATGTTTGACCATTCTTTAAAAGAGAAGAAATTGAAGAACTAGCATTATTCTTAACTCTTTTAACGAATGACCAGAAACTCTTGCTGCCCCGAGGAGCAGCAAGAATTTTAGTACGAAGACGCTGCTCGAATGGATGATGAAACATAAGTACTGGCAGACTTTTCTCAACTTCCTGGTCAAGATTTTTATGTTGCTGATAAACGGGGCAATGTTCGGCAAGAGTTTCGCACAAAAAAACAAACAAAATTCCCTAAGAAGTTTCTCGTGTGACAAGCTATTTGCAGTTGTGGCAAAAGAAGTAAAGTATTTGTGGCATCTGGCACAATAAACACAGAAATTTATATAAAGGAGTGCCTACAAAAACGGTTGTTACCCTTTTTAAGAGAGCACAGAGTGACTACATTTTTTTGGCCCGATTTGGCATCATGCCATTATGGAAAAAAGTCACTTGAGTGGTACTCAAAGAAAAATGTCATTTTTGTACCACGAGAGGCAAATCCACCTAACTGTCCAGAACTTCGGCCTGTGGAAAGGTATTGGGCTCTGGTAAAAAAGGAATTGAAGATCACAGGAAAGATTTCCGAGAACATGTCCGATTTTAAGCGCAGGTGGAACACAGAAAAGGTATCAGAAGCAACTGTAAAATCTTTAATGGTAGGGTTTCCGAAAAATGTCGATAATTTTGCAAAACCCGAGTACTAAGTAAACATTTTAATGCTAAATGATTTTGTATAATATGTCATTATATTTGCGTATTTTGTAGAGTTTTTATATTAAAAGGTTTGATTTTTATTTAAGAAAATCCAACTACAAATTTTATTTAGAGCACTCTTTAACACTACACAAAACCAATAATTTTATCAAAAAACAACTAAGAAAGTGCTATAGTCGGTCAAGCCCGACCATACCATTCCGTTCAACACTAAGGTCAATGGAGTTCGTTTTCGAGTAAAAAGACAAATATTTGCTAAATTTTGCCATGAAAAATATTGATATTGGTACCATAAATAATGGACCGATTTTAACGAATTTGAATAGCCAAATGATCCGTGGTAAATTTCATCAAATTATCCTTAGAATTGTCGTCCAGCCAGACGGACGGACGGACTGACTTCGCTAAATCGACTCAGAAAGTGATTCTAAGCCTATTGGTACACTAAAAGGTAGGTCTGAGACAAATATTTTTATGCGTTACATACATGAGCACAAACTTAAGAATATCCTTTCCACCTGTGGTGATGAAGGTTATAACAAGTAAAAAAGTGTTAAAGTCGGTCAAGCCCGACCATACGATATCCTTCACCATTAAGTTCAAAGGTCTGTTCTTTTTCGTATATAGAGACAAACATTTGCCAAATTTTGTCATCATACAAACACTTTCTCAAGTCTTATATATTTATGCTGTTTATGTCATTTGGACTTATAAGGGAGCTGGACTCAAATGTGGACCGATTATCTTGAAATTTATCAATTTGATTATAGTTTTTACAAATATTATGTATGCAATAAATAACTGTCATAATCCCTCTATCAACAAAATTATCTGTGCTAAATTTCATCAATTATCTTCAGAATTGCAACCCATACTTTGATTTCAAGGTTAACATGGGGGTCCAGCCGTCCAGCCAG
Source organism: Stomorhina lunata (assembly GCA_933228675.1). Taxonomy (NCBI): domain Eukaryota; kingdom Metazoa; phylum Arthropoda; class Insecta; order Diptera; family Rhiniidae; genus Stomorhina; species Stomorhina lunata. Next base: position 53,412,571 of record OW121743.1, on the reverse strand, counting down.
ACGGATGAACGGACAGAAATTGATTCTAAGTCTATTGGTATGCTTAACCCCTTGACGTATTTCCACGAGTCTGACTCGTGGTACAATTTCTGTGCCTAACATGATTATCACGAGTCCGACTCGTGGTACTATTTATGTGCCTAACATGATTATCACGAGTCATACTCGTTTTGCGACTGTTCTTAAGCATCAAAACCGGTTTGTTTAGTGCAACTTGTGTGCGAACAGTTGGAAGCGAACTTCGTTGCGCAGATTGATACGTCAAGGGGTTAAAGGTGGATCTAAGACCAATATTTTTATGCGGTACATACATCAGCACAAACTTAAAATACCATTTCCACCTGTGGTGGTGAAGGGTATAATTATGGAATATAGAACATTTTATTTAAAAGTTTTACAAAAGCATATTGCACTAAAAATCAAACTTATTGCAATTTTTTATTTTTTAACACAATAAATTTTTTCCCGATCAAGGCTAAATGGCTATCAGTAGACCAAAACCCTTCAAAACAACTTTCAGGAAAATATAAATTCCTTTTTTTACTTTAATAATGAAAATAATAGAAATCGATCGTTTTTAAAGCGATCGATTTCTGATATATTTTTGATATACTTTTCGGTTATTCTCCCAAAAAAAAATGTTTATATCCAGCAAAACTTTGGTAATGGCAAGTACTCTGATAACTGGTTACCTTGTAACGACTACAACATACCATCCGAATAAATAATAAGTTATTACAGAAGTACCTATTTGTAATTAAGATGGTAATTTAAACTGAATGGCCCCGGTTCAAATCCCACCAAGGGCAACAATTTTTTTTAGTTTTTTTTTTATTAAAAGAGTCTTTTTAAATGATTTTTGAATTTTAAGAACTTAAATATTATCTTCTGTAAAAAAAATTTGTAAAACTAACTCACGTTAATGAAAAAATACCATCATGAGTCAATTTTGATTATGTTGGGGATGTTGAATACCAAACACGATTCTAATTGGTCTTAACTTGATAAGCCCAACTTATCTGGGTCATCCTTCAACTCAACTGTGGACACACAACTCCTCATGGTATCACCAGGGGAGCTAGTTTAACACCCATTGATATTGTGAGTTAACATGTTCCGAGAGTTGTCCCATAAGATCGATAAGAAAGGGTTAGGATTACGGGCTAGTAACCCTCTCTTGAAAAAAAAATACAATGAAGAGGATAAAATTAGAATTGAAATGTCCCACTACCTAATATTAGAGGAGGATGTCCGAAACTTCGATAGAAAGACCAAGTAGAGGAACATTTTTCAAAGCTTGGCCTATAAAATTGGAGAATATTCGCACAAGATCGAAATCCATGGAATTCTAAAATATGCTCGGACTTTGACCTTAACAGGTTGTAACATTTAAGTAAGTAAGAGTCAATCTTATGTAAAAACTTATACAAAAAAGAAGATTTAAATTGTTTAAAATAATTTTAAAAAAGTTTTAAAATAATTACAAAAAATCGTATAAAAACATTTTTCCAAAAATTACAACAAAGCAAAAAAAAAAAGCAGGGAAAAACAAAGTTATTTTCACATGATTTTGGATCTAAAAATAAAAATTGTTTATATTAATTATAAGCTGCTAAGTTTTCAACAAATGAAGTAGCTCAGTGGAAGAGTCTCTGCCTAGCAGTCGGAGGGTCTGAGTTCGAGCCCCCATGGGATCATAAAAAAAATTTTGTATTTCGTTTAAAAATATATGTTTTTAATAAAACAACAACAAAAAAGTTGTTGCTGTTGTTGTTGTTGCTTTCAAGTTGCTTACCCAAGTCATTACTTTTCTGCAATTGGTAAGTACTTGGCTCCAATGACATCCCCATGTTAATGTAATGACTTAAACAGCGAATGGGTAAGTAGTTCGTGTTCAATAGTTTAACTGTTTAACTCATTATTGGGTAATGAAAAGTTTTACTGGGTAATGATGATAGAAATGAACAGGGAAAAACAAGTAAAAATTGATTTTTTTTTTTAAATTTTTTTTTGTGATTTTCATCTTAAAGTTCACAATTTTTGTTCTTAATAACAAGAGCCTCAAACAGTAAATCGAAATTCCAAACGGTTTTCGAGATATGAGCCTGAGAAAATGATCACTTATTTTCAAAAATGACACCGCGGTTCCAAATCTTTGGGGGACTATAAAAATAGTGAATAACTTGGGGCAAAACTAATGAGAGAACAGTAAAACACAAGTCACAGTGGGACGGTGGAAAAATGGAATGGAAATAAGTCCATAACTTCTAAACCGTTGGTCGGATCTTAATTTTTAATTTAGTGTGCATCTAGCAGAAATGTTTGGGAGCAGGAGTGTTGGGAAGTTTTAAGCCTGGAACGCCTTAATTGTGCCGCTGGGGCGGCACAATCGGCCCTCAATCGGCACCTTAGACACATAAATGAATTAAAACGATATATAATTGTCATATCCCAACCGATTTGAAAAATCATACTTCATTACTTCATTCTTAGATCAAGATCTACAAAAAACATCCCGAAATGAATATCCTATCTCTTATGGTTTTAAAGACATTTTTTAAAATCCGCTTAACGGTTTAGAAGGTATGTAGTGTTCTATTTTTCCACCTATTTCCTATTTCCTCTGAAGGTTTACACGGATGGATTCAAGTCAAAGAAGGGTGGGAGCCTTTCTTTGATTTATATCCACGGTGGGTACCTTTTTTGCCGTATAGATCGAGTAAAAAGGGATTTTTGGAAATTTTGTCTCAAAGGGGTAAAAACGGGTAAAAAGGGGAAAAATAGAAAATGTTGTATTTCCTTAAGTAATAGGTATAGAAACAAAATTTAAGCCACATTTTGAACAGCCATACAAATAAGCGGACAGGCGTTTGGTACTTTTTTGAAACTAACATCAAAAAGAATGGGGGTATATTGAGATTGTCATTCCGTTTGCAATTTTCTTAATATTGGCTCAAAAATCAAAATCGATATATATTCTGAATCCTTATGAAATTCTAAGACGATTGAGCAATGTCCGTCTGTCTGTCTGTCTGTTGAAATCACGATAACGAATAAACGAAAGGAGCAAGCTCATTGAAACTTAGTAGAAACATTCGTCATCTATAAGAAAATTTTGGTATTGAAATTGGGCAAAATCGGTTAACATTTGACCATAGCTCCCGTATAACCTCGTCAAGACTAATCGCTTATTTGGTAATAAATGACAAATTATAACAGCTATGATGACAAAATTTGGTACTAGGCAGTATGTAAAATTTCAACGAAATCGGTTCACATTTAACCATAGCTCCCATATAAAAAACTTACGGAAACAGCCTAAATTCCACCTGAAATACACTTAAATGCCAATAAATGATAAACTGTAATAGCTTTGGCCACTAAATTTAGCACAAAGAAGTCTTATGTGAATACCAGCCAGTTTGTCACAATCGGTCACCATTTGACCATAGCTCCCATATAAAAAACTTACGGAAACACAAAAATACAAAAAGAAAAGGGGGTTTATGTCCGGCTATCCTTCAGATAAAAACGCGATAGCGCCTTAACGAAAAGGGTTATAGCAACAAAATTTTACAAAAGGAAGTTTTATGTAAATGCCAGCCAGTGTGCATAGGTCCCATATAAAAAACTTACAGAAACACAATAACACAAAAAAAACGAGATTTATGTCCGTCTGTCCGTCTGATAAAGGCGCGACAGCTCCTTAACTACAAAAGCTAGAGAGACAAAATTTTACAAAAGTATTTTTGATATGTAACAAAAGTTCTGTACTGAAAATGGACAAAATCGGTTCACATTTAGTTAGAGCTCCCATATAATCCCGCCCCGGGAAACACATGAATGCTGATAAATTGAGTACAATTGTAATAGCTATGACGACTAAATTTAGAATAAAGAAGTTTTAAGTATGAAACACAATTGGAACGAACGACCAATTTTTCGGAACGAATATTCGGTGTTAGGGGTGTCATAGAAACCAATTTCATTGGTATTGGTTTTGAAAACGACAAAAAAAAATAATTGGTGTCATGAATTCCAATATTAATGTTCGAGCTACATTTTCTATTGGTTTTATGTGTCACAGAAAATAGTATTATTCTGGGGTGTCATAGAAACCAAGTCGGGTTTTAAATTTCTTGGTTTTAAAAACCAACATTGGTTTTATTTGGTGTCATGAAACCAAGTCGGTTTTGATATTATTGATTTTAAATCAAACTATCAGGGGTGTCATAGAAACCAATTTCATTGGTATTGGTTTTGAAAGCAACAAAAAAATTAAATTCGTGTCATGAATTCCAATATTAATGTTCGAACTACATTTTCTATTGGTTTTATGTGTCACAGAAAATAATATTATTGGTTTAGTATTGGAAATAAACCAAGCAACTTACAGTTAACAGATTTCATTTCAAAATTGGTCTATCAATTTAAAACAAAGGCGTTCCTGGCCATCTGGTACCTTTTTCGATTTAAAAATCCACTAAGAACGGATTTTTGATAATTCGGCCTTGTGGGGGATAAAAAAGGGTAAATTCAGTAACGATATGATTCCCAAACTGAAAACAATAGAACTTAAATTTAAATCGAGTTTGGATCAGCTACAAAAATAACAGTACAAGTGGTAAGTACTTTTCGAAAAAAGGGAAGAAAAAGAGAAAAATTATTTTTGGTACTTTTTAGCTTCAACTTTCAAATAAAAAGAGATGGGTGAAAAGTTTACATAGAATTTTTTATCATGTAATAAGATAAAAGCAAGTTTTGGTACTTTTTGTGTCTTTGGAATCAATGAACCTTATTGGCAAACATAAAAAATTTCAAAAATGGGGAAAATTGTAAGGCTAGAATATTCTTTGTGTAAAGGTACTGGCGAAGCAAATGCATATCAATTTAACGGATATCCCATGTAAGTGACAATCGTCCTTTGATTGGCTGTGGTTTGTTTCTTGGTGTATGTAGATTAAATTTTTTCAGTCCACAATTCGGTCATTTCATGATATTGGGGTATACAAGCTTCATTTGTCCAAATAGCAGAGTTTTTTTTTATACATATACCACAAACATTGCAAAAAACTGAAAATTTTTCTTCAAATTATTTTTTTTAATAATTTTTATTTTATTTTTTATTTGAATTTTGATGTTTCACAAAAAATTCAAATGAAATAATAAAAAAATTGATTCGAACATTTTGTTTGATTTAAAACCAATAATAACAAAACCGACATGGTTTCATGACACCAAATATAACCGGTATTGGTTTTCAAAACCGAGAAATTTAAAAACTGACTTGATTTCTATGACACCCCTGAATGTTCAGCCCAGACTTTATATATGATGGATGCATTAGGAACTCCTAACGAAATATATGAACCTGCCGTATTACTATTAACGTGTTTAGCCTAACTACATATTAAACACAACGAAAAGTATTTAACAAAAACTATACCCGGTTATGAGACCGAATTTTGATCAAAGTAAATACTGGGGAAACCACTAAAATATTTTGAAATGTTGAACTATAAAGCTACTGCAACCGAATTTAGTCCAAAGGTTTTACCATCAATACCAATTAGCTAAGCGATTTTTTCAGTTTTGGTCCACATTTTGAATTAGCTGCACCCTTGTAGCTATATAAGATATGTTTCTAAATTTAAAACAACTTGATGGTGGGTATATAAGATTCGGCAAAGCCGAATATAACACTCTTACTTGTTAGTGTATGAATATATTGCTGATTTAAAAAAAATAAAATTAAGAAGGCCGAAAAGGGAACTATATGAGATGCATTCTGGTCGAACAAACAGAGAAGCCTTAAAGATATATTAATTGATATATAAGATATCGATCTATATCAATACTGATGCTATAACTATTAACATTTTGTATTTGCATTCCGATTTGATTTGAGATAGAAAGAAACATAAAGTAATCAGAAAACTTTCCACGATCAAATTTCCAGCGGGGTAGCTTCTAAAGAAGTTCATATTAATGATTATTTCTTTCGAGAATTGTTGGTAATTTCCCTAACTTAAATGAAAACTTCGCCATTAATATTTCCTAGAAAAAACTTTTTATTGCCTTTTTTCTCTAGACTAGTATTGTCAGGGCAAAAGTAAGTTAATAGTTAAAATGTCATTATATTCTTTCTTTTGTACTCCTTAAGCATATTAAATATTAACTCAATATTAAAAGTTTTTCTTTTGCGACATCTTTTTCCCAAATCCTTCTTATCTCCTTAACTTTGAATTGTTTTCTTTCATTTTTTCAATAGTTTTGGACATAAACTTTATAAATTGAGTGACTGAATTGAATGACTTACTCTATCACAAATGTCTATTTTAATTTATATTGTATTCAAGTTTCAAATATATTTATTTGCTATTGAAGTAACTAGAGACATTTGTGCTTATTTCAATGATATTTAAGAGAAGTGAATATTTTAATTAATTTTGTCATTTATGTAGAATTTAAATGGTAGTACCTAGAGCTTGTTATAGCATCAAATATTCAATTTATTTTTGTATTAATAAGTTATAATGAAAATAGAAGGAAAAAATAATAATAAATGTAAAGAAAACAGACAAAATTCTAAACGAATGTTTTACTTATATTTGTTGTATTACGTAGAAGATGGAATTTAATAAAAAATCTTTATAAATATAAAAGTTCGTTCGTTTATTATATATTCTCTAAATATTTATCGAAATGAAATATGTTTATCTATATTCTTCATATGCAGTATAAATTTTATAAAGAGATCTGCCACAAGTCATCTGAAATGGGTTTCAAATCACTCATTTCCGTATGACAATTTTTTAATTTTTAGGCTATGCATTGTGGTACCAATATGATACTAAGATAGGACAGGTGTAGAAAATATTATTACGTTTTTCCTTAAAAAACGTGGAAGGAATTCTTTTTGCAAACAACCGAAAACAAAATTAAAACACTTTATGTAGTTATATTTTAATTAACTTTACAGTTGATCACTTTAAACACACTTCCACAAAAACTGTAAACAAACTTCACAAAACTGCTTTACAAATATTCTTAGTCGCACTGTTCTCTTATACGCATCTCAATTAAAACTGATCCCACAAATAAGCAAATAAGAGAAACATTTTGCTCTGCTTATAGACATAAACAGAATAGCAACAACATAAACAGAAACATTCTAGAAAACTAGGGGAAAAATTAAAAGTAGTGAACTTTGCACAATAGGGCGGATAACTTAAAAATTCGATACAATATATTTTATATACTGCTTCGCTGCTTCAGTTAATAATATCGATTATATTTAAAAATTATTAAAATTAACTTATTTTTAACAAAAAACTAAAAATACAAAGAAAAAAATATATATTTAAAAAAAATTTTTTTGTTTGACTTTTCAGGGATTGGGAACGAATTGTGTAGTAATTTTACCTTCTATGGTTGTATCATGGTATTAAAGACTTATTCAAAATTGAAATAATTTAAAGCAGTCCTCTTTATCTTCATCTACCTTTATTTGATTTGATTCGATTCGGTTGTTTCAATTTAATTTAATTTCATCCCAATTTCTCTTCACATATAACCTTCAAGTTAATGAAGACTAAATTCATGATGTCAAGAATAAACTGAAGGTAAATTGAATTGAACAGTCTTTAAACTAATTTTATTATGATGGAAAACCATCTCATTTTCATTTCATTCAAACTTTAAATTTCAATATTTTGACAAGAAGTGTTATAAATTATGACACATCATGTTTGTTCTGACGAAGGGCGTATTGATTTTGTTTATGTTCGAAAAGCAACATCAAATGGAGATATGGAGATGCTGTTGGCGTTGATGTTGGAAACATACATACGGAATATATTTAACACGTCATTTTACTTAATTTTTTTTTTGAACATACAAAGTAAATTTGCTCAAATATGCATAAAAATTTTGAATACACATAAAAAATTAGATGTAAGTATTTATTTTAACCAATTTTATTACACTGAGTAACAAAATAGCTGACACCCCAACAAGTCCTGGGAAAAGTTATGCAGAACATTTTTTCGAAAATATTTACGATAGTTAAGTATCGGGACTAGCTACATATAAGTAAATTTTTCTATAAAAATTTAACATCGAAAATTTTTCTATTTGATGTTAAGTTTTTATAGAAATATTTTCGATGTTAAATTTTTATAGAAAAATTTTCGATGTTAAATTTTTTTAGAAAAATTTTCGATGTTAAATTTTCATAGAAAAATCTTAGATGTTAAATTTTTATAGAAAAATTTTGTATGTTAAATTTTTATAGACAAATTTTGGATATTAAATTTTTCTAGAAAAATTTTCGATGTTAAATTTTTGTACAAAAATAATATAATAATAATTAATTTTCATAGAAAAAATTTCGATGTTAAATTTTTATAGAAAAATTTTTAATGTTAAATTTTTATAGAAAAATTTCTGATGTTAAATTTTGAAAGAAAAAGTTTTGATGTTAAATTTTTAAAGGAAAAGTTTTGATGTTAAATTTTCATAAAAAAAAATTTCGATGTTGAATTTTTATAGGAAAATTTTCAATGTTAAATTTTTACATGAAAATTTTTGATGATAAATTTTTATAGAAAAATTTTCGATGATAAATTTTTATACACAAATTTTTGATGTTAAGTTCTTAAAGAAAAAGTTTCAATGTTAATTTTTTATAGAACATTTTTCGACCTAAAATTTTTTTAGAAAAATTTTCGATATTAAATTTCTATAGAAAAATTTTCGATGTTTAATTTTTATAGAAAAATTTTGGATGTTAAATTTTTTAGAAAAATTTTGGATATTAAATTTTTTTAGAAAAATTTTCGATGTTAAATTTTTTTACAAAAATTTTCGATATTAAATTTTTTTACAAAAATTTTCGATGTTAAAGTTTTATAGAAAAATTTTCAATGTCATATTTTAATAGAGAAATTTTAAATGTTAAATTTTTATAGAAAAATGTTCGATGTTGAATTTTTATAAAAAAATTTTCGATGTTAAATTTTTATAGAAAAATTTTCGACCCTTAATTTTTGTAGAAAAATTTTTGATTTGTAATTTTTATAGAAAAATTTTCGATGTTAACTTTTTATTGCAAAGTTTTCGATGTTAAATTTTTATAAAAAAGTTTTCGATGTTAAATTTTTATAGAAAAATTTTGGATATTAAATTTTTCTAGAAAAATTTTTGATGTTAAATTTTTGTACAAAAATTTTTGATGTTTAATTTTCATAGAAAAAATTTCGATGTTAAATTTTTATTGAAAAATTTTTGATGTTAAATTTTTATAGAAAAATTTCCGATGCTAAATTTTGAAAGAAAAAGTTTTGATGTTAAATTTTTAAAGAAAAAGTTTTGATGTTAAATTTTCATAAAAAAATTTTCGATGTTAAATTTTTATAGGAAAATTTTTGATGATTAATTTTTATAGAAAAAATTTCGATGATAAATTTTTATACAAAATTTTTGATGTTAAGTTCTTAAAGAAAAAGTTTTGATGTTAATTTTTTATAGAAAATTGTTCGACCTAAAATTTTTTTTTGAAAAATTTTCGTTGTTTAATTTCTATAGAAAAATTTTTGATGTGTAATTTTTATAGAAAAATTTTGGATGTTAACTTTTTGTTGCAAAATTTTCGATCTTAAATTTTTATAGAAAAGTTTTTGATGTTAAATATTTTTTTAGAAAAATTTTCGATTTAAATTTTTATAGCAAAATTTTCGATGTTAAATTTTTGTAGAAAAATTTTCGATGTTTAATTTTTATAGAAAATTTTAGATATTAAAATTTTATAGAACAATTTTCGATGTTAAATTTTTATATAAAAATTTAACATCAAAAATTTTCTGTAAAAATTTAACAACGAAAATTTTTCTATGAAAATTTAACATCGACTTAGTTTTATAAAAATTTAATATCGAAAATTTGGCTATAAAAATTTAAATCGAACATTTTTCTTTAACAATTTAACATGAACAATTTTTTTGTAAAAGTTTAACATTGGAAATTTTGCTATAAAAATTTGACATTGAAAATTTTTCTATAAAAATTTGACATTGAAAATTTTTGTATAAAAATTTGACATTGAAAATTTTTCTATAAAAATTTGACATTGAAAATTTTTCTATAAAAATTTGACATTGAAAATTTTTCTTAAAAATTTGACATTGAAAATTTTTCTATAAAAATTTGACATTGAAAATTTTTCTTAAAAATTTGACATTGAAAATTTTTCTATAAAAATTTAACATCAAACATTTTTCTATTAAAATTTATCATACAAAATTTTTCTATAAGATTTAACATCGAAAACTTTTCTATAAAAATTTAACATCGAAAATTTTTCTTTAAAAATAATTATCAAAAATTTTTCTATAAAAATTTAACATCGAAAATTTTTTTATAAAAATTTAATATCGTAACTTTTTCTTAAAGAATTTAACATCGAAAATTTTTCTATGAAAATTTAACATCAAAAATTTTTCTATAAAAATTTTACATAGAAAATTTTTCTAAAAAAATTTAACATCGAAAAGTTTTCTGTAAAAAATTATAATCGAAAATTTGTCTGTTTTTTTTTCTTTAAAAATTTAACATCGAAACTTTATCTATAAAAATTTAATATCGAAACTTTTTCTACGAAAATTTAACATCGAAACTTTTTCTATAAAAATTTAACATTGAAAATTTTTCTATAAAAATTTAACATCGAAAATTTTTCTATAAAAATTTAACATTGAAAAGTTTTGTATAAAAATTTAACATCGAAAATTTTTTCTATAAAAATTAAACATCGAAAATTTTTCGTTAAAAATTTAACATCGAAAATTTTTCGTAAAAAATTTAGCATAGAGAATTTTTCTTTAAAAATTTAGTTACGATAATGTTTTAAAACTTATTCAATTATTCAAAAAATCTTCTGGTCATTGTAGGATTTGAACCCTGGCAATTATATTCTAATTTTTATTCGAGTAACTTTTCAGTATTTTAGACTGTATATTGTAGTCATTACAAGGTAATGTAAGACCTAAGTACTACCCATTACCAAAGTTTTGCTGGGATAGTCCTCTTTGGGTACATAAGATTTAAGACCTAGTGTTAAAATAAAAAAAAAAAACTACAAATAATTTATATTGAAATGTAAATGTGGTGCCATTATAATACGAATTCCCTCGAATTAGTGACGCATATTAGTAATGTATATATATTTTAAACGTTAGGTCTATTATAGCCAACACTGCCTGTTCCAGAACACAGGGTTTAACATCACACATCCATTTAAATCAATACACAAATATATTTGTTAACATTTTTTTAGACCTTTTCTTATGTATTTAAATTCTTAGCTGGCTCAATTTGAGAACACAAGTGTTCATTCTTAGAAACGTTTATGTAAATTTTTCTACTAACATTTTAAGGAAGATCTAAGATGTATCCATATGTATTTGTATAAAGCTATACAATGTACACATTTTTATTTAAATGTATATAAAAAGTTTTACAAAAAAAGATATAGATACATTTCCCAAAGAATGTAACCGATTAGGCACGTTTATTTTTATTTACTTTAACTTACAAAGAAAGAAAGAAAACTTATAAGAAAAAAAAGTAACAACTTTAAGAAAATTTGTTCCTGATAAGTATCGCATTTTTATTTTTATAATGTTAACGTAATCAGTTTTTCCTTAAAGTAGAGCATCATCATCGTCATTCAAACGATGGCCATAACAATAAAGAAATTTCATTATCGAATTAAGACAGGTTAAGAACTCTTGATATAGAAGACACTTTACGGACATCTTAATCTACTTGAACTCCGCACACATATATAAATACATACATGAGATAATCTTTTGAAAGGTACTAAACGTGTTAATGTCTTAAATTGAGGGATTACATCAGCACAAAATTGCAACTTTAATATAAAAGCTTGGAAATTTTTCTTAAAGAAAAATGTAAAGAAATTAAGAAATTTTACTTTAATTTGTTTGAAGGAAAATAACTGTCATAATTAATGAACCGCCGTGGTATAGCAGGTAAGACATCCGCCTAGCATACCAGAGGCCCAAGTTCAATCCCCGGCCAGATTCACTTGAAAAAAATAAATTTTCAAAAAAGCGGCGGTTCACCTCATAACTCAGCTAGCCACTGGTTATTGAGTATTAGGCTATGAAAAACTTCTCTAACTAATGCATTCGCCGTTCGGAGCCGGCGTTAAAACGTAGGTCCCTTTCAATGAGTTTAAAAATAGAATCGGATGCAGCTCATTGTCTGAGAGAAGTACCCCTTGTTCCAATTGGAATGTTGTCGGGGAATTATATATATATATATATATATTAATTTTCGAAAGGGGTTAAAGAGTGTTCTAAAAAAATATGCATTTACTATTTTAGACAAAATTTATCCATAGTGCAAGAAATAATTTATTTTTTGATCAAGTTAGTTTCTATAGATATGTCAGATACTATTATTTTAGAAATTATTAATTTTCAATAGTTATTTCAATCAAAATGGACTGCGAAAAAAAAAGTTCGTGAAAATATAATTAAAACTTTTCAAAAAAATCCGTCATAGACTTTTAAAAAAATAGCTAAAAATTTGAAAGTTGACCCTCGAACGGTTTCTAATGCCATCAGACGGTATAAGGAAAACCTGAGCATTAAAAGAAAACCTGGATCAGGGAGGAAAAAAGGTCCTACAGATATTGGTAAGGCAAAAGAAGTCGAGCGACTCTTTCGAAGAGCGCCTAACACTTCTTTAAGAAAAGCAGCTCGTACGGTGAAATGTTCTACGAATTTTGCATATAGAGTCAAAGCTTATGCTGGACTGAAGACATACAAAGTCCAAAAGGTTCCAGATCGCAATGCTATAAAGAACTTAGAAGCAAAAAAACGAGCGAAAAAATTGAAGTCTGATTTTATAAAAAAAATACACCTGTTGTGTGATGGATGATGAAACATACGTACTGGCAGACTTTTCTCAACTTCCTGGTCAAGATTTTTATGTTGCTGATAAACGGGGCAATGTTCGGCAAGAGTTTCGCACAAAAAAAAAAAAAACAAACAAAGTTCCCTAAGAAGTTTCTCGTGTGGCAAGCTATTTGCAGTTGTGGCAAAAGAAGTAAAGTATTTGTTGGCATCTGGCACAATAAACACAGAAATTTATATAAAGGAGTGCCTACAAAAACGGTTGTTACCCTTTTTAAGAGAGCACAGAGTGACTACATTTTTTTGGCCCGATTTGGCATCATGCCATTATGGAAAAAAGGCACTTAAGTGGTACTCAAAGAATAATGTCATTTTTGTACCACGAGAGGCAAATCCACCTAACTGTCCAGAACTTCGGCCTGTGGAAAGGTATTGGGCTCTGGTAAAAAAGGAATTGAAGAACACAGGAAAGATTTCCAAGAACATGTCCGATTTTAAGCGCAGGTGGAACACATGCTCCAAAAAGGTATCAGAAGCAACTGTAAAATATTTAATGGGAGGGTTTCCGAAAAAAGTCGATAATTTTGCAAAACCCGAGTACTAAGTAAACATTTTAATGCTAAATGATTTTGTATAATATGTCATTATATTTGCGTATTTTGTAGAGTTTTTATATTAAAAGGTTTGATTTTTATTTAAGAAAATCCAACTACAAATTTTATTTAGAGCACTCTTTATTTATTGCTTATGACTTTAACATAAATTCTGTTTAGGGGAGGTACTTTAGGATTGAAGTTTTGCCACATAAAATCCCTTAACTTTTCGAATGTAGTAACACTGTGCAACAAGTAAAATATCAAAAAGTACGGGAAGCTTTCTTTATCTTTGTTATTATAACTACAAAAACAGTTGAAACTTAAAAACTTGAAATTCTTGGTTCATTTAGTCATTTTATCCATAATTGGTAGACACTGTATCCAATGGACAACCCTTGAACAACTCGAGGACTTGGATATACTGATAAGGTCACCTTCAAATAAACACTAATGCTATCACTATTGAATTTATCGGATTGAATCTCAATATTTCCAAGACAAAGATTATGCTTGGAGGCTATAGCGTAATCCAGAGCCTCCGAGGTTATTGGAAAGGTGGCGTCAACGAGGATATTAAATCGCGTATTATATTCGAGCTATTTGGGAATCTCGGCAAATATCAACAACAACTAAGCTACGCATATACAAGTCGAATGTCAAGTCCATCTTGTATTTCGGTTGCGAAACTTATAAACTCACAAATGCCATCGATAAGCACCTACAAACCTTTGCAAACAAATGCTTGAGGCGAATTCTTAATATATTTGTGGCCGAATCGCATAAGAAATGAAGATATACTAAGCGCGACAAACCAAATCCTAACTTCTGTAAAGATATGTCCACGGAAATGGCGGTGGATAACTTAATACAAGTAAATAATTTTGCCAACGAATGCACTTTTATTGACATTTCGAAACACGAGAACAGCAGAAAAAGTAAACGAACCCAATTTACAACCAGAAAAACAAACCCACAGACTCAAAGTCGGTTAAGAGCCGCCGCCGAGCATTTTAACAACAAATACAAAACATTGACAAAAAATTCCTCAATGCAAAAAGTGCTTTTGATCCAAAATCTAGTATCTAAAGCAATTTTTTTAGTTTTTAAATAAAATGTCAACATAAACGGCTGTAGTCGACTCCGAGCCGCCGCCGACGTTTTTTTGTCGGCTTGTTTCTCTGTCTACGACGCGCACATTCAAGTCAACTGCAAGCTGCCTTAATAGCAGTAGAAATGGAAGATAAAGCAAAAATACTGTATTCAGCCCAAAGAGAACGCCACCCATCTTTTAGGGCTCATGAGATCGAAGATCATAGAAATATTTTAATATCGGGAGAATGGCAACTCATGACAGCTTCAATAGCTGCGGAGTCTGAGGATGAAATCAATTCACGACGTATTTGCTCAAAGAGAACGCAATGCTTCTTTTAGGACTCTTGAGATCGAAGATCATAGAAATATTCTACTATCGGAAGAACGGCAACTCATGGCAGCTCAATAGCTGCTTAGACTGAGGACGAAACCAATTTATGGCGTATTTGTTCAAAGAGAAAGTCAGTGTACTTTGAGGGCTCATTAGACCGAAGATCATAGAAATATTCAACTATAGGGAGAATGGCAAATCCAAAGCCAATTTACGACGCTTATTTTACTCATGAGACCGAAGGTCTTACAAATATGCGTCTATCAGAAGAACAACAGCTCAATAGCAGCAGAGACGAGGGTCGGGTAAAAAGAGAATAATCGAAAACGTTATATCTCCTAAAGCAATAGGTATATATAAAAAATTTAAATTACGTTTTTTAACAGCTATGAAAAAAAATAAAAGTGGGTGAAAAAATTTTGTTGGTACTTTTTTTAACCCACTGTTATCTTTTGATCCAAGGAATATACAAAGAAACTTTGTACTGCAATCAATTGATGTGAAAAAAGTATCGAACACGTATTTAGTACTTTTTTGATTTCGGGTAAAAAAGGGATAAAAAGGTATATTAACATCTCATAAAGTAATATTAATAAAAACAAAATGTTAACTGCATTTTAATAAATTTTACCGAATTTAATTGTTACCAAACAAGTACCAAATATGAATATGCAAGTTTTTTGAACATAGGGGGAAAAAAGGGGGAAAAATTAGTAACGTTATTACTGTTAAGGTATGGAAACAAAATTTAAATTGCGTTTTGATCAGTTGAAAACAAATTAAAAGACGAGTAATTGGTACTGTTCGGAAAAGTGGCTGAGCAGAACCAATATTGTGTGAAAACTATTTTTGGTACGTTTTTACTTTAAAACAATTGAACTTAGAAACAAAAACTGTGTCGAAAATATACGTTATAAAATAAAATATATCAATAGTTTAAGATTTGTCTCAAAAAGTAAATTTTTTTCCTATAAAAAGTAAATTTTTGAAAAATTTCCTATAAAAAGTAAATTTTTGAAAAATTTCCTATAAAAAGTAAATTTTTGAAAAATTTCCTATAAAAAGTAAATTTTTGAAAAATTTCCTATAAAAAGTAAATTTTTGAAAAATTTCCTATAAAAAGTAAATTTTTGAAAAATTTCCTATAAAAAGTAAATTTTTGAAAAATTTCCTATAAAAAGTAAATTTTTGAAAAATTTCCTATAAAAAGTAAATTTTTGAAAAATTTCCTATAAAAAGTAAATTTTTGAAAAATTTCCTATAAAAAGTAAATTTTTGAAAAATTTCCTATCAAAAGTAAATTTTTGAAAAATTTCCTATAAAAAGTAAATTTTTGAAAAATTTCCTTTCAAAAGTAAATTTTTGAAAAATTTCCTATAAAAAGTAAATTTTTGAAAAATTTCCTATAAAAAGTAAATTTTTGGAAAAATTATCTATAAAAAGTAAATTTTTGAAAAATTTCCTATAAAAAGTAAATTTTTGAAAAATTTCCTATAAAAAGTAAATTTTTGAAAAATTTCCTATAAAAAGTAAATTTTTGAAAAATTTCCTATAAAAAGTAAATTTTTGAAAAATTTCCTTTCAAAAGTAAATTTTTGAAAAATTTCCTATAAAAAGTAAATTTTTGAAAAATTTCCTATAAAAAGTAAATTTTTGAAAAGTTTCCTATAAAAAGTAAATTTTTGAAAAATTTCCTATAAAAAGTAAATTGTTGAAAAATTTCCTTTCAAAAGTAAAAAAAATTTGCTATAAAAAGTAAATTTTTGAAAAATTTCCTATAAAAAGAAAATTTTTGAAAAATTTCCTATAAAAAGTAAATTTTTGAAAAATTTCCTATAAAAAGAAAATTTTTGAAAATTTTCCCATAAAAAGTAATTTTTTGAAAAATTTGCTATAAAAAGTAAATTTTTGAAAAATTTCCTATAAAAAGTAAATTTTTGAAAAATTTCCTATAAAAAGTAAATTTTTGAAAAATTTCCTATAAAAAGTAAATTTTTGAAAAATTTCCTATAAAAAGTAAATTTTTGAAAAATTTCCTATAAAAAGTGAATTTTTGAAAAATTTCCTATAAAAAGTAAATTTTTGAAAAATTTCCTATAAAAAGTAAATTTTTGAAAAATTTCCTATAAAAAGTAAATTTTTGAAAAATTTCCTATAAAAAGTAAATTTTTGAAAAATTTCCTATAAAAATTAAATTTTTGAAAAATTTCCTATAAAAAGTAAATTTTTTAAAAGTTTCCTATAAAAAGTAAATTTTTGAAAAATTTCCTATAAAAAGTAAATTTTTGAAAAGTTTCCTATAAAAAATAAATTTTTGAAAAATTTCCTATAAAAAGTAAATTTTTGAAAAATTTCCTATAAAAAGTAAATTTTTGAAAAATTTCCTATAAAAAGTAAATTTTTGAAAAATTTCCTCTAAAAAGTAAATTTTTGAAAAATTTCCTATAAAAAGAAAATTTTTGAAAAATTTCCTATAAAAAGTAAATTTTTGGAAAATTTCCTATAAAAAGTAAATTTTTGAGAAATTTCCTATAAAAAGTAAATTTTTGAAAAATTTCCTATAAAAAGTAAACTTTTGAAAAATTTCCTATAAAAAGTAAATTTTTGAAAAATTTCCTATAAAAAGTGAGTTTTTGAAAAATTTCCTATAAAAAGTAAATTTTTGAAAAATTTCCTTTCAAAAGTAAATTTTTGAAAAATTTCCTATAAAAAGTAAATTTTTGAAAAATTTCCTATAAAAAGTAAATTTTGGAAAAATTTCCTATAAAAAGTAAATTTCCTATAAAAGGTAAATTTTTAAAAAAATTCCTATAAAAGGTAAATTTTTAAAAAATTTCCTATAAGAACCATATTTTTGACTTATAAATAATTTTATTTGCTTTTATATTCTGTGACATTCAACAAAAGCGAACAACCTAATTCAAAGATATAGTAAAATGTCAAATTTAAGTGAAAAACTTTTTGAAAATATTTTTTGTTGCTTAGTGTAATTTAATTAATATTGTCACAATTTATCCACTGTAACACTTTAGAACTTTTCAATTTGTGGCTTCTATAAAAGAACTTCAGTCAAATAAGGAAACTTTTTAAAATCTCATTAATTTCCAACGACATTAATAAAAATTATGTATAAAGTAAACTTTAAGCTAAAAATACCCTCAATGTTAAGAGTACATAAGTATAAATAATTTTATTAAAATTGACATTTTACTCTGGTCACACACTAACATCGTTAGGAAAACATTCTGAAGCCAAAACCTCAAATGATTCCGAAGATATTCTTAAAGGCAAAGGCGGAAGGACCACAATTTTAAATACATACTCGTACTTACATTGTGAAAACTTTAAGACAATGAAAAAACAAAGTTTTGTACTCGTAACATCTAATCAAATTAACACCACATTCCACATTATTCTACAAATTTGCCTGATTTACATTTACAAGTTCTAGTGACAATAAAACAACATTTGATTAAAATGTAAACGAACACGAGAATATAAAAACATTCAAAGCGGAAGAGGATGGTTTGGAAATTGGGTTTATTAGAGTATGAAACCCGGATGTTTTTGTTAAACTGTTTTGTCAAAACGGAAATCAGACTAAAGTAGTTATGAAGTTTTTCCATGGCCTTCAGTAAACAGGAAGTAATAGATTGCTTTAAGTTTGAAAAATGGGTTAAAAAAGAAATTTTTTTAATATAAATTATTAGTAATAAATAACTTTCAAGCCTTCACTCGTATGTCTAAAATTTACCACATAGAGCTTCTTAAAACAGCTTTGAGATGTTGATCTTCTTACATGAGCTTATGTGAGTGCTTATCGATTTACTTAAGAATCTAAAAACATTAGGGTAAGTCCGAGACGATAAAAATATTTTTCTAGAGAAAAATTTTCGTTAGAAATATTTTTCTAGAGAAAAATTATCTTTAGAAATATTTTTCTAGAGAAAAATTTTTCTATAGAAATATTTTTCTAGAGAAAAATTTTTCTATAGAAATATTTTTCTAGAGAAAAATTTTTCTATAGAAATATTTTTCTAGAGAAAAATTTTTCTATAGAAATATTTTTCTAGAGAAAAATTTTTCTATAGAAATATTTTTCTAGAGAAAAATTTTTCTATAGAAATATTTTTCCAGAGAAAAATTTTTCTATAGAAATATTTTTCTAGAGAAAAATTTTTCTATAGAAATATTTTTCTATAGAAAAATTATTTTATAGAAATATTTTTCTAGAGAAAAATTTTTCTATAGAAATATTTTTCTAGAGAAAAATTTTTCTATAGAAATATTTTTCTATAGAAAAATTATTTTATAGAAATATTTTTCTATAGAAAAATTATTTTATAAAAATAGTTTTCTATAGAAAAATTTTTCTCTAGAAAAATTTTTCTATAGAAATATTTTTCTATAGAAAAATTTTTCTATAGAAATATTTTTTCTAATGAAAATTTTTCTAACGAAAATTTTTCTATAGAAAAATTTTCTTTAGAAATATTTTTCTAGAGAAAAATTTTCTTTACAAATATTTTTCTAGAGAAAAATTTTCTTTAGAAATATTTTTCTAGAGAAAAATTTTCTTTAGAAATATTTTTCTAGAGAAATATTTTCTATACAAAAATTATTGTGAAAAATGTTTTACAAGAGAAAAATTTTCTTTAGAAATATTTTTCTAGAAAAAAATTTCTTTAGAAATATTTTTCTAGAGAAAATTTTTTTTAAAAATATTTTTCTAGAGAAAAATTTTCTTTAGAAATATTTTTCTAGAGAAAAGTTTTCTTGAAAAATATTTTTCTACAGAAAAATTTTTGTGAAAAATATTTTTCTATAGAAAAATTTTTGTGAAAAATATTTTTCTGAAGAAAAATTTTTGTGAAAAATATTTTTCTAGAGAAAAATTTTCTTTAAAAATATTTTTCTAGAGAAAAATTGTCTTACGAAATATTTTTTTAGAGAACAATTTTCTTTAGAAATATTTTTCTAGAGAAAAATTTTAGTTAGAAATATTTTTCTAGAGAAAAATTTTAGTTAGAAATATTTTTCTATAGAAAAATTTTCTTTAGAAATATTTTTCTATAGAAAAATTTTCTTTAGAAATATTTTTCTAGAGAAAAATTTTCGTTAGAAATATTTTTCTAGAGAAAAATTTTCATTAGAAATATTCAGGTTCCACTGTATATCAAAATCAGACATTGTTAAACAAATGTCATTTTCCTATTTAATCTAGTTCGTTTAGTTTGTTTGGTTGGTTGGATTTTACGTTCGTTCGTCTTTATCAATGAAAAGTAGAATTAGATGGCGATTGCCGTCCTACAGTCTTAGAGGTTGCAAATGCCACTAAATAATGCTAATATTTTTCGGAATTCAGCTTTCGTTCCTATATAGTACAGACTAGCTGGGAGGGTTATCTAGAGTTTAAACTGAAGTTTATTATAAATAAAAATATTGGTCTGAACCGCCTTCGTATTTTCAGTAGCTTAAGCTACCCAGCAATTTCGGTAATGGGATGTTCTTAGGTAATATATTACTTTGTAATGACTACAACCACCCGCCCTACTTATAACTTGTTGAAGTAAGAAATTATGATAATTCAAAATTTAGTGCCCGGGTTCAAATCCTACCAAAAACAGGTTTATTGCTATTGTTAATTAAAAGTTTTGGCTGGGTATGACCGTACTGGAACTAATAATGTTAATATGGGTCTATTATATCGGGTAAGATGTTATTCTCAATTCGGAAATCTGTTCTTAAACTGTAAGGCATTTTGTCGCTTTCAGTTACTGCGTACATTTTGAAGGCATTTTGCCTTTTTAGAGCTTATTTCTCAAGTTTAAGTGAATAAATGTTAAACTAACTCGTAGACTTAAAGGGAATATTATGTCTAGTTTTCCATTTGAAATTCCGGTTAAATGCACATTCATATCAAAAGTTCTTGTTGTTTATTTCCCCGTAAAGTCTATGCAAAACATTCATTTGTTAAATGTCTTCGAATAGAAAATCTTATACATTTAAGGACATGCAACTTTGTTTTGCGAAAAGCTTCAATAGATTTTAGGATTTTCTTTACATAGGAAGAAGGTTAGTTTGTAGTACAAACTTGACAAGTGTATTGTCCTAAGGGGTTTCCAAGAAATTCTTAAGGTTTAAAACGGCAACTGGAGGATTTGGGTAATTTTAGAAATATTTAATTCTTAAAGTTTTAAATTTTTAATGAAATTTGTCAGACTTGAGTTATGTTATTTATATCAAATTCATTATAATATGCAAATATATGCAGACAGTTTTTACTCTAGCTTATAGCCGATACTTAAGCCTTTAATTGGATATAGACTTTGCTTTGCAAATATGTTTTATTAACAAGTTATTTTTTATAGAGTACCCCATATGTTTTTTTTTAGTAGCATAATATTACCAAATAATGCCTATAAATAATATCGAAAGCAGCTTTAAACAAAGTTTTGAGAAAAAAACAACATTTATAGTATCTACTTTGTTAAGAAGAAAGTGTTCTTTCTTTGCTAAGTAGTAGCTTATTTATATTTTACTGAAAAACAAATTGCCGATGACAACAGGATTCAATAAAATTGTTTAGGAAAGAATATATTTTCATATGAACTACTTTTCTGTTGTTGAAAATAAAATATGGAAAAAGCAACATGTACCTAAAGCTAGAAAATCAAAAAAATTGTTGCTCATACTTAGTTTTGATAATACCCTACATTTCTATACAAATTTTATTTAAAAACTTTTTAGAAAAATTTTTACCAAAAATATTATTCTAGAGAAAATTTTCTTCTATAGAAAAATTTTTGTCAAAAATATTTTTCTACAGAAAAATTTTTGTCAAAAATATTTTTTTAAAGATAATTTTTTGCCAAAAATATTTTTCTAGAGAAAATCTTTTTTGCCAAAAAAAAAACTTACTATAGAAAAATTTTTGCCAAAAATATTTTTCTAGAAAAAAATTTCAGCCAAAAACATTTTACTAGAGAAAAATTTTTGCCAAAAATATTTTTCTATAGAAAAATTTTTGCCAAAAATATTTATCTAGAGAAAAAATTTTAATAGAAATATTTTTCTATAGAAAAATTTTTGATAAAAATATTTTTCTATAGAAAAATTTTTGCCAATAATATTTTTTTAAAGAAAATTATTTGCCAAAAATATTTTCCTAGAGAAAAATTTTAGTGAAAAATATTTTCTTAGAGAAAAATTTTTGCCAAAAATATTTTTTTTAAGAAAATTTTTTGTCAAAAATATTTTCCAATATAAACATTTTTGCTAAAAATTTTTTTCTATAGAAAAATTTTTGCCAAAAATATTTTTCTAGAGAAAAATTTTTGCCAAAAATATTTTTTTAAAGAAAATTTTTTGCCAAAAATATTTTCCTAGAGAAGAATTTTTGACAAAAATATTTTTTTAAAGAAAATTTTTTGCCAAAAATATTTTCCTAGAGAAACATTTTTACCAAAAATATTTTTCTATAGAAAAATTTTTGCCAAAATTATTTTTCTAGAGAAAAATTTTCGATAGAAATATTTTTCTATAGAAAAATTTTTGTGAAAAATATTTTTCTATAGAAAAATTTTTGTGAAAAATATTTTTCTATAGAAAAATTTTTGTGAAAAATATTTTTCTATAGAAAAATTTTTGTGAAAAATATTTTTCTATAGAAAAATTTTTGTGAAAAATATTTTTCTATAGAAAAATTTTTGTGAAAAATATTTTTCTATAGAAAAATTTTTGTGAAAAATATTTTTCTATAGAAAAATTTTTGTGAAAAATATTTTTCTATAGAAAAATTTTTGTGAAAAATATTTTTCTATAGAAAAATTTTTGTGAAAAATATTTTTCTATAGAAAAATTTTTGTGAAAAATATTTTTCTATAGAAAAATTTTTGTGAAAAATATTTTTCTATAGAAAAATTTTTGTGAAAAATATTTTTCTATAGAAAAATTTTTGTGAAAAATATTTTTCTATAGAAAAATTTTTGTGAAAAATATTTTTCTATAGAAAAATTTTTGTGAAAAATATTTTTCTATAGAAAAATTTTTGTGAAAAATATTTTTCTATAGAAAAATTTTTGTGAAAAATATTTTTCTATAGAAAAATTTTTGTGAAAAATATTTTTCTATAGAAAAATTTTTGTGAAAAATATTTTTCTATAGAAAAATTTTTGTGAAAAATATTTTTCTATAGAAAAATTTTTGTGAAAAATATTTTTCTATAGAAAAATTTTTGTGAAAAATATTTTTCTATAGAAAAATTTTTGTGAAAAATATTTTTCTATAGAAAAATTTTTGTGAAAAATATTTTTCTATAGAAAAATTTTTGTGAAAAATATTTTTCTATAGAAAAGTTTTTGTGAAAAATATTTTTCTATAGAAAAATTTTTGTGAAAAATATTTTTCTATAGAAAAATTTTTGTGAAAAATATTTTTCTATAGAAAAATTTTTGTGAAAAATATTTTTCTATAGAAAAATTTTTGTGAAAAATATTTTTCTATAGAAAAATTTTTGTGAAAAATATTTTTCTATAGAAAAATTTTTGTGAAAAATATTTTTCTATAGAAAAATTTTTGTGAAAAATATTTTTCTATAGAAAAATTTTTGTGAAAAATATTTTTCTATAGAAAAATTTTTGTGAAAAATATTTTTCTATAGAAAAATTTTTGTGAAAAATATTTTTCTATAGAAAAATTTTTGTGAAAAATATTTTTCTATAGAAAAATTTTTGTGAAAAATATTTTTCTATAGAAAAATTTTTGTGAAAAATATTTTTCTATAGAAAAATTTTTGTGAAAAATATTTTTCTATAGAAAAATTTTTGTGAAAAATATTTTTCTATAGAAAAATTTTTGTGAAAAATATTTTTCTATAGAAAAATTTTTGTGAAAAATATTTTTCTATAGAAAAATTTTTGTGAAAAATATTTTTCTATAGAAAAATTTTTGTGAAAAATATTTTTCTATAGAAAAATTTTTGTGAAAAATATTTTTCTATAGAAAAATTTTTGTGAAAAATATTTTTCTATAGAAAAATTTTTGTGAAAAATATTTTTCTATAGAAAAATTTTTGTGAAAAATATTTTTCTATAGAAAAATTTTTGTGAAAAATATTTTTCTATAGAAAAATTTTTGTGAAAAATATTTTTCTATAGAAAAATTTTTGTGAAAAATATTTTTCTATAGAAAAATTTTTGTGAAAAATATTTTTCTATAGAAAAATTTTTGTGAAAAATATTTTTCTATAGAAAAATTTTTGTGAAAAATATTTTTCTATAGAAAAGTTTTTGTGAAAAATATTTTTCTATAGAAAAATTTTTGTGAAAAATATTTTTCTATAGAAAAATTTTTGTGAAAAATATTTTTCTATAGAAAAATTTTTGTGAAAAATATTTTTCTATAGAAAAATTTTTGTGAAAAATATTTTTCTATAGAAAAATTTTTGTGAAAAATATTTTTCTATAGAAAAATTTTTGTGAAAAATATTTTTCTATAGAAAAATTTTTGTGAAAAATATTTTTCTATAGAAAAATTTTTGTGAAAAATATTTTTCTATAGAAAAATTTTTGTGAAAAATATTTTTCTATAGAAAAATTTTTGTGAAAAATATTTTTCTATAGAAAAATTTTTGTGAAAAATATTTTTCTATAGAAAAATTTTTGTGAAAAATATTTTTCTATAGAAAAATTTTTGTGAAAAATATTTTTCTATAGAAAAATTTTTGTGAAAAATATTTTTCTATAGAAAAATTTTTGTGAAAAATATTTTTCTATAGAAAAATTTTTGTGAAAAATATTTTTCTATAGAAAAATTTTTGTGAAAAATATTTTTCTATAGAAAAATTTTTGTGAAAAATATTTTTCTATAGAAAAATTTTTGTGAAAAATATTTTTCTATAGAAAAATTTTTGTGAAAAATATTTTTCTATAGAAAAATTTTTGTGAAAAATATTTTTCTATAGAAAAATTTTTGTGAAAAATATTTTTCTATAGAAAAATTTTTGTGAAAAATATTTTTCTATAGAAAAATTTTTGTGAAAAATATTTTTCTATAGAAAAATTTTTGTGAAAAATATTTTTCTATAGAAAAATTTTTGTGAAAAATATTTTTCTATAGAAAAATTTTTGTGAAAAATATTTTTCTATAGAAAAATTTTTGTGAAAAATATTTATGAAAAATATTTTTCTACAGAAAAATTTTTGTGAAAAATATTTTTCTACAGAAAAATTTTTGTGAAAAATATTTTGCTATAGAAAAATTTTTGTGAAAAATATTTTTCTATAGAAAAATTTTTGTGAAAAATATTTTTCTATAGAAAAATTTTTGTGAAAAATATTTTTCTATAGAAAAATTTTTGTGAAAAATATTTTTCTATAGAAAAATTTTTGTGAAAAATATTTTGCTATAGAAAAATTTTTGTGAAAAAAATATTTTTCTACAGAAAAATTTTTGTGAAAAATATTTTGCTATAGAAAAATTTTTGTGAAAAATATTTTTCTATAGAAAAATTTTTGTGAAAAATATTTTTCTATAGAAAAATTTTTGTGAAAAATATTTTTCTATAGAAAAATTTTTGTGAAAAATATTTTGCTATAGAAAAATTTTTGTGAAAAAAATATTTTTCTACAGAAAAATTTTTGTGAAAAATATTTTGCTATAGAAAAATTTTTGTGAAAAATATTTTTCTATAGAAAAATTTTTGTGAAAAATATTTTTCTATAGAAAAATTTTTGCCAAAAATAATTTTCTAGAGAAAAATTTTCTATAGAAATATTATTCTATAGAAAAATTTTTGTGAAAAATATTTATGAAAAATATTTTTCTACAGAAAAATTTTTGTGAAAAATATTTTTCTATAGAAAAATTTTTGTGAAAAATATTTTGCTATAGAAAAATTTTTGTGAAAAAAATATTTTTCTACAGAAAAATTTTTGTGAAAAATATTTTGCTATAGAAAAATTTTTGTGAAAAATATTTTTCTATAGGGTACTCTTTTGAAACATTGTAAATAAAGGACGTGTTCAAAATGTTGCTATTGATACTTATTTGTTATTCCGAACATTATTTTGTCTACATACTCGTACTACCTTCATTATAGAAATAAATTTTTATCAGTTGCTGTTTTTTCTTTCTTGCTAAACTTATCATTATATACGAGTACGAGCGTATGAATCCGACCGATACTTTACTTGAATGCGGTTGACACTTGATGCTGACAATGGTTCACAACTTTGTTAAACAATCAAGTTGTTTTCTAAATTTTATGTTGTGAGAAAGATATAAATATATTTTTATTATAATATGATGCAATATAAGTTTACCTACCTATAATGTTAGATAGAAAGATATTTGTATGTTCAGCAATTTAACCATTACACTTTTCGATAAAGTAGTAATAAATAAGTAACTTCAAGTAGAAATACTAAATCTATACATTATTTATTTTATCAGCAATACAAATAACTTAGAAGGATGAAAAGGACAAATTAATTTTATTGTATTTTCTAAAATTTGTCATGAAATAAATGTAAATATTCTTTCAAATTGTTTGTATGTTTTAAAGTGTTTATATCAGGGATAGAAAATAACTTTGTTAATTTTGTACTTAATCAAAAACAAAATGTACTTTTCACATCGTTTTGATTTGCTTCAAACTTGGTATATTTTCGAGAGAACAACAGGTTCAATTCACAGTGTACTGATACTATTTGTAAAATTGCTATTTTTCCTATCCACGTTTTGTATACATTTCTTAGCTTATCTCGCCACTGTCAAATTTCATTTTTCAGAGCGGTTTGTTCACGAACCCTGGGAAACAAGTAAGAAAAGCTATTGTCGATCAAGCTCGACTACACAATACCATTCACGATTAAGATCAGAATTGGATCAATAATTTAACAAGTCTTAGCGGCATATAATATTTGTTTTTATACCCTTCACCAATAGGCGAAAGGGTATTATAAATATGTGATTCCGTTTGTAATTTTTTTATTAGTTATCGTAGATAAAAATTATACCGATCGACTCAGAATCGGGAGGAGAATCGATTAAGCGATGTTCGTCTGTCTGTCTGTCTGTTTGTCCGTCCGTCCGTCTGTCTGTCTGTTGAAATCAAGTTTCTGAAGCCCCTGGAGGATGGACCTATATAAATTATATATCAGATTTTAGAAAATTCTCCCGCAATGAACATTATTAAATTTCATTAAAATCGGTTTATAAACACCGAAAATATCGAAAAAATACCAAAATTTAGACGAAAATTATAAAATTTTTGATTGAAACACACTTTTAAATAACAAGAGAAAAAAGAAACTCCTGGTGTACATGTGATAATATGTTATATATCAGATTGTAGGAAATAGTTTCCAAAAGCACTCTGTAAAATTTTATCAAAATCGGTCCATAAACAACTGAGATATCGCCAAAACACTGAATTTGATGTATCGCGAATTGCCCAAAGTACGCGTTAGAGAATGTTCGTTGAAAAAATGAAATGCAGAAATAGGAAAAACCATCCTCCTTTAGCACGGTCCTACATAAATTTTATATCAGATTTTTGGAAATTCCCCCGCCAAGCACGTTATTAAATTTTATCAAAAGCGGTCCATAAACAATTGAGATATCGCCATAACACTACGTTTGATGTACAGCAAATTGCCCAAAGTACGTGTCTAAGAAATTTTGTTTACATTTCGTAAGTATTGTTTCAGCGATATCTCAGGTGTTTATGGACCGATTGTGATGAAATTTGACATCGTTCTTTGTGTGAGGATTCTCTAAAATCTATACTCCACAAATTTGATTACGAATACCATTCAAATTGTACCGATCAACTCAGAATCAGGCAGGAGAATCGATTTCGCGACCTCCGTCCGTCCGTCTGTTTGTCTGTCTGTCCGTCCGTCTGTTTGTTTGTCCGTCCGTCCGTCTGTTTTTTTGTCCGTCCGTCTACCTGTCTGTAATTTTTTCTGTTGTAGTCAAGTTTTTGGAGCTCCTGTTTTGTCGATATCTCAGGTGTTTATTTTGATGAAATTTAATAGTGTCCTTCGCAGTGGATTACCTAAATCCTGATGCATTCGGTAATTTGTGGTAGATATAATTTAGCGTTTAAGCGATGGTGTTTTGATCGACAATGATAAAATTCAGGGTGGGACAACATCCTAAAATTTTGTGTAAAATCCAGGAGCTCCACAAATCTGATTTTAGCAGACAGACACTCTGCATTAATCTTAATTTTGTGTCTGACTTTTGAACATTATGATAACATTTGAGAATGTATTATATATCAAATTATAGGTAATCTTCCTAGGAAGTACAAAAATGCGACTGAGTACATGATATCCGTTCAAAACCTACGTATGTATGTATGTATGTATGTATGTATGTATGTATGTATGTATGTATGTATGTATGTATGTATGTATGTATGTATGTATGTATGTATGTATGTATGTATGTATGTATGTATGTATGTATGTATGTATGTATGTATGTATGTATGTATGTATGTATGTATGTATGTATGTATGTATGTATGTATGTATGTATGTATGTATGTATGTATGTATGTATGTATGTATGTATGTATGTATGTATGTATGTATGTATGTATGTATGTATGTATGTATGTATGTATGTATGTATGTATGTATGTATGTATGTATGTATGTATGTATGTATGTATGTATGTATGTATGTATGTA